>CM032875.1:44569219-45769219 GCA_019176425.1 Megalops atlanticus | reverse complement strand
GTGCTTGCATTGATAAACATGTATCCACCACCTGAATCCAGCCTCTCATCCTCCTGCCTCTCTCTTCCCCAGAGTTAGTGGGGGGACAGTCTTGCATATGGCTCCATGTCTTATACGGCTGTTTTTTACAGGGCAGGTCGATCCATGCCATGGTTTTGTGAAACACAGATTGCAACAATAGATTGGGAGAACACAGAATGTGTACAGCTCACTATTAATTTTACTCACCTGGGTATTGTTGGAGGCATGATAACCTGTTTCACTCGTCGTGTACAGTCACGCTTCATGGGGTGTGCACATATGTTTATGGGCAGGAGGATTAGCTGCATCACCATGTTTATGGATCTATCTTCTGTCGTGTGATAAAAGTCCCAAACCATGCAAGTGGAATACATTCATTTAACATTTTCTGGTGCCATAGCAGCTCAGAATGCACCTTTTAGAATGTCTTTTTATCGTTTATTTTTTTTTTTCAGAAATGGCATGCGGTTGTTAGAAGCTCTCGGACCGGGGGGAATTTGACATGACCCATTGTTTTAGGCTCTGATGGGACAGATGATTTGTCTGCCTCTGTTGATGGTTCCAGTTCTGCACCTTTGGGCAGTGTCTCAAGTGACTTTGGGTGGGCGCAGTACCAGAGCAATTGTTTCAGATGGTCATGCTTTACCCTGTGCTGCAAGTACACCAAACTGTTGACTGCACCTCGTCAGAGGCAAATGAGTGATCTTCATGATGTTTCAAACCATGCTTGTATGTGTTGTGGGTGGTTTTGAGAATCCAGTCCTCATAAGTTATATGCCTGCTTTCCTTTACCATCGTTATTTTGTGGGGTAGTAAGGCAAGTAAGCAAAATGAGAATGACTTGTGGGATGGGCTTTCCATAGATAAGTGGTGTTCCGACATTGCATCATTGCTGTCTAATGGAGGGGTAGAAGCAGGCTGGTGCAGAGCTAGGCCAGTGGACATGAAGGTGTTGAAAGGAGCGAAGGGGGCACAAAAGTTGAAATATTTAAACTTTACATAAGCTGCTCTGGGAGGGGGAGGTATGAACCTTCTTTTGAAATGTGGCAGACAATCTATTAGTAAAAATTGGATAAATATTTCTGGAGACATACTTAGCTTGATAAAAAGATCTTTGATTTACAGTCTGCTGGACAAGTATGCACTCATAGCTTGTCAAAATTGTAAAATGGCTCTCTGTTGGAAAAGTTGTTAGTGCTGTTGCTTTCTATGGGCATTGGTAAAAGACCATTCGCTGTCCAACCCTCACTGCTAGTGTTTAAAGTGTCTCTGTCTGCCCTGTTGGTGAAATGAGTGATTTGGCTGAAAATCAAAACAAAGGGGTGAACACTGGCCGGGCCCCATTCAGATTAGACTACTCCCATCACACACATCCCCTCATGTATCCGTAGAATCAGCATCTGGAATGGTCACGCGCCGGAACAGCCTGCATATCTTGGAGAGAGGCCACTGTCCTCCACACGTGTTCAGGGGCTCTGGTTTAGTCGGGATTAGGCGGCAGGCTACATGGGCAGCTGTGCTTCAGGGAGGGGGCAGGTTCCTGTCACAAATACGCTGATCTTTGGTTCTGCCATGCCTTCCCACAGCAGGAGTGGCAGCACGGCACCTGGCGCCTCCCTTGATTGCGTCTGCACGTGCCTCTTGCACTCAGAGACATCATGCAACACAGAGGATGTTTAACCAGCACAACTTAATAGTCAGCGTTAGTTGGGAGATGATATCATTGGAAACACATGATGTTGTTATCCGTGTCCAGCGTGGGGGGTGAGGATTATAGAGTAGACTCAACCACATCGTCATCAATGGCCAGAGCAGATCGGAATGACCCAGGGTGTTTGTTTTCATTTGTACTGTCACATTTTGATAATTTTACTGTCACTGTAAAGTATCTCTGCAGAAATGACCGTTCAGCCTTCCTTGACATCCTTAAGGGCCAGAGAAAAACAGAGGAGGGATATACCTGTATATCTCTCACAGTGCACTGGCTTTGCTGTCTCAAATGCTCAGATATGACATGAATAGCGTGTACAGCAATTAAAAGATGCTCCCCAATAAACAGTGCATCACACGGTGCCAAGGTTATGCCATGCAGTAATAACTAGGGGTCGACCTATTATCGGCCGGGCCGATTATTGGGGCCGATATTCAGCATCTTTACGATTATCGGAATCATAATTTTTTTAGCCGATAACCGATAAAATAAATTAATTTTAAAATGCGCTACTTTGGCTCTGATGCAGCCGCCTCTCTCTGTCTGTAGTCACCACTCCGTGGTCTCGAGCAATGTCCCACCCACAGCACATCTGATTGGTTACACGTCACGAGTAATAGCCTATCAACACTGAAGGCTACTGTGCCACAGACGAGCAAAGAGGAACGCATTTGCCGACTGGAGCCGCTCCGGTGAGCGAGCGGAGCTATGTTTCGAAGGTAAGGCAGCAGATATTGCTGAAGTTGCAATAAACATCACAATCCTCCAGGGGTGTACTGGGAAAGAAATTCAGCCCTGGACTTATCCGCTAGGACCGGCCTGGGGGGTATGCTCGGGAATTAAAGTATATTTGGCTACGATTCTCAAGTTCTGTCTACAACTGAGACTACCTCTTAATTAGTTAATGTGCATGGACTTTACAAACGATTATATTCTTCTGAATATACGTCACGTAGCAAGTTTTGTATCATCGCGTTTAATGCAGGTAGCTAGCTAGCTAGGTACAATTTGGACATCAGCGGTCCTGAAGTTCCCTTTAACCCGCTAGGTAGCCAGCTAGCTAGCTTGCTTGCCTTGATAACGGCACACAGCTAACATTGAAAACTTTTCTCGTTTTATTTAGCGTTAATTAAAAAACAGCGACAATGCAATATTTTAGGTTAGATGAGCGCGTTGTTGGTAAGCTTACGCAACTAAGCTCTGTTTGAACTAATCGTGACCTGACTTTGTCAGTGTCAAAGTAAAGGATAACATACGAACGTGTGTCATTGAAAACTGCTGTTCAACATGCCTTAACAGTGAAAGAATTCATGAAATTATGGTATCTTGTTATTGAAATAAACATTCATTTCTCAGTCCTCCCTACTGAACCATTTCAATCAGATAGCAGGTACACAGAGAGGGCCGGTAAAAACTTGATGGATTTTTTGATGATCCACTGGCCCACCGGGATTTGTCCCGGTATGCCCAATGCCCAGTACAGCAATCCTCTACGCTGAAGTTGCAAAATCTTATGATCTATTTCTATGATGACAAGCATGCCCAGTTTCCTAGTTACACTGAAAATGCCCGAATAATATATACAGTTAACTATAACGAGATATATACATAACTATAACTATATATACAGTTAACTATAACGAGATAATAGAGTTTATATATGTAGCGATAGCTATATCTTTGAGTAACGTTGGTGCCAGTGCAACTGGAACTTATTTTAGCTACCATATTGCGAAAGTAACATTACTCGCCCGTATGAGTTGGTGTTTTTACATGTTATAGGTAGCCGATGGTCATAATAACATAAGCTAATGTTGAGACTCGTAGAGCTAACTTGAATGTGATAGCGAACGTCAACAAGTTCATTTGTTGATCCATAATTTAGCCAGCTGACTAACAAAAAATTGATAGGCCATAACGTTATTTCTTGCAAGTCTCTGGCAGTGTGCGAAATACCCGGTGGCAATCGGGGTGTCCCCCCTACCCATACGTGCCGACAATTAGGTTTCAAAATGTGAGAGGTTTTTTTCCGGGGGTGTTGTGGATAGTAAATAAATAAGTAAATAAATTATTGTATATGTGTAGGTTGTATTTCATAGACGATCTGGCAACTTGGGTAACGTCAGACAAACATACAAAACTTATGGATCCGTGTATGCCGATTATTCATAATAAAGTTTTCCGTGCAAATTACGGGAGTTTCCCGGGAGAAACAACAAAACGGGAGGGCGCTGATGGCCTTGCAATACGGGAGAAACCCGGGAAAAGGGGGAGTGTTGGCAGGTATGCCCCTACCTAGTGCTCCATACAAATTGGGATGTAATGTCAGCCCTATGCTGGAGACAATGCAGAAATTTTCTGTGATTTCAAAACCGGATTACTCGACAACGCTTTATCGCACAGAGAAACTATTATCATCGGAAAAGGTAAGTTCTGCTGTTTGTTTTGATATGCGGCACGTTGTGAAGCGACAGGGACTTCGTGACTTATTCAACCGAGAAGCAGGAGTGTGAAAATGGGTGAAGAAATTAGTAAAGATATTACTCTGCAGAAGTTTGATCTGTCTTCATAACGTGATTACCTCGGTATGTACAAATATGTGACTAGCATCATTACAAAGCTCCGGTTCTGCTCTTTCTTGTGATACGTGTTCCATATCTACGCAACGACGAGTTCATGAGTAATTCAAACAAGAGTAGTGGGTGTGGAGATGGACGCAGAGCTGTATGCAGATTGTAACTATGATTAAATTTGATGTAAATTCAAAATTATTTTTCTCGCCAAACACTTCGTGGCATAGACAAGAAACTAGCATTGTTAGCGATGAATACTTCACTGCTGAGAGCTCCCTGCACTTTTTGTTTTAAGATAATGTTGAAAAGTTCTCTTTTAATTAAACATATGCTTAAATGCATTTCAACGAAGTTTTGTGTTGGAGTTTGTGTTATTCTAAATTTTGACACTAAGATTTTCATTTTTACTGCAAATGTATATCGGTTCCAAATATCGGTTATCGGTCTCCTTGGTTACTAATAATCGGTATCGGCCCTGAAAAAAAACCATATCGGTCGACCCCTAGTAATAACCATATGAGAGCTACGTTAAATCTGTACCTCTGTTGAAAACAGCAAGATAAGAACATGAGTATGTGCATTGACGAGTTACTGCTCACAAAATACATTATTTTCTGGATGTTATTACACCTGTCAAATGAAATATACTTTCCTTTCGACTCCTTTCATTTTGAACACTTCATTTTCAGAGTGCTCTGTGTTTTCACCTCCCCCAGTTTATTTCTTTGCTGCAGAGTTAATGTTTGTTGAGATTTTATGAACATTAACATTTTATGGACATGTTATTAACTTCTGTTCTGTTCTTATGTCTGTTTTATTGTTTAGGCAACGCTTTCTGATGTTCTGATTATCTTGATTCTTCCTGCAACAACTGGTACACTTGATGTTGAAGGGAGATTTAGAGTTGCCTCCTTCTCTGTAGCACTGGCTTTTCTCAATGTTTGTCACACACTAGGATATCTATTTACATTTATTTCCAGCAAGTGATCGAAATTTAGAAACCATTCTTTTGTTATTGTCCTTTGGCTATATGCATGTTTCCGCTACACAACAGAAAAATGGTGCTGTGGCCTCACCACTGATAAAGTCGTTTGCCATTTGTTTCTTCACTCCCTCTCTGATAAATAAATAACACAGTTTATCCCCAGTGCTCTCGGTGCGGAGCTAGGTCCTCTTTCCAGCATTTCCGATGATTATACGTCTTGTAAAACTAGGGGAAAAAAGGAAGCGTTTTGCACATGACCAGGTGCAGTCAATAGGAAAGTTGTAAAGTGTGCCATGTATATGGAGAAGCCCTCCTGCTTTGGCGAGGGCAGGGTGCCCGTTGATATTAGAGAGTGAGGGATTTACTGTCCGAATGGACCTGACAGGACCAAACTGGATGCTGAAATAGGAGAAAAGAGGAAATAAACCAGAATTAGTTAACCTCCCTTCACCACTCCCTGCAGTGTACAGCATTACAGGTCCAAGAGCTTTCTGGTCACAGGCCACAATCCCCAACCTTCACCCCAAGCAGTGTACCCATTTTTATTTGAAATGAAATGTGTGTAGAGAAAAATCCACAGGAAACAGAATATTTTACATTGTTTCAGGAGTGGAATAAAGCATATTGTATCATTTTGATGCATCCACTACACTGTGAACTTGCCAAGTGTCTAGAGGTTTCCTTTTCCAAACGATATAGTGTGCATTTCAGTGCTTCTGTGCACTATGGATTTTTTCCACCACAGGGCGTGCTGTCCTGCTACGGGTTTTGAAAGAGGAGTGATATCAGCGAAATGAATACAAAGTTGTTCCCGTTTCCTTTATGCTCATCAATGATGAAATGGAATTTCAGATTGTCCATGTTCAGTCCCAGTCGCCCCGTGGATGCCACAGTTGTGGAGAGCAGGGCCTTAAAACAGCGGTGCTCCATTTGCCAGACAAAAGAGTCGGCACATCCGAAGGTGCCCTAGACCCATGTGTATGGCACCACTGTGCAGCCACGCCGCCATCCAGAGCCCAGAAACTGACTGTCGGAGGGCCCGGGAGCATACCCAGTGCTCCCCCAGTACTCTCTGTCTTCGTTTCATCCTGCAGTAAAGCATGAGGACCAAACGCCTGTTGGGGGAGTGTTTTCTCCAAAACATAGGTGTGCAAGTGGGGCGCCGTGTGGCTGTCTGCGTGGCAGTGCCCTAGAGTGGAAGCTGTTGATCCCAGCTCTCGCTCTTTGTGGTGGAGCCTGGACCCGGGAATGCTATTTTCCCAGGCAGCCATGCCAAAGATGGGCCCCATTTTGGCTCAGGCCCCAGCCGATCAATCCGCGTATTGGCCCGGTTTCCTGCCTAAAAGCCTCCATTACGGCTCTCTCTGCAAAAAAAATGTGTACAAGTGTATCTGTAGGACAGTATAGAGAGAGAAGATTGCAGGATAGACACAGAAGATTGCAGGAGAGAGAAGACTGCAGTTTGTAGTGGAGTTGCACTAAGTATATGCAGCAAAAAGGATTGTGACGTGACATTCCTGGCGGGGACCATGGGTGATCCATGGGGCTTTGTGTTTTTAGTTACACCTCAGCTCTTGATGACTGGGAGCCAATGCTTGAATGTTAGCACATATCCCTGTCTACTCGAGGCATCGAGGTGTCAGATGCAGGTTAAAGAGAATCTCAGAAGCCGGCAGGTGTGAAATCTATAGGATCTGCTGCGCCATAGGACCTGTCCTAGTTGCCTCTGAGGAAAGTGTGTAACATTGATGGTAACTGTCATGTCTCTTGTGTACAGATTTGTGTGTTTTGTTGAAAATCCTTTGCGCAGTCCCTTTATGTATCTCACTCTCAGGCCCCGCCTCTTGTCAGGCAGAGCCCAGTTGCTGTCATGGCAGTGGGAATGCTGCAGATCAGGGATAAAGGTGCAGAAGAGCCATCTTAAAGGGCCATAATAGGCTTTGAGAGGTTCCTGCTGAGAGCCTGCCTGTTTTTTTTTTCCGCTGGAAGTGATTATACAGCACACTAAAGAGTGAGCAGCTGCCCCATGGCGAAAAGCTGCCCTTTCTCTGTCCAGTTTGTATCTCTCCACTCCTGATGGTTGAGGTTGAGGCAGTTACAGTCATACCCGCAGGTCACTGTATTCCTTTCTGCGCCTGCCACAGCGTTGGCCCATTGTCAACAGCACGGGATGCAAGTGGCTGAAAGCCGCAACATGGCTAAGCCCTTCCAGCATTGTGTTGGGGGAGGGGAGAGGATCGCGGGGAGGGTGGGAGCATTGCAAACAGGATCAAATGACAGCAGTGCCTGTTGAAGCACCTGGTGTTTGTCCTTACATTAATCTACAATGACAAACGGCAATATGGCTGTTGGCCGGCGTGTATAATCACACGCATGTGTACGTGTGTGTGTGTGTACATGTGTGTGTGTGTGTGTGTGTGTGCATGTGTTTGTGTGTATGCATGTGCGAGTGTGAGCAAATGTGTGTGTGTGTGTGTGTGTGTGTGTGTGTGTGTGTGTGTGTGTGTATAAATGGTGTGGCATCAATGCTTTAGGGAAACCGTAAGCAGGTGTGCAGACTCAGGAGCTCAGCAAGGTCAAAGGCACTATGGATTCCCTCACCTGTGAACCATGCTGTCAGGTACATGTTGATCAAAGAAATGTGGATGCCTCACCGAAAGGTACACTTCAGCACCCCCAAAACAGCCTGTCACATGTAGGTGGGAAAAGGGAGGCACAGGCATCACCCCCCCAACCCCAGAGAGATGCAACACAGCAAGATTGCATGTGTCAGGTTCAATTACCAGCATCAGAACAGCAAAGTCTGTCAGCTGGCTGCTGCCCGGATCATTGCCATAACTAAACAAATGAATGAGATGGGATGGTCTCCCTTCACCAAACCACTGCGCTGTTGCACACACAATGCCACAGGAAGTGCAGGCAGCGGGTTGCTGGAGTGACAGCCATCCCAGGGAACAGCACTGCTACCGGTGGTAGCACACAAGGGTTGACTGCATTGTGTGCTTTTAAACCCTTCCTGCCAGTGTTTAGGGGGGGAGGGCAATGGAGGCGTGGACAGTTTTGGATGCAGCAGCAACTGACTGCTGTTTTGAAAAGCATAATGGCTGCCATAATGGCACAGATGGGGCTCTGTTGCTACAGTAGAACAGAGATTATTTTCCCATTATCCTTCAGAAGAACACTGGACTTCCATTACATCCCAAACCCCTTTATTCAATTCCCCATAGCTTTTTAGACAAACATTTTTTGATTTTACAGTCTAAATAGCAGTTTACACTGTAAACAGTGTTCATCTGTAGTCGCTGAATGTTCACTGGTTAGGCTTGCGTTCCCTACCTGCTCTGGTTGTTTGTCTGTTTATGGTAAGCTGGCTACCTTGCCAGAAGGTGCATGCTCACTGCATGCTCACTGCATGCTCACTGCATGCTCACTGCATGCTCACTGCATGCTTCCCCCAGCTGTCATGCTTTGTGAGGGATGAATGCACTTAGTAAGGTTTGTTTGGTTGTTTTTTCTCTTTCTGAAAAGTGCACTGTTTTTTTTCTTCGCTTAAAGTGGTGTCCAAGATGGTTTCAAAGTCGTCTGCAAACTTCTCAACTCTTCTCAACTGACAATAGCGTTGATGCAAATGGCTGCAAATACCTCAGCGGCAAAGAGGGGAAGAAAAGATGAAATAAGATGTCTTAGAGAAGTCTCAAAAGAATGCTCAGCTTGTAGCATGCTCATGAGGACACAAGCTTCCAACAGTTGTGTCCTGTGGCAAAATGGGAAGACACAGAATGCAGTCACCTGACCCACATAGTTTAACCTGATACACAGCCTTTTCTCCCCGTGTAACAGTAACTCAAAACTTCTTCCAACCTTGGTGGAGCAGAATGGAAGGAAGAATGCGCTAGGGTATTCACTATGAGGTCTCTGTGCTTTGTTTCTTTTTCAGGTCAATGCTTGCAAAACCTTGCCGACTTCACCAAACACCGTCTGTCTTCGCGGCCGTGGAGCTAGCTTCCAAACCAAGGTCACAGCCTCACACAGCATATACTGTGCTGCCGGAAAAGTATGGGCTGCTCTGTACTGTGTGGTGTTGGTTGCCCTATAAATTCTGTATAGATTCTGTAGCAGACTGTAAGTGTAAATGTTCTGTGGATGTGCTGACCCTAAGGACCATGGTTAGCCTCATAATGAAAAGTGGTGAATCAAAACCATTGTCCCTTCGGTTTGCCTTGGAAGTCCATGTCCCCAGTGCTCAGACAGAGTGGCCTTTCCTGTTTCAGCTGTTAAGTTAGATTGAAGATCAAGGCTGTCGCATTCTCTTCCTTTATCAATATCTCTAAATGTCATCAGACCCTGGAAGCAAAATATACAAAATGTACAATCACCTCAGAAATGAAAGAGAGGAAAAAGAAAACATAAACCCGAAAAGCTTATAGGTTTTCTGTGCCATAATGAAAAGCAAGGGATGGGGAAACCGTACCACAGTATCAGCCAAATCAGATACTGGTTCATAAAATCCAAGCCGTGTAAAATTTTTCGTCGTATCTTTATCACTTTAGATATACTTGCAGCACACCATGCTGGCTTTTCCTAGCACACGGTACAGCAGAGGCACAGGTGGAATCTAAAACATTCACTGCAAGTTCACTTGCTTGCAAACACGGTCATGAAAAAATGGTACAGATTTTATCGTCCTGAAGATCAAAACATGATTTGATATTGGCATGGAAACAAGCAGAAGGGACCATAGCGATGAGGGAACATTGTATCATTGCAGAATGGCCGTTGAAGCGCACCATGCTTTTTAGTCAGTGTCACCGTAGCGATAGACTTTGACTTCCAAGGAGAGAAAGTAAACTTAAGTGACTTATCGTCTTAGCGTTTGAGGCATTTGCTTTGTTTAGAGTATCATATCAACTAAAATTTGCTCATCTGCGGGCCTCAGCCCTGTAGAAAATATTATTCAGAGTTATCCTGTTCATTTCAGGCACTGGCCCCAGAATCCATTTCAGCAGAGCTGCAGAGCCACCTATCCTGAGCATAGGGCATGTTTATGATGCAGCGTATCCGGTTACCTCCATGTCATACTTACCACGTACTGTAGCTGAGTTATATTTTCTCATTTTCTCCGTAAATTCCGTATTTTCTCCGTTTCTCCTCATTTTCTCCGTAAATTCCGTATCAAGTTGTATTTAACATGCTGCTTTGGTGTAAATGTCAAAATATCCCTGGGCACTTACAGATGGAGGTAAAGGGGAGGTGTTGTCTTGCCATCCCTCCTCTGTGGTGAAGTGCATCTTGGGGACTGTTTCCCCTCATCCCGCTTGCAGCTGGATTACAGTTGATCCTGATGTGACCTCCTTCGGTCCAGGTTGCGGGGAAAGTCACACAGGGACATACCAGATCACAGGTTGAGTCAGCTTGCGGTCTGGAGTGCTATCACATGTGCCCTGAATTCCAGCAGAGCAGCCGTTTCTAATGTTTGTTTGGCACAGACCTTTTGGAGCTACAGGGTAAATTGAAGAGGCAGTGTGGCCAGCAAGACCAAGACCTCCCCCCATCTCCCCTCCACACAGTTGAATCTCCATGGCACTGGTACAGGGAAGGGACCCCACCCCCACCTCATTTTCCCTGTGGTGACCTTTTATGTTGAGGACAGCTTCCAAAGGGGTCCCAAGCTAGGGCTTCCCTTTTTCTCATTTGTTTAAATGGATAGGCTCCTAATGTGTTTTTTGTCCTAGGGCATTATTTCTGCCTTTAAATGGGATCTGATTTGACCACCTCTCAACACTGTTATGTGGACATTGTTCTGGCACTGGCACTGACCCCCAGTGCCTTGTTTAAGAAACACAAACTGGGACACAGCCTGACCTCTTGCATACTGGAGCAGCAGACATTAGAGCAGAAGCAGGGCCACAGACCCGGGCCAGGGCTATTTATGTTCACTTGGCAGCGTGAGGTCTTGGACCCGACTGCGTGTCATCTCTGTGATATACTTCCCAGTACGAGGTACATGTTGCCTCCGTTTTCTCTGAAATTGTATTAAGGGCATTAGCGTTAGCATGTAGACAACACTAGCAAGACTTGTTTTGCTTCAGTGTAAACAAAGCTGATGTAGTGGCCTTATATTTGGATATGATTGGGACTACTCTGGAAAGTGTAGGTTCTGCTTTGCTTACCCCAAAGATCATTTTTTCCCCACAAAGAAGTGGGTGCGACTAATAAGCAGATGTGAGGTGTGATAGATTTTGGTGGAGAGAGGACAAATGTTCCCATAAAAAGGACAGTTATTTACTTGTGCTGGCACTGCTCACCCAGCTTGTCATACAGATACAAGTGCTATGTTTAGCCACTGGCTGCCCTCACCTGTTCTTGTCCCCTGTCGTTCCCATGTGCATGTCCCTCAGGTTCAAGTGGAAGCTGACCAGTTTGTCACCCTGACAGGGGAGTAAATGGACTCATCAGAATTAGTGCAATGGCGCAACAGGTGAGCTGGCCATTTGTCTCGCGGCTGGCAGGGGTCCGCCGTCATGCAGCCCATGAGCCTCTGTGCTCAGCTGCTCTGAAATGACTCCACCACAGGGCAGCTTCCCTGCTTTAGTGGGCCTCTCGATTCCCTTTAGGGGGTCTTGCGTGCTATGGGCCTTCCTCACCAGGTTGCAAAACCATCTCATTGCTTCAACGGCTTCTTTGGTAACACTTTCTGTTTGGGGGCCCTCATAACCACTGCATAACTTTGTAAAGGGCTGTCTAAGACTACCTAGTGGCATTCCTAACCATTGATTGAAATTCAAAGCCAATTATGGGGTGATTGAGTTGATAGGGTTATGTTGTGACTGTGTCTCACAACAACAAAGTCTGGTTAATTTATGAAACAGTACACGTTGTGCTCACAAGGCATGTACAGACTGTCTTAACCAGAGGCGACAGGAAATGCAGTGTGGTTCCACAGGAAATAGCTACGTAAACTTAGCCCCAATTTAATTAATTCTTTAGAAAAATCCCAGAGTTTACGCAAATCCTGTAGAGCCTTTAGGCATCATGGATTTAATGTGAACATTCTTGGAGGTGACCTAGAGCAGCGGGTGCTAAGCGAACACATCAGTATTTACATCCATGAGCGAGAAAAAAAGAAATGTTTTCATAGCTGCATAAACTTTCACATTTGTAACAGCATTGAGAAATTTCCAGTTTCCATTTCTGTTACCTCTGACATTAATTCATTGGAGCACCTAGTTAATCATAGTGATGAACCAGAACAATGTGTCATACTCCAAAACCAGCTATGTCAATTGCAGTAAGTGACTCATGAATGACTATGAATTCCTTTATCATAGGCTTATGTGGGCGATTCTTGAGGGAGCAAGGTAGGGTGGGGGGGCACACCGAGAATGACATGCGTTGGCCAGGAGGAGCACCAAGCATGTGTGGGAGGAGTCCTGCTGACAGAGTGGCACTGATCCCTTTCATTCTCGCTGGCCTGGTGTGCGACCAGTTAGAGGGGACTGCGCTGGCCTGGGGTTCTGAGATAAATAGATCAATACCTTTTTTTTCAAATGGAGGTATTCATAATGACCATAGCGCTCTGTAAAAAATGATCAAAGTGATAAACAGTTGCTTGTTGCCCTGACTTCAGCAGCTTGGTGCCACAGTAGGGGAATACCGAGCTGTTGTGAGTTGTAGCGTCCTTTCCAAGCTTGAATCATCATGAAGCAGTCCAGAGCACTGTTGAGGTCACATGCTGTTTGACACCAGCTTGAAGGAAATTCATTTTGAAAGCCTGAGCTTTAACTCATTCAGTTACAGGATTAAGCCTGCAGAAGATTCTGACATTTAAACCAGGCTTTTACAATTCAGAAAGCCAAATGTACTTACAGCATTTACGTAATTGTCCTTTCATTTTTTTTCTTTCAGGTTCTTGCGTTTTAATGAGCAATTTCGCTGCTAAATCAATTTCCTGATTTCCACTCACTAGCTGTTTTTGTGGTGTGGGAGGGAAGGAGATTTGCGATTAATGAGGAAGAAGACCGTGTAAATGAAGGTGGCGTTAATGTGGCTAATTATGAAAGAACATCCCTTTTGAAATGCACATGAATGAATGCAGAATCAACAGATAGAATTTTATAATCAGCAAAATTTGGTATGATTTCCCAACACTAATCCTTTAGCCTTGTTCTATCAATAGAGGCTTCATGCATGGGGGTGGGAATGAGGGGGGGGGGCTTGTCCTTTCTTGTCTTGTCTTGCCTTGACCTGATTTGGTTGCAGCTCTCAGAGCATTCTCTCAAGGCACACGGTACGGTATGTACCATTGTGGCAGTCACCTGGGTTCCCACGGTGCCTGGCACTGCCTTTTCTGCTGCACTGTGGAGAGAGAGTGGTTGCTGGTGAACGGTTTTGAGGTGTCAGGGTAGAGTGCAGCGTATCGTGGAAGGAAGTGGTTTTACTCCGCTCTGCAGTCATCAGGACACTTTGTACTCTTACGAAACCTGCTTGTGTTGTCTCATTCTATCTTTTTTTCCCTCTTGTGTTTTGTTTTTATCAACTGTATTAGAGTACTTTCTGTTCTGGTTCAACCCGAGGGCCTAAAGTAGGGATGGAATGTTGGTTTGCAAGCGTGTTCTTTGTGGTCAGGTGTTGCGCAATGCTTTTTTCCTTTTTATAACTTATCTCTGAATTAGTGCCGTGATCTCAGTCGCCCATCTGCGATGGCACGGGTTCAGAGGCAGGGGATATCGAGGGATATGTTGGGAAGGCTGCTGGAGTGAGGGTGCTGAAGGGGGATGTCTCCATGGGAACACGTAGTCTGGTGGAGTACATGTGAGGACTGACTGTACTTTCCATTTTCAGGAGCAGAGAAACAGGAGTTGCTTTGGTGAGCTGCCATTGTAAATGGCCTAATGAAGTGTAGAGAAAACACATCTTAAACAGAAAAAAACAAATAATTAAATATAGATTGCAGGAGAAAAAAATATGGTTAGAGGGTTGGCCACTTGATAAATGCTATGGTTTCGATATGCATCTACTTTTGCGTAATTTGCAGTTTAATTTTTTTTTATGGCTGTGTTTAGAGAATGGGAAGCTTGCTACATTGCCTCTGTTTCAGAGCTGTCCTCTGAATAAACCAACAAGTTGAACTGTGGCTTAGATCTTTGGCACTGTCCTACTGATAGGCCTGCACTGTTCAGTTTTGTTCAGAACAGGTTTGCCTGCAAAACTGTTGAGATGATTTAACTGGGTAACCAAGGGTTAGTCTGGAAGTCCTCCAGCAGTAACACATTGCAATTGATTGGGAGAGTGTTGGAGAACAGATGGTTATATCCAGGTGGCATTGTTCATGACAGCGGAATAACCTGAATAATCGTGTACATGTCTGAGTAAGGTCAGGACAACTGGTGTACATGTTTAGGTGGTGGGTGATGATAACTAAGGGATCAAGGAAGTCACTGAAATTAATAGTGAAAATTCCTTAGCTGGAGCTATTAAAAGAAATTTTAAAACCCTTGTTTTAACAGGGCAGTAAATCTAGTAGAACGCAGGCTTGTTTCTTTAACTGAGAATGGTATTGCTGCATCCCTGTCAGCTTACACTAAAGACCACTGCCTGACCAATACGATTTCTCGTAAATTGTAAGTCTACTGTGAGCAGTGCACTCTAAGTGTCTTGAGTGAAAGGGTTGGTGCCAAGAAACAGCATGGTGGCTAACAGAGTGCAGAGAGCAGAGGAGTTCTTGCCGAAGAGCCGATTCAAAGGGAACCATTAATGGAAAGTGGAACAATGATGTTTTGTACAGTGCGTAATGTGCACAGCAATTGAAAGTGCTTTGCATAAACAAGGTCATCTGCTGAGTGGAACTGAGTACACGACTGGTGCCCCCGTGTGCGAAAAAAAAGTGGTGAAAGTAGCGACAAAATAGAGACCTGCATGACTGAGTCTGAGGTTTTGTCAGCTTGACCTTCTGTCACGGCTTAAGCCTTTACCCCTCTTTATAGACAGCTCTGAGGTGTGTTTCCAGTGCTTGTGAGACGTTCTGACTACAGCTGTTTTTGTGGCATGCACATTTCCTGCATACTATGTCTGAGCAGGGGTAGACTGTAAATGTAAGCGGTGAATCGCAACAGTGTTACAAATAGTGATCAATGGCCCAGTGCAGTGATAGAAACCCTACTGTAGGAGACACTGTCTTTCGATGAGACGTTACACCAAGGTCCTGAGTCTCTGTGGTCATTAAAGATCCCATGGCACTTAACGCAAAGGCTGTGGTGTTCCCTAATGTTGCTGCTAAATTTTCATTCAGGCTCTTACAATATGGCCATCTCTAACTCATGATGCCCTAAGTTAATTGACTAAATAATTCCCTGCTAAAACAGGGTAAGGGCTGTTGCAGTTGCGTTGAAACTTGGTCAGGCAGTACTTCTAATATTGTGACCGCCCCCGGCCCCCCCCGTCATTTCAAAGAGCTCCCACACATAATGAGTGGGGTGGGGGAGGGTGTCTGGTCAAGGTTATTTTTGTCGCTGCTCTAACATCTGTGGTCACAGTCATCCATTCCTCTTAGCGGGTTTTTAGTCCTAATGACACCTAGTGTCCCTAGAGTGGTGGGAAGCTGTCCATTCCATTGGCCTACGTTCATTTCATGCTGTTTTGTGGGGTATATTTCATACCTTGATCAGTGTTCTCCAGCTGCTTTGAGGCAGCATGTTTGCATTGGATGCTGGAGAGGGATTGGTAACATTGACATATTGATTAGAGTGCAGTCAGGAGCGGCTCGCTTGCGGCGAAGGAAAGGGTCAGATCAGGTCACTGGCTAACCGATTGTATGCGACGTGACATTTGCGTGAGCAGTGTGACCCCTGGGGATCGAAGAGGCCCGTTACCATGGGGCCCTGTTACCATGCATGTGAAAGGACCGGCAGTTTTTCTCTCTCTCGCTTTGGGCTAAGGCAGCAAATCCCCATCATTAAGAGAACTGGTCTCCGTTACCGTTATACTGCTTAATGTGGGAAACGAGTGAAAGCCCCTAGTGGACCTCTCCAATTACCTGGAGTGCTGGGACTCTGGTGACCTGTTACACCAAGCAGAAATAATGTCCTGAGAACTATTAGGCCTAAATACAGCAACAGAAAACAGCTTAGACCCAGTGATAGCACCAGCGCTTTCATATGGCATGTGCTTTTTGCATCATGGGCAGATTTGACTTTTCGTGTAATAGGAAGATGTAATTCCATGTTATCAAACTGTTGAGAAACATTTTACCACAAGACAAGGGAATATCTCCAGGGGCTTCTACGTGACCGATTGACTCAGGTATTTTGTCTGTCCCTTTTATAGTGATGTCTGCCATGTCACCTTTTTGTGGATATATTTTTGAAAGAGTTTAGCTAAGTGTTTTGTTGTTTCAGAATATGTTTCTGTCACTGAAAGGCAGTTGAGCCACTGGTAGTGTAAATAGTCATGGTTGAAAATGACACCTCATCATCTATGAACACTTGTGTAATGCCATATGTGCATCTAAGATTTAGCGTCAGGATTGTGCATTTCAATTAATTTGCTATTTGATAGTTGAATATCCTATCCTATCCTTGGATAAAGTATTTGAATAATCACATACAGCTTTTTCCCCCAAGAACTGCATGAAACTCTGCAAATAAAGGATTGTGGCAAACAGATCATAATTCACAGTTTAAGGTGGTGGTAAAATTAAAAATATCAATGAGTTACGTTATGTTATGCATGGTTTTTAGGCTCTCTTTATCAGTATTAATGAGAAAGAATAAAACTGAATTTTCATCATTTGATGTAATTGAACAAGCATTTCAATACTTTTCATATAAATCAGGATATTCCATAGTGAAATATTCAAAGAATCAAATCAGTCTCTTCCAAAAACTTTTACTTAGCTGTATATAAATATGTAACAGAATGTTCTAACTTTAGCCTTTTCTCTCAAATAAATGTTTATGTGTGTTAGTGTGTGTGTCTCACACACACACACACACACACACACACACACACACACACACACACACATGCAATTGTCCTACAGAGCATTAGAATGTATAACAGAAGGGTCTACTTGGAAGCAGTGAACTATAAAATGAAAGTGTACCTGATAATAATAATGTGCAACTACAAGTGACAGTCGAAGTATGTCAGGCAACTCAGTAAATTCAGTTATATGCACACTAAGAAAATCCTGTGTCAACCACAGTTATTTGCTGCTAAGAAGCTTTATGAACCATTAACTGAGTTATATGCCAAAACAGCAGTCAAGGCATGCATCAGTTCAGGTGAAAGATCAGCTCATTGTGAAATAGTTGGACACCACCTGAATACCCCTTTCTCACTAGTGTGCCAGTGTGAAACTGTGGATTGTCGATCATGGGACTGTATGTGTCCCTGCCTCCAAAAATGCTACATTTTTGTGCATGGGCAGGGTGAGGTCATACTTTGGAGGGAAATTCAAATGTGCTCCCTCATCCTTTCATTGGCTAGCCACATGCCTGTGTTTCGCTAGACAAATGAAATGGACCACAGATTTCTTTTCTCTGCTCTCCACAGCTCAACAGCTGTTGCAAGACCAAGTGAAATCCCCACACTGACACATGGGAGAGCAACAATGTCTTTGTAAGAGTGTAAGAGTGTAGGAACAATGTTTTGTAAGAGTGCTTCCAGGGTGTCATTTCTATGTCTTGTGGTGGAAACACATGGTAAGCAGGGAAGCTTTTCCCATGCTCATGTTGGAATGGCCAGGGTACACCGCAGTCCGGTGGTGGAAGAAGGGGAGCGAGTGACTGCAACCCACTGAGGGTTCTCCTATTCTTCTGCCTCCTTGTGTTATTTTTGTGAAGTAGTTTATCACAAAGTGGTGGCATTTCATGTACCAGCAATTCCCCTAATGGGGAAAATGTGATATTTGGAAAATTATATTAATATCAATCTCAATAAGGGGCTCAGTCAGGAACAACAACAAAAGCCCCCTTTAGGCCAGTGTCTGTGTCCTGTAGGAGCAGAGTTTAAAATGCAGAGGCCAGAAAAATGCTGCCCTTAAATTTGCCTCCTGGTATACTGAAAAGGGGAATATTGTACCTTTGTGAAATGCATTGACATGATATAAAACAGTTTGTTATGACAATCATAAACAGAGCCTCATCTCGTGGTCAGTCATGTGGAACTTTTTAGGCTGTGGGTATCTATTTTTGTCTGCTGCTTCGCGCAGTGCTTTGTTATCAAGGAGGAGATCAAATTATATGCATTTAATTGGTAATGTTTTGCATTCCTGCATGTTGTGGTTCATGCTTTGATTGTTATTTAGTAGGCTGAACAAGCAGGTTCTTTTCCAGGAAAACAAATAGTCACCCAAAACAGTTTGCCTGAGTAAATGGCAGAGGGAAGGTTTTTTCTCACCCCTCTCTCTCTGTCTCTCTCTCTCTCAGTGGGGGTTGAAGTGCAGAACAGGTGCAGTAATATAAACCTGAAACCCTCCTCATATGTTTAAGACCCCTCTCTTTGTATTTGATTTTACTCTGTGATTCCAGCAGGCAGCTAGGGCCACTATATGACAGTGCCATGTTTACCTCCCCCCTGCCCATTCTGCAATGTGTCTTTATTCATAGCTCTAGCTGCAAAGTATTGCAGGTAACACCACTGGCGGGTTCGGCACATTATGGTACGGGGCAGTCGAGAGGTGGACTGCTGTACTGGTAAGCTTAATATGTAACACAGTACAGGACAGCCTTTTTTATTATTTGTGTCTGGAATTCATGTGAAAAGTGGGTCATTTCTCTCTAAGGATTTGCATGCAAGACGTTGCTGTCTTGAGAGTGTGTACTTTGTACAGTATGCATGTGTGTGCGTGGTGTGTGTGTTTGTGTGTGGGTGTGTGTGTGTGTGTGTGTGTGTGTGTGTGTGTCAGGAACACAACGCAACACGTTTCCTTCTACTTTGAGAGATAAAGGAAAGTTCACAGAGAGTACAAATAAGGAACAGAAAGAGGTGAGCTGTGACGAAAATTTGGTTCCACAGTTTCATGTTGTATTGTCAAGCACTTTCGGTGTCACAGAAAAATTGGTGGTCATGATAACATCTTACTGTCCATAAGTACTTCCTACAAATGGTTCATTAATAAATTCCAGACATGCTTATAAACAGGCTAATGCAGGAAGAGACGAAAAGGAAAGAGAGGGGGACTGAGAGAGAGATGATGAGACAGGGTGAGGGGGCTGTAACAGTGAGAGGTAAACTGAGGCAGGGGGACAGTAGTTGTAGGTAGTTTGGAAAAGGCACTCCTTGTCTTTTGTTGTTGACTGCAAATATTCAGCTTTCTCAGTTCTCCCACAATGGGCAAGCAAATGTGCTCCACTCATGCAGACTAGAGTAATGAAACCAGTGATGAAAATCAGTCAAAGGACTGTATTTATAAAGGGAAGGGAGAGAGAGGAAGACCCAGATACAGGTGTATCAACAGTGTAGACATGCACACACACTAACACACACATGCATGTGCATGTGTACAAAGTTGCACAATGGTCAACTGCACAATGGTTCATTTAAATTCCTAATGTCCGTGCACACTGGTTTAGAGGTTACAGTCCCCTGTACTCCTTATAGACAGGCCTTTAGAGCAGAGGAAACCAGTTTACAAAGCAAGTCATTCATTACAGTGGATGTGCTCAGCTGCGCGCACATACACATGCACACACACACACACACACACACACACACACACACACGGTGCACACTGCACAGTGGCCGCCCACTAGCAGTCCAGTGAGCTGCATTCCAGAACGGCTCATTGAAGGGTCCAGCAGAGCATGGAGAGGGGATGGCTTCCTGGCTGCCTTGCTCTACATCAGCCACCCCAAACGCTCACCCAACCCGGGCCAGAGGCAGCAGGCCCTCTGCATTTGGCTCCTGTGGTGACTCTAATAAACGCCGGTGTCTCTGCTCCTCGAGTGGCCACTCGCTGAGCTGATTCCCATGGCTCAGTAAGCCGATCACTCTCTCCCTTCCGCCATGCTCTTGGCTGCTGTTGTGTTATCAACATTGCATAACAAGGGAGCTATAAAAGAGCCTGCATGCAGTTTGGCAAGGAGCACATCTGATCCCCTGCCAAGGCAGCCAAGGTTAACTGGGAACGAAGTGTGCAGTGACCAGCGTCGGGGGAGGACCCCCGTGCCCCACGTCCACTTGCAAAACTGTGCTATGGCCCTGTTAGCTCGCTGCTGCTCCGGGAGCTGGCTCCTTTGCCGCTGCATGATCTCTTTCATCTGGGCCATCCCCCAACCCCCTTGGCGGACCTACATTTTGCGTGACTCACCCCCTCTCGCTTTGTTGTGCCAGTGCGGCTTGTACGCACTGTCAGAGGTGTATGATAAACGTTCTCACGATGTGCATGGGTGTGTTGTGTGAGCATGCGTCTGTGTGCATTTTTTGTGGGCTTAGGTGTGTGTATGTGTGTCAGGGAGCCCATGCGTGTGTGCAAATGTGTTTGTGTGTGTGGTTGCGTGCATGTGTGGGTGTCTTTGCACATAAGCAGTGTGGCAGTTTCCTGTGTTAATGAAGGCATTCCTCATAATTTGCTTGGGGAGCTTTGGAAGCGGTTGCGGGGTGTGGGGTTGGGGGTCCTGGTGGCTGACCAGCATTAGGAGCCCAAACTGCAGCCCCAGTGCTCCCAGCCCACGCTACGGCAAGGGCAAGAGCAGGGCTCACAGAAAGAAGCAGAAGTAGCAGGGGCCGGATTTGGTGGAACACGCTGTACTCAAAAACCACAGCAGCGCACTATTTATAGAGGGTGCTGATATAGAGAGAAGAGGGGCTTGGGGCACCTCACCGGGCAGGTTTTGTTTGAATCTGGTTGAATTCTAGTGCTTTCAGTTTGTGCACATATTGAACTCTGGGACAAGACCGGCACAATATGTCTTGTGGCTGTTGTGCTCTTGTCAAGCGGTGTTTGATCTCGTCAGAGATTTGTGTGAATCCGGTATTGTAGCTGGAGTGGTATCGCTTTGCAACCCCTTCCCCCCTCCTGCTTGACAAAGTGCTTGAGTGAGCAGTGTGGCGATCGAGGAAGAAAGCTGATGGGGAATCCCCTGGCAGGCACTTTTGGTGCCATCTGGTTTTGGCAACACAACCTTTTTTACCCCAAATGCGGGCCAGTCCAGCAGCCAAGCAGGCATCTTCGGGGCTGGGGGGCAGGCGATTTCTTGAAACGGCTGAGGAGTGAATGCTGGGAGAGAGAAGAGTGTCCACAGAGGGAAATATGAGGCAGGGTGACAATGGGAGGGCGTGCACTGGAAGGGGGGGTTGGGCACAATCGCTCCACGGTTTCCTTTTCTTTTTAGCAACTTCCGGCCCAGCACACTTGGCTCTGGAGAGGGCTGGACCCTTGGCTGACGTCCAGAGCCCTTCAACTGTGCTGTAATCCCATTTTATGATCTTGTTTTCCTCTTTTCCTCTCGCTCTCTTTCTCTCTCCTGAGATGCTGTTTTTCTGGCTGCTTTCATAAACTGTACTCACTCTTGCACACACGCAGACACAGACACACACACACACACACACACACACACACAGATCTAGACCTCTGCACTTTTTCCTCAGCCCAGCAGGCTTTTTTGGCTCGTCGTAGTGTTCACTGTGTTCCCCTCAGGAATTTTGGCCAGGGTTCAAAAATCTTAAATCAGCCGCAGCCTGAGCACCCAGGGCCCCCCTCCTCTGTGGCTGTCACCCCACATGTCGACCTGTGGGGGTTGGGAGGTGCATGGAAGCGGACAGACTGTGGGGGTGGGGGGCTGGTCCAGCAGAACCACTCTGGCCCGCAAACACCCTGTTACCCCCTCTGCCTTCCCTGACTCCACAGCACTCCACTTCAGTGTGCTTTCTGCTTGCCATGTATTTTCTCCCCTGCCTTTTCTTTACCCTCTCCTCCTCTCTGTCTTACTCTGTTTTTGCTGTCACATGTCTGTTGGCCTCTCTGGTCATCCCCTCAGGTAACCCTGAGTTGGGGGGAGAGGGGGGGGGGCTCCAGTGAGAGCCCCTCTCTGCCCGCTGTGCCCCCTGGGCCTCCCCACACCTCTACCTCCATCTCTGGCCAGTAAAGAGATGGTTGGAAAACCAGGAAGGAAAATCCAAAAGGAAAAATTTGTTACACAGATGTTGTCTGCGGTCTCTTTCTCCTCCACCCGCACCCTCCAGGTCTGCCCAACTGTCTGAGTCACCTCTCCATGACCTCCTCCATCTCTATTCCCTTCCACCCCTCCATAACTCTCCCGCTCACCTTCTCAGATGTGTTAGTAAGGCAAAAGCCTCATTCTTGGGAATTTGAAAACAAATGAAGTACAGTGTGAGGAGGAGGTGCAGAGGGCAGAGACACTGCAAGCTTACAGGCATTTTTCAGACTGTATTTTCATTACCACAGTAGTATCAGGCTGTGAGGCTGTAACAAATAACATCAATTTGAAAGTGGCCAACAAAAAGTGACAACAAAACCTCAGCTGAACTGAACATATTTAAAGATAAACTTGACATTACATATTGTTTTGTTGCAGAAAGAAACCCAATTGGTTGTTTTGCATTACATGAGCATGCACGCATTTTAATCATACGTAATATCTCATATGATATCACTACTGCTTATTGATCTTGCAGATCAAACTCTGTAAGCTATCGATCATTTCTTTTGAAATGATTTACATTACAAGATCTATCAGCTACTTTGATGCTTAAGATGCCTGTAAATGAAAAAGGAAAAAAAAAACTTAATTTCATGCTTGCAGATGGGTCAGGAGCAACAGCTGGCATCATTTCGGATCAGGACAGCATGTGCTTCTGTGGGGTATTTGTGTAGAGCAAGTACATAGCTTCTGCCTTGGACCACATTCTATGGAATTTCCTCAACGTAGTGGGCAGACCAAATCGCACGGAAAATCTGATCCTTCCGTTTTGTTTGACTTTGTTTTGTTAGGCTGGGGTACACATTATTGGCATTCTTTCCCTTAACATTTTCAGAAATGCGATTTGATTGGACACTTATCTCCACCCTGCACATCTTTAAGTGCAAAATGTACTTCTCAGAAAAGGACATCCCCTTCTCAGTATCTAGCCATCAAGAACAAGTGATTTATGAAAATGTAACCATAGCCATGCTGTGTGCTCAACAGGACCAGTGTTAATTTTTATTAGCTATCCAATGAAACTGAGTGTGTAAATGAGGGAAGATGGGTCAGAGGGTCTGGAGTTAGCTATGCAGAGCAACTGAGTATGTAAATGACTGAAGGAGGGTGTAAGGGCCGAGGGTAAGACATCCAGTGAAACTGAGTTTGTAAATGAGGGAAGACAGGTCAAAGACTGAGGATGCTCCAAGCTCTGCTCCTGCAACGTGTCTAATCGTTCTCTTGAGAGGGTGCCGCAGTAGGATCTTTATTTACTTCATGTGTAATCATTTTTATGTAGCAGTATTTCATCTGATAAGTCACCTTGAAAAACTAGTCAGGTAACACATGACATGGTAAGATGATGCAGAATGTAATTTAATGTATAGATAGGGATGTAGTGAACACCAAAGAATGCACTCGCAAGTTGCACGTTTGTCCGAGTTGTCTGGTTAACCTTTATCAGTAAAAGTTAATCTAGTGATTAGACGTGGTTTACTGAAAAACATAATTCACTTGATTTTATCTTTGCAAAGTAGCAATATGTTGCTTTATCAGTATTGTGCCACTGAAAATGTTACGGGTTATTGTTATGGGCTAGGCAGGCGTGGATCGCATTCAGCAAATGTAATTTATGTCCTCACATCTGCTTTTGGGGGTGATTTTCAGGGATGAGGCCAATGGGGTTGATTTGACTTTGGACTGCATGACTGAGTGGGAGTGTGAACGGATTTACTCTCTGATAGCCAGTAACACCATGTCCCCAGCTGTCTCCTGTCCATTCCTGTGGAGAGAATCACTGTCACTGTTGTCCTTTTTTTTTACAGGGGGCTTCTGTTCCCTTGTCCAGTTCCAGTTGTTACTGTATGGTGCTAATGCACACCTCCCCCACCCCTGGGCAGGCCCGGTCTTTCACAGTGGTTTGGACTGCTTAACGGTTACCATCCTGTCTTCCCTCCGTGACAAATAAAACAGAGCAACACCAAGCTTGTAATTCATTTTGACCCAATTCCCATCGAGGGGGATATGGGCTGAGCGTTTTACAGCATCACATAAATTCTCCCATAAACAGCACACATCAGCATTGAAGGATTTTGGCTGAGTCAGAGCACAGAGCTCACGACCGGGTGAGCACACAGTAGAAGGAAGAGCGCAGGAGTCCAGTGGCTCTCAAAAACAGCCCCTGAATTCAAGCCTCAGTTCTTGACGTCCTTTCTATTTCAGAGGGCGAGATAGCTCCCCCTTCGCTAACCTGGCAAAGTTTTTGCACAGTCACTGGTATAGACTCAGGATCATTTAAAGGTTGCAGTTGCAACCGTGGCAACTCAGACCTGTCCCTTCCTTGCTCAGCTGAATGTAGCAGAGAAACTTTTCTCTTTGTAAAATACAGATATTTTAACCACCCTAGATTTATAATGCGAGTCATCACTGTGTAGTGTATTAGCTTAAAATGAATTCTTTCAAAAACATGGCATTTACTCATGACCCTGGAGAGCTGTGCTTTTTAGGGTGTCAGCGATGTCTTTCATTTAGAATGTTATTGACACCTGATGCCACAGCTCAAATTTAACTCCTGATTTTACACTGAGAATTTTAGAGTCATCTGTGTTTGAAGTTAATATTTATTAAATACAGGTCGAGGTTTTTGTTTGGCTGTCGCTGGATGGCCCACGTTGAGTGAAATTTGCAAACCAATGGCACAGTGCTCAGCTACTGCTAATGTAACCAAGCCTTTGAAGGAGTTACCCTAAGCTGTATACCAAGCTGTGTGTCAGCCAGGCGAAGCAGGGGAGAAGTGGAGGCAAAAGCAAGGCACTGGGATGGGCACTGCGATAGCACTCAGGATTGGTGCCCAGTTGCCCCGCCCTGTCCCAGCCGGAGGTGTTGGTTGAAGCTCCCACATAACAATGGGATTGCGTGTTTCCTTCCTGCCAGGGAGATAAACAGTGCAGTGCAGGTACCATGCCCACTGAGATAGACTGCACATAGTTCACACGGGCGCCTTGGTGATTGGTGCAATGTGGGAATCCCCGATGACGCCACCCCCTCCCCTCACCTGTGTCCACCCGTATTGCCCTTTGTAAGGTTTGGCTAAGGCTGCTGAGAGCCTGGCATGCTCTGACTCCTCTTATCTGCCCTGATTGGTGAAAGGTCACTGTTGTGCTGCGCTGCTCGCTGCCGTGGCATCAACGGGCATTTACTTTGTGATGCTGTAGCAAGGCTTGGCGGTCAGATAATGATATCGCCGATGGAATTGTTTCTGGCTACCTGTCAGTTCATAGTACCAAATAAACTGCACGTCTGCACAGAACGACTACCGCTTCTTCAGACACCATGATTATAAACACTGTTCAGTTGTTGTTAAATTATTATATTACATGTTAGTAATATTTTTGCCATAAATTCAGTTGATCGCTGTATCAGATGCACCCAGCCAGTGAAAAGCTGTTTATTTGTCAGTAACTCTTGCTGTCCATCAGTGACTCTAATGTTGCAAGAGGCTGACGGTGTTTGTGCATTGGATGGGCTGGGATTAATGGAAGGCCGGCTGGACCCACGGCTGTCCGCACACAGTCAATGCAGCAGCACTGTGGGGAGATGGATAACAGAACGCGGACGTGCCTGTTTTTTACGACGCACGCATTGAACGGTTGCCAGTGTCATGGGTTTTGCAGCACCTGTCACAACATGCATTAGGCTCAGATGCACAGCTGTGAAACCCTGCAGAGTGCTGCCACCATGTTCCTGAACACTTTCCTATTTCCGGCAGACCTGTGCAGTGCCCTGTGCTCAAAGCCCAGAGATCCGACAGCATGGCAGCGGTGCGTGGTCTAGGAAGGCTCCTCATTGGCTGCCGTCCGCATCAAGAGATACGTGCAGGTGCGGCCTCATTTGTTTTTCTCTCAGGCCGTTTATGAAGCAGAGATCGCTATGGGCTGCAACTCTCTCACCTCCAGCCCCCCTCACCTCGCTCCGTGCTATGGCTTCACTCAGCCCCACCCCCCGCAAAGGGTTCCCTCCCTGGTTCCAGCACGGCTGCTCCGGACTGGTGCCGGTGTTCCCTCCGCTTCCCGCCACACGCGCCACCATCCGCGCCCTGCTTTTAAAGGGAGCCGCTGCACACGTGCGCAACTGAGGGAGTGTCTGGCACGGGGATCGTGGGAGGCGGCCAGCATTTGATGCTGTGCTGTTTGTTCTCCTGCCAGCCTACTTGACTGTTGTTGTGGTTGTACTTTTTTCACCTATAGTCGGGGAGAGGAGGGAGAGAGGCCCTCGTCTTTGATTGAGTGCGTTTTGGATCAACTAAGAGAACTTGGCCGCTGTGCTTTTGCAGAGCAGTATGCTAAGCGATCCGCTGATCCGCTGAGCCAGAACCTTACATGGTAAACCATTCCAGAGGATAAAAAAGAAAGAAGAAAAGAGAGATTCCGGGTGATCCTAGGGGCTGGACCCATGGCTTTATACACCAAAGCGACTGGTTGGACCATGATGAAAAAAGCATTGTTTTGGTAGAAATCTAATGCTTATGCCCAACTGTAAAATGAAAAAGCGTGTGTGTATTTGCAGAGCAGACGTGGATGTGGGCCGAATTCGTGTAAGGGCAGGCCAGGTTATTGTGCCACTACTCTGTTCACAGCTGATGAGCAGAAGTTGTGAGATGAGCTTGGTTACAGCACTTTGTTACAACAATGGGTTAAGCTCTTTCTGCCCTTATTCTGAACCCAGAGTCTTGGATTAATTAAGCAATGGAAATTAATTTTTGTGGGGGTGTGAGTGTAGGGGCTGCCTTATTTATTTATTCTCACTTGCACTGTTGCGTTTTGGGAAGAGGAATATCTGAACTTAGCAAAAATTCCCATCTGATAAAGACCTTTAAATACATGGTCAAAATTATAAATCCTCAAGCACATCCTGTCCTGCAGAGCTTTTTTATAGGGGTTACCATATTGAGCTCTGCACCCTCCCCGTGTGAACGTGAAACTCATCAGTTACCTGTAACCCTGTTTATAATGTGGTCTCTGTTTTATTGACCTTTCTGTCGTAACAAGTTTTAAGATTCAAGGGTGGGTTACTTCTGAAATCATGCATTCGCAGATCTGAGGGGCGAGCTGGGTTATTGGCTGGAGGGGGCCAATAAACCGACAATGTTTCTGTGTTACTGGCCTGACTCCTCTGCTCAGACCTTGGCTGCCTTTCAAAAAAACGCCCTGAGCGCACATGCTAAAGAGGCCTGGAAACCCTGCAGACAAAGGGGGTCCTGTGATGGGACACGATAAACACCCGCTGCTCGCTTGACACTCTCATTGGTGTAGCTTCCCCGCCTGGACAGTGCATTCACAGTGGAGCGCACAGCCCAACAAACACCGGTGTTGTCTTCAGCCTCTCCTCGGCCATTGAGTCATGAGGACAAACAAGAGCCGGGGGCAAAACCATGCTGTTGGAGAGCCTGGCACTGGGCTGTTGTACCATGTCATACTTAGCACAGCTCATGGGAACAGAGGCATGATTGGCTCTTTGCTAAGACAAATAAAGGTGTGTCAGTGCAGTCCCTCCCCTCACAGTGAGGGGAGATTATTGCTTGTTGACTTAATGGGGACATTAATCATGGAGTGCATTGGCATATTGCCATTAGTTAGCTCTTGTTTGATTTCAAAGGAAAGAAGGAAAGAAGTTCCTTTAGAGTGTGGAGGCTTTTCAGTTTAACTTGCAGATTGCAGAGACTTTCTTGTTAAATATGTGTATAACCCCCGCACACACACACACACACACACACACACACACACAGTTTGTAGACTCCAAGTCTACGGGGCATGAATGACATCGCAGTGACCGTCTCGCTTTCTCTTTCTCTTCAGCCTTTTTCCCCCTCTCTGGCTGTGCATGTTGTGGTTTCTGGAGGGTAGGTCATGTGGTCGTCGCTGGGCTGATAGCACGCCTCTCGCTCGGCCGGCGCATCTGCAGGAGAGCACGTGACCAAGCCGTCACATGTAGGAGAGGGAGAGAGGCGCACTCGGCGCACACACACACTCACGCACACCACCCAGGAGGGCGGTGGGGGGTTGGTGGGGGGCTGACGAAAGAGTCGTTGGCCTCCCCTGCTCTGTCCTGTCAGCAGGAATCAGTGCCGACCATGTGCGAAGTGCGATCTGAGGGACCGCTCTGCTTGCGGGGCATGCTTTCGGTCGGCCCACAGGGAGGGAGGGAGAGAGCACTCGGTCGGCCTTGGGGACGTTTGGGAGCTTCTGCCGTTCGGGCCTGGCGCTGGGTGGTAATTTATTTATCTGCTCTCAAAAATGGAAACAAGATGGGTGCATATGCATTGAGTCCACTTGCTGAACCCATGCACAAAATGGAGTGGCTGGTTTCGCTTTTGGGATTGAGTTATATGCCCCGTTTGTGCATGGCAGACTGAGAGTGAGGGAGCACTTTAAACAGAATGGGAGCCTGAAAAAGGAAAGAAAACAGAGGGGTGGGAGAGAGAGAGAGAGAGAGAGAGAGAGAGAGAGAGAGAGAGAGATCCTGGCTTTCTCAGTCATGTGTACGTTGCCTAGCATCTATCACACCCTGAGCCTAGAATGCAAACAGGGTCAGAATGCCAACCTGTGCAGCCCCTGTGGAGGGCAGCGGAATGCCCCCATTTTGGTTTGGGTAGTGTGAGTGATAGCCTAGGATCCACACATGGGAATTGAATCTATTAACGAAAACAGCCCTGTGGCTTGGTTGGTCTTAAGGGGGAAAATATCAATAAAAAAGCAAATAGAACACACCATTGTGTTTCCTGTCAGTAGCCATGGTCCCATGATCTGTGTGTTGTGCTGAGCTAACATCAAAATTCAGAAATATATCAGCTTTTTTTTCTCATGGAGGGATATTTCAGGAATTTTCTTGAACTCCAACCCGAATCCCCATCCAAGGGACGATTCAGTTAAGGAGTGTTCGGTGTATAATGTCACATTGACGCTGCACTTTAGTTGTCCCTGCATTAATTGCTTCCCTTGCTGACTAGCGATTTAAGCGGGACAGTCTCCTAAGCCCCAGGTCTGCAGGCAGCTGTAGAGAATAGGGGCTTGTTTTAATGGTGTGGCTGCACAAAGCACCCATCTGTTTTAGTTATGTAAGAGTGCCGCTCTCCTTCTTTGATTGCATTTTCCCACTCTTTTTTTCATGCCAGTGTCAGAGGGTCTTTGATTTGTTTTCTGTTCGGTTATGGTGTAATCCCTGAGCTGTACACACCACCATCATTTCACAGGGGTGCTTTGGTAGACAAATGGATGCAGTAATTCTACACAGCTGCAGCTCTGTGTCTCCTCTCTTCTTGTGGTAATGCTGAACACGCTGTGGCTTGGTTATAAATTTGGCAAGAGCCACCTAGTGAAGCATCTGTTTGCTGTCAGGGCTCTGAGCGCACAAGGGGGCAACACTCTGCCCATGTGGGGGGTAAGCTTGTGGCACAGAGACTGACTAACTACACCAGATTCCCCAACCCTGTTTGCATCAATCGGGGGTATCCAGACCGGAATACTACAGGGAGCCACAAATTGCCGTAAGGTTGAAGCACGGAACTTGAATGAATATGCTGAATGCGCATTAGTCGGAATGTAATGTGCTCTGGCTCACATTTGGCCCAGATGTGGCTGAAAGCGAAATTTTATGTGCGCCGATAGAAGCTAGCTCTGCAGTGTGAAAAACATAAAACCACCCCAGGAGTAACCTGGCACTGTATTTCCTGGTGTGAACAGATGCATGGAGAAGGTTTCGCAGTAGATTGCTGGCCCTCATCCCGCAGAAGGTAGCTGACCTGGCCAGACAGTGTCCCCCATCAGCAGAGCTGCGTGGGAACTCTGAACTGTGGAGCTCCATGAGCTATGGAGGACCAACCCGTGGGTTGTGGGAGGACTGCCGCGGTTCTTCCGAGCCCTTGTCTTTTGTTTCACCTCAGTCGGTTTAGTCTGGTTAGTTATCAACTTTCCCTGATCCCCCCTGAGTGGCGTTTACATTCCAGGCCGAAGGAAGTGAGAACAAGATGTGACCAATGAGGTTAAATTGTCACATCACAGGCACCCACCACACTCTGCGCATTGTAGAATGGCACCTTGATTGGCTGGGGTCCAATCAGTTACTCAGTGAGTTCTTGGTTTCTTATTTGAGGCCATTCTCCCTAGTTCAATTGAATGCATGTGATTGATGGGCAACTTCGCCTCTAGTATAGTAAAACTAGCTGTATTTTAACAGTGTTCAAAGTTAAAGTGTTGACCTCTGCATATGCATACCAGCAAATATATTAATTTGTGCCAATTTGTTGAAATCAGAAAGGTATTATGGAAGGTCAGGGATTGTTAAATGAGAAATCTGCTATCTTGTTTGCTCTACTGTAGTCATATTTATTGAAAATTGCTTGCCCTGCATCCTGTATTGTATCATATGTGCATTCCAATACCCAACCCAATACCCAATATCCAATCTTTACACAGTATGACCAGAGACAGTATCCATCACATCAGTGCTAGCAGACAGGGAGGTACCTTACTTACACCTTACTCTTTATATTTTACATATTAGGTATTTGTTATAAATTATATTACATTATTAGCATTTAGCAGACACTCTTATCCAGAGCAATTTACTTTGGTAATTTTTAAGTACATTCCCCAAGGGTACAGCAGCAGTGCGCCAGCAGGTAATCAAACTGGCAACCTCTCAGTTACGAGTCCTGCTCTTTAACCACTGTGCTACACTGCTGCCCTTAGTTTTTACCTTTTGCGTATTCCTTAGTCTCCATGTACAGTAGATGGGTTATCACCCCAAGAGGACTGCGTATCATATCAAACGTTTCAGGTCTTGCAATCCATTGTGATGTTTGTCTTTAACTCTTGCTTTGGTACTTTTTGTTTTGTTTTTATACAGTCCACCCTCAGGCCTGTAATTTGCACTGAGCGTTCCTCCAAGGCAGAGTTCACTAAGTACGCAAACTGTATTATATGGAGTGACCCCGACCCTTGCCTTCACACATGCTGTTGCAAACAGTAACAATGGGCGCATTTACACACAGCGGCCTCGGCCGGCCCTGACACTCGTTCTTTCTCTCTCGCTCCCCGGGCCCCATGCAAATGAACTTCAGGCCACTGGGGTGAACCACTGTTCGCTGCTTGACCGGCAATAAATTCGAGTTTGGACAAGCCCTGGCACATTGTTTTCCCCGCTGCGCTGCCTGGCTGAGGGCTGTCCAGCTGTGCGGTGTCCCTTCAACGTGGCCTTGTTTCTCTCTCTCTCTCCCCTTCTCTTTCCCCCGATCGCCGTGCTGCGGCCCTCGGCCTGAATTGGCTCTTTTGAACCATGCCGAATGGTGTGTGGTTGCCACAGACACTTTTTGGTCTCTCTGCTGCTCCAGTGTAGCACGGGTTGGAGTGTTATGACATGAAGAGATAGAGAGTGTGTGTGTGTTTGTGTGTGTGTGTGTGTGCGTGTGTGTGTGTGCGCATGGAAACAGCCTCATTTGATCAGACGCACACGGAGGATCAGTGCTGCCTTGTGCCCTAGAATCCACAAAACTAATGCCCCCCCTTCATAAGCAACAGTGAGCTGTTGAGTACAGTAGCATATACTGTAGCATTAGTAGTTTATATCTTACAATTGGTGAAAGTGCATCAGGAGGCAGGGCTCCCTTTGCATGTTCCCACAATGGAGATCTGACAGCGATGCTCTGTGGAGCCCCTGGTGGTTCCAGAGATGTGGCTCTGCTGGAGAGGTACACCCTTAGTGGTCCTGCGCATTCGTGCGCCTTTGTGTGCATGATGCTGAGTTTTCTTTCTGTATCGTGGAATGGAATGGGCTGTAATTTTCCACTTGACCCATGTTTGTAGTTTCCACATCTGTCTAATAACTGAAGTGGCTGCCATCCAGTGGAACTGTCTGTGTAGGACCTGTGGCTTGTGACACCACATGGGTGGCATTTCTTCGGTCTGTTATCACTGTCTGTGCAACCTGTCCGTAATGTGTGAATATTCAGAAAATGACAATGAAAACAACAATTACATGTAAAAAGCAGCAGTAATTGCATGTGAGGGTATTGAAAGGGCATATTTTTAAATGCACATATTGTTCAGAACTGCTCGTTCCTAGCTGTGTGGACCTTTGCTCTGCTCCCTCTGTAAAATGCCTATCTTGCTCCTTTTTGCCCTTCCTGGAACATGCATGGCTTCCTCTGCCCGGCTATCAACACGTTATGTGAACTTCCTGTTGGACAGTCTGTTGGCATCACTGTTCAGAAAGGGTTCTTAGGTGTCAGCATAAATTTCCCATGTCCCAGGAGGTCATTTTTTGTTCACAAACATACACACAACAACAGTGCATGGCTCTTGCTCTACATTCTTTCACTGTGTGCTCTGCTCCAAATGGACAACAGCGTTCAGCCACGGGTTCACTGCTTAAACAACCATACACACACATCCTTATGCAGACAGAACCTCTTGCATGTGCACATATGAATCATGCTTGCATGCACACACACACACACACTCACACATGCTCAAAAATGTGTTCACACGTGTATACAAATTTAAACACATAGAAAAACAGCACACACACACACTTAGGCATGCATGTACGCACACACACACGCATATACATTAATCATCTGCAGGTTCCCTTGTTTACAGCTGAGCTGTACATGGAGGTAGGGCAAAGCCCAGAGTTCTATATTTGATATGTACAGTCTGTATTTAGAGCAGGAACAGATGTACAGATAGCACAGTCCATGTTTACAGTATACGTTCAGTGAAGTGAGAGGCACCCAGGCGAGGTGATCCTGCAAGGTCAGTCCACAGTGCAGCAGGGAAGGCAGGAAACAGTGCAAGGCTTTGAGCATGTGCATGTGTGTGTGCATGTATGTGCTCATTGTATCAGCGTGTCTCTTTTGCAAAGCAGGAGCAGCCCTGTCATTGTCTGTGCCAGGGTGGGACGCGGCAGATGGCAACATAGCACAGACAGCGGGGTGAAGAAGAGGGCAGCGCTGAGCTACAGGCTTACCCTGGCTGCCCTACCCAGCCCCCCCAAACCCCCCACCCCCCACCCTTCTCCATCCCCCTGTCCCAGCTTTCACTCAGGCCGCCTGGCGTCTCTGCTTACAGATATTGAATAACTAGATGAGACACATCAATCTATTTGATGTTCATTTCTAAGTACTGTCCAATGTGACATCCTAAATGGATCTACATGTAGAGACTGAATGTGCTGGAAATCCATATTAAATGGAAGAGGCGTCTATTGGAAATTTGGAAGCCTGGCTGTGTCTGGCGTGGTGGCGAGCTGCACATTTGAAGGGGATGCCCAGTCTAGCCCTTCTGCATTTATACCTCTGTTTGTCCCAATGGTGACTTTCAGCCCCACACATCATACGATCTGGTCATCTGCAGGCTGCTATTTATGGCCCGTAAGTACAGTGTCCCCCCTCTGAAGAGAAAGAGAAACGGGAGAGATCAGTTCTGTTGACACAAAGTGAATGCGGGTGTTCGTGAACAAGTGGAGTGAAAGGAGTCACAGTGGGGGAGTTTGGCATCTGTCACCATCTCCCCATCAGGGAAGCAGAAGGGAAGTGGGAAGGCGGCAGTGTTTCATGAATATAGCCCTCAGTGTCTTCCTGACAATGCTTGTTTCCCCGCCATTGTTTTTTCTGCCCACACTTTTCAGTCCTGCAGCCCTCAGGCATGGAATATTAAAATGGAGCATTGCTATAATTAACCTCTGTGTTCAGCCATTCTCCTCTTATTTCCCATTCATGACTGCCTCTCATCTTTCTGTTGAAGTTCGGCAATGATTTCAATTGGAAGGGGGGAGTGGGCGGGTGTACGAGGCACTCGGTAAGCGCTCAAAGTTTGCATCACAACTTAATGATGCAGGTGCATGTATGGGGATCCCCCTCTGATATTGTCTGTTGGCTGTTATGTTACATTGTTATGTTAGATTATGTTCAGATATTTTCCACTGGCTGTGATATCATCTGCTCTCTCTCTGATGTCATCTCCTGCCCCTGACTTCCTCTGTTTGGGATTGCTGAGAGAGACGTGGGACTGGACAGTCCTGAAATGAACCCACACTCTTTGTCAGTAAATGTGTTTGATTCTGCTCCTCCAGGTTGGAGCATAGAGCCCTGTCTCCCATCGTGCAAAATTCCACAGAGCGCTGCTCCATACCTCCCCGTGTCAGAAAGTGGATGAGGCTCAAAGCGAATAATTTATCAAAGAACATGCCCTTAGCACCTGTGGAGGGTTGTTACAGGATTAACAAGTTATGCTCAGATATGCACTTTATAGCTGAAAAATGGCCACAAAGATCTATACATTCATTTGAACAATAGAAAGAAATCCAATTAAAGCAGATGAAGTTGTTCCTGGAGATTCATCAGAACTGCTTGGATGTACCACTCTCACACTTGATCCATATAGTTCCACTGTGTATTGAGTGAACCGTTAGCTTTTAGTTAAATTTTTTTTATTTTTCCTTCCATTGCTGCAAATTCATTTCAAGCTCCAGTGCAATATGCACACAGGATAAGGTAAAGCAACAGCCATTTCTTTCATACATTAGCTTTTTTGAAAAAGGAAGCGCTCATTTTCTGTCTCATATTCTTCAGCAACTTTAACTGAAAAAAACATGTAACATTCTGGCAACATCACTGCATCATTGTGGTAATGGTGTGAAAGGGCTGGAATTAAGATTCTCTGTCCTATTCCTCACAGTTGTACATTTTGTCAGTTCTAGACCCTATACATCCTGGTTCCACCCCTCTGTACAGCTCTCTCTCTTCATTGTTGTGGTGTCTAGTCTAAGAACCAGGATCCATGTCCGAATTTCACAGCAAGATGATTTCACAGTGGAAGTGGATGATTGGAGTTTTTTTCTTTTTGATTTTGAAAATTTTGTTTAAAAATCAAAATGATGAAATTATTACAAGCATGTTCAGAAAATGTGTTCAGAAAAAAAATAAGTAAAAAAAGAATTAAAGTAATTAAAGCTCACTGTTAGGTAAATGCATAGAGCTTACTTTGGCATTACATCATATTATTTAAAAGTGGTGTTCTTGCTTTAATTGCATAATAAAATGACTTCATTATGCCTTGGAGTATAGCAGATTTTGCACTATTAGTTGGAAGTATTTGTTAAAATGATGAGGGTTATCTAAAATGATCATGCTGGTAGATCAGACTGAATTTGCATAAGTAGCAACATTTGGGGCAGATTCCTGGTGGGTCACTGCTGCTGTACCATTGGACAGGGTACAATCTGTGAATCTGTGTAAGTCACTGCGGATAAGTGACATTTTGCTTAGCCAAATGTAATCTAATAAGTAGAATAAACAATGATTTGCATTTTGCAAGTTATTGCAAATTATTGCATTATTAACAAGTTAACTCCAAAATTGTCAGAGGTGACATCACATGTCACATCATTGAACTGTAGCACAGCGATAGCACAATTATAGCTCTATCTGCAGGACTCCTTCATGTCCTTCATTTATCATAGGAAAAATGGTGAAATACAACACCTTGGAAAGCCTGTGTGCTGTTTTCAGTCTGTTTAGATTTAATAAAAGTTATCCGAAGTTATGATTGCTCTCTAAGGGGAGGTAATCTCTTTCTCTCTCTCTCTCTGTTTGTGATAATAATTTTGTGTATATGTATACTGTATATACAGTTTACTGTATTCAGTGTGCTTAATTCAGTCAAAATAGGTGCTACTTCTAGCCTACAAAAGTGATCATGTGAACCATTTGATTAAATGGTGATCGCATGAAGACACCTTTCAAAATCTGCTAAGTGTAAAATTTCAATCATATCACTACCTGCACTTAACATAGGTACATACTTGGCTCAATCTTAAAAGGTTTCTGTAAAAACAGATAATAATATTTTTGTAGCTAATTACCTGAGAGTATTCGATACGTGTGAATGCTTTAGACTCCATTAAGATTTGAGTGTTTCCAGGTATCAAAAGAGAAACTGTTCATGTCCAGTTCAGTTCCATTCCATTGGACTGCCACTGTCGAAGCCCCCCGATATTAAAGGACAAGACTGGCATAATCTTGTCCTGTTAGTGGACCTCTGTAGTAGACTCTCTACAGAGTAACGCATCATGGTGTTATGTCTTGCTGCAGAGAGGTGACATGGAGTTCTGCTGTTGTTGCCATGTGTACTACGTCCCAAGAGTAGGGAGTAGAGGGTAGGTGGGATTTGAGCCTGTTGTTTTTCTCGTCCTTCAGTGGTCCCGTGGCAGCCTGACCTACTTCTCCTACGCTATCCCCCACCATGCACGCACGCACACACACACACACACACGTAGACACACATACACAGACACATACACTTAGGAGACCATGTGTTGTCGCTATTGACAGAGGTGTTCTCACGGTGAGAGCTCTGAGGCATGCTGGACACCCTCGCAACACCCCTTCCTCCGTCGCCAAGGGCCCCCCCACTGACAGCCGGGGCCTGAGAGTGGTGTTATGGAAGGTGCCAGCTTCTCCCCACACGGTCTGCAGAAGTAGGGCTGCCTTTGATCATTATGTACTGCTGGAAGAGTTAACTGGAGAGTTAGTCACTGTCCTACACAGCAGAACCAGAGGTTGGTTTTGAATTAACAGCATTCCCCACATCAAACATTCAGACAGCGTGAATGCACAGTGGTGTTAAGGACTGCAGCTCCTTTCACAAGCCACCTTTTGCTTGGTCCTTCCCTTAGTTTTAGATAACAATCTGCCAAATCACAGGGGAAGGGACAAGGCTCTGTTAGTGGAGATCTTCGCCAGACAGCTCCGTTTTCGCTGCTCCCTCTCACTCCCAGTGCCACGTTCTGTGACTTCTGAGTGGACCTTGTGACAGCCCAGCCTGTCTGAGCTGTGCAGCTCCAACTGATTGAAAGAATCTGCCGTTAGGTGGGGGAGGACGAAGGAAGAGGGCTCCTCAGTGTTGCGGCATGATTCCCTGGTAGAGTTAGATGTGTGAAAATCAGGCATATCCGCGTCTAGAGCAGGCTAAAGCGTGTTAGCCCCCAAAGCAGGACCTTATTAGACCTTATTGTTAGACCTACACATTCTATCGCACTCCCTGAAGCATTCTTTTTGTCCAGGATCTAATGAATTCATCACCCAACGAGCCCTCTTGGGCTGAGGTGTTGTTCAGGCCATTCAGGAGTAAAAAGACAGTGGTAGTGGTAGGGAGAATGTGCGGTTATTCCGCTCGTTTGCCGTGCAGCCTACTCCCCTTCATACTTTTCACTGGCTGAGATACCAATTACAAATCCCCTTGGCATTGGGGAGAACACTCTGTATTGCTTCTTGGCGGCACTTAAACTCTGTACACCCACTGATGCTCTTAATGCGTGAGAAAGCACAGACAAAGCAGAAGCAGGAGGTCCCAAACTCCCAAAGCTTAGAATGCTGAAGTGCTAGCTGTGGGCATATTGAAGGGTCTGCTGTGTGTTGTTTTTTTTATTGTTTTTTTTCCCCTCTTTGTCTGCTGCCCTCATGTGGATGTGCATGCATGTGAGAAGGAGAGCTGGGCCCCTGGGGAGAAATTGGGGATGGGGGTCGTTGGGGGTGGGGTGATGCTGTAGGGGACTGGATTATAAAAATAAAAACGTTTCAGCTCCGGCACTGAGGACTGGCTAAGCTGGTGGGATCATGATGGGGAGCACAATGGGGGTGACTGCGTGGATCAGCTAGTATGTATGGAGTATGTGTGTGTGTGTGTGTGTGTGTATATGTGTGTCTGTGTAAGTCTGTGTGTATTTGTGTGTCAGTGAGCATCTCTATCTATTTCCACGCCCTTGTCACTTATACTGGGGCCTGATAGGTGCATTGGTATTAATGGCCAAAGCGCACATCTCATGGCATAGGGAGAGTTTCAAAGAGAAAAGGAAGATTCAAATCCAAATGCTTTATGGGAGGTGCTTACAGCATGGCGGCAGAAACAGACACCTGGCTTTGGACACATTTCCACTCAACAATGAAGTAAGCTCATGAAAGTATTAAAACACAAACAAAAGCAGTTGATAATGTGTAAAGAAGTACTTACAATAATAAAATTGGGAAATGGCATCTCTATGCCTCTCTGATGCTTTTAAAGTGGATGTTGTTTATTATGATAACACATACAAGTGCAGAGACAAGTACAAAATATAATCCAAATTTCAGTGACAGATTACCAAATGCATGTTTAGCCAATACATTGCAATTCACAAATACTAACAGAGCATTGTTTAGTGCCCTTAAGCAGCACAAAAAATGAGCAGATGCCAGTTCATAGTACAAAGTGCATGTTACATACCAAGTATAGTGGAAGCATTATAAAGCATGCATTAAAAATCATCATTTGCTTTTGCTGCTGGATTGATACCTTTTTATTGTGGTCAGTATTTAAAATGAACAAGATTTCCTTCTTTGTGTTGTGTCCAAATAACCCTCACATGATTAAACATGATAGTACAGTATGTACTGCTGGGGGAAAGGGGGCAGTCACAATGTTGTGTCTACAGTGTAAGCTGAAAGCCTGGTCCAGCTGCTTCTTTTGTTTTGTTGAACTGAGAAATGACAAGGTGTGTCTAGGGTAGTTCACAGCAACTGTGTCTGCCTCTACCCACAGGGTCAACTGTGTGATCCTAAACTTCAGGAATGCAGAATTCTGGTCAACCCAGCTCTGGTCCTTGCATTTGCATGTGTGGCGTATGTGGCTGAGTCAGTCCTCAGAAAAAACCAGTATTTGACTTTGCAATGTGTACGTGGCGTAGTTATGGGGTAATGGGTGCTGAGCTGTAGGTGGTAATGAAATCACAACATTGCCCCATGCAAGGAGTAAGGGCTAAAAACAGCATGGCAGTAAGCCCTTTCATTGCAGTTTCCCTTTAAGGACCATGATATAAGAAGGGAGCTTCCCCTCTGAAAGCCTTCAACAGGAACGGTGACCCTTGGTGAGGGATGTCTCTGACTGTGCCCGTATTTGGCCTGGCTCCTTGCATCACTCTGCTGAGACACTGCAGACCTTTGGCCTAACAGAAATTCAAACAAAATAACCTGCATGTCCAGATGAATGACTCCTGCAAATGAGCACAAACACTAAATGACATGTGTGTGCACTAAAATAAACTGCCATAGGCATAAATATATGAGGGCACACACAAATTCATTACTTGAAGTTTATTGGCTCATGTCGTAATCCAAGGATGGCTCTCATTTGTTAGAAATCATTACAGAAAGTGTGGTTTTTGAATACAAAGTGACTTTGTATGTGGCAGAAAGTGTATGAATCTCATGGAGAATCAATTAAACACATTTACTTAAATCAGTTGATTGAAAATGATAAATTTTATTTATCATTATAAAGAGTGTTATTATTATAAAGCATTTATAATAATGCTTTATTATAAATTTATGCTACTCTTTATAGCATTATAAAGAGTAGCATAAAGAATATAGGTTCCGGTGTTATCTCCATGTATATCTAGCATGTCAATACACACAGACACCCGTACATATGTTTATATATGCCTGTTTGTGTGTGTGTATTAATGGGATTAATGTATCCATATATATGGATACATGTCCATATATCTTAAATTTCTATTTATAAAGGGTCTCAAATATACACACCCAAGTATAGGGCTGCAATGTACACTGTGATAAAAATAAAACATTTGCAGCAGCTGTGGGAGGGTAGGTTATAGGGCCTGCCAGTAAGAATCTGTTGGGGTTATTTTTTTCTTATTCTTTTTTTTTTTATTTAGGAAAATGAGAGGAAAGCTAATGGGGGCTTTGCTTCTGGCATCTGTAAAGAAGTAGTAATAAAGTTATGTGTTCCGCTGGTGGCCAGAGACTGTGGCAGCTGCCCCAGGGCAGCCTTGGGGTGGCAGCCTCCCAAAAACAATAAAACAAGCACAGTGCCTGAGAGAAGTGCTCCCATATGCTCATGCCACCAAGTTCATCCCCGGCGTCGAACGACAGGAGGCAGGTTTCCTTTTGAACTTAAAGAAGAAAAACTCTTGGGCGAGATAAAGCAGGCAAACAAAAATAACGGGGGGAAAAAAGCCCCCAGATGTTGCCTTTGAGGTTTTGTGGGCTGCGGACGAGTTTTGTGCATGCAGCTTCACAGTCATCCCTTCTTTCAACCACCCTCCCGGAAGAGAGTGGATTCGCCGAGGTCGGGAACGTGGGAGGTGGCTAACAGCATCCATCGGCCGGCATGTTGCCATCTCTTATTTGCGGAGCGTCACCGTTATTATTTTGGGAAGGCATCCCAGATTTTTCATGTTTATATATTTTTGATGTTTCTGGCTTTTTCACGATGCCTGCCAAGGAGGAACATTCAATCTAATCATTGTCTGCGGAGATAATTTGCCAGCAGGATTTCTCTGACGAGACACAAAGAGACTCATTCACTGTGTACTCACCAGCCTAACGGGGTTGGCACCAGCAAAGTTCCTAAAAATAAAGCACCCAGAATTGCTTAGGAGCCCAGCTAAATAAAAACCTCCTCTAAAAACCAGCCAGTTAAACAAATAAAGTCAAAATAATATTAAAAGCAGCTTGTTTGATTTAGCCTAATATGGCGTGAAGCACAAGGAGCGATAAGTCGTTCCAAAAACATATGCAAGGATGAAAGAAGTGGATGAAAAATATGGTTTCACTCTGGCGGAGGAGGTACGCGGCAATCTATGGAGCTGCTAACTGATGTGTCCTGGCAGTCTGTGTACAGATATTCTCCCAACGTGCTGTTTTTATTAGGCTTGTATGTTATTGCTTTAATGTACCCTGTATTATCTGCCTTCAGCCTGTTGAGATGGCTGTGCCTCTGGCGTTCTCTCCCGTCGTTGATGACACAGAGGGGGGACTTACTGTGTCATGGGCCAGGCGAAACTGGGCACAATTAATCTGGTCAGCCCAAACACCCTGCCGTCCTCCTTTCTTTTTGTGCTCCGTGGTTCTGCCCTGGGGGGTGGAGGGAGACATGTTAACATTTGCGTCCCTCTGCATTTCTCACCTTGACCCTTGACCCTGTGCACTGCTGCCGACACACGTACCACGTTGTCTACTACAAGGCGCGAGGGCCCCTGCATCAACAAACCAGCTGCTCTCTGCCCGCGCCTGCTCAGATGCAAATTACGGATGCTGAGAGACCCCCTCCTCTGTCAGCCCCTCTCATTCCCCCCCGCCCCGTACAAGGCATTAACAGGGATTCTCCTTTGGCCCAGCACACCATGTTGACCTATGCCCCTTTCCCATTTCCTCACAGGGGAAGATAATTACATTAACAGCTCCCTCTCCCAGCAAGCCTCAGAACAGGATCTTGGCTTGCAGAAAGGAAATGTTTAATTGTATTACCACCCCGCCCCCACTCCAAGAAAAGAGAACATTACGCAAAAAACAACAAAAGGTCTGTTGAGAGCTGATTACATAACAAGATTAACCCTATCAGGCAAGAGTTTGGGGGCTGGTCAGTTCCACCTGGTTCACGGTCACCAGAAAGTCTGCGTGAACATCTGTTTCCAAACCCATTGTTGTAGTGTAGTTAGCAGGAGTAGTCTTGAAAGACCAGGATTTTACTCCGGGGGGGCTGTAAATTAAAACAAAAATCTGGAAAGGCCTTTGGCAGCATGATTTAAATATTGCTGGACAGGCCAGAGATTGCAAACAAGCATGTTAATTCCTGTTGCTGTATTTGGAATGTTCCAGATGATGAGTGCCATACCAAAGAGGGGGCTGGCACTAAAGAGGGGGATTTCTCCCAGTGGCATTTGCAGGAAATTCAATTCTTCATTCAGGCAGAAAGGCCATGGGTGCGATCACAAGGGCTGCAAAAAATGCTTGCCCTGCAGATGCCTTCAATATTTCCCTCATACAAGGGCCATTTGTTTGGGGTTTGCGTGGGGATGTGTGAGTTTTAGCTGCAGAGCTGCAGAGCTAGAGGAACATGGAAGAGCCCTGGATGGGGGGGCGGGGAGGGTGCACATTAGTCTTTGTACCACCAAGTCCTGTTTGTTTTCCATATATGATACTCTTCTCTCCCTGCCTGCCTGTTTCCTTGAACAGTCCTCTGTTTATTTCTCACAGGGCGGTGGCCTGCAGTCCCAGCGAGTACAAATCTGGGGAAATCATTAACCAGCCACTGAGAACAGGACGCTAGTACAGTAAGTCCAGCCATTTTCTTTCTTCCTCCCACATACACATTATCAAGAGAACCCGGGGCAGCTGTCAGAGGAGAATGCCATACCTCACCCCCCGGCTCATATAGCCAGCTCCGCAGGGAAATATCTGCACTCCCCCTGATCAAATGCCAAATATTCCCAAATAGGGTCTGATTCTCAGCCAAGTCGCCTTGGAAATATGTGCTCCCTTCTCGTCTCTCTTTTTTTTTATAGTGCACATGCAGTCTGGTGCAGAAGGAAGGCCGTGATATTAATGGCAGTAGTTCTAGCCAGGCCAGAGTCGGAAATCAAAGAAATGCATTCCCAGCATTCCAACCCATGTCACGGAGTCGCGCTTCGATTTTGTCAGCAGACATCAGTGTGAGTGGTGTGGTCGTGGAATGAAAAAAAAAAAGACTGCAGTATAAAGCACCAGTTAGGTTTTCTGACCCTCTCCAGTTGCCCTATCTTATCTGTTCCTCTCTGTCTGGAAGATGGCCTCTGGTGCTGCGCAGACACAGACAAGGTTATTGTCAGTCTGGACGAAATGTGCTCGGCGGACTTTCTGCAAGGCAACCTTTGACCTTTGTGACTGTGTTGCCAAGAAGATGGTCCTGGAGGTGGCGTCTGGTCCCTCTCCTTCCTGCTGTTGACATCTCTCCCTCTTCACTGCACTGCTATCCTGCTGAGCATCTGTGAGAATAGGGCCACCGTAATTAAAAAGTAATCCTGGCCTAAGTCCGAGTGTATTAGCCTGCGCCAGAAAAGGAAATGTTTTGCGCCGGCTGAGCGAAGCGGTCAGTCGCAGGGCAGATGTTTGGGAAATATGCCTCAGAGTAAAACCCTCTGAAAAACCCTCTGTCCTGCGAAGCTCTGCAGGAGCCCGAGCGGAGCTTAGTGAGTATGAAGGAGGGCAGAAGGATTATGCAAGATGCTGAGCACTGTGGTACAGCTGCCTGCGCAGTAGGGCGGGCTTTTCATTAGCCAATGCCAACTTGACGGCTAGGCTTTTGGCAACAAGCTCAAACAAGCACAGATTTTTTTTTAGGAATTCTAGAGGCGGATCTCAATATTTTGGAGAAGAGGAATCTGACAGACACATATCAGATGCCATTTTGGCGCAAGGTCTCCAGTGGGTTTGCCAGTAACAGGGTAGTCTCAGTCCTTCCTCTTCTCAGTGGGCATTTTTGTGAACTCTCAACAAGGAGAAGAAACTTATGACAAACTTGTTCCCAAACAGTGTTTTTCTATAGGAGGATGGTGCAGGGGGGGTTGCTTTAGGGTCCAGGCCATCTGGAGCCAGTAGGTAGGGAGGTCTGTGGATAGGGACTGGGGGTGGGAGGGGCTTGGATTGTGGAAGTGACATCATAGGTGTTAGGGCCTTACACCAGGTTGGGGAATGCTGGAGGAGCGTTGTGCAGCAGATGGTTGGATGCTTCGTAAAGCCGACCTTGTGCAGGCCCTCAGTGTATTTGGAGAATACACTGAGAGACATGGAAGCCGCTTCCTTAACAAGCTGTGATGCTTTGATGCGTTTTTTGTGAATCCTGTTAATATGCTGATTTCTGTCCTCTTGGTTTAACTGGCTTAACTAAAGAGTGAAAAACTGTGAGAGAGGATGGTCAGAGAATCCCAATCAGGTTTGGGCAGATGTCGTTAGGTTAAGATGGAGCAGCTTCCGATAATCAGTGGCATGTATTTCAGCCATCAGAGCAACAAGTGTTTGACTTTGCAAGGACATCAAATTGGTTCTGTTTTTACACCCGGAAGATAAAAGTACAGAAAAGCCCCTAAGTCCGGCCTCGCCTGCTTCAGTCCAGTTGAATCAGCTCCTGAAGTTGAAGAAGTTTTCTCTGCTCACTCAGCTCAATCGTCCCCCCATGACCACTCCCCCCCCATACACACCTCACCATGTCTTCTTCCTGTTTCTATGTGAGGAGGTTCCTGTGACCCCTGGCTACTGTTGCATAGTACCTATCTGGAGGTGCTGAGAGGGCGAACAGGGGTTCAGCCAATTGTGTTTTGCCATCTGTCCCAACCTGTTTGCCATTATGACGTCTTGAAATCAAAATAGAAGCATAACCTCTGTTGGTTTTGGCAGAGGATGAAATGAAGATACCTAGATGGATGGTGTGTCCTATGTGAGTGCGTGTTGCGGTGTGTAGCCCTTTTTGTCAAGTCAAGCTTTGTTCAGACACAGGAGTAGTAATCTGGCAAAGACTGCTGACTGTTGAAAAATTTGATGAAAAGTGCATAGGGCATATTTGGTGTCAACTCTTTTTTCATTTTTGTACTTTTGTACCCTTGTACTGTGTAAATGCCTATCTGTCCACAGTTCAGAATTGAATTGCTGTAAATTTGCAGATAGATGTGGATCCGCTGGCCTTGCAGAGCCGTGTGAGTGAACTCACGTGGGGAGCTCGTGGGTAGTGTGAGGCTCGGGGGGAGTGACGAACCCTGAGCGCTCTCAGCCCTGGGCCTGCCAGATAAACAGCACCAACAGCAGGGGGATGGTCGCTTGCATGTCAACACTGCTCTTATCTGTGCCACCCTGACACCCTGCCAGACCTCAACCCCCCCTCCAGTTAACAGCTTGCCTGATTAGATCCCCAGTGCTCTCCTTGTTTATCGTGGCCTGTTTTCATGCCACGCCAATGACAGGGGGGTATCAGAGAAGCTCGCCTCGTAAGCTCTAGTCCATCACAGGCCATTCAAAAAAACAGCAATGGACGGTAAACGGAAGTCTCAAACTCAGCGCTTGAAGATCGAAATACTGCCCCCTCCTACAGTCCTAGAACGCAAGCTGGGCTTTTCGCTTCAGCACAGGGGGCCGCCGTCCAGCCCCTTGCCATTCCCTCTGTTGTTGTTTGGAACATTAGCCGTGTTCGATCTGCGTGCTCAGCGGCCCTCTGACCTCCCCTGTCTTCTCCAGAGGCATCTCAGTCATGTTAACAGCCCACCGATTTAGCTCGGCTGGATGTTTCCACAGGGCCCTGACATGCTGGGGGGCTCGTGATTTGTGTCCCCGCGAAGCCTGCACTACGCCACTGGTATGCACCCATTAGCGGGTGACTGACACACGCCTGTGTTCCCTCTGTGCTTGACGCCGCTGCCGAGCCCCTTTGGAAAACACGTCCCGACAACCCCTCCTCCTAATCGCCCCCAACATTTCGGGGGGTGTCATGTAAAGCCATTGTTGTGGCCATGCCCCTCCCCTTCCTCCCCCTTCCCCTCCCACCTCCCGCTTTCACATGCCCATGCAGAACACTCACTCCCTTGCGAAGACTTGCACTGTAACGGCAGTCAGGGCCTTAGCAGACACACCGACAGACGTGTGCACACACATCCCACACACACACAGAGGGTGTTGCAGGGAACAGTATGTACCGTGTCCTTTTTCAGGCCACTCCTCCCATCACCCTGTACCTGCCTGCAGAGATCCCCTGCGGCTGTCTCGTTTTCATGGTGTGCCGACCTGCTCCTTGCTTTCCTGAAAAGGACCAGTGCTGGAAAACCGGCACACCTTGGGCTGCTCTCAGCCCATGAGCTGGAAGCATGAATCCCTTCTACTCTGATCTGTCCACTCGTGACCAAATAAATGTGCCCCCCTATCCCACCTAGCATTTTGTGTCATTCATGCACCTGTTCCAGGTGCTTTTTAATTTTTTTTTTTATTATTTCCTTCTTCTTTTTCTTCTTCTTCTTGTTATTATTATTGTTATTATTATTATTATACTGATGGTGATTGTTGTTTTATTTTTTGCTAGTTTGAAATTTTTCAAAATTAATGTTAATAATTTGAAGCTTGCTTAAAGCATTTTATAATAGTGCATAACAGCTTTGAGCTTGTTCTGAAATTAGCTCCAGCTTCTTAGCCCTCTCTTTAAAAGAGAGGAATGCTAACATTGCGTCCAGCCCCAGAGTAATGCTGGGCAGGCAGTGCTCTGATGTGTCTGATGCAGCGAGCGATCAGATACAGGGGCGGTTAATGAGCGCTCACCTCTGCAGCTCCCTGCTATTCCACTGCCGCAGTGTCACTTAGTTAATGAAAAGGCTGCCTTGTAGCTCCGTGTACCCACCACGAGGCTCCAGGTTAGCTGAGACGGCCTCTGCTGGGTCTGGCTCACTAACAACCACTTTGTATTTTTTTTTTACTATTTTTAGTCTGTGAGAAAATGCAGTGTGACTGACTGCGAATGTTCCACTTTTGTTTGCAGATTGAACAGTTTGTTCTTGTTGCCGCAGGGTGTTGTGATGTATCAAATGTTGTAGAGACTGGGGTGTAAAAGGCTGAGGCCTTTACAGCCAGAATGAGTGCAGTAAGCACGGTGGCAGGGGTGCTGCGGTCTCACAGGCACGGCTTTTTGCTGTGGAGGGCAAGGTGCCTCTCTGTTGAATAGCAGCGACAGCATCATTCTCAGCATCAAGTCCAACGGACATGCAAACAGGGGACGTCAAACAAACGGTGAGTAGGAGGAACAACGGCAGTGTGTTAACAGTAATGCTCATGGGGCATTCTCTAGATGAACGCCAGGGAGGATCCTGTTCACACTGAGCACTGCTGCCTCCCTCGCCCTGTGACCTATCTGCACCACCCCCCCTCCCCCTGTCCTCAAGGAGGCACTGGTTGTGTGAAGCTCCATACAGCCGGGCGGGTGGGGCCCTGCTTCTGCGGCTACGACTTCTGGGTAATAAGCGGGATTACAGCCTGGGAGAGCCCCGCTTTATCTGCTGCGGTACAAAGTCTGTCTCTCTAATCAGGTAATTACAGCGATCACCGTGCTTTCCCGTTCAAGGCGGCAAAAGCAGCAGGGAGTCTTCCTCCCTCCCTATCCCCATATCCCTCTCTCCCCCTCTCTGGTTTTCCCTCTTGTGCTCTGTTTCAAATGAGAAACACATTTCCCCCTAATGACCGTAATCAATGGCTGCAGCTGCACCCTTACCTATGTGAGCCCTGTGTTTGCGCCGCATGATCGAAGGAAAACAAATTACACTCAGCCCATAGGAGCAGTTCCTGCTCAGAAGGATTAAGGTCATTACAGCACAGTGCAGTAGGAATGCCCTATAGCATGGTATAGCGTTAAACCTGAAACCTAAATGAAATACCAAAGCAGGATAATGCAGTCATTACTGATTTTCCCTCATTTAGCCTCCTTAAATCAAAAGCCACACGTAACTGTGTCATGTAGATGATTGCATGCATGTGCAGGGGGATGTATGATTTGTTTGTCTGTTCAGGGGATGGGAACATCCTTAATTGCTTTCAGAGGCAGTCAGCTTTGGCATTCCTCTCTGCATGCATCAGACAGGCTATTTTTGGAAATTCCGTATCCCAAACATTCTGACAGGGGCGGAATCTTGATGCCGTTTACAGCATTGTCCGTTGCTTGATCCATAGGAGATTTTCCTAAAGTGACAAAATCTAGCCAGATTTCTTAATGGGTGTCACACTGCGTGCCTTTGAGTGAGTTATTTTCACGTGGAGCGAAGTTGTATGTGCGCAAAATTTGAGTTGCATAACAAAGAATGCGATAATTTCTGTAGGGACTGTGTTGTGGGTGACACATAGACAGTACTCAATTGATGTCATCCTAGCAGCTCTCAGGCACCTGAGGAATCACGGGGTGCCTGAGGGTGCTGAGATAAGGAAATCCTGGGGGCCTACGCAAACATATCCCCAGCAGAACAAAGTCGATTTGTTCTGCCACTGTGGGCTCCTGGTCATTGTCAGCACATGATACAGCTGGTCTCAAACCTGGGCCATAGGGATCACCCTGCACTCAAGATGAGCACCTTGCTGACTGAGCACCCAGGGATCCCTTCAAATTTTAGGTGGGACGAAGATGAGATGGACTCTTACAGCAGGAGAGTTTGAGAGATGCTTCAGTGCAAACCACATTTTTCATGCACCCACAGACACCCAGAGCCTGGTAATACGCCAGGCCCCTCTCTCTCATTGAGAAAACATGGATTATTTGGGTCTTTGCCTTTCCTCTGTGCTCGTCTGCATGCTGTCATTTTGGTCTTTGTCCCTTTGCTCATATTTTTGACCAGAACTCTCCCAACAGAGAAGGGCTTGGTTCCAAGGGCATGTGTGTGTGCACATATATGCCTGTAAGCTCCCAATGTCAAGGTAGGACCTCTCCTGCCCCCCTTCTGGTGATGGGCTTCCTGGGCGCAATCAGGGTATGAGAAAACACCATCTTTCAGGATGTCTCTCTCCAGCCCGGGGTGGTTGTTGTCAGGTGGCTCCTCGTTGTGTACCTGCACACTGATTCACACGCTGTTTTTCAAGGCGTGGGTGGGTACGTGGTTCAGCAGAACCACATGATAAGGGCAAAAAAGTGGCTGTGGCTTCAGCACTCTGATTCCTCAAGTGCAATACCGCTGCCGCCGTCCTGATACTTCCCATCAGCCTCACCCAAGAACAGAACGCTCTGTTCTCTCTGTCTCTCCCCCTCTCCCTCTCTCTCTCTCTTTCTCTCTCTCACTCTCTCTCTCTCTCCTCTGTGTCAGACCACAGCGGTGCATCTCCTCATTGCACATGCAAACACTTTGTGTTGTGATTTGTCTGCTGATTAACTGTGCCAGGTCTGTGAAGAGGAGCGAAGGCAAGGGCGTTGTAGTGAAGATGTTATCGGGGTCCATCTAGTGTGTCTCAGAGAATGCCAGAGGAAATTGTGTGCATCCCGTCTGGAGGGCCCAATGCCAAACATGCACGCACACACACACACACACACCTCCCCCAGGACTACCCCAGCACCAGTCTGGTTGAGCACTGAGTGCTCGACTGCAAGAGGGAGCAGAGGAGACATAATAACATATTAATCACCAATGGGAGAATGGATGATCATCTCTCTTGTTATTGTTGTGTCAGATGAAAGCGTGCCCCCTCTTATTAGGAGGCATCTCAAGCCAGAACAACACAGATTCAGGAAACCCAGTCTGAATGAACAGCACTGAGGTCTGATCTGCAGATAAGATAACTCCCTAACACATACACACACACACACACACACACACACACACACACACACACAAGCACACAAGCCACTTCTGTTCCTTCCACCCATCGCATTATCTGTTTGCTTAGTGGAATCTAAGCAAATCGTATGCGGAATCTTGCGCCTTACACGGCATGCAACTGTCATTTTACAGATGGTTATTCCCTGTAGAAATTCAGGTGAAGCACTTCTGTGAACCTAAGGTTTGAACTTCACACTTTGTGGTTATAAGGTGGAATCCTCCAGCCAAGACGGTATGATTTAGTCTGGGCACGAGACAGCTGGTGAATGAAGCTCCCTCTGGAGAGTGGTGCAGAAGATGGGGCGCTGACACCACGGCCATTTGACCAAGACGCTGTAGGGTGGTGCCCAATGTCGACCGCTCCTCCTTGGTGTCAGCGGTTGGCAGCGTCCGACGTGGGCTCCCTTCTGACAGAGCAGCTCGCGGCTAATCTGATCTTCCTGACCCCTCGCTTTGCATACGGGCACAATGGCACTTCTCTTGCAGGCCTGCACCACGCCTGGTATTTCCTGCTCTGCGCTGATCAGAGGAAATTGATTTAATGGGTCTGATTTAGTGGCTGAAGGGGCGGCGTCCGTCTTGGCTGTCCCTGCCGCGGGAGGGGAGGCGGGGGCGGGAGGGTAGATTCCCCATTCACTTAATAGAAAAAGCGACCCATACATTGAGAGGTGGTCTCAGACACACTTCATCCCCAAGGCCCCTTCTCCCCCTCGTAACCCGAGTGGTTGACGTCATCCGACCCCACGGGGTGGTCAGCCTCAGTGGTGAGAGTCGCTCCCTGTAGCGAGAGGGTGCAGACACACTGACATGGCCATACGAACTGCATCCTTTCTGATGTCGGAATTGGGGGGTCCAATAGGGTTCCTCTCCCTCTTTAGTGCAGGAATGTGGGCAGTGGAAGTCCCACACACCGGAGGTAGTGGGCAGAGTAGGGGCTGGGTGCAGAATAGAGGCCGTGGCTGATCAGATTGTATTATAAAATATGTAGACTCTATATATATATATATATATATATATATATATATATATATATATATATACACACACACAAAATATCAAATAGATTAGACATAAGCCAGTCAGGCAGACAAAGCTTTTAAGAGCATCTGTGATACAGATTGTAAGTTAGTGTGATTTAGGTCTAATTATGGGCTGAAGAAAGAGATCTAGTGAGATGGTGTCTTTAATGACCATGCTAAGTAGCTCATGTGATGGGCTCCAGAGGCAGTGGAATGAGCTCTGAAACTGCAGGTTAGAAAAGGTGTAACAATAAAAAAGGATGAGGTTGTGTTGAGAACAGCAATCTAAAATGATGACAAAATCAATGAATCTGCTTGGCACAAATAAATCCACTCTGAATAATCAATGACATATTAACAGCAGTGACAAACGTGTGTAAATGATACAGGCCACATTTCATTTAACAAACAATTACATTAATTGAAGTAATATTTATATAACATATCTTAGTATATTGACTTGTTAGAAATCACTGACACCTTGAAACAAATGCATCTGTGCATAATCATATTATTATACAACCTTATTATTGCTCTTGTCACAGATTATTGCCATGCACTAAAAATGTTGATATAGTATGAGTATTACAATAAAGAATATAATGGAGTAAATATTTTGCAGATTATTATTATTTACAGAGTATCACTGTGAAAACATTTGTACTTTAATATAATCTGAGGCATTGTGTACCCTGCCTGTTGAATATTTTGTGCTTTGTTATATTTCCTAGTAGCCAACCAGTCACAACAAGTGCCGGAGGTAGTTAGAGAATGTACAAAAACATAATGGACTAGTTTCAGTTCTCCTGGTTCTAACCCAACAATGGCTGCACTGCAAGGCCCGCATCTGTTCACGTGTGGCTGGGTGGCAGGGTGCATTTCGCCCTGACCCATGGCCCCCTGAAGCGTTAGCATTGATACTCCCATTATCACATATTTACTCAGCAGGGCTCCTTATCCAGGGTCACGCTCAGTGTTTTATATTGTTGCTGCAACAATCTACAGATAAAATAGCGAATGGGAGATATTCAAATATGCATCAGAGTGCAGTCTGATAAAACCTCCAGTGCTGTTAGCACAGAGCCGCGTGCCATAACGAAGCAAGACGACCACCGCAAGGCCTTTTGTGCCGCGCTAAGAATCTCTCGGCATTCCATCTTTGCTTTGTTGTCACGTGAGAGCTTTTGCAAGCCAGAGGAAAGCCCCCGGGAGCACCGCGAGGGGGCAAAATGCACGTGCTGCCAGAGACTAGGTAGTGTGTGTCACTGGAGTATTTGGTGACCATGCGGTCATTCCTCACGTCCCGTGGAGATCATCGCTGTTGCACCGTTGATCAAGGCACAACCTGACCTGCTCTCGTGCAAACTCAGGATTATAAATGGATCATAAGTAAAACTAGAGTGTCTGGTGGACACAACAAGATCACCTTACTTCTGTGTCCACTTTATCTTTTTTTTTTTTAACTCTTTATTTCAGAACATTTTTATACATTATAAGGACAACAACAAGTAAAAAAAAAACACACATGAGGTCACGGGATGATCAATAAATCAAGACAAATTTAGAAATAAAATATTGCACATGGTACATACAGTAATTATGGAAGACCTGTCTCATTGGCTAAATAAACACCATTTTTCCCATCGTTTTTCTCCCAATTCTTTTTGGAGCCGTATGGAGTAGGTCATCTGTTCTAGAAGATGTAGGTGCTTAACAATATTGATAAAGAGGCCAGCATTAGGACATTTTTTCTGAAGCCAATATTTTGTAATGGCCTTTTTACTTGCTGCCAGCAGGATCTTTAGAAGGTAGGTATCATCTTTACTTAGCCCGTCAGGGATATGACCAATACAGAGGGATGTTAATGTTGTACTGATACTAAAACCCAGGATTGATTGTTGCTACTTCCTTCCAAAAAGACTGAAGAGAGGGACAAGACCAGAAAACATGTGCATGATCAGCCATGATTTCTCCACATTCCCTACAACAGCATAGCTGAATGCCAGACACTTTATCTTTTTTTGTGAAACGTTTCATTCAGACCCAAAAGAAAACTTGGTGACATTATGCAGTACACCTTGAGGTTTGCCTTCACATGTAAGTATTGTCATACCCAAAAATATAATTTTGTACTTTCGTCTTTTTGCAAATACCACCATGGAAATGATAGTGATTGGAAAACAGCTGTTTGCAACAACAATGCTACTATGTTACAGCTAAAGCGTTTTCAGAGAACTGTCTGTAATTACTGTCTGTGAAGCTGTGATGTGCACTGGTCAATGCAGACAGCATAGTCGAGAATAAACACTGAAATCTCAAATATCTGTGGTGGAAAAAATTGTTAGGCACAAAATTTGTTGGCCTCTTCTGACGGAGACAGACTGCAAGTGCTTCTTGCACAAATAAGTAATTCCCCTTTTTGCATGCGATTGTATGGATCGATTGTACAGTGTATTTTACTGTACATGTTGTTAGGTCCCGGCTGAGGGGTGATAGACTGTGAAGTCATTGAGACAGAGGAGCTGGGTGCCTGGGAGGACAGAATCTGGGCTTTAAGAGCAGAGGCTCATAGGTGCTCAGATGGGACGGCTAGCATAACTAAACCCAGCAAAGTAATTCTGGCAAACAGGGTGTGGGAACGTAGGGGTAGAAACTGCACTCACGCTGTCAGAGAGTGAGCACTTACACCTGTCTTTGCTAAACTGTGATCCTTTGGAACAGATAACATGTTCTAGTAGATGTAGAGAGTCAAGGAGGTCACCAAGAATAGATACAGAATCACTGCATCAGTCGCATCCGTTGCACACCCTTGTAGGCGTATGATGTAGAGGTTAAGGCAACAGGCTTGTAAATAGAAGATTGCAGGTTCAACAGCGACTGCTGTTGTACCTTTGAACAAGGTAATTAACCTGAATTGCTTCAGCAAATATCCAGCTATATATGTTGATAATATGTAAAAAGTACAGTTTGCACTGGGTAGAATGCTGCTGATAGATGCTGCTTTGATCTAATTAGGTTTTCTGGAACGTGGTTTTTGTGAGCACATCCTTGCATGATCCCTCATTGCACTGAAATATCAAATGCTAAGTGGGTAGAGCACTGCACCACATCTACTGACTCTATGTGTGTGGTGCGGACGAACTTACGTTATCACTGCACTGCTGCTGCTTTGGGGATCATCTAGGGCTGTTGCTTTCATGTAGATCATATTTACTTGTTAGACCCACTTGATGGCCCACTTCTGTAGTGTTGCAGCAGAGCAGTGAAGACAAAGCAGCACTTAAGGGTTCTGTGTCCCAGTATGAAATCAGCATAGTCTCCTGGTGCTGGCCGAATTCTCATTCTGTACCCTGGGGTGTGCAGAGGTGTAGCACTCTGTTACTTGTCTCCTGCGTGCATGCGTGGGTGCAACCTGTGCTGTCTTAACAGGCTCCCATTGCTGGAGGTACGAGTCTGTCATGGGAGTGTGTGCGAGTTAGAGAGGCATAGAGCTGGGGGTGGGGTGGGGAGGGGGTATGGATGTTCACACGGCACAGTGGCTGGCCAGAGTGTTACACCTTCCAGAGGGAAGTGCCTGGATTAATGAGTCCCTCACAGATTCATACAGCCACCCAAGGCTTCAAAGTGCTTTCCCTGTGGAGGCAGCTCAGATGTTTATTTGGCTGCTGGTAGATTTCGGTGCTCCTCTGAGAGAAAGCACCCACTCTTGGAAAGGGTCCTGAGGACACAGGTGTACTTTCGTCAGAGTGCAGGCTCTGTGAAACTCGGCACGTATGCGGCCAAGTGGTAGAGATTCCAGAGCTTGAGCACTGCTCCACTCCTCAAGGGCGGAATAACAGCAAAAACAAACCGATGTAGCTGTAGCCCCGGATCTGCCCAAAATGCGTTGGTGGAAGCCTGCGTTAAAGTCAACCATTAATCATCAGGCGGTTTGGCGCTGCCTTTGTGTTTGACAGCTTGGAGGGGAAAAATCCTGCTTGCATTTGATGCAAAACTTTAGCACTTCAGCATTATTGTCATATAGTGGCAGATTTATCAGTGCATATTGACTGTAATGAGGACAGTCAAATATCCAGGCAGGAACAATTTTCTTTGGTGATTTGCAAAAAATGCTTTATCGGCGGCTCTTTCGTTTCATTGTGCTGGTTCCCTGCCTGTTTGAAAGCCTCAAAAGATGTAAGTCCACCAGACTTCCAGGGCAGCATTTGGCTGCTTCTGGCATGCAGCTTAATGGGAGATATATACAGGACAAAGGTCTTGGCCTTCCTCCACCCTGGTGAGGGCAGCCTGCCGTGGCTTCTGCTGCAGCCAAGCGCTCCCGTGTCGGGGGTCAAGCCAGGTCAGGGTGGAAGTCAGAGGCTGTGGTGGAGATATAAATACCTGCAGTGTTTGGATTTAAGGCAGCACGCTCCCTGGGGAGAGGGGTCTGTAAAGGCCGTCAAAACATCGGCCGGTGGCCCCCCACCCCCCTCCCCCCCACCTCCACCCACCCCCTCCACTCCTGGAGCGTGCCCCTGTGCACTGTTCTCTTCACTGTTATCTCCCCTGTCACCCATTTCCCCTCCCTGCTTCCCAGATTGAGGCAGTTTGGTGGAGTTTGGGTTTTGGTGGGTTTTATGGGGGAAACGGGGCAAGTGAGGGTTTAGAGGGTAAAAGGTGTGTCACATTTAAATCAGCTGAAAAAAGTGACAAGTGAGATAGATTGATTCTTGTTTCTGGTTAGGGGATCCTCTCCTTCTTTCCTCTCATCTCTGTCTCTCTTCCTTTTGTCTCCCTTTGCTCCCTCTCTTTCTCTCTCTCTCTCTGTCTATCTCTCCCTTGTTTGCTTACTCTCTCTGTCATGCTGAGCCAGCTCTTTCCACAGCAGTAGCTCAGCTGCAATTAAACACTGGGCAAGATAAGATCAGGCAGAGATTGAGTGATATAGCATGAAAGAGATTACACGGGGATATAATTCACAGTGTGCTTATGAAAGTGCTCTCTGCTTATAGACAGAGGGTGAGAGAAGGAGGGTAAGGTCCCACGACCGTCACCACGGTAGCTGACACCTACCCAACAATGGAGAGGCCTTGTTGCAAAAAAAAAGAGTGGTCACCAAAAAGAAATGCTCCATCATCACCTATCCTTCCTGTCTTTCTGTGTTGTCATCTGGACTTGAAATGTGATCCCGCAGCACTTCTTAGCTGTACTCCAAGTTGGGATAGAGCACCTCCCCCACCCACTGGCATGGATGAGCTGTATGTTGAAGATTATCAGGCGTAAATCTCCTTTATTAACAAGCCTAAGCTGAATATGATTTCTTTCGATCGTAAGGAGATTGGGCCCAAATGCATCCAGTGCATCATGGCGGGCAGTTTCACCAAATGATATCACCTTACCATATCTTCATGTATTGGCCTGGTTTATCTTGTCATTATCCCAGACTTATAAACATCCGAGTTTAGAAAATTGTTCCCAGGACTGCGTTTGCAGAGACTTGCAGTGTGTTCAAAGAAAAGGAATGATCTTTTGTTATTTTATAGCAGATGCAGTCATCCGGAAGGACTTGTCTGTTCAGTCTTTGTCTTCCCCTCTCAGTCATACAAACTTTGAGTGATTTGAGCAAAGTGTGCACTACTGCTGGTCTCATAGCAACAGGATGGAGGAGTGTTGAGTGTGGTGATCCTGACCCTGTCCCATTGAAACATTGGTTAGTCTTCTGAAGCTTCAGTGTTACATGAAAGAGTGCTGCTCAACTGAGCGGTGTTGCTGAGGCCGCATAAAGCATGCACAGACTGCAGGCTAAAGAAAACTAAGCCCAAGGCCCTGCATCCAGATTCAAACACACAACTCGGTGTTTTTTCAGTCCCTCGCTTGTCCCTCTATGCCGTGAAGTAGTACAAATGGCATCTATCCCTGTTTCAGAGTAGGTGTGCCGGAGAACAGAAAGTCTGCTGCACTGCCCTGAAAAAGTGCGTGCAGGTCCATGGGCTAGCTCCAGCTGGCTGCACACTCTCAATCGCCAGTGTCGTCATGGTGAGCGAGGCCTCCAGAATCACGGGGGTTGTGCAACATGCTGATAAATCATAAAACCATATTGTGGAATGTGCAAGGGATTGATTGCTGTCCTTCTCCTGCACTTTAGTGACCCCTACTGGTCATGCCAGGGCACAGTTGTTGTACTTCAGGGCTGGCTGATGCCTGCACTAGACTGGGGGGGACATCAGCTAAGGCAAGAACTGAGTTCCGGTCTTGCTCAAATGAAAACAACATTCAGTATTGGGGGAAGTCTTTCATCACAAGGCACAATACCACAGGAGGCCCCAGACAGGGCCACATTTGAGGCCCACACATCTTTCTGTTCATTTCCACAGATTACATGTGGCTTTCTTTTTTCATAAGCTGTTTATGGCTTCCCAAAGGCCTCAGCACTCTCTCAATGTTGCAGCTGTTTGCTGGATTACACCTGTGAGCGAAACAGCTTTTAACGCAATTGCAAAGGCATCTCCTCACGGCCTCTAGAATGTTGCTTCCACAAAGTGGGATAGTCAGAAGTAGTGACATATGGAGGAGCGAGAGGTCTCCAGCTCGGGGGGCCAATATTGTTTCTGCATGCATCACTCTATGGCTTCTGAGGACCGGGTCACCACACAGTCGAGTTGTGACTTGGGCCCCCCCTTAGCCATTGGTGTCTTTGGATGAAAGCACCCTGGTTAATTTGACAAATTCTCTCAATAGAAAGGAAATGGAGGATGGGTGTGTTCCTCCTGCTGCACTTTTGTTCTTGACAGCATATCTGGGATATTACAGGGGAGCTAAAATCTGAACTACTCGTCTGTGTTTTTGTATATGAGAAAGAGAGTATGTATGATGGATGTAGGGGTGTTCAGGCATGTGCGTGCATTCTGGTGTGTGTACGTATTTATTGCACACTTGTACTTGCATGCACAGTTTTTGTGTGTATGCGATAGTTTGATATGTGTGTTATTTGGTGGTTTCTGCTTTTGAACTTTGATAGCCTGGAATGTGATAGAATATTATACTGTCTGCATTGGGACAGTGTGCTCCTCCAAAACAAGAGTTACCAAGTCCTAATTCTTACCCCAGTCAATACCTGAAGAGAGGCAGCAAACTGATCCAAGATCAGCACTTGAGAGCAAAATCTTTTGACAAGTCTACTGAGCATCCATTGAGGGGAGTGAAAAGCCCTTGCCAGCGTCCCAAGGGTGCCGCCATGCCGCTGTTAGTGCGCGTCTCATGCAGAATTTATTATTTAATTGATTCATGTTCACCCCAGATCTAATGGACAGAAAGAAAAGATTTTCAATAATTTCATTTTCTTGTAGCTGTTAAGGAGCTAGCTATCTGGTCCAGATGAATAGGGGCTGTGAAATGAGTCTGCACACTGGTAATTGACTTTCAATTCCTCTCCAGTCAACACACAAAAGACTTTAATCCCGCCTTTCAAGTCCCAGGTCTCGGCTGTAGTTTACCATAGCAGCGTCTCAGATTATTACTCTGGGGGAACCTAAGTGTGAATGAAAGCCGAGTCCACATTGATACACACACACACACACACACACACACACACACACACACACACACACACACACACACACGTACACACAAGGGATTGTCACAATGAGGACTGTAGTATTCGGTGTTCAATTCAAAATCTTGATAGATTCACAAACCTACTTTCTTCACCTTTCAGTTGGCTGTAGGCAGTGACGACAGGATGCTGACAGGAAGTGATGACACCAGCACTCCGTGATCCCTTTCTGGGTTCTCACCAATCACTCCCCTCCTCACAGGAGTAGGGGATGATTCTGAAGGTGCCACGGTGCTCCTCAGAGTCCTTCCCAGTCATGATCAGGACTAGGAGCCATGGAAACTTGCTGGCCTGCTGTGATTACAGAGATGTAAATCTGCGTCCATGCCGATGCAGATGTGGCTACGCCGGGTCATTAACTCTGATTCTTTTTTCCTCCCTTCCCCCCGGGACTGTGCCACCAGGGGGAGCCGGTGTAGGAAAACAAACACCATCGCCGCCCTCCATGCCGGTCTCAGCTCACAGTCAAGGCACCTGTTTTTCCTACACTTGAAAGAGGATTGGGAGAGTTGTCACACAGCAACTTTGCTACACAAATGGTGCCCCCGTGATTAAACACTAGGCAATGTCTATTCATTAGCTCTGCACATGGCTGCCAAGCGCATGTGGTCTGTCTCACCACAGGCCTCGTGGGAATCGTAGTCCATTTCCGCACACCTTCTCCAGTGCCTCAGAATGGAGCCCGCTGGCAACATAACAAAGGAGATGCTTGTAGTTCGGCCCTGTTTTTTAGTGGCTGGTGTGAACCACACCTTCATTTGGGTCATTCTGGTGGAGAGCACTAAACAACAAATGTGTACACACAAACAGACCTAGACAGTTGAAATTAAAGTTCATAACCATCAGGGCCAGGTACAGAAAGACATGTTTACATATAGATAAACAGACAAACCCACGGTTCAGTCAACTTTTAAGAAGCTTTTTGACTTTGCATGCTCACATGGATCTTCATATGGTACAGTGTTTATAGTGCAGCTTTGCATACTGGCCAAGGCTGGCAAAACAAACGCACACACATGTACACACACACAAGGGAAGCAAGCAGTGTCTTTGTATGTGCCCCACACACACGCACACACATACACACATGCACACATACAAGCATAGAGACAGATGAGGGCAGTCGCATATATGGAATCATAAAGACACATGAGGGTATACAGAGAAGGGCCCTTACCTAGCCCTAATTTCAGTCAGGGCTGAGGAGATGTCCGCAGAACATTGTGGGGTGGGGAGGACTGCAGAGACTGAGGAAAGGACTTAAGATGATAACAATAAACATGGGGGGGAGGGTTCTTTTCATATTTTAAGGTGGTTTGCTATGGAATGTAAATCTCGTAGGCTTTTCCTCCCTCCTTTTGTTATTTTTCATTTTTCAGCATTACTGTATATGGGAGTGAAATATGCTATTTAACAGTCATCAAGTTTGATAAAGGGTATGGGTGATGGTGGCATTTGTTAGGAACGGGGGGGATTAGGGGTAGAGAGGCGATGGGGGTTTGGGGGGCAATAATTACATCCAGGACCACCCAGGCGCCTGGAATTGGTCTGCCCTGGTGCGGACCCATGCCAAGAAAATCACCTTCCACCGGCGCTGCCTGCCAACCACACCACCTTCTCCCCTTTCGCTGTGCGCAACATCCGCTCTGGAGGGGATGGGAGCTCGGCTTGGCTGAACTCATTATGTGGAGGCGACGATGGCCGGTAGCTGGGAGCACTCTGTATGCGTGTTTAGTTTTTCTTCTTCCACCCTCTCCATGCTGCTTTTATAGCTCATTATGGAGGTGGTCGTGATTTTTTTGGGAGGGGGGGAGTGAGTTCAGAATTCATTTTTTCATGCTGAAGTGACAGGATCACTGGTGTGGGAGTGGGATATTTGGGAGGGGGTGGTGGGACTGGGTGAGGGTGGAGGGAGCTGTGGTGTTTAGTCCTGGGGGGGAGTGATTAAGCACTAATTGACTGTTTTTTTTTTTTTTTTTGAGGCTATGAAGGAGCTGGAGGTACATTGCGAAATAAATCCCCCCCGATCTGCCCCCCACTCACCAGATTGGTGGGGTTGGGTTGTTTTTGAGAACAGAGCGGAGGCAGACAGCAGGAGCAGTGTGCTTCAAGAAAGGGAGCAACTGAAACTCTTTGCTTGGGAGCCTTGCCCAGCTAAACCCTGTGAACCATTCCAATTTGTTTAATTTTTTTTCTTATAAATATGCCTGTATTTATTTATATGATTTGATCCGCTGGGGAGTTTACGCACTTGGCTGGGTTTGTTTTGCTAGCACTGCAGCCGGTGCTTGGCTTGCCGCTGTGTTTGTACACTGAGCGGAGGAACAATTGGCGGAGTTTTGCTGTGGCGGCCGATAACTCAAAGAAGTGGCCCTGCTCTGTTTTTTTTGTGGAGGAGGGTCTTTGTGGAAACTCAGGGCTATGCAGGACATGTGGGGAAGTGTGAATCTTCATGTGGGCGTGGACATGAGTGTGTGGAAAATCAGCCCTTGTTGTCAGCTTCAAAGGGTTCCTGAGCTGTTTGTAAAGATACAGGACTGGTTTGGCACAGCGCGGAGTGAGGTCCTGAAGGAGTCAGAGGATGTTGTCACAGTGGAGGCCCTTGCTTCTACCTGTCTGGGCTTCTTGGTGGTGCATTCCTCAGTCAGCAGGTGGAGGTGGGGCTGGAAGGAAGGCCAAAGGGCCCACCCCCAGGGGCACGTGGCAGTAAACCTGTTGGCACAGGTCCCTGGAGTCCCGTGCTCGCACTCAGGATGGAGGCAAGTCAGGCAGCCTGGCCAGGTGCCACGCCCAGCCCTGTCTCCCAGCACAACCTGGCTGACACCAGCGATGCCAAGGGCTGCCCCCGTCAACAGCGTCATCGCCACACACACACGCCCACACTGACTCACGGCGGGGATTCCCTCCCTTTTGTTTCCGCGGCAGCGCAAGGTTTGGCTGCTTCATTCATAAAAAGTGTACCTGCTGGCCTGAGCCACTGCCAAAACCTCACCTAGGCACCGACATGCGCTTGCAAATGCTCAGCTCTCGAAGTCCCGTGCTCTTGTGGCTGTGTGGCCAATGCCAGTCAGTGGCCCTGAAAGGGAAGTCTTTGTTATTCCTGACTTTTATCTATGGCAGTATGCCCTGGCAAACTATAAAAAAAGGCCAGGCTTCATGGGCTCCTCTCTGCTCCTAGGGATATACATGATCTGTCTAGATCTCAGAGAGGAGGGGCAGAGGGAGTGAAAGCTGTGCGGAGAGAGAGAGTATGACTGTTCCCTCGACTCTTGAATTCCAGCCGTTGCTCAGGATTGGCTGAACCAACATCCCCCACCTCACCTCTCCTGTTTCTGTTTGGCTGAGCTCCCACAATTCCTCCCTTGCAGCATGGCATGGAGGAGAGTGCATGCAACTAAAAAAAATAATAAAAAAATGATTGACCGGATGATCTGAGCGTGAGACCGATGCACAGCTGCGGCATGCTCAACTGTTGTCATGGTATCTTCCAGGCTCTTGGTCTGGCTCCTCTGTTCCCCTTTCAAGTTTATGATCCCCTCCTGTTGCCATTCTGGCACGATTTCTGCTAATGCAGCATCTGGTCTTTCAGAAACAAAATAAAACCATGGCTTGCGCACAGACCGTTCCTCTCTTTCCCAAGGGAAATGTATGGCACTGATAGTATAGACAAGGGTGGCTGAGAGTTCCTGTCAAAGTTTAAAGTCTCCAAATGTGAGGTCATTTCTGTGCTGACTACAATTAGACATTTCCAATAGCAGTACAGAAATAAATAACAAAGGAGCAAGCGGTCATCTCCAAAAAAATAAAAAATATATGAAAACACTTAACAGAATCACATTCCCTCTGTTTTTTTAAGGTGGACTGGGAAAGAATTCTCTGCCTTGCCTGTGTGTGGGAGGGTTTTTTCTTGATGACAAGGACAGATTTATTCTCAGACTGGAGAATGACTCTGACATATACTAGCAGAAACCTCGTTTTCTACAATTGCAGGGTTTGGCTTACCTTCAAAGTGATTGCTGTTTACGAGGAAAGGCTGTTCTACCTTAACAGAAGAGAGAGGGAGGAAGAAGAGAGGAAAAAAGGGCCTAATTTGTTTTTCAAACGCAGTCACATTCTTGGCAGCGTTTAAGCTTGTCTTTGCCAGAACTGGGCGGAGTGAGGAGGCAGAGAGCCTGGACTTGGCTGAGTGTTGCTGAATGTGCTGAGTACACAGTGAGGGCTGATTTCCCTCCATAACAAACTGTCTGCCCCCCTCCACCCCCTGTTTACTACCTACAAACTCCATACCCTGACCACCTCTTTCCTTTTGACCCCTGCGGGTCCTTCCCTGAGCTCAGTCACTGCAGGAAGAGCAGGAAGAGTGTTACCTACAATGCACTGCAAAGTAGCAATGCATGCCCCTGAGTGTCATTTTTCAAGGTGTGCTGGGTAGGTGAATACAGCTTCAACATTGCCCTGATTAGCCACACTTGTTTTCTCTGAGCAGAGCAACGTGGCTTTAGGAAGTTAGAGGGTGGGTGTATTGGAAGGGGGTGGGGAGACCACATGCTACTTCATCATTTGTAAAAGGAAATGGGAAAGGGATGTTTAAAGTAGAGGTTTGGTTGCACCAAGAGGGAGGAGCGAGAGATGCTGGAGAGACTGAAGAAAATAGCAGTGGAGGGACAGAAAAGAGTGAAGCAAGAGAGAGAAAAACAGGAGAAAAAGGGGAGAGAAAATGTACCCCCGCAAGAGAGGAAATGGTGTCATTTTAGCCCGTCTAATGACCCCTTACCTCCTGGTTATAAAACAGCCTCCTATTCAATAACCAGCGGGGTATATCCTCCTGAGTGCAGGGCCTGTTTAGCTCCCACGGTACCCTTGGAGACGGGAGTGGGGCATTGTTTGATAGACGGGGCCAGTGTATGCCAGCTGGCTAGCACTTGTCAAGACCTCTCAGATGTGAGCGGGGGCAATATTTAGCGCCTATTAATAACCCGCCGACACTAATCAGGGCTCGCTGCAGCTCAAACAGCAGCCGTGTACATAGAGCAGGGAACATTCTCTCCACGCTCCACCTAATGTAAACAGCCACATAGAGATAGGAGAGAAATGGGACGACCGAGTAAGTTGGGGGCGTATGCTCACTGGCAGCTGGCCATGACCTTTGGAGTATGAAGGCTGGCACACTAAAGATGAACCTGCAGGGCAGCTCATGTTCCTGGAGGTATTGCAACACCGGCCCTGACAAAGAGAGCCTTGTTTCTTTTGGCGGGTAGCAGTCAGGGTGCCTGACTTGCATCCAGAGGATTGTTAGTTCTAATCTCTGGAGGGGTCTGGCTGTTGAACCCATGAGTTAAGGTGCCTGGTGTTAACTTCCAGCTCAATGCAGGAGATGTCTGACAGTGTTAATGGGCACTGTTTAGCAAATGAGTTTTGTAATAATGTAATGTAATCACGTAGTGCCTTACCACTATATAATCCAGTTTCGGGTGTGGGTAATTCCAGGGCTTGAGGGATTCAGTCTGTTTTTAGCTTTGTATCTTTCCCAACTGCATGTGATTCATGTGATTATCATGCTGTGGTGATGTCATCATTTGGATTATGAGCAGCACAAAAGGTATAGGAGTGGGTTGGGAGTTGCCGGATCTGAAAATCCTTGCATATTAGGTAACCCATAGCCAGATGTCCCTCACCCAGTGTCTGTACCTGTTTATAATGAGCAGTGTGGTTTCCCATTCCTAAGTTTTTCAAAGAAGAGCCGGACCCTGCCCACCTCCAGAAGAAGGACAAAGCTCAAGAGAAGGATGTTTTATTCATGTCGAGCCTATCCGGCACCATAGCCTTTGCCAGTTATTCTTTTTCATGCATTTTAAAACATGCAATTAAATAGGACTTCATCTGAGAGACTGCACAGTTCTAAGCAGGCCCAATTATAAGTTTGGGGTTGACTGAGGAAAAGTGCCAAGAGTGTGTGAGCGTGTGTGGGTGTGTATGTGTTGGGCGGGAGTATAAGGAGTAAGAAAGAGACAGGTCCACCTGGTGATCGGCTCAAGTTTGGACATTTAACGGGGCTTTGATCCTAGTTGGCGCTAAATGAATCCCCTTTTCAGAACCCTCCCCACAACCATGCCTTCCCCCTAACCCCCCGCTGTCCTCTGACACACACAAACCATCACCAAACACCTGACCCTATTGAAACCCCAAGTCTGCCCTGTAGCGATGTTTTTGAACTGTGTTCCCCCCTCCCCCTTCATGTATTTATTCCTCGACTCTAATGAAAAACAAGTGAGCTGTTTTCTCCAGCGGGCAAAGGGCGACATAAATCAAACCCAGAACCTAGCTCTACCTTGTAATCTCTCAATGTCCTCCCTCCCCATCCTTGTGTATTTCATGCTGTCCTTCTCTTTCACTTTAAACTTTTCAAACCCTCGCAGTTACCACCGCAACCTCGACACACTCACACACACACACACGCACACACACACACACACACACACACACACACACACACACACACACAGCCTCCTTGGTAGCATTTTTCCTCCATTATTGAAGACTGAAAGGCATGACTGTATTAACTGTTCTTTGTGTATATTATGTATTGCCCCTGTATGTGCTGCTTGGCTCCTCTTAGTCCAGTGGAGCTGGGGTTTGGGGTGGGAAACTGCTGGTAGGTAGCCAGTCGCTCATTGTGTATCTAAACACCTACACAGTGGGGACCCTTTGTTCAGATGCTGCTCCCACCCACTAGGGTCGCTCTCGGGCTGCACACCTGTGCGAGGCTCCCGGTGATTGAGGCTTTGCTGGCATGCACACGCACACTATAAGCATGCATCATGTGCAGTAACAGGCCCACAGAGGACTGTCATGTAATAGTGACAAGAGAGAAGGGACAGTGGCGTTGATAGCTGTGGGTCTTTTACTTCATGATGCAGTGGCCTGCTATGATGTGCTCCCTGACTCTGGAATTTTTCGGTGTGAAGACAAAACTCTGATACTCCCAGCAATGATATTAGTTCAAGTAAGGATAATAAGTTGTTTTTACTGTGTATTTACTGTTGTATACCATCCATCTTAAGTGGGAAACCACTCCCCAGGACCCATAAAAGTAAGAAGAAAATTGCGTCTTTTAAGTCAATGTCTGTTAATTTTATCACAGTTTAATCTATAAATACTATTGACGTAATACACACACCTGCATGCTGGTTAGCGATGTTCAAGAAAACTGTTCTGAGTAGGTGTTTAATAGAGTGTTTTCTTAACCAACATTAACGCAAATCATTGAGTACTTTTTAAGGCTACATTTAGTTTGGTGTGTGTTATTAGGGGGTTAACAAGCCACAATATGAAGATCAGACAGAACAGAATTGAGGAATGACAGGGAATCACATGAGACAACAGGCCTTTCTCCCCATGCCCACCCTAGCGCATGCCACCACGTGGTGAAACTACCTTTTACATAATAGTCCTAATTCGGTTAGCTCACCCTTCATCGTCCTGTTGCTGCTCCTCTTTCACACTGTTTCACTCCTTCGTTTGTTTACCCTTTCATTTATAGCTTCATTTTCCAACCCCTCTCCTCGAACAAGCCTGTACCCAAACCTCGTCTCGTGAAGAGGAGCTTGCACATTTTAAGCTACAGCTCTTTTGTGACCTCCCCGCTAGGACTCCCTAAAAGCTCCTTCAGACATTGGAGAGGGGGCATAGCCACATACAGAATCATTGTTCCATTCCAAATATATGATGTCAAAGTGAGAGGCAGAGCTGTGGATGAACTGTCAGAGCCTGGGAATGGGAAATGTGTACATCATAAGCCCCAATGAGTCGCATATAGCAAATGTGTAAAGCAAAGTGGTGTAATGACATGGCCTAGCCCCTGCTGTTTCCAGACATTTTGAAGAGACTGAATAGAGGAGGGGGATTTAGTGGGAGAATCTGGGGGTTGGCTGAGGTTAATAGGGAAGGCAATCCGGCTGGGACCTTTAGCTTCTAAGTCATTAGCTTCTTTTTCTGAACAGCTGTTTCCTGAGTACACCTAAACCAGCTTAACCTCATCATGCAGTCTTACTTCTGTAAGTACATACTTTGGCTCTCCTTGGTATTTTATGCAGCCAATCAGAATGTAGAGCTTTCTAGCTTTTCTTGGCCATCCTGAGGCTGTCTCTGTTTCCTGGCATTGTGTCACTCTTTGGTATTAGGGTGCAGTCAATCTTAGCAGCATTCCTGGAATTTCTGCCATTTCGCAAAATATGTGTGCCGGTGATTTTTCACAGGCGTCTGATAGGGTGTGGTGCACAAGTGCAATTGCGCTCACTCATGCAAATGCTGCTAAAACATGCAGGAACACACTCTGCTCTGTTATGTTCTTGTGTGCATTTCACAACAGTTACATTTCCGTGAAGGAGAATGTGCTACGGAATATTTAATTTGACCCCGTGCCTCCTTATGTTCCACTCCTGTACATTTGCATTCTCTCTAGATTGCCGAGTGGCAGATATCAAAGGTCGAGTGTCCACCTGTCGCATGTCATCGGGAAGGGTCGCCCTGGAGACCTCGACCGCTGCGACCTTGTGATGGCAGACTGACTCATCACAACCTGCGAATGCCAAGTGTGCATCCGAGGGTGGGGCCCGCCTCAGTCTCGCTTAATTGGCTGCTGGATGGAATTGAGGTGAATGGAACACATGCCCAAGGAGCAGGACCTGAACCTATCAGAGGGAGAAGAGAAACGGTGAGTTCCGCCCGCAGCTGCCCGTCACCTGCCTCTCAAGTTGCATTTGTTTCTATCACACCATGACCCCAGTGTGCACCACAGCCTGCACTCCAAAATGATATGTTCCCTTTGATCAGTGTTAATTTTGTGGCTGACATAAAGTGCTCCCATTACCCAGCCGGGTAGGACTTTGCTGGAGCATTGCACAAGTGTTATGCTCAGGGTTATGATGGGTGTGTATAAGATGATGAACCTCCATGTAGGTAGTACCTATGATCTGTGCCTCTCAGCTCAGCTGCTGATCCAGCCTTATAGGACATCCCACAGGAGAATGTTTCCAATATATCCATCTGGCCCTCTCTCTCTCTATTATGCACTGCAGTAAATTGTACCGGGCATTGCTGTGTTTACCCCAAGTGTTTTCTTTCTCTCTCGAAAGCCAGTAGCTGCAGGAGCTTGAGCTTTATTCCAGTGGCCGTGCAACACTAAATGTCTTCATTGAAACACACCCATCATACCATTTTCTTGTCTTAGGATGCATCTGAAACTGAGTGGAGTATTAATACTTATAAGTAATTTTGAAAGACATCTAGGTTTCACACACACAGGCACGCATACACATATGTGTGTGTGTGTGTGTGTGTGTGTGTGTAAGTGTGAGAGTAGCTCTTGTCCTTGAGCTGTGAAACAAATTTCCTCTAGAAATGACCAAAAAGTGAAATCTGAAATGATCACACGGCAAAGCTGAAACCCCAGTGTTTTAAGCAGTGCTGTGGATCTGCTCAGTGAGACCAGTAATTACATCTCTTGAGTTCACTGCACTGTTTCTTGAAATCGATAGATTTCGACGCTTGCCTGCCTGTATATGAGCGTGTGTATGTGTATGCACTGTGCACAAGTGTTATATTGAAGCTTTGCCATTGTGCTGGAGTCCTTTTTGGAAAAAAAAATGGAGGCTTTTTTTTTTTTTTTTTGGAAACATGTGAAGCTGGTTCACATTGCCAGCCAATCTCCTAGCCTCTCTCCTCTCATAATCACTCTCATCTTCACATCCCTTCTTATCTCTTCTCTCTGCCTCTTATGTCCTCCATCTTTTCATCCTCTCCCCTTCGCCTTCCACCCTGCTGCTTCTCTTCCCCCCTCAGCCCTGCAATGTGCTCCATTACCTCGTCTCTCAGCCCCTTCTCCCAACACTTCTGCTTCACTGTTCCCTCCCACTGTGACGCCTGCTCCACCAGCTCTCTTGGCAGATAGGGGTTATGGGAGGCATCTACATTTCCCCCATATAGCAGGCCCCTTGAGAGCTGTTTTAAAACCTGCAAATCTTCCTGCTTTGATTGCTCAGCTGCTTCCAGACCAAGTCAGAGCACCCCCCCCCCATGCTCAGTTATAATGGAGGTCATCAACTCTCCTCCGACCATAGTCTATTGCTGAAATAAGTTGAGCTCCAGAAGATTTCTATAGTCCTGGAAGGACGGATGCTGTCCCACAAGTTCAGGAGGAGGTTGGGGGGTTGTTCTTCAATCAAAACTTGGGCATCCGCTCACAGCGAATGACGTGAGGTGACTTCCAGTGGAGTTTCCACCGTGATTCGGAAAGAGCTGGCAAGCGGGACTTAGCAGTCCCACTCATCGACATTATGAAGGCAGACCCACTGTGCCACCCTTACTGTACATTCACACTGGGAGCGGCGAAAGCGTCAAAGCGACAGGAAGTCATTCATTTTCTATGTGAGCCAGCGTCTCTTGACGGCGAGCAGCGGCATGACCATTGGTGGTGCGTCTTGGGCGGCGAGAGCGTCACAATAAAGTTGAAGTCTGGACAACTTTATGGTAATGAGCTATGACGCGGTTCAGTGGCAACCAATCGGAATTTAGAAGTGCTCCGCTCTAGAGAGTTCTAGAAAACACAACTGTGTAAACTTTTGTTCCCACCAAACATTAGTTCCCAAGCACAATGGAGGAGAGGCTGATAATTAATGTAGGCTACACACAAATTAACGTTAATGTTAAAGACCAAGGCTAGTAAACGTGTCCTATAAACTGCATGTTGAAATTTGACTTAGCACTTAGCAACAACACAAAAGTCACACCACACAAATGGCTTTTAATCAGTTTATTTTGTTAGTTTATTTTGTTACCAAACATGTAATTATAATTGTTCATTACCTTCACATTTAAAAGATTTCACGAAGTTAACTTATACCCTACTTGTGGTCAGTCGGCGCAAAGATACTGGTCGACATGTTTGTTTGCTTTGCGGCCCCTTTAAATAACGTTTGCAAGACGAAGAATTTCGAACGAACTTGTAGCCTCCCATTTCATCTACGTCAGAGCGTCCACTTCTTCGACAGCGTTGCTGGCAGGGCAGCCAGAGTGAATTTTGACACCCTCGCTGCTCCCGGTGTGAACGTATGGTTATCCTTGGGCTGCTGACATCACCAGGGAAGGCAGGCAGGGTCTGTTGCGCCACATGTGACCGAGCAGAGGGTCCATGGTGGCAAAGCGCAGTGGTTGCCTTTTTTTTTTTTTTTTTTTTTTTGGGGGTCACCTCTCTCTCTGGAATGCGGCGTCAAATTCCCCTAAACTGATCCCCGGCACAGATTAGCACGTGAAAATGAAAGCAAAGCCGTAGGAGCCCGGCTTGATTACGTGGCAGCGATGGACACCTGTCAGTAGATTAGCGGCTCAACAGGAGGGGGTGGGGGGTGGCAACTGGAACCATGTGTCTTAATAGAGACCACTGTTGTTTTCCGGGTTAATTAAAGATGAGGGGCCCTTTGGTGTTAAATGAAATCAGATTGGACGCACCAAGTGGGTTGTGCAGCCAGCCAGGTCCACTCCTCCATCAGCCATTGACCAGCCTTAATGATCCCTCCTGTCCCGTGCTAGGTGTAATTAAAACCCACCTTTTCCCAGATTAATTTGTTTGCTGCTCCGCTTACTTTACTCTTGATGGGCCTCCGTGATTTCACAATATCAGTTTGCTGATACAAACCCTCCCCCCCCATGCCCCCAACCAGTGTGCAGTGTATGCAATCCTGGGGTAAATTTACGATGTGTCAAATGTTGGTGGTTATGTGTTAGCTGATGGGGCATTAAAAGGCTCATGTGACGAGTGGATGCTTGCTTTTGGAGTGGCGTAAATGGAAAGAGGGTAGCGGGTGGTGGGAGGCAGGCAGACTAAGCTTTGCTGTTTTTTTTTCCCACAGAAAGATTATGAGGGTGTTTTGCCAGATTAGGCCCCCCTCACTGTGTTGGAAGGAGAGCAGCAGCAGTGATCCTCTCTGTGTGTGTGTGTGTTTGTGTGTGTGTGTGTGCGCGCACGTGTGTTTGGGGGTGGACACAGGTATCAGTAACTAGGAATAGGAAACAGGAGGAGCAAGGTGGGGAGTGCAGTGTAACAGAGAGAGGAGGTGGAAGAAGAGAGACTGGCGGTGCAAGGCACGTGAGTGCAACAGAGGGGATTAGAGCTGAGGCGCATGGATTGGGCCCAGAGACCTGGGAATGGGGGGTGTCATGCTGAGGTGACGTCAGGCCATGGGCCGCCTCCCTGGCATGTGTGATGACAATTGGAGCTACCCTCTGGTTGGGGTGGGGGATTATGGAGGCAGGCGCCCATATCAACAGCACAGGACACCAGCGAGGCTCTCACCAGGCTGATCAGTGACAGTGAGGAGACCCCAGGGTGGGCTCAACACCCCAAGCTGTGAAATTTAGTTTTCACCAAGGTGCTGACAGCTTTTCCCAGATATCCCCAGTGAAAAATCCATCTGTCCAAGTAAGTTTCATAGTTGTCACAAGAGCTCAGGCTACTCAGGTTCCCAACCCCATAAGTCTCCAGATGATATGTTTTACAGGAAGAGAACTGTTCTTATTCTGACATGCAAGTCAGGTCACAGATTGTTCAGGTAAAGGGGACAGTTGAGAGCTCTTATTGTTCACAAATTTATTTGCCATGGTAACATCCTGCAGTTTTTGGTGAGTTGTCTGAATTGTATTTGTACGTGAGAACGGCTTGGGGGATTGACATTTACAATGTGGGTATTGTTCTAAATTGTCAAATGTCAAATATGTTAAATTGCATCAAGGTTCAGGGTAGTTTAACTATATGTTAGATCAGTCACTGTATTTCCCATCGTGCACCTTACTTCATGTTTAGAGGAGTTTCTTATATAAAGGTTTAAAGAGCTCATTCATGCATAATGGGTCATTCATGCTTGGCTGTGAAGCAGTTTAGCTTTGCAGCCTCCATAGCATTTTGGACTGCTATTTGTAAACAGATACATAAATATTCACCCAGATGAGAACATTGGCAGTAGCTGGAGCCAAAAAGACTCAGTTGGAAACTCCATTATAGTATTGCATTCCCTGCTGTGTACATTTTGTACTGTATCTATTTTAAGTGGCATGTTGTTAGATATGAATCGGGCAATGACATACTGTTAAAAACACATGGCGACCAAACTACGATTACAGCACAGGATTCATTTTGGCGTCGCTGTTTCTTATCCTGTGTGCACTGTCTCAGGGAGCATTTTGCCAGTGACGATCAGAGGAAAAGAAAGGGGAGGCACTGAACAAAATAATGTTTGTGTGGGCAGCGCCGGGCTTTGCTTTTTCTTCCCCGACCCCCCTGCTGGGATATCTGCCCAGCCGTAAAGCGATCCGCAGGGGCCGAGCTGCACAGCCGAGAACCCATTGAAAAGATGTACATATCCAGAGTCGCTGGCCTCTTGCGCATTTTGACAATATCTTCCCTTGATTCACAAAAGCTTTCCAAGTGTGTCAGAAAAAGGCAAAAATATATGAAATTGTGATGGTCAAGAGATATGCTGTGTTTGTGTGAAAATAGCCTGATGTTTGGGATACACACAGGGGTGAGCCTGTCCCTTCCCCAGCACTGGCATGCTAGTGGCCACGTGTCCCCCCTGGGTATCACTTGTGGAGGGAAGAGAGAGCACACTGGAGAGAGAGAAAAAAAAAACAAAGCAATACAGAGAAAGGAAAGAGTAGAACAGAGGAGGAACAGTGAAAGATATCAGAGAGAGAGGAGGAGAGAGTCGAGGAGGAGGGATTCGGAGAGAAATGTCAAGGGAGGGAGGGAGAGAAAGAGCGAGCAGGAGCGAGAGAGAGAGAGAGAGAGAAGGAGATTGGAGGGTTTGAGAGACAGCGCTTGCGCAAGAGAAGACGGTGTCGTAGCCCAGCCTAGAGAGCTTGGCAGAGCCGTCAGCACAGACGGGCGTCAGATTGGGAGCGTGCTGGTGACTGAGGGAAACTGTGCGTCGCCAGACTCAACCATGCACATTCTGCAGCCTCACTGCATCATCCGGTCAGGACCTCTCTCCTCCAGCATCACTGTCTGTTTCTGCCAAATGCTTTTGTACCTGCGTCACTGTGTCTGTGTGTGCCACACTACAGAGAGAGAGATTACTTTGATGTCAAACTAAATGAATTGGTTGCCTATGTGGATAATGACAGTTGGATCTCTGCGGTATTTTGCATGTGAATATGTGTCTGCATCGAGCGTTATGTTGTTTTCCGTAGGCCCGTGTGCAGTGTACGGTTTTAATGTCAAGCTATGTAACTTGTTAATACGATAACCATTTTTAGAAACTGAGTGATGCAAAATAATGTGGTGTGATGATTTTGAACAAAGGTGTTGATGTTAAATACCCATGTGTTTGTCAGCGGAGGTCTTTGTTGTTTTCCAGTAGTTGAATTTTGTGTCCACTGTCGTGTCAGAGGTTTCTTGGTTTGTCAGGCATCAAAAAACACCAGGCAGTATTTATTTGTAAAGTAAATCTTTTCAAGCACACCATTCATCATCCTCAGGTTTTTGTCACTGCAGAGTAGCTGCATGGATGCCAGTTATTACAGGGCAACCAATTATGCAATTGCGAGTTAAAGGACTGCAGCAGCTCACAGTAGCTCTCCAGACAGCCTCAGCGTGTTCTACCAGATTAAAGTTGTTGTCCACATACAAAACAAGAACACGTCCGCCTACTTAACGTGTTCGCTGCACGGTCCATTCGCTGTCTGAGACTGGTGTTTTGGGTTGTTGCCATACGGTGCTCTGCGCTGTAATGCCAAAGTCATGTAGCGTATGAAATAATTGATGCTCTTGGGAGGTGGGGTGGGCAGAGCTCAGCGGCTTCTAACCCAGCAGAAGCCAGCTTACCAAGGTTCCTTTATATAAACAGCGATTGAAAGGGAAGGACACGGATGGCGTTCTGTCCTGGGGCGCTGGAAGGCTCTTTGATCTGTGATGCATGTGCTGTGATGCGAAATGATTTGCTGTTGATTACCTGGCAATACACAAATACACTGTTTTCCATGAAGGAGGAAATGTCTTTTTCGAATCTGAGGGCAATTTGAGTTCAGAAAGAGACAGAGAGAAAGAGATGCTAGCACCAATGGAGCCAGAAATGGAGAGAGAGAAAGAGAGAGAGACAGTTGAAGTACAACTAGGCACATCTAGCCAGGGCAACTCGCCCCTTCTTGCTCTCACTGTCTCTCTCTCTCTCTCTCTCTCTCTCCCGCTCTGCCTCTGTTTGGGAGTCGTTCAGAGTTAACCATAATTAGACGTGGCGGCAGTATCCTGTCGGTCATCGAAAGGATGACTGATTCTTAATTGACCCAGTGAGTTGTCCTCTCTCGCTCTCTCGCTCTCTCTCTCTCTCTCTATGACTCTCTCACCCTCTCACTCTCTCTCCCCAGTGCCTGGGGTCTGTCTGTCTGTGAGAGAGACAGGGATGTGGGGGTCGACTCTGCCAGAGGTGTCAGGCCGTCTCTCGGCTGACAGCTTCATCGATACTGCCCCGAGCTGCGGAATATCTGACGGCTGTTAATGAAGTCTGGATGGCAGGCTGCATGCTGTGGGGATAGCGCTAACTCTGGCTAGCCACAGACAGCGCACTGTTATTCCACCTCAGGCCCCTTCAGTTACCATCTCCTCAACAGGAACCTAGCCTTCAGAGGGAGTTCCCCTCTGTATATGCACTGAATATGTCCTTAACTGTGGACAGCAGGGTCAGACAGATAACTGTGTAAAATGAGGAAAGGTGCCATCGATGGTAGGATCGGTAATAGTTGCGTACAGTTTTTTTCCCTTGTTTCCCAGTGTTCACTGGGCTCCACGAGAGTAGCAGGGTTTCCGCGTGATGTGCCATTACATTGAAATTGAATAGAGCTGTGATCTAATGAGGTTAGCTAACGCTGCCAGTTCCTGAATGCCTGATACTAGAGGGGAGGTAATCAAGCGCGAACTGTAATTCAGTGTTTTTTTTAGTTTATGTAGTGCTTTTACATATATATGTATGTATGTATGTATGTATGTATGTATGTATAAAAGGGACATATTGTGGTGGTACTCAGATTACACCATTTTAATGATGAAAGCAGTATGTTGGCAAATTAAAAACTTATCCTCATCTTTACCAGAAAACACCGGCCACAGATCTTTTAGAAAAGCGTTTACTCAAAAGCTGTACCAGTGCACATAGGATGGTGGCGGATAGGATGCTGAATGATAATCTCCACAAAGGGGGGGGAAAGAGGGTGAAGTCCCTCCCGGGGGGATGGCTTCTCATCTAAGAGTTAACTCGGAGGCACACCAAGGTCCCCTGTGCCATATGGTGTACCTTATCCTCTGAAAGCATAGAGATAACATAGACAGTGCTCAGAACTTGAAGGGGAAAATGACAAATTTCCCAGCGGGGAGGCAACGGAACGCTTGTATTTCAGCTGTGTTTTGATGCATCTTTTTTTTTATTGACATTTAAAGAAGATTTCATTGGATTAGGTGCACCTTATTGCGTGCGGAGAGTTCCTCAAGGAGTTGAGGGAGCTGTGTCCAAGGCTGGCAGCACATTTTAGGACACTCGGTTACGTAATGCACGCTTCCAAGCCTCCCCCGAGAACCTTTCAGTCAGCCAGTTCCTTTTAGTGCAGAGCCCTCGCTCCGTGGTAACAGCTGTGTCAGAGTCTGTGTCCCCGCCTGCCTTTAGATTTGCTTTTTTTTCCCGCTGTGCCTCTTATTCATGAAAATTTCAGTAGCTCTGCCACCACAGAATGTGCCGCCAAGGAAGCACTTAGAGCTGGGAGGCAGCTTTTTAGAAAGATCAAGTAATACTGCGGGGGATTGTGTGAAATGCTTGTGGGGGATCAAGGTTTCATGTCTTCTTATGCATTTCCTTGCTTGTGTGCATGTGTGTGGGTGTGTTTGTCTGGGTGTGTCTGTGTGCGTGCTTGAGTGTTTCTGCCTGCGTATGTTTTTATACTGCATTTCCCTTGTTTTCTAATTCTCCCATCTGTCCCTCTCTCTGTCTCACACACTTCTGTGCAGGTGGCTCGATGGCCCGAAGAGGAAGAGGAAGAACAGCCAATGTTCGGTGAAGAGCATGTCTGGTAAGGATCTGTGAGGAGCACTTTTCCAACAGGGCTTGGATGTCTTTCACAGACTGCTGCACCATAACACACGGAAAAGACATGTTGGGGGCTCATAACATGCATTCATCCAGACCGCGCTGTCCTCAGATCCATGTGGCACTCACAGGTCAATAACTCTGGACAGCTAAGACAAGTGCATGGTGTAGCATAGTTTATTTTGGCCTCGTTCATCATGTTGCTGCCATTCAGAACTTTCAGTCTCAGAGCACGTTGGCTTTCAGAAGCTGAAACAGCTCAAATGCAGGTGATGTTAGCCCTTGTCCTCTGGCCCTGGATTAACCACTAATCTTGGCTTGTGGTGGTGGGGAACTGGGCTGTTCTATTGGTGTCTATCCTCCAGAACGCCAGGGTCCCTCTCTAGATCTGCACCTTGAAAGTTTTAAGACGGCCCTGAGAAGAGCAGGACCCTGATGCGGCTGCAAAGATCAAACTGTGGAAGAGGGGAGGCATGGAGGGCATCTCACAGCATGTGATTTATCGCCACCATGCTTGCTCTTAGCTGAGTTTTTATCACGCAGAGGAAAAAAAAAGAAACCTTTTTTCAGAATGGCTTTCATCCCTCAAATGAAAACCCCACGCCAGCTTTCTTTCTTCTTGCGGCAGGAATTCATGGAATGAAGTGCGAGGACATGTGAAGGGGGGATTGGAGAATCGGGGGGGCACAGAGTCTGCTTGGAAGCTGTAAAACATGTGGGTTCGTCATCTGCTGGGTGCAGATGCGGGCAGATGTGGAAGCACACAGACTGCCAGAGTGCATTTGGCCCTGATCTGTTTGTGCTGGAGAGTGGGGTATTTCAGCCCAGTTCAGGTCCCTATGGTCCTGGTGCTTCAGTCATGTTATTACAATGCCCTTTCAAGGGGTAACTACGCAGGCTGTGAAAAGTGGTTGTGTTAGTTTCCTAACTTGCTTAGGTAGATGCCATTATGGTGGGATGAGCATGATGTTCATGAGCACATGGATGGAAATAATGAAAAAAGAAAAAGAGGGAAGTGGTGAAACATGCTGATTTTAGACAGCCGGGTTATCAAGAGAGGGATTGCAGATTGGATGGTGTTGGTCTTTCTATGGAAATCATGGCTGACATTACAGATATGTTGTGCCAAGGGGATACAAAATAGATTTTCCTCTTCAGCAATCCCTACTTGCGACACTGTACTTCTCCTGGGTGACATCCATTATCCTATGGACACACGTTAGTGTGACACATGCTAACATGCAAGGGTTACTGTTAAGTAAAAGCCCTACCATGTTGGGGAACTTCACCAAGTGGGCGGGTGCTGTGCTTTTAGAAATGCATGTATTAGCATAACCTTTAATATTGTATTTTTCCCTTACAGCATTGATATGTCTTTGATGGTGGTCTTTATGCTGTTTATGTATATGTTTGCTGTTTATGTTTCTTAACTTAAATGCCTTTCCGAGGAGACTAGAAGGACAGGTTGATTTTTGCCTCCTTATGGCCTCCTTGATCCACTAAAGATAGGAGAGACTTAAGTATTTGGCTTGCCCTGACTAGAACAGCCCTGCAGTGTGTTCTCAGCTTAGATTTGTGAGGAACTTGATTGGCTCTCACAGATGTACTTTTGAGGCCATCATCATTAACCAAATAAGGTCACAATGCAGCTCATGGAACAGGAACCGGAATGCTGGTCTTGATGTTTTACAAGGCCTGTATACAGTTCTGCTAGTCCTGTTTGACTGGACATTATAGCCCAAGACAAACCGGAGTGCTTACCACAGAGCCCCAGTACAGTGTACATTACAATTTAATGTACATTTTACATCACATTTTGTAGAAACGATTCCAATTCCTTTCACATCAAATCTATAGCGTGCTCTCAATTCCTAAAGGATGTCCTTGGAAGAGTTATGAGGATTTCTTGTCATAAGCTTACTGTAGTAGCTTCTGAGGTGTCCATTCTGAGTGGAGTATGTGCAGGTATACATGTGTGTGTGGGGGAGTGCGTGTATGGCTCAATGTAAAAGTGCGTGATCAGGGTCGTCATTTGCCTTGCACATTCATGGCTGTGCAGCATACATGTAATGCATGTGTGCATATGCACACATGTTGGTACTGTGCTGCTGCAGGGCTTCCTCTGCGGTCACAGTCCTCACTCCTCTGGTTGTCTGTCCCTCCCTAGTGCTGAGCCTCTCTGTTCCAGGGTACATCCCCAGCTACCTGGAGAAGGATGAGCCCTGCGTTGTTTGTGGGGACAAGGCCACCGGGTACCACTACCGCTGCATCACCTGCGAGGGCTGCAAGGTAAATGAACACTGTTGGTTGCACAGGCATACACAAGTTGAATGCAGAGAGGGCCAGTGGGTTGGTTGCAGAGACAGGGTGGCACAGTTCGACATGCTCCCATGCAGTGACCTTATCATTAAATAAAAGGCAAAAGATGTGAGGCAACGCTGCTCTGAGCTCTGCGCAAGCAGGTATCATGACTCTGCATTCTTTCTTGTGGGCCTCTGGACCTGGTATCTCCGGGTGAGATGGAGGAGATGGCTGCAGTCATCTCTCTCCCCCAAACAGGTCCTGGTGACAACTCCTGCTTCCCTCTCTCCATGCCTGACATTCTGTCAACTCTCTCTCTAGCCCCCAGTGTGTCTGCCTCAATCTGAACTCTCTGCTCCGATCTCTCATTCCCCTTTTCCGACTCTGACAGTTGGGATCTCCCACATCTCTCTTCTTCTTTCTTGTCTCTCCCTTTCTTTTAGATTTACTCAGCCATTTTGCTCTGTGGTGTGACAAATGCTGCTGAGGCATCTCTTCAAGTAACTTGTAAATTAACAGTGAACAGAGAAAACTGTAGCTCATATTTTATTGTACAGTATATTCATAGTCAGCTTTACCCCTCCCCTCTCTCTTTCTTCTCTCTCTATCTCTGGGTCTCAGTAAATATCTGAAAAAAAGCAAATATAACAGTAACCAAAAGAAAGCAATATTCTATATTATATGTAAGCTCCATCCTTTTGGGGTTTTGATCTCCACCTTGAAGACATATTTGCTTATTAATCATTGTGATGCTGAATTCCAGTGTCAGAGGCACACACCTGGTACCCTGCAGGTCACTTCTAAAGCCGTTTGTTGGCTGTTCTTATAGCGATTTCAGGTTTATTGTCTTCAGTGGTGTTCAGCTGCAGATAAGATGTCTTTAACTGATCTTCAGTCAGGTTTATGATGTAAAATGATATCACAGTTGATGTGCTAATCACATGAATGTACAATAATCTAAATGGCTAATCTGTCCAATAGATTTAATTCATGTGCAAAATTTAAAGGATCAGCATGTTATCAACAGTTAAAATCAGAAGTGATGGGACTTTGTAACAAATGAAATAAAACAATAAGCAATAAGCACAAAAGAAAGCAAGCTTTTATATTACATTGTATGCCAATGGGCTTTCTCTCTCTGTCTCCTAGGGTTTCTTCCGACGCACCATCCAGAAGAACCTGCATCCCTCCTACTCCTGCAAATATGATGGGTGCTGCATCATTGACAAGATCACCCGCAACCAGTGTCAGCTGTGCCGCTTCAAGAAGTGCATCGCCGTGGGCATGGCCATGGACCGTAAGTGACACACATTACTGAACATTGACTACCTTCAGTTGTATGGCATTCTAAAATCAGATGTGCTCTATAGCACTCACGTTTTAAACCAAAGACCAAGTTGGTGTGTAAAAAGAGAGTAAATATTGAAAATACTGGAAGTATTGTCACTTTCATGGTATTGTGTGGCACTGACTTTTTCCATTGTCCACATGTACCTGAAAGGACTAATAATAATCCATGTGTTTGATAATATTTGGTGTACATATTTTCTCAGTCCTTGTTCACATAGTCCTTGTATTTGGGACATCACATTTTGTACTTTCATATTATGTCATAACCATGTTGTGATTTTTCTATTATCTATCTTAGATATGATACTGTGCACACACCCTGTACTCATGTAGTGTGCATACATGGATCCTACTTCATAAATATGACACTTAGTCTCCAGGTGCACACACACACACACACACACACTCCTACATACACCCATGTTGGACACGTATTACTTTAGCTCACTCTTCACATTACACACATTATTGCTGCACAGAGACATAGTGATGTCTGCTCGGCCTGATAATGAACGCACATGGACGGGCAGCTGAAGCACACACGCCTGCAGAACTGACTGAAGCTCGCTCACGCTCCCGATTCTGCTCTTTATGTGTTGCACGTGTTGAGCTGGCCATGATTCAGCCTGTCAGCTGGGCCTGCCTCACACTCCTGCTCTCCGCAGTGGGTCAGACAGGAAACATCTGGGAGCCCTGTAGAACATCTGCAGAGGAACTGTGGCCCACCTGAGACCCTGCACTGCTGACTCTCCCTTCATTTCTCTCCCCTGTTCCTTCTCTCTCTCTCTCTCTCTCTCTCTCTCTCTCTCTCTCTCTATCTTTCTCTTTCTCTCTCTCTCTTTCTTTCTTTCTCTCTCTCTTTCTTTCTTTCGCTGTCCTATTGGGACCCTCTCCATACCTCCATTTGCTCATCTTTCTTGATGTGTTGACTCCTCTCTCTCCCTCTCTCAGTGGTGCTGGATGACTCAAAGCGGGTGGCCAAACGGCGCCTGATTGAGGAGAACCGTGAGCGGCGGAAGAAGGAGGAGATGGTGAAGACCCTGCAGAACCGGCCGGAGCCCAGCAGCTCCGAGTGGGAGCTGATCCGCATGGTGACGGAGGCCCACCGCCACACCAATGCCCAGGGCTCCCACTGGAAACAGAAGCGCAAGTTCCTGGTGAGGGATGCTGTCCACCTGTCTGCCTATCTGACCATACATCCTTGTCCCTCATACCTGTCCGACTATATTCATCTGTGTGCCTGCCTGTCCAAGCCCCTCTCTTTGACCAACAGAGTGACATCTGGAGCCTGTCTGTCAGGTCTGCCTCCTTTCTGTCAGGTTTCATTGAGCTGGCTGTCTCTCCACTGCTCTGTCATCCATATGTCTCCAAGACTTCCTGTGTTCTGTACTTGATGCCAGCAGCTGGGTGGTGTCTGCTCTGTTAGGTGTCACTTGGTCTACTCCATGTGGACTCGCATAACCTTAACTCAGACACTCCCTTACATAACTGACAGGTAATCAGAACTCGGATTAGTGCTGTCACAGCAGTGGTAGAGCCATGGTCTCTTAGTGAAAGCCTGTACTGAAAAGCCAGGAGGCCTGCATGTTTCAGAGCCATCCCATCAAGGTGCCAGCAGAAGATTATCCTGCAGGAGACACAGCACAGTATACAGGTTGGAAGCTTTCGTTTTAAGGGGTTAAAAGCACGTGAACAGAAGGTGGGGCTTGCTGACTCATCCCGAACAGCAGAGGTAAGGATGCAGGTTTCAGACAAAAGCAGAAAACCCCAGTCAGTGCATGGTTTGGTAGAGGATGGAAGCAGACACTGACAGTGTTTGATTGGCCGATCAGGGGGAGCAGGTGAGATCTGGGCAGACAGGAAAAGGTGTGGGTGGTTTTATGAGCAAGAAGGGAAAAGCGACACCATTGTGTTCACACAGCCAAATATCAGCTCATTCCTGGGTGCAGTGCCGTGCTAGGGTCTGACTGACAGGCTGCGTAGGCATTGCCAGTGGGCAGGATAAAGACCTATCACCATGTCAGATTACCTCACCTACCTCCACCACATGGTGGAGATAAGGGGCAACATGTATTGAACCCTTACCATCTACACGATGCACAGATTAATTGACAACTTCATTTTTTTCAGCACATTTCACAAATATTTATCTGAAGAAGTATAAATGTCTTCTTTTGAAATGAAATTATGTGGGACATGTTATGGAGTTTGAAATGACATGGCAAATCTAGTTTTTTGCCTGTTGTAAAATCTGTACCAGTTTAATTTAATTGTAGCTGTAATCTATGACACCATGTTGCTTGCTATCTAAATATCAGGCTTTGTGGAAGATTATGTACCCTTGCGATTTTTGGTTATGATGCATGCTGGCCACTGGTGGCTAAACTAGATTGTGAGAGGTCTAGGTCCAGCTTCATATGAAAGGCAAGATATGCTCCAACGGTTTCTCCTGACAAGTGCTCAGCGTTCTTCTTGAGGTGAGGATGTTGAAGATGAACCTCCTGTGTGTATTTCAGCAGTTAACCATACAGGCAGTGACTACTGAAATGAAAAGTCATGTTTGGGGTAGAGTAGCTGAGCCATTGATGGCAGCTTGAAACATGCTCTCATAACTCCCCCCACATGCACACACATGCACACACACACACACATCCACACATACATGCCAGCAGAAAGAATGCTCCATGTGCCACATCTGCTCTGGAAACAGAGAAAAGCATCCCACTTCCCCACAAAGCTGCAGTAAACGTGCTTGTTTAAAATGTCCCTGACCACTGTGAATATCTAAGCACTGAATTATCTATCCACTGAAAATCATAAACTAAGCATTTGTGTCATGTATCCTAAGTTTTATCAGCCAGTATGGTGATGAGGACATCATAAACTGCTGCATTGCACATTACAGTCCAGAACCCCTGTAAAACATGCCATAAATACCTCAGTAAATGTAGATTGCCTGCATGTATGAGATAGACTAAAAGTTACTTAAAAAGGGAAGTGTTTTGTAAAAGGGAAAATGAATTGTACCAAATGTACTGTTTATTTCATGGGGAATTCATAAGTAAGCTGAACTGCCTGAGTTTGTGTGCGGGTAGGTGGATTGAGCCTTCAGTTTCTGCCCATAACACACCATGTTGCTTCAGCCATGCGGTCAGAGCAGGGAGCCCAGCATTAGAAGAGTGCGAGAGACAGCCAGATGCAACAGATGTGAAATCAGTTTGCGCTCTGGAGGCAGAATCAAGGAAGGGGCTGGGAGCTCTCCAGCAGTTTAGCACAGGGCAAGGAGGAGTTAGCAAGGGGGCAGAGGAAGCCTGAAAAGCAGCACACTTAAACGGAACCTCCCACACAGTAGACCCACACAAGTGATCACTCAAAAATGGTAGTACAAACAGCTCATTCATTTTCAAAATGTGATTCTTTAAAATGATGTCAGTCATTGTAAATAAGAGTGGATGAAATGAAAGCCTCTGCAAGCATTGGGCACAAAAACACCACACACACACACCCACACATACACACAGGCACATATACTGAAAAAGGAGCGCTCACACAAAAGGACAGTCAAAATATGTGATAATTTGTTTTTCAAAATATAGATATAAATTGAAAAAGTACAAGAACATTACTGGACTCCTCCCACTCCTGTTAGCCAAGGGAGACCACAGTCCAAACACCTATGTCACAGCACTTTTTGATTGACTGTTGGATTCCAATTAGAACTCCCAGAAAATGTAGTCTTGGAATGGAATTTTTACAGAGCAGAAAATCACTTGGGCTGACCTTGCTGGAATAGAGAACCCATCCGTGCACTCTCGTAATTTCACAACCGCACATCTGACCCTACCCTGTTCTTTGACGTAGACGTCCCTGTGTTCCCGTGGCACGTTATCAATCACGCAAGTTCTTGTTGAAGTGATTGTGTTGCAATCAGGAGGGCCAAATCTGGGCCACTCGACCAGGCATTTCAATCACGGCAAAACATACACATACACAGGCTGAGTGTTCATTTGTGTCATCCTTCATCAGCTGAATAGTTCTTGAGTTTGATTCTTCCAAGCAGGCAGAGCCTGGGCTGCCGTAACTCACTGTTCCCCATTATGCTTCCCCCAGGCGTCTGAGGCATACCTGCTTTCTTTTCTGTGTGCAATATTCCATCGTTTTCATCTAAATTGGCGCAGCTTTCAACTGTACTGTGCAGATAGTTGGGTTAGGGGTTTATTTTGAATAACAGACATAATCAGCACAGACTTTTAGCAGCAATATCTGTCTCACTCCTTATTAAATTATCCCAAGTTTCCAGGATTGTAGAGTTCCCTTCGTACAGAGATGCTAAAGATTTTTTTCAGCTGATTGTGGTCATGCAGTACAGATTTTCTATGAAAAAAATTGTTTGCATAGTAGAAGTGCAATGATGAGGCTTACATTTTATATCAACCAATAGTGTGTAGACACACAACTAAAGATCTTCACTGTGATGGTTTAAGAGAATTTCTTTAGTCAAGAGGACAATAGTATCACATTGAATTATTTTCACAGGCACAAGTCCAGTTCCCCATCTTTACTCCCCACTGTTCATTCTCTGTTTCCCCGTCTTCCTCTGTGACTAACAGTGGCTTTTCCTCTGGTCTCGTGGAAGTGCCCCAGTATAGCCACAGATCCGTGTGTATAAATATACCTGTGCTCTCTCACCCTCCTCTCTTTCTTTCTGTCTGTCTCTCTCTTCTTAGCCAGAGGACATTGGTCAGTCCCCCGTGGCTCCCACGTCAGATGGGGACAAAGTGGACCTGGAGGCCTTTAGCGAGTTCACCAAGATCATAACCCCAGCCATCACCCGCGTCGTTGATTTTGCCAAAAAACTGCCCATGTTCTCCGAGGTGTGCCTGTGTTTGTCTCTGTACCTAATTTTTCTTGTTTACGTCTTAGCCTGTATTTCTGTCATCTGTGTTTTGTGCTTGTGTTTGCCTCTCTGGCCCAACTACAACAAACTTAACTTCTCAGGACTTATATTGTAATGAGTCAAGCAGGGGACTTGATCATCCACAGGTGTGTATTTCATCCTGCATTTCATCCAAAAAACAACTTGTCCAAGCTGAGGATCTCATGTTCGTCCCATAAAGATTTAACGTCACCAAGGAGTGCCTGTTACTGCCTGATCCACATGCTGGTCCACAATGTTTTGTTTGCTGCAATTGGCCGCCAGTGGCTTTGGTTGTGTTCTGTCTCTTTACTGTGTTTATGTCTTGGTGTTACCTGCACTGTGTACTTCTGTCTCCAAATTTGGGTTTCTGTGGTCTTGTTTGTTTGTGTTTACATGTCAGTGTTAGTGATTATTTGCCTCAATTTATCTGCATTAGTATGCATGTGCTAAAGTGTATGGCTATTTCTGCTTGTCTTTAATGCAGGCAGATATTTGAAAACCTAATTGACTAATGAGGGGGTGCTGTGACTGGATGCTGTTATCATCATAATTACCATATTTGTCACTATAATTATTGGCGTCATTATGCGCAGGAGTTTTTCCACCTGGTTCAGATGGTAGAGCTCTAAAATCACACTGAAATGCAGTTTTTTTCACTTTATGAATGGAAGTGGATAAGTACATGGCATCCATGTTCAGCATTCTATACTGCTGCTGCCAGGGGCCTGCAGGACCCTCCACCAGGCTGGTCGGACTGAGCCCCTATGCACAGTGTTCGTGTCAAGTAAGAGTGTGTGTTTGTGTGCATGTCGGGTGCTGTACCCTCCACAGCTGCCTTGTGAAGACCAGATCATCCTCCTGAAAGGCTGCTGCATGGAGATCATGTCCCTGCGGGCGGCCGTGCGCTATGACCCAGAGAGCGAGACACTGACCCTGAGTGGCGAGATGGCCGTGAAGCGCGAGCAGCTGAAGAACGGCGGCCTGGGCGTGGTGTCGGATGCCATCTTCGACCTGGGCAAGAGCCTGGCGCAGTTCAACCTGGACGACACAGAGGTGGCGCTGCTGCAGGCCGTGCTGCTCATGAGCTCAGGTAAGTGGGGGGGTCGGGAGGTGGGTAGTTGCCGGGTGTGAGGCAGAGCTGTTATAAAGCAGTGGTGGGTAGGGTACTCATTTCATTATGGGTGAGGGTGAGGGTAGAACGAAACATAGGTAGTCGCAGGCTCCTGAGGCACTGTGGGCTATAGCTTGGATCAAGGGCAGGCTAAGACAAAGACCCTTAAAAATGTGCATGAATCTATGACCAGTTGATTGAACTTGGCAGGAGATGTGGGTGGATCATCTTGCTGAGTAAACAGTCAGTCTTATCAGCAGTCTCCTTTGCCCTCATACCCAGAGTAGTTTACAGTGCTGCCTGCTTTACATCGGTCATTAAGGCTTTGAATGTGTAAGAGCCTGAGGGCCACCAGTCACTCTCTACACCTCTCTCTGTGGGTTAGATCGCTCAGGCCTCACCTGCGTGGAGAAGATTGAGAAGTGCCAGGAGACGTACCTGCTGGCGTTTGAACACTACATCAACTACCGCAAGCACAACATTCCTCACTTCTGGCCCAAGCTGCTGATGAAGGTGACAGACCTGCGCATGATCGGGGCTTGCCACGCCAGCCGTTTCCTGCACATGAAGGTGGAATGTCCCACCGAACTCTTCCCCCCACTCTTCCTGGAGGTCTTCGAAGACCAGGAGGTCTGAACCGGGTGGGGGCGTATTGGTGGGAACACATTGGGATTGGGCATGACTTGCCTCTGCAAACGTCAGACATCAAACACACCAGCAGCAGCAGTCCTTCACAAAAGGCTTTCTTTTCTGGCCCCTTATGTTTTAAATCAGCCAGACGGCCCTTCTGTCTCAGAGCTCAAACTCAGCGTCCCTCCAAACATGCAAATGATATACACACTTAAACACACAAAGAAATACCTTCTCCTTAGTTTAGCTCTTTTCCTAGGACAATAGCCGATTTACACTGTGTCCCCATGGTCCGTTCTTGTGTGTCCCATTGCCACTAGGTGCCGGTTCTTCTTTACCCCTGTTTTACAGGTTGCACCGCCATGGACTAAACTGGTAGTGTTCCAGTTATAAAGCCCAACATTAATGTAAGACATTAATTCTGGGAAACAGAGGCCCAAAAAACATACGTGCACTTGCACAAAAGCCTTTGTTGTACCAGGCTTTTCTGTCTAAACAGTAACTGAAAGCACTTAACTGCACCAGAGTCTGACTCTAGGAGGATGTTGTATCAAGGCTTGCTAATTTCCTTCAATTGTTTAATTAAAATTTCATTTAGTCTTGGTTGTAAGGTTATTTAGAAAGCAAGTCTGTGATAATGTTTGAGAAAAAGCCTCTATAATGCATTTTGCATGTTTATGAAATAGGTCACCCGCAGCCCCATTTGGCTTTAGGAACAGCAAATTGTGCTGTCCCAAAAGGCCCAGCCTCCGGCAATCGGGCCAGCCACCGCCAAGTGATCCAGTGCGTAGTGAGCAGGACCGCAGTGCTGGTCTGAGCGGTTTCCACCCCCTCTCTGCCACTCTTGCTGTGCAGAGTTGCCTTGTCATTGCCTGCACTGCAACTGCCAGCATCAGCACCTCCGCTGAATGACAATTGAGCCGTTCCTCCCCGGGGAAGGTCACTGCAGAGGAAGGGAGAGGGGTGGGAAAGGAGTTCTTAGAGGGGTCCTGCTTAGACACAGAGACAGAGAGAGAGAACCCCTGAGAGCCTGGGACAACGGGTTGATAGCCTGCTCTGCAGGGCCGGTTCAACAGCGCTCCCTTTCTGCGGTGCCTTTGCACAGCAGTCTGCCAGCACCTTCCACCCCCCGCCCCCAACCAAGCACCTGAACAGCACTGAGACCTCCATCTCATGCCAGGAGGGCCCTAGGCCCGCACCCTCAAAGCACCTACCTTCAGCCGTTACACTGTGTCGTCGTTGTTTGGTTTTGTTCTCAATAGGGGTGGAGGGGGCCGCGTTTGTCCACGTTTACAGTGCATTCCACTCCTCCACCCCGCCACACACTCAGACACCTCAGAGTATCAAATGCCGTGCTTACTGTGCATGCCACAGCGCTGCAGCGCGTGGTCTATAGGGCCGGGAGTCTTTTGGGGCTCCCGCCTTCTGTTTGGTCAGTTACGTTCAGACCCTCCAACTTCGTAGGCCCCGCTGTGGAGCGAATGAAACCCAAGAGAGGGAGGGGTGGGGTTGGGAGAGGGGGCCATGCTGCCTCCCTCCAACCCCAATCGCTCTGACTGGACGAGGGCCGTCACGGTGGCCGTCATTTACCTCGGTGTGGGCACCTCGGGCTGTGGTTGTGGAGGACTGCCCCTGTACTGACAGGCTCTACCTCACCTCTGGTAACAGGGCAGCTGCCCACAGCCCCCACCTCACACACACTCTCTCACATATACAGACACTCAGTGCTGTCCACACAGACTCCCCAATCCGTTACACAGTCCAGTCACAATACCACTGAAGACAGGAGGGCCCACCATTCACTGTTGTGATCTACTTGGGTTTTTATCTTTTTCTGTTGGTCAGATTTTTTTGGAGCAAGGGTCTGGGAAATGAATTTTTTTTTTTTTTTTTTTTTTTTTTTTTTAATGTGGGACCAAGTTTCACTTTGGAATCCCTTTCTGTCAAGACAGAGGAAAAAGAAAGGTGGATGCACATCTGCAGACTGTGAGAACAATGAGACGAGATATAAAACCTCAAGGTGGCCAGGCCTAGACTGGTGGGGTTTAAGCACTGTTTTTGAGGAAAAACATAAAAGACAACCTCATTTCAAATGCCAAGCAGACATTGGTGAAAGAAGTGGTGGGATGGAAGCATTTTCAGCAAGTTGAAAAGAGATGGAGCGGGAGGAGGGGGGTTAGTGGAGGTCATAATAGCATCTCTAGAAGGCCAAGCTATACTGCCATGTTAACCATCTGAAGATATTTAGCCAGTCGCAGTGCAGTCGAGAAATCAAAGGCACAACCCCGCTGCAGACCTCAGAGCCTTCAGAAGACCCGCCGAGCTCCCCTTTCTGGGCCGTCCCCTCTCCCCACCACTCTGCGTTGCCTCCCTGGACTCCGCTCCGCTCGTTAATGCACCTCCCCATCCCTGCTCAGCTCCGTGTGCCCAGGCATCGATGCCGTTGGCATATTTTGCACTAAAGCAGAAGCAGCCCCTCCTGCCCAGCCTCATGGCACGCACTCTCCCGATGACTCTTGATCTAGTCTGTCAAACAGAGGTGGATCAAGAGTGATAAAGCCCACATTCTCACATTGTCAGTATTAAAAAGAACATTAACAAATGGCAGTGATAGTCCTTTAGTTCAAGATGAAAGTGGTAGTTGTTTGGGGGATAGTGGGGGAAATGTACCCCACTGCGTGCCTGGCCCCTATGCTTTCGGCACTGTTTATCAGTTCTGGTGCATTCCCCGGGCCCCCCAAAGCCCCACATACCTCCAGCCATTCTGGGGTAACACCAAATGGGGATAGTCCACTCCCTTGTTAGACAAGGTTGGCTGGCCGGGCTGCACAACGAAGGGCCACTAAATTAATGTGAATGGGATACAGGGGCCACAGTGGAAGAGAGAGAGGGAAGGGGAATGGGGAACCGGGAACCACAGCGCCCCACCGTCAGTGACAGAGGATGAGAAGAAGGGGAGTGATGTGATATGGATCCAGGAGGCACTGTTACTAGCTTGGGAGAGAGGGGGAGGCAAAAAGAAGCACCGGGCAAGGTGCAAGGAACAGAGAACACATCATTTTTTGAATGGAGCAAAACGTCCCACTCCACCTCTGCCCTCCCCACACACCTATCCCACCCCAGCAAGTAGAGTGCACACATGCACCATGCTTGGAGGCTGTCCCTTAAATGCACCCGCATGGCAGAATAGCACCTCCTCACTCCTATATATATATATATATATATATATATATATATATATATATATATACATATATATGAAAATATCAGCACCCCCCTCAATTCCTCGACTCTAATATCTCTCCTGAGAGAAATTTCAACTCTAATTGAAAAAAAAGACAAACGGCATTCCATTGATGCGGGTACGGGATAACACAAATCAGTTTAAAAAACAACAAAGCAAAGAAAAAACAACAAATCAAAAGTTCTCATGCAAGTTTTGAGGTTCATTTTTGTGAGCTGACCGGGTGAGCTGACGTGTGTGTGTGTGTGACACTAGGGGTTACAATGCTGCTTTACCTTCTGAGTCTAATCCAATTTCATTTGGGAAAAAAGATAACAAAATAATTAAAAACCTAGAAACAACATTTAAAAAAAAATATGACTTTAAAGACTCCAGAACAAAGTCGAGAGCTTGGAGATTGAGCTGTTTTATTTTTTATTATTATTTTTTAATTTCATTTTATCTCAATGTGTTTTTTGTTGATGCTTATCTGCTCTGTGTTGAAAAAAGACAAAAACAGCCGTAGTCACTTTTTGACCATGCGTGCAGTGTAACCTAGACAGAAATTTCAGTTTTTTTTCACCTCACCTCTAGTTTGTATTGATAAGCCAACTGCTCTGTTGTCTGTGTGTCTGTCCTATCGTCCGTCCCTTATATCAGGAGGAATTTGCAACAAACAGGAATTTTTCTCTTTTTTCATTTTGTTTCCTTTTTGTAAGAAAAAACAACGGAAACTGAAAATACAAAAAAAAAAAAAAAAAGAATCAACCTGACTGAGACACAATCCGCTCATACCTCACACAACACAAAACTCAAATGGACTTGGGAAGAGTGGTGAAATGCAGGCACGTGTGTACGTGCGTACACGCATGTATAGAAATGTACATCGAGGTATACATGCACGTACTCACGTATGCATTTAAGGCGATTACACAATAATCGTCCTCTCGCTTTGGTGGCCTCCTAAATTGTGCTGCCCTCATTGCCTTGGAGAATCATGTATACACATTGATAATCAGCAGTGTGGCTGAGGAGCAGATGCAGTTCAGCCAATTGTGACAATTATGGCTTGTGTACCTTTGGTTTCATCAAGATGTCAGGGCTTCAGTGAAATCAAAGAGAGCACCTCAGAGCTTGAGGAGATTATTTCTGTAATGGCCAGGTGCTTCATGGTATTGAATGTAGCTGACAGGACTGGGCTGGAGCCAAGCCCGTCACCCACAACCTCACTTCGGGTCACCAGCAGAGTGCAGTGGACAGTGGTGTCAAACCGACGTTACACACGACAAACTGAGAATATTGCCCCCAGCAAGGTGCAATACTTTTTCTGTTTTTACTTTTTGTGCTTTTCTGTGTGATTGTTTTTATTTTGTTTTATCTTATTTTGGCCATAACCAAGAATGCAAAGACTATGTAAGTAGATACATGTGTGTGTGTATATATATATATATATATGTACACACACACACACACACACACACACACACACACACACACGCACACACGTGCACACACACACACACACACACACATCCATATAAAATGCTCACATACTCATGGCTGAGGCTACATTACCCTATTGACTCATCCCATCATCCTGTGCAGTAAAATGTATACCTATACAAATGCTTAGTACATCTGTATGTGCGCATGTGTATACACTGTTCATATTTGAGAGTGCCCCATGAGGTTAGCAATCAGCCCCCCATTCCCCCCCTTGCAGAGAATGTCGCCAAGCCCCTTCTACATGTGTCATTCACCCAAAAAGGTTGAGGTTGTGCATCGCCCAGGAACAAATAGGGTGGCTGGATGGTGGGCAGGCAGTGAGAGGATAAGCTGCAGTTACAGGGGTCAGGGATGAGTCCACGTGTTGGGGGGGATGGCGGCATAGTGTGGAACTGATGAAGTAGCCTACTATGCATCTCAGCAGAGAAGTGGAAGATCAGTGCAGAGGGAAAAGCTTACCTAGTCCCCAGCATAACCCAGTCAAGGTTATGTTGCCATTCAGGTTACAAGGTTCAGAAGCCAAAGCGAAAGCATCCACCCCTGACTTTGCCCTATCGTGGTGTGCAGACACATGGAGAGGGGGAAACGACTGGCGGCAGTTTTTCTGGATTGGTTTGTTTTCTCCCTGATGCCAAATGTAGAGTTTGTTAAAAGGAAAAAAATGCCAGTAGCAAGATGTCTATGCAATCCCTTTCCATACCCTTCAACAGCCCCGTATCCCTGCTTCCCTGCAACAGTGGGCCATTCCAGCAGTCAGACTGTGACGGACAAAAACACTCACTCCTCCCTTATTTTACAGTGTGCATGATTTCCAGTGTTCATTTTTTGTTCCCGGGAGCAAAGACCCTTGCTACTCTCAGTGTTGGCCGCAGAAGGAGCATTGGCGGCTGGTGGAGAGACTGCCCGTGGGAATCCCTCCTGCTCAACTCAACAGCACACCCCTGGCTTCGACCCACTCTTTCAAAGAGTGAAAAAGTGTGGTGGGAAGAGGGAGGCCAGGGAGACTCTTTCAGAGTTACGGGGGGGGGGGTGGTGTGGAGTTGAGTTGAGTGCTGGAGACCTCCCTGTTTGGGCTTGCGAATGAATTCATTGGCTGTTGAAGACTGCTCAGAAAGACTGTGAGTGTGTACGTGTGCGCATGTGTCTGTGTCTCACCGATCCCACACTCTCATGACTTGTTGCATTGGTGCTATCCTGTTTGGCTCAGTTGGGAAACTGCAGTGACCTGAATCGTGAAGGTTCAAAAGAAGAGCCCTGTTTTTATCATTCTTATGGAATGTGGATGAAAGTAAAAAAAATAAATAAAAATTCTTTGGAGAGATTGTAAATATTGAATCTATTGGGAAATTTAATATCTGTAAATGTTAATTTAAGAAATATTGGTTAACAGGCTGTATTGGTGGTATGTGCTTGGTTGTAAAGTTTGTGTTGTGAAGCAACTTTAACTTCTCCTGGAGGCCCTATGTTTTCTCCCACAGCTCATAGTTGTGAGCCATTTAATTAATCAATAAGCAAGCAAATGAATGACTAGGGTGACAGTCAGCCCCCCATGTCCCCTGAGAAAGCCTTGTTCCTTGAACACACCTTCCACAGCACACACAAAAGAAATGTAGATTACTACATGGTACAAAGTTCTGTTTGATTTGTGTTAAACTATCCCAGCCAAAGCAGTGTCCTGAATGGATTTGCACACAGGGAATAGCTACCTGACGTCACCTAGAATCACAGCGGCTTACATGACCTGTAAAGCATTGCCTTTGAATTTGAACCAAGATTCAGATTTGATCCTATGCTCTGTGACCACTTGACTCATTTGACTGTTGCATCTATTAGTATTCCTCTAATTATCAACAGTCTATTTAGGCAAAGTCTTTCAGGCCAAGGTAGCAGGATGACTGAGAAAGCAGTGAAAAAAGAGCAAAAATGTGACAGCTATTGTGACAGCGAAGTGCAATATGTTGAGACTGGATGGTGCTGTGAGTTTAGTTGTTTTATAGGCCATGCTGGATGCTGGATCTGACAGACCAGGGACCATGCATGCATTGCAGCACTGATAGTTGTGTGAATGCAACCGCTTTATTAGGGACTTATTACCAAGGATATTTATGAAGATTATATGTCCGTATGGCTAATTTCAAAATGCACCCACCTAAGAGAGTGTTGATGGTCAAAAGCAGACAGACACATGCACACACAAAATGTGCATACTTTTGTAATGAGACTGGAAAAGAAAGTTATTGAAGGAATATCTCAGGTAAAAAAAAAAAAGAAATAGTTTTTTTTTTTTTTAAATAATGAAAAAATGTAGATACAACTATTGTTAACTCATGGTTTCTTTGCTTCCAGTTGGAAGCTCTGCTCTTCTTTTGGTATGTGCTTTTGCCATTTTTTCCTCTTTCTCTGTCAGTTCTTCCTTTCTTGAGTTGTGATTGTTTCAGAGGGTTGTGTGGCAGTATGAGACACAGTGCCTGGTATTCTGGCATTTTTAGCAGAATTGCAACCAGCGTCCACTGTGTCCAGCCTTCAGCTTGTGCACTTAAGTTTGGCTTAGGTGAAAACTTCTTTTGTCCTGCATGCAATTCAGTCTCAAGGAACACCCTCCGGCCCCACTCTCAAAGATCTGCAGTGCCCCAAGGTCAGGATTCTGTACTTTCATACTGCCACTCTCACTCATTCTTTCATTCTTGTGAGTTCAAATTAAAGAAAAAAAGAAATGATCATATATATATATATATATATATATATATATATATATATATATATTATTTTTTAAGTATAATTGTATCAATACAATAAAGGGACAGTGGATTTCTGTTTTTTATTTTCTGTCTTTGGCAATTCCCATTCCTCTCCCATGCTTTGGCGATGCTCTGTACCCAATGACAGAAGAGGTGCCCAGCTCTGGCCTGTGCAAAAGGTCTGTTGTTTGCGTGTGAGATTGACTGCAAAAATGACAAGCTCCTGTACCCTCATGCCATTCCCTGAAAGTCAGGAGTCATCTGACCCTTTCTTCCTTGTCTGTTGCCATTGCACAGTGAATTCGGCCCTCCATCTCAGCCCTCATCCTCAAATGTGTGCTCATATTGTGCGCGCCTGTGTGTGAATGCATGCGTGTGTGTGGATGCTTGCAGGGCTTGACCTGGGCCAACCTGCTCCTTTCACAAGCACCTTTTGAGGCCATCTGATAAGACAGATAGCCCCAAGAGCAGGGACTTGCAATACAACCAGTAGTCAAGGACTGCCTTTCCTCCTCCTTGTGTTGAAGAATGTAAAAAATAATTTGTAGAGAGGAAAGTGGTCAGGGGAAAGGGGGAGGAAGGGGAGTAGTGAGCGTGCGTATGTTTGTGGGAGGGTGGGGCGGGTGGTAATTCATGACTGCAGTCTAAAAAGGTGCATGGGGCGTTGCTTTAATGGAGTTGGAATTGCTTTCGCCTTGCAAATGGAAACCAGCCTGCCAGTAATATAATATCTGGGTTTTCTCCTTCATGGCTCTTAATAGCTCTCTTAATTGCATGTGCTATTGTTTGGTTGTAATGTAATGCAGTATTTGTTATGGAGATAAATGAGGAAAAATAGACTATCTTCTAACATTTCCATCAGAGCTTTGTGCATACATTACACTTGGTTCTGGGGGGCTTTCAGAAAACGATAATAGGAATCGCAGGGGACCACACTTATTTTTGGGGGAGAAAGGGAATAACGTGGGCCCGTTCCTGTGCATCACAGCAGCCAAGATGCTGCTGGCCAGATTGCCAGGGAATCAAGGGGAGAGACTCTACTTCACCAGGTCCTCCTCACTCTCATTCTTTTAGCCTGACATTTTTGGTGGTGTAAATCCTTCCTGCAACTGTGGCATTTGTTAGCTGGGCCAGAGTGAAGGATGTGATTAAGTGACAGTAGCAGTGTCCTTCAGAGATTTTTGTGTGTGCCTGTATTTAGAGGAGCGGGAGACAGAGGAGGTGTTTGTTTGGGCATGCGTGCACCTGGTTTTTTGTAGGTCTCTGAACACCTCCTTAGCTGGAGGTGTTTAATATCCTCTTTATAGTGACTGCTTTGAGATAGTGGTGTGGGGGTTAAAAATAAGCAAAAAGTTTTTTTTTTTTTTTTTTTTTTTAGGGGGGGTGAGTGCACAGAAATTGCTTTCCCTCATTCTGCCTTACCATAGTCTACAAGTGCACAAAGCGCACAGAGCTTGAGTTGTACTCTGTGGCCTGTACTGTGCTGATATGCTTTAAGAGCAGTGAATGGCTGTTAGAAATGGCAATAGTGATAGTTGTAATATTGCTAGTGATAACTGACATTGTCCTATTTGAATCTGTCCAATGTCCTGCCAATAATGGGAGGAGCCTTAGTGGGTTTGGAAAAGGGGCTTTGATTGATTTTTATGCTGCTTAGACTACCTATGCGCATATGTTGTTCATTGAGATTATTTTTGTATGGAGCATAAAGAGAGGATATACTATGCCTAGACAGCAAGGAATGTAAGCATTAAAAAAGAGTCTATCAAATAAGAAGGGGTAGACAAAAATGTCTTTAGTTGACAAATATATAAGCATGTAGAGGAGTATTATATTAAAATAAATTGATCTATAACTATGAGTAAATATGCAATGTTTGTCGGTTTGAAAACGGGTCTGTTGGGTTGGGAGTTTCTCAGGATTGAATGTGAGGCCTCAAAGGGTGCTTTCAACCCCCCTTTTCCCATGCTGAGTTTTCAAAATTGATATGACATTTTTTAAGACAGCAGCGTGACAGTTTCTGGGCCTGACATGCATCCTCTGAGCACAGAACGCGTGCATGGCTACATGTTCTGTTTGCAGCCGCAGTGGGCAAAAAGAACTTAGAAATTAGGGAATAAAAAAATTGCTGGGTGAGATTATTTAACAGAGGGGATCAAAAAGTTTGCAAACCAGACTGTAAAATGGGTCCATTGAGAACTCCCATTGGCGTGCCCACGCTCACCAATGCTGGCGGTTCAAACTGTATTACTAAGTGCTGACAGAAGGATCCATGTCAGAATGCCTTCATCACTGTGTGTTCACTGTTCTCAGGCTCTGAGAATGGACCACACTCTGGCTGTCTTTGTTGTAGAGCCTTGTGTTATTATTAATGAGCTGTCGCCTGAGGTCTTTGCCTGTCCAATCCACTGTCCAATCCAGAGAGAGGCCACGTGAGCCCATAGGATTATATGGGTCGTGCATGTACCTTTCAAAATGCACCTGATTCAAACTTGGAATATATCTGACCAAATTCATCTCGTTTTTTTTAATATAAACATGAGACCCCTGCCACATCCACAGGCTGGTGTCGTCTCTCTCTGGTAGAAGCCATTCATTGTGTCATTTATTGTCATTTTTATGGGGATTTTTATTGTCTGTTTTGTCCTGTTTTTGAAGACAATATCCAAACAGTACATTAGCCAACTGATCTATGTGTTTGTGGTTATGAATACAAAAAAGTCAAATACAGATTTCAAAACTCCTCTGACAACCAGCAGTAAATCTGTCCTATGAAACTATGGAATGAATGAAAGGAAACAAAGATGCTATAACTACTATTACTACTATAACTAATACTACTACTATTACAACTAATATTCAGATTTTTCACTTTTGTATCACTCTTCAATCTGAGCTCCTTGCTTCACTGTGATCGCAGAGGCTCCTGGGAAAAGAGGGCATGTGCTGCACTGACGCTCAGGGGTCGTGACCTTTCACGGGGTCGGGTCAGGGGTGAAATCGCAGCCACATGGGAGAGACTGTTGGAGTCAAGTCCACAGTATAACATCTCGTGGGCATCTGCTTTTTAATGAGCAATAGAACATCACCCCAGGTAACACAACCTCAGTATTGAACAGAGCCTGTGGGGTTTTAGTGAGCTCCTACTGTGAGATTTAGGGGGATTTATGAGGATAGTATGGTGCAGTCAAAAGGAAATATCTGGATCGCCTTCCTCTGGGTGGTTATAAAAAAGTGGGATCTCCATGTCACAGAAACGTTTTTCTTTGAAGAAGTTACAAGGCTGTAGTCTTGATCTATTCTAAGACAGCAGGAAGCGTCTTAGAGCACAACAAGGGAAAGATGGGTCCTAGAGTCAAGCCAAGATACACACACACACACACACACACACACACACACACAGAGACACACACACGCATGCATGCACGTGCTCACACACCCACACACACATGCAGGCAGGCAAGCGGTCACACTGTTACAAGGGCAGCGAGCAGAGGAACAGCAGTCAGGATCCATGTAGAGGAAGTGCGGGGATAGAGCGGGGACGCACGGAACAACGCTGGAGAGAAGCTCTGAGCAAAATATTCACACACTCACACACACGACACCTCCGAATATCTACTGTGATCTCCTCTTGCACCACCCACCCCTCCCAGCGCAACCCCACGCTCCTGGCAGAGCACTGCCACCCCCTCCTCCCCCCCTCTCCGTTCCAGTGGGTGGTGTGACGTCAGGTTTCTGTGGTGGGCTGCAGACGACAGGTCCAGACAATCAGCGTGTTTGTAAATGTCAATGTGTGATTTTCAAATCTTTGTTTATGGTCAGGATTTTAAAGGAAGATATTTTTATGGTAATTGTCGCTGGTCTATTTTACTATATATTTATGTAATAAATATGTGACTAAATTTACGCCCTTGTCTCCCTGGTCTGCTTTCGCCACTGCCCGTTCCCTCTGCGTCTCTCTTTCTCTCTCTTCCCCACCTTTTTTGTTTTCTTTTGTTTTGTTTTTTGTTTTTGTCTTTTTTTTTTTCTTTTCCACCAGCGCTTTGTTTGGGAAGAGACCATGAATGAAGCATTGCAGCATCCCTGTGGAATGCGTTGGGGTATTCATATTGCCTTGGCAGGGCTGCTTGTAAACAAAGCCCTTTCCAAATGTGTGACTTCATTGGACTGAGGAAGAAAAAAACACAGACGGCAAAAGCAAAAATTAAAAAAAAAAAAAACTGCTTCCCTTTGTGCTGAATGGAAATTCCAGACCAGATTGTTTTTGTCTGGCCCAGCATCTTCCCAGTGCTTTGCACAGACCTCTGGGATGAGACCAGATAGGTTTAGGCTGGTCTTTTCATGAAGCCAGCCTCCCTGCCCTTCCCATACCAGTTCACTGAAGCATGCTGGACTGGTGACTTAAGGATTGCTGGCACAGTGGCTTCCTGATTGATCTATATCCAGATGTCCTGTAAGATACATCTGTCCTAGCCATTAAAAAGGCAATGAGCAAGGTATTCAAGGCCTGTTGTTTCCACAAAATGCATCAAGGAAAGCTCTATACAAGTGTATCTGATTTTCATTAATAAAAACTGATATGGAAAAGAGGTTTATAGTTTGAGGCCTCACCTGAGTACCCAGATATTTCCATGGGGATTTAAACTGGAGAGAAAATGTTTAAAGAGTGAAGGTTGCCATGGAAGCACTGTACCTTTAAAGCAACATGCAAGGTTAAGTGAATAGCTGGACATAACCAAGCACTCTTTTACTCATTCACTAAAAACTCTTTCACTCATTTTCTGTAGCAGAATATGTGTCAGATATTAAATCCCCTAAAATACATTTTATCCCTGCACATTTACATTTTAATGTGTTGATTTCAGTTAAAACAAAGTTCATATATAAGACAAACTGGAAAACCGGAAAGGCACATGAGGCTGAATAACTAAAAAATGAAAAAAACAGCATATTTTTTTTAACACAACTTCATTTACATGAACACTGTAAGATGAACTAAGATTAAAAAGGACACAATAAGATAAAAAGGGATATGAAACTGGTCACAATTCCATCTGCACACCTCTCAAAGATGTTTCTGTTACAGCTGACTCAAGTAAGTTACTTGACAATGTTGCTGATGGTGTTAGGTCATTCTTTTTTTTTCCTCAGCCCTGCAATCAATGCGTGGTAGGGTCCCTGGAACAAACTCATTTATAAAGGTAGAAATCACAGCTAAGCAATCGATCCTTGTTAGAATCAGTCTCTGCACTGGAGCCAGGCTGGAGTGCCAGGTCACAGACAGCATGTAAGGGGTTACAGGAGAAGGTGATCTGGCTGTGTGCCACGGAGAATGCCTGAGGCCGGCATGAGGAAGTGGAGCCCCCTGGTGGTGGAAAATGTGCAGAGGCGCTGCTGAGGCCCTTAAAAGGCCATGCACAGGTTACGTGCAGCTGACGAAGGGGATTTCAGAAGACTCAATCCAGTATGTTTCCAGTACAGCTTGTGCTATTGGGCAGTTCCTGGTCTGAAACCTGTCAGTTCTCCAATTAAGACTAGGTATGATTTTGCTTACCTATATGCTGTCAAATTGCAGCTGAATAATATATGTATGAAACACACCCTGATGATACTTTCATTACTGAATGAGGTTTTATGAGGATTTTCCCTCAACTGAGAATGCTCTGCCCCTTTGCTCTGCAGTGAGCAGGCTCTGCCTGTGGGTGGAGGCTGTTGTGGAGGCTATGATCTCATAAAGGCAGCTTTCCATTCGACCAATCCCTCCCCAGACCCAGACCCAAGCCTCACCCACCTTCCACAGTCTCTCTCTCTCCTCTTTCTCTCTCTCTCTCTCTCTCTCTCTCTCTCTCACTCTCTCTGCACTCTCTCCACACTCCACTATAGCAGGAATTTTCCACTCAGCAGCAAGCTGACAGGCAAATATGAGTGCCTACCACACACACGCACACACTATTGCATGTACCATGAGCTACTGACATGCACACATGTAGCCACGTGTACAGCAGATCCTTGAGGGCCTAAATGTATTTTTAAACAATGTCTCCACCTCACCGACACACCCCAAAGCTCCAAGACAAACAAAGTGATGAAAAAAAGGACACTGCACCTTGGTAACAAGAAACTCCACAACTACACATGCAAAGGACATTGGCTTGTAAGTTGAGGAATTTGAAATAAGCTTGCAAGCAAATACCTGACTTGGCTGGAGTTTTTAAAGAAAGAGAGTGCAAACAGGCAGCTGTGCAGAATAGCAAATGGGTACAGTCTGTGCAGAAAACGCCACAAATGCAAAGCGCCCACTTTGGGCCGCCGCAAAGTCCCGTCTCAATCACACGTGCCTGCTTGTAAACATAGAGAAACAGACTGACTCAGACAGTGCTGTCAGCTTTTTTGCGCGCGCACACACACACACACACACACTCCAAGATCCACATGCATAAAAACTTGTTACGCAAGCAGCGCCCCCCTTCCTCCGCCATGTCCTCAATTCCACTCCAGCGGGTCAGGTGAGGACACAGAGGGAAAGTGGGGCCTCACTCAGGCCACACCCCCTCCTATCCCTTTCAAAACACACATGATGAACACTGCACAAGGAAGAATAGCAGTGGGGGCGATTATAAAATCCTTTGGCAGGGGAGAAGTGGGTGGGCAGACTTAGGGAAAGAGGAGAAACAGAGAGCATGCCCTGTATTTTAATTGTGGGATGAAAGAAAGAGGGGAGAAGATAGAGTTCACACAGGGCTCCAGGCAAGAGAGAGAGAGGATCCTGATTTTGCTCCACCGGATAGAGAGAGAGAGAGAGAGAGAGAGCAAAAGAAGAGGGAGTTCATTAAAAAGGGAAGGGACGTCCTGATGGGCCTAATAATGGAGCAAAGAAATAAATTCATGAAAACTTGCTAAGCTCTATTAATCAAATTTACACAGCTGTAAAACTCCAGAAAGAGGTGGGGGTGGGTGCAAGTGAGTTTATGGCACTGCTGGCTTCCTTGATGGCAGAGAGAGCCGACAGTGTGATATTTGTGAATGGGGTTTTGGAAAGAAATGGGAAATCGGGGTGGGGGAGATTAAACTCAAAGGCTTGCGTGGTGGGGGGGGTTGGCTGCAAAGACTCCCGGGGGAGGCGGGGAATTCTGGGACCAGCTGAGGGAGTGGAAGGGAGCCACGTGGGGACACCGAGGGATGCACGACCTGTCAGGTTACATCATGTCTGCATCCCTCTCTTGGCTACCTTATGTAATGCTTGCCGGGCGCATCCTCTCTCTCTCTCCCTGGCATTAGAGGTCATTCCCGATCCATATACTGTCCCCCGTCGGACGCTAGAGCTTCGGTTCTGACCTTGCACAGGTGAATCTCCGCCGTCATTGCAATGCTAATCTGCATTGATAATGAAGAATTCAAATTGGCCTTGGGATTAAGGAGTTGCGTGACCTCAGAGCAATGTTACATGCTTAAATTTTTCACTCACAGACATGCTTATCCAGGGCTTACATCCTCTGTGAATCATGTGTAAAGCTTTTTAGTGGTGCAGTTCAGGTCAGACGCATTTATTATGGCTTAAACAGCTATGCACCCTCCCACCTGTAAAATGTTACATGATAAGTACAGTTTGCGGCCATCCCCGGTGTGATGTCTGACATTTTTGAAAATTTGACAGATAACGAAACTGGCATATCCAGCTATGTTTAAAAATGAATCACATGACAGTCAACCACAGGATGATAATGATGACTGGGGCAGGATATCCATCTCCCCTTGAAGCAGCCAGTAGGCTTGTCTGCTGTCAGTTTTGCTTCTTGCTCTGGTTATGCTGTGGATGTAGCATTGTTTTCAGGTGACCTGGGGCCATTCTCTGAGAACCTTGGACACTAAATTTTAAAGCTCCAGACATGTTTTTCAATGTACTTGTGCCCTTGAGCAAGTAACACAGCCTATGTTTATCCACAGGAATAAAGCTGTCTGTCATGCAAATAAACAATGTAATAATAAGTGATCCAACAGGGTAGCAATACAGATACTGTATGGATCCCTAGCAATGTTCCATAATTTGAATAGGCATGCTATAGGTTTAGATTTCAGCTGCTAGTCTGCTCTTGTATCCTTAAGTAAATTATTTCATTTGAATTTAGCTAAGGACCCAGGTTGCTGTGTAAAATGCAAGTCATAACTTATAATGGTCCCAAATATATGCCTTAATTAAGCTGGCTTAAAAAAGCCAATTTACTCTTCTTCTTCTTCTTCTTCTTCTTCTTCTTCTTCCATCTGATTTTCTGTACATAATTTATCCTGCAGCCTTTCAGATACACTTACGAAACTCAGGCAGTGCATTCAGCCTGTATGAGATTGCGTAGCTTGTGCTTTTAGTGTCAATACACAAAATGTTTTTGAGATGTTTATGATCGTCCAGAATCTTAGCATTCTAGCATGTGCTGCTGACATCACGATGAGCCTGCTACATTGGCCACATATAATGACCATTTTTCAAGCCAATTTAAACTTTGTCCTCAAACTTTCTGCTATCACCTTTTCTTGCATTGTGTGGTTTAAGGAGATGTTTATGGATGCTGCAATGTATAACCATCAAATGTATAGTGCTTAACAGACAAACAAAATAAGTTTATCAGAATATGATTAACAGAATTTCAGAATGTCCAAAGGTCTATGACTGATAAACTAAGACACATCCCACAGAAGAGAGCCATCCTTTAAACTCATCTGTGATATACAGCAAAATGGGAAGAGCATTCTCTTTAAGGGAAAGCACAAATCAACATGTTTCATATCCTTTATATCCTCTCAAGTGCAGCAGGCCTTTTAACAGAGTTGAACCAACTAAACTAATTATGATAACACTGGCTGCGGTTATGTTTTTAAATCTTAATTTACTGATGTATAAGGTTGATACAATACTTATATTTTCATTTCCTGCTGCATGCTATTTCAAGTTCAGCTCTGGACAAGATGGCTGTTGTGTCTGGATGCAATGTACTTTTCTTGGTGTTAGGCAATGGTATTTCTTGCATTTTATAGACTGTGTGCTTTTTTGTCCACTAGTATGTGGAAAAAAACACAAGCATGGAAATTTACGTTGCATGTTCCCTAGCTCTAATTCAATCTGTATTTAGACATACTTCCAGTTACCATTGATTTTATTACTTAATTGCATTCATTGCATGTCCACTGATGTCTTTGTCTGTGGAAAATCTCATTACTAAGTGACCTAATACATTTGTGTCTGTACTGGAGCCATTTCTTGTTCCACTTTGAATTTTGTACTCACATCTCTGGTCACAAGATTGGGCCCCACCCACTCCTCCACACTTGCTGCCTGCTATTTTGCACCATATAAATGCAGAGGGATAGAGGACAAATAATTAGTCTGACCTTCTCACAAAGAATTCTCAAGATTGAAACAAACATGGCAACGTTATTTCAAGGTGACAGACACATTGTACTAGTGTTAGGTGTTAACTTGGACTGTCTTGAAATCTCAAAAGCATGCCAGATCTGGAGCCATGTAGTCTTTATGAGGCCTTCTTTTCCCTGCTTATACAGTCCCTGTGTGGCAGTGTTTATTTCACACTAAGAGAGTGTGAAGATGCCAGCCATAAGAAACCTTTGTTTACAGTATATCAACATAAAGCAAAGCACAGTGAGGTGACAGAAACATCGGTTATGTTAAGTTTTTTTTTTTTTTTCCTCCACCCACCTACCAATGTAAATGTTATTTAGACAGTTACTCTGTGTTATGGGAGTACTTGTTTCAAGTTCTTTAGGAACTGGTTTATAATGTATTTTCCAATACCAAATCAGACCACAGTTGAGGGAGAGAGATTGATGAAAAGCGTAATGGTCTCATTTCAAAGTTGTCTGTCTGCATGGTTAAGTAATGTCTGAATTTTAGCATATGAGACTGTTTTCACTTAAGTGCTTTAATGCTGAAAACTGTTTATTTTAATTCACCGTGTGTATGTACATATATAGTTTATCACACACATATTTTTCAAGAAAACATAACTTTAAATCTCCATGCAGAGTCATGTTAAATAATGATGCTGTGCTTAACTACTGATCATTTTTCAAAGAGAGGCCCCTGCTGTCATCTGAGGCTGGTGCTTGCGTCAAAGATGACTTTAAGTAATGAATAACGTAAATTTAACCTATGTTGCCATGGTCGGCAGCAGCTCCAAAGGCCCAGACAGGGAGTGATGGGGGTTCTTGTGAGGGCACCTGTATATGGTGTACAATTATAATTTGAAGGCTTTTGAGTTTACCCTTGGTTGTACTGACATGAAACACTACAGGTTTTCTTGGAGTGCAGTGATCCTTCAAATCTTTGATGTCATTAATTCACTTTGAGCTGAATACCGTGGACATGTTTTTTGCTTGAATCAAGAATGCCTCATGATTTAGAGAGGACACTGGCACACGTTTGCTCAAGGCTCCAGCATTACTACACATGGGACAAGCAGGAACAAATACAACAAAAAGACAATTATTTCAATGACAACAAAAGGGTTTACTGCATAAAATCAAGTCAGGATTATTTATAGTTATTTCCAACACAGTTAAAAGCAATGGGGTCCATGACATTGCACATATTTGTACAACATGGGCACTACCTTGTGGTGTACTTGTAGAACTGCAGCTTAGAAAATTTTGTTTACTCTCCTGGCAGTAATGTCTGCAGTGTCCGCCATTTTTGGGAGACATAAATCCAGGGCTGTAGCATATATCATTACTTGAAAATAGATGTAAAACCATGCATTTAGTTCCCTGAATCCTTTTTAGTCATGTGATTATATCTATAGACTGTGCCAGACTTTGAAGAATAAAAAGGACAATAGAATGGTTCACTGTCACCTGATAATTATACACTTTCCCTTAGACTCATGTGACTAGAAAATCTTTCATCAATATTGCTGAATTCCAGCTATAGAATCACAGGGGTATATCCAGGCCATTGTTTACAGATGAATGCTGTTCTCACTTATTGCCTCGATTTTGTCAAGGCATTGACTTGGCATTAATAACAAACACAGCGTGTGATTGACTGTGGTTTTCGTGCGTGAGATGGCAGCAGACGTAGCAACGTGCTTCCTTGAAGTTTGTTTCACTGATTTTGCCAAGCTTTTCCTTCAAAAGTATCAGAAAACAGTGCTGGTTCCACTTCACTTAAAACGCATATTACTTAAGACAGTAGTGTCTATGGACTCAATGAGCTGTGACCTCCAGCGACATATTTTAACATGGGATCTGTGCACTAATGATTGTCACAGGAACAAAGCAGTATCTGTCCCTGGCGGATGCTGAAAGAGAATAACGTTTTAAGAACAAAATGACAGTGAAAGTCATGTCCTTGTCCATGTCCTCTTATTAGGTATCATTACTTTTGGCAGGCTCTTTTATCTGGAACAACTTGCCATTATGGTAAGATACATTAAATGCGTATCACAAGAGCAACATGAACAGATGTGCAGAACAGTCAGTAACACAGTCAGCATCAGTCTGAAAAACAGTGTAAGCATATGTATGCACTGATACTTGTTTAGGGTGCATGCACTGCAAAACATTTTTCCATAAGTTCAAAATACCTACATCATACTAATGTACATATATGTACACACTAATGTACATATCCTCGTACACATTCACGTACATCATGCTGTTACACTGCATCATTGTACAGTATGCATAGATAGTGCACAGAACAATGATCTGTGAGAGCAATGCGCTATATCAAATTTCACTGATAAGGTGGAATCTGAACAGGTGGTTTTTTGGTAAGACTGCATGGCTGCAGTTCTGCAGCCGTGATTGCAGTTCCAACACTGGGGCCACAATTAGGGAAAGAGGAAAGTTCAGGATGTAAGGACATGGGCAGGGGGACGTGCCAGATAGCACGTCTTTGCCGAGTGGAGGTCATTAACACTTATTGATTCTGGCTTTAATCACAAACACTATGTGTTTTGTGCTTTAAATCATTCCAATTCAAAACACCCGCAAGGCTGTTTTCTCACGAATATTCACAAATACAAAGTTAGAGAATGGCCTTTATTGGAGCTGACAGGAAAGTATGAAGAATGCTGTGTCCTTCATAAGAGAGACAGATGAGATCTTAACCTTGGTATATGGATCAATCATTCTAACAATCTCATTGAACCACTTACTGAATTTAAGGTTTTGAGAAATTTGATTTTTTCAGGCAGCATGGGTGGCTTTAGAGGACGCACTTCATTGCATTTGCTTGAGCGGTTGCACTCCCTCTCAGCCTCAGAATTATACACCTTCCCCTATCCACCTGTAATTCAAATTAATTGCCTTGTGTAGAGAAAACACAACATTTGGTCTGAAACCTTCAGATAACGTCCTGCATTTTTGTGATGAGTGATGTTCCACATGAGTGGAGATGACACATTTGTGAGATTACATTCTGGAGATGTTTCGGTAAATTATGGTGCTGCTACCTCCGAGAGTGCATGTGGAACATTTTTTTGTATGATCACATAGAATCTATTGTTACTTCCATCTTGATCCTCAGAAGGAAAACCGCATACCCACCATAGCGTGAGATCAGCAAAGGAGCCACCTCAAAGATGACAAGAAGACCCAGCTGGACACCAGTCATGACCCACCATCCATGTCATAGTTTCACGGAGCCAACACATGTAATAATAAGTTACATTTATATAGTGCCTTTCTCAATACCCAAGGTCGCTTTACATGGTAATCAAGGGGAAAAAAAAAAAAAGGTAGAGCTATGCAGTGGCAGTGGAGGAGAAGTGATCATTGAAAAGAAAGGTCTTGAGATGTGCTTTAAAGAACGGAAGAGAAGGGCAGTCGCGAAGAGGTTGAGGGAGGGAGTACCAGAGTTTGGGGGCCATGGCACTGAAGGACCTGCTGCCCAGGGTGGAGAGTCTGGTGCGGGGGGACAGCTAAACCCAATGCAACGCAGGCTGACAGGTGACCAGACAGAATGGTGCTAATGGTTCTGTACTTTGGGAAAAGAAGCCTAGAAATCATCTGTGTCCTCACAAATCAGCCAATTGCAGTCAACTTGCAAAAAAAATGATGTCACTAGAATCAGGACTTTTTTGTACATTAAAGCCCTCAAGGTGATGCTCGATGTCTGGTTAATATATATTTGAATTCTGTTTAAGAATTTTTGGATCATGTTCTGTCGGCCTGTATTGCTACAAAATCATTCCAGCCTGAACCATGGAGGACGAAATGTTACAATAAATGCCTGTAGACAAACTTCTGTTGGTTCTGTGTGTGGTGCTCCTACTTCCTGCAATTTATAAGCAAATTAAAATAAAAACATTGTATCCTTGGCAAAAGGCACATATTATTCCCCACAACATGATATGGTATGGGTGTAGTATAGGAATAGTCATTAAATAGTAGAAATACACAGGGAACCTGTATCTAGGTCCAGGAACAAGCCCAGGTTTAAGCCACAGGTAAAATGTGTGGCTATATTACTGTGGTTACCATGGGAACAGGAAGCAGTTATACAGTGAGTCCATTGTGTCATTGGACTGCAGGGCACACTCCTTTTGGAGGGGGGTGAGTCCCGTGTCCAGCCTGTTGTTTGTCCAAAAGATGGAGAATCCGGCCTTCTTGCCTCCCTGGATCAGTGTCCTGCCAACATGACGTTCTGGATCACACGGCATCAGCGTCACATGAGTTCAGCTCAACAAATTTAAATTTAAGTTGTAACAGTTAACAAGGGGAGAATGTTAGCCCTGATATTAAATTATGAATGGTGGAGACAGCACCTTTGGCCAATGCACAAGGTGTCCATTCCCTATATTTACAAAAACTTTCCGACATTTTTCCCCACAAAGCATTGTGGATTTATGATAATTTGGTAACTCTGGGAACACAAACTACCACGCAGTAAACCCCGCCCTCAGTACGCGTGCGCAAGGGGATTCACTACTTAACGTTTTTTTTTTTTTTAACGTACCTTGAAACGCATATCCTGGGGAATTACTTTATTCTAACCAGTATGAATAAATATTTGGCTGAACGAGTATCAACGGTGATGTCAACTATTTGTCTTTTTGCGGAAAAAAACCGATCTTAATGAATTTTTACCGCTACCATTTAACCGAGTCCATTAAAGTTATAAAGCCAGAGATGTACTTTTTCATTTTTAGTTCTTTGGTGACTCGCTGAAAACGTGGATTCATAATTTGAAAGTTAAACGTGTATCAGAGGGCTATTCAATTAGTTTGGAATGGGGGCTGGATTACGAAAATAATCCCAAATGAGGGGCCAGGGAAATGTGGCCTAAATATGAAATATGGTAGAGATCTGTGTAATCACATTAACAGTTACAAGATACACTAAAAACTGGCGGGAAAAGCGGTACTGTAATATGGAGGTAGAACGAATAAAGTTATCTGGTCTGTTTTAACTCGCCACTGGGTTTGGCACACAGCAAGTTTTGATAGAGCAGGCTAGCGATCTCGGATGTGGAGCCACAGCAGCCAACCTATCAGACGGGCACGGAGTCCTCCTGGCCATTGCAGGTAAACCGTCCGTTACCAGCATATTAATACGTTTAAAATCCAACTTGTTCTCAAAGAAGGACGACATTTTATTTAAAATTGTCTGACCGGTTGTGTGTTCCTCCAAAGGCATTAGCCCAAGCAGATCTTCTCGAAAACATTAGCGATCAACGAATCTAACATAGAGGCACAGCTGTGCTACATCGCTGTTGTCGGTTGATCCATTCAGCAGTAAGTTATCACAAGTTATCTCCGCCTTTCTCAGTCTGTCCAAAAGAGTCTCGCAGACACCCGATGCAAGGATCTCCACTGTCCTTATCAACCCCCTCGATTGATGCTAACACACACCCCTTGACAGTACATAAACTACCTTCTTTTTGGCTAAAGATGTAGAATGTGGATGTTCGAGACCGATTGCTTTACAAATCAAAGAATGCGAATATCCTCAATTAAATTCCTGATCTGCATTAAAGTGCGAACAAGTTCATATCAGGAATTAAAAATCCTGAAAAGTGTATAGTATACTGTAGGCTATACAGTATACTATATATGTTATTGTGGTTTTCTTTAACCGCTAACTATCCGAATGTTAATGAAAAAATCTTACACCGGCTTCGGGCCTTAAAAATAGCCAGTTGTACCTGTACTAATTTATTTGGCTCATTTTTTACATTTTTTTTTTTTTACCTCATCGCTTATAGAATCAATCGTATAAATACATTTACAACTACTTTTGCCTCAAACTAAACAAAAATAATACATGCCCAAATCAAGGTTCTTACGTCACAGAGCCTCATAGTGATGTTTCTCCCATGAAAAGTTACCGTTTTATACTACGTGACAGAGAAAAGAAACAAAAAAAAAACTATAAAAAATGATCATCCTCGAGCAAAAAAATTATGAAGAAAGAATCGCTGGATTTGAAAATCACAAGAAAGCGACTAAAGGATGGATATATCCCACTATAACTGAGATGCCTAAGCGGAAGAGATCTCCACGTAAGGATGCGATAACAACCCCTTTATTTCTGTGGTTATGATAAATAGGATAATGCGGTAGTAACTTTTGACTTTGTATTGCAAGCAAATAATTGGTGCTGAATGCAAAAACGTTAGGTCTAAAATGAGCCATATGCTTTCTAAAGTAGAGAAAACGGCAATATTTAAAAAAAACAAAACAACAAAAAAACTTGTAGGATCAGCAGTGTGACCTCCTTGTGTGTATTCTATTCAGGCTTGGAGGGTGGAAATGAAGGGGAGACGAGGCAGAGACAAACACCTCATCAGGATGAGGTACCCATGCAGAGGAGAGGCCAAGAGAACACCCTGACCCATGGGGACACCTATGGCCTCTCCAAGGCCAACCATGCTGGACTCCCTCAGAAAGGTCAGGATGCCACCCTCATTCTCCACTAGGGGTAGTCAGACACAACCACTCAGCTGTACTGCACTCCAGCATAGCCAGGCGGATGACCCTTATTGCTTTATTTCACCAAATACCTTGAACATATTGAGTCAGAAATATTAAAATATTACACTTTCAACTTTGAAATTACCATCTGAAACTCAGCATACCCAATACTCCCAACTCCTTTCTGCAACACAAAAATTGCATCTTTGAAAATGCGCTGAAAGAGTGGGAAGCTTAGCGTGTCCTTCCTGTGTGTGTTCTGTGCAGCCTCAGAGGAGAGATCTGAGGACCAGACCCCAGCAGGGCGCAGGAATAGGAAGAGGCGTCCCTGTGAGGATGAACCTGAGGCAAAGAGAGACCGGGAGCAGGAGAAAGTCCCTACCCATGGGGAAAATGGCCGCCTCCGCGCAAGGGCCAGACCCAGCAAACCTCTTTGGAAAGGTTAAGATGACAGGAAGGGGGTTCTCACGAACCACTGCCTGGCAGCACTGCGTGTGTGTGGCAGTGTAGCATAGTGGCTAAGGAGCAGGACTTGTAACCGAAAGTGCCCTAGCGGGGTTCAATCCCCGCTAGGGCACTGCTGCTGTACCCTTGGGCAAGGTACTTAACTCACAATTGCCTCAGTAAATATCCAGCTGTACAAATGGATAACACTGTAAAGAACTATGTAAACTATGTAAGTCGCTTTGGATAAAAGCGTCTGCCAAATGAATAAATGTAAATGTAATGTAAATGTTTCCCCAAGAACAGCCAAGCTGAAATACCTGGCCAATTCATTCCAACATATGACTTAATAGACATAGCAATAAGTCATACATACAGTATTTTTAGACATACAGTAAATAGTAGACACACAGTACCTTTACCCATTCAAACATGGGAGAAATAAATGATACCACCAGCAATGTTATCATGAAAAACTAACCTGCTCTTGAGTCCCCATCCCTGTCAGTGACTGATGAGTGCCTGCTCTGTGTTGTAGAACGAGCCCAGAAATATTATAAGAAGGGTGAGCTGCTGGGCCAGGGTGGGTACGGGTCGGTATATGCCGGCATCAGGAAGTCTGACGGGCAGCCGGTAAGATGCCATCTTCGCTCATTTTTCTTTCTTCCCTGTTGTCATAACTTATGTCTATTTTTTATCAGCGAAAGCATTAATATTCCTCATTTTTCATGTGTACAGATATTCAACTGCATAGCACATTCATTAATTTCATGATATGCAAAATCTAAAACATTTTAAAGGAAATCTTAGAGATTGTACTGTTGTATAATTTTACTTTGTCTTGTAACAAGGCAGAGTTTAGAGCTTGCATTACAACTCCATCTAATCTCCATTATGGTTTCCTCAGGTGGCCCTGAAATATGTTGACAAATTTGAGGGCTATGACATGGAGCTGGTAAGCACTGCTTTCTTCCTTTGTTCAGCCCCACACTGTTGTGTCTCATGGGTCACTGTGTTCTGTATTTTCTCTCATTGTGTTGTAGCGTATTTAACCAGCAACACATTTTAACCTCCCTCTCAACACGCACCCACATGCCAGCTGTCACCAAACTGCCTGACTTCCTGTCTCCACAGCCCAGATACAAAGAGCCCATCCCCAAAGAGGTGGCGCTTCTGCAGGCGGTCAATGCAGCCCCTGCGCATGACAATATCCTGAAGCTCCAAGAATGGTTCGACAGGAAGTGGTCATACGCGATGGTGCTTGAGCGCGTTGACCCCTGCCAGGACCTTTGGTCCTATATGGATGACCGCGGTGCTGAGTTAAACGAGGAGGAAGCGCGCAGCGTCACGATCCAGCTGCTGTGGGCTCTGCAGCACTGCGAGGAGAGAGGCGTCGTCCACCGGGACGTAAAGCCAGACAACATCCTCCTGCGCACGGACACGGGACAAGTGAAGCTTATAGATTTTGGATGCAGCGATGTCCTCAAGGACGAACCATACGATGATTTCTCAGGTCAGTGAGAAGACCACTTTGTCCGTCTTAATAGGTGTATGAGAACATAATTGTAAGTGCTGATATTCTGATGAATACAAGAGGATGACCCCCACACCACCCCTCCAGCTTCATCTTGACAGTTTAATGTGGTAAAATCCTCCCAATCATAGTGTCTTCCTGTGAGCAAATTTCTTAAATTCTGGTATGACCAACTGTGTTACTGCCATACTGTGGGTTGTCTGCATTTACGCGTGTGTCTGTCTGTCTCTCAGGCACACCGGAGTACCTGCCACCTGAGTGGTTCGAAGAGCAGAGATTTCTGGCAGGACCTGGAACGGTGTGGTCTGTCGGAGTAACGATGTTCAAATTAGTCTGCGGCACACTCCCCTTCAAAACCTTTACCAGGGAATCAATGAGCCGGCTGCGCTATAAGGAGGGCCTTTCGCCAGGTGAGGAGCCAGCAGGAGAACGAGGGGTTATGTATTTAATGTTAGCTTCCCTTTTTCTTCACTGACCAATCACACATTTCCTGTTTCCTCTCCAACAGAACTCTGTGACTTCATTGGCTGGTGCCTGAGGCCCTGGCCAGAGGAGCGGCCTACGCTGGAGATGCTCCAGTTCCATCCCTGGCTCCAGCAGTTCTAAGCCCCCTCGTTCCTATCATTCAGAATGTTTTTTAGCTGAAAGTCAAAATTAACAGTTAGTGAAGTGGTAAGTGAATATATATGGCTTGAAGTCTCATGTAAAAGTTTGCAGGCATTGTTCACCCTCATGAAAAAGGAAGGAAGCTCTTGAAAACAAGTACCTGAAAGTGGCTGGCAGACCAAAACTGATGTCGTGAATGTGGCTGGCATACCAAAACTGATGTCCTGAAAGCGACTGGCATACCAAAACTGACGTCCTGTGCCTGCAGAAGAAAAGGTAACATAAATCTTTAATGTCAATTAAAAAAGTTATGAAGTAGTTTGTCTCTCATAAGTCTCTAGATTTGTATGTACGTTTAAATGATACACGTGGAACATTTTTGTCTGGTGACATAGAATCTATATATGTATATCTTTAATTCTCTTTTAGAATCCTTGGATTACGTTCTGTCAGGCTGTATTCCTACAAATTTATTCCAGTATGGTCTATGAAGAGTTAAATGGACCACACGTTACAATAAATGCCTTAAAGGGTGCAAGTAGGAAGAGGGGCAACCTACTTGAGCTCTGCAGAGAAGGGGGGGGTGAGCTGATGTAAAGCTCAAAGGGTCAAGATGCTGTTATTCCCTTGCTCCAAAACAGCCCCCCCCATAAATTAGTGTTAAAAAACAAAGCAGAGAAGTAAGGCAGCGTTTCAATGCCTGGCAAGTCACTTCTTTTAAACTCATTAAAATTTGTAAATCACTTCACATGTATTGCTTTTTTTGACGCAAGGCCTAATATTGATCTGAAATACAAGCATCAGGAAAGGCTTAAATAAATCACTGTGCTGTATTCTGAGTCTGGGGTTTCTTGTTACTGTTACAAAATATTAATTTTCATCCCCATCTAGTCAGGATGTGGAAGGGGATGATGGTACCTGAACTTCAATGGACAATGCAATGCATAGGCCTGAGGGCATCAAGGAGGGTGCAGTGAGATAAGCCCCTACCCCCCAGTCTACCAACCTTTACTTGGATTTGTGGTGTTCAAAATTATTGCTCATAGAACTTGACATACTGCACCAGCTAAGGTGTTATGCTGAGGTGAAATTTCAGAACATGGCAAGTTTTACTATGAAGAATGGTAAACTGCATTAATAACTTAATCACACTGTAAATTAAATCAACTAAAAGAATAAAATCAAGGTTAAATCACAATATGTGCACTAGGCATATGATGCCATACTAAAATAAGGAAAATAATAATTATAAGGATCTAAAGGAATAATGAGGGATAAAGGTTTCTTTGTTCTTCTGATTTTTAAAAGCAACCCCAGTAGACTTTAAAAAGACTTGCTTTTGAGGTAGCAAGGGTTTGTATCTCTTTGATCTGAGTACCATGCATATCTAATTAGTGACAGAAATTAGCTCTGGGAGGAAAAATGGAAAGACACTGAAAGTAAAATTAAACCCAGGCAAAATGTTTAGTCGGATGTGCATTGTAAATCTTTTATGTAATTAAATTTTTATTATTCTTTCAAAAAAACCTTTCAGACAGAAGGGACAATTTAACAAGGTGAGGACATACAGCCTTATAGAAATGGGAATGGGAAAAAGTAAACACACAGCCACACAGTATCAACAGCTTTCATCTATATTCATATAGGGGCCCAAACCTTCCGGAAAATATCATGTCTACTATTCAATTTGATCATAGGCAGCTAGTGTGGTCATTTTTTCCCATTCATTCTACAAAGGGGTTTACCCCTTGTTGTCCTGCACCCTGTTTTAAGGGCCAGTCTCCACTATAAAATTTGCTGAGCAGTCAGACCAGTCTTTTCTGGTATCCATTATGCTGGGGGCTGGGCTCTGTGTCAGTTGCGTTCCAATGTTATGTCATATCACCAGCAAATGTCAGCCAGCTTTAGATGTAGTTTTGCCATTTTACTGAGAGTCCAGTATCCTCTGTACATAATCTTATAGTTGATTAAGTGTGTTTCTCTCCATGTTCTCCACCATGGTCCATTAGGCTCCTCCCTTGTTTCCTTTGACATCTCCATTCCCACTCCCAGATCCTCTTCTTTCCCAGGTTTCCCTAACACCCTCATCAAGTTTTGGAGACCAACATTGTCACAGGAGTGTTTAAACTCAAGATGTACCTTGTGTAGTTAGCTAGTTTGTTTGATAAATCATCTTTTTTACATGGTCCCTTGAGAAGGAGAGCCTTCACCACCTCTCCCTTGAACCTAATTGCTAATTGTCAATCATTGTTAATTGGGTCACCTGTGTTAATTTGTAAGGGACCCAGCTTATTGCCTAACAAGTCACACCTCACTAATGGGAAGGCAGATTAAATACAGGTGTGGCTGCAGAGCAGAAAAGGCTCACTTTGTCCCTGCTGCTGTTTGTGCATAGGCTGGTTTCCTTTGTTTTGTTTGAAAATAAATTGTTTGTTTTAACCTTTTATTCTTTTTTACTTGTTTGAGAGAGAAGTATCAGCCATCTTCTCTACATCCCAAGACAAGATATTGAAATTCACTTTTTCCTAAGAATTTTGTTCCCAGGGTATTTTACATGATATCTCAACTGTGGTAACATTCCACTCCACTGGATTAACTTCATATCTATATGTGATGTTACTCACATAGTGACAGCTCACCCAGATGTTGCAACTTGTAATATTTACAGGCTTGTATATTTTGAATACCAAGTCAATGTTCCAGCAGGCAAATAGACAATGAATAACATTACATTTAACACATAGAGCTTCTACTTTTTCTGTTTTCAGTTTTGAAGATGGTGGATTAGTCAGAATGGATGTTATGCAGTGAATCCTTGTGCAAAACTAAACACAGACCCCAGGGGATTTGCTCAGACACATTTAAACACAGCTGGTTGGGGGTAATGCCTGGAAAGTTTTGTGACTGGCAGACGCATTTGGGACCACAATTACCAAAGCCAGTAAAAAGTTAATAAATACATTAGGGATGTCAGAAAAACTTACATGTGAATAGAGCCTTGAAAAAAAAATTCAAGTGCAAAGTATGCATGATAAATTCTGTAATAGATTTTTTTTTTTTTATGACTGGTATTTTATTGATTTTTCAGAGAGATGTATACATATACAGAAATAAAATCAAGATAGGGTATGGACATCATTAGCAATAATGGACTGGTTTACACACAATGGCGTTTAGATGTAACATCCCAAGTATTGTAAACAGAATAACAATGATAAGATAATAACAATAAGAATTATATATCAAACACAAAAGAAAATACAGAACAATGGTAGAGTAGAACAAACAGGCAAAAAAAAAAAACAAAAAAAAAAACAAAAAGGTGCTGGGGTGGGTGTGCACTGCTTCAATGTCCAGACATATGATGAAACTATAGTGAGGTATGAGGGGGGGAGGGGGCATTAACGTAATCTAAGAATTTCGCCCATTTACGCAGGTAATCATCCTGCCTTTCTGCTAGTCTATAAGAGACCCTTTCATATGCAGCAATCTTGCTCAACAATATATGCCATTCACCAAATGAGGGGGCCTGGGCAGATCTCCATTGTTGAATAAGTAATTTCTGGCCTATCATAATGGCAGTATGAACCCATTCTGCCTCAGATCTAGGAAGATCTTCTGTGGTAGAAGGATCACTAAGAATATAAAGCCTGGGGCAGTATGGAAGCTGAAGTCCAAGTATTAATTCAATGCATTTATGAATTGACATCCATAAGTTCTGTACCTTGGAGCAGCTCCATAATGTGTGAACCAGCGATCCTTCTTGTTGACATCTCCAACAGCAAGGGTTATCTTTCAATTTGGCCCTGTGTAATTTAGCTGGGGTCCAGTAGAGTCTATTTAGTACTTTAAAATGTATAAGCCTTGTCCGAATTTCTCTTGATGTTTTTTTGAGATTACGTAATAAAGAGGCCCATTCTCCGTCTGTAAACACGATGTTAAGATCTTTTTCCCACAGCCGTTTCAGGGCCACAGTGGTGCCTGACTTATTCAGTAGCAGCGAATAATAATGTGATGCCTCATGGCCCTTGCCAAACAAATTTACTATTGTGGAAGGGATGTCTGTATGAGGGGGAATATCATGGGAACCAAAGATGCTCTGAAATAGGCTACGAATTTGCTCATAGCTCCAATACTGATTCTGTTGCAAACCAAACTCCTGTTGCAAAGTTGCAAAAGCTTTTATGTGATCATTACTATACATATCATTAATTGTATAAATACCACTCTGTATCCATATTTTCCACAGGAATGGAGAATTAGCTATGCACAGCTTAGGATTCAACCATATACTTGAGGTGCTGTTCAGAAATGGATTAAAATTAAATAGTCTCGAAATGCGTTTCCAGACCCACTGAATATGTGAGAATATTGGGTGCGACTGGTTGTGACGGGGCAAAATTATAGTGGTGCTGTGAATAAGAGGAGAGGGTCGCAGATTTGGGTTTCTAAATTATGCCATGGTGGCGCACGTTCGGAGGCAAAGACCACTGAGCCAGGTGTCGAAGGCAGAAAGCGTAATGGTAAAGAAGAAGATTAGGGATTCCCAGCCCACCAGCATCAACTGGCCTCTGTAGTTTGTTTAGGCGCATCCTTGGGCGCTTGCCATTCCATAAGAATAAATTGCATAATCTGTGGAACTGGTGGAAGTAATTAAGGGGGATCTTGATTGGGAGGGCTTGCAAAATATAATTAAACCTCGGAGCCACGTTCATTTTTAAGACATTAGCTTTACCCCATAAAGAGAGAGACAGAGCTGACCATCTAGTGATATCGGATTTAAAGCGATCAAGAAGGGGCTCAATGTTGGCTTTGCTCAAGTCTGATATTAAAGGTGGGAACAGAACACCCAAGTACCTAATGCCTTTAGTTGGCCACTGAAAATTACCTACTTGAAAAAGGGATTTTGGGCAGTAGGAAGTTAGGGGAAGGGCCTCACACTTAGACCAATTGATCTTGTAGCCTGAAAATCTGGAAAACAGATCTATGGAAGAGAGAAGGGCTGGGATTGAGCCTGCCAGGTCCGATACAAAGACTAAGATGTCGTCAGCATATAGCATCAGTTTGTGTCTCGAAGGGCCAATCAGGATTCCCGGGAATTTATCATCAAGACGAATTAATGCAGCAAGCGGCTCTATGCTAAGGGCAAAGAGCAGAGGCGAGAGAGGGCACCCCTGCCTTGTGCCTCTGTTTAGTTGAAAGTAAGGTGATATCAAGCCATTAGTAACCACTGCACCTTCCCGTCCACTATACAAAAGCCTGATCCAGTTAATAAATTTCACCCCAAATCCAAAGTGCTCCAAAGTGAGGAACAGATAGCGCCACTCAACCCTGTCAAACGCCTTTTCGGCATCCAATGACAGGGCGGCCATGGGAGATGCCTCGTTGCGCACTGACCACATAATGTTAATAAGGCGTCTCATGTTGTCCGTGGACTGACGATGGGGGATGAAACCAACCTGATCCATATGCACTAGTGATGAAATGACTTTACCCAGTCTATTTGCTAAAATTTTTGCAAGAAGCTTTGCATCGCAGTTGATCAACGAGATCGGCCTATAGCTTCTGCAGTCACAGGCGTCTTTATCTTTCTTAAGAATTAAGGATATTAATGCCTGGCGTAGAGTTGGGGGCAAAGAGCCTATTTCCAGTGAATGATTGTACATATCCAGTAACATTGGCACTAGATCTTCAGAATAATGCCTATAAAAAAATTCTGTAATAGATTTAAAATATAGCTCAGTTACCAGATACTGTTCAGTGTCATTGAAAGTGTTTAATTACCAGTCAGAACATCTTGAGAATGTTGCTGTAACTAATTTTTAGCACTGCACATCTGCATGTGTTACCCCATCTGCCTTTCTTTGGAAATGAATCTGGGCATCAACCTGGTATAGGAGTGGGCCCTCTGATAGCAACCCAACTGTTCAGTCACTCTGCCCTCTTAGCCAAGCCTCAAATGTTAACGCTGCAGGGATTCCAATAACCTTCTTGGATTGTATAGCTTCTTTATGACAAGAAATTATCATGAGAATAATAATGCTTGGAAAATGTGTTGCAATTTCATATATGCATTTAAATGAATTGGGAAATTACTTGAAGACTCTTGAAAACAAATGCTGTTACATAGGTATTACTGCTCTTACCAACAACTGGCCTATTACTAAATGACCACAACTGTAGAGATACTGCAAAGTACCATTTGTTCTGATAATGAGAATTTTGGTAAGGTGAGATGGGAGTACTTGGTCTCTTGCATTACTCATTTTAACAACTGAGTTTAAACGCATTCTCTCTTGAAAGGATACCTTATTTCAGCACTGTACATACTTTTATTTTTACCAGACTGTAAAATCACAACATTTGTTTAAATTCAAAATCATATTTTCACATTTTTTTATTTGGGTGTTTTGTATTTACGATTTCTGTTTAACACAGGATTTCTTGCATGCCTGTTTGTGCACATGTTCAGGGGTATTTTAATCAGGTCTAGGTATCTTTATTTTACGGCAGTGCCTTTGAAAAGGGCATTATTAAAATTCCTCAAACCTCACAGCTTATCTCCATATGACATAGTTAACAAAGTATCAACATATATCCTTTGCAAGCATTTCAATTTAAACAAAACTGTAGCAAAACATTTTTCACCTAAAAGAGCCATTTTAGATGCAAAGAGAAAAAAACTACAGATAAACTGGGTTTTAGTTTTGCATACCTATCTAGCTAGCTATCTGTACCTAGAAGTACTACTGAACTGGCCATATGACACAGCTTAAGGATTCGCCTTCCGTACACAGCACAACTTCACTAACTCACCAGATTCACCAGAACCTGTCTCCATGACATACTTATTTCTGTTAGTCACTGCTGAGTTTTCCTGTCCTTTAAGAAAATTATCAAATCAGCCAGTAGTAAACTTTCTAGCTGCTGGAGTTGGAACATGCCTTCTGTTCCTGGAAATTTATGAAAAGTTAATTTACACCATATCACACTTTAGTAGAGAAAATTTTAATTGCCCCATGTGCACCATGATTTGACCTTTGGGCTGTAATGTGATACCATCCATTTCTATCCCTGTACTGTAAGGTAAGATCGACATACAAATCAATCAATCATATACCTTCCATCTCAAGAGCATGTCCTTTTCTTGTCACAAAACACATAAGCAAACATCAGGGAACAAATGACACATTTTTTGTATCATTACACAAACATTTTTGTGAACATAGTTATTTCTTACAGGAGTGTTATTTAAGTCACACTCTCTCCTGGGCTTTTCTTTTGAAAGCAGATTTTAACTGCAGGAAGAGTAGTGCAGCATGATATTGGCTGTTTAAATGATTTGAGCCCAACAACCCTGATTAAGTTTTAGTTTGCTGATTCCCTCTGTTGGTCTCCCAACAAAGTGAATAAGTTCCTGTATCTACCATGCTACCAAACATTTTACTATAGAAATGAAGGCAGACATCCAATATAGCGATGAAAGTTGTCGACCATTAATGATATAGGTACTATAGATACAGCAGCCTCGCATTTGGAAAGTAATTGCCTTCAGGTCATGCATACAACAGTGTCTCACCTTGGATATCCAGTGAACAGTTTGTTCCGTCCTTAGCATAATTTTGACAGGCGGCTAAACTCCTCCCACAATAACTTCACCAGCGATGTTATCCAAAACATCGATGGTTTATTGACAATGGGACAGGGTGAAGCTGAAGGAAAAATACATAAACGTATATCAGTCATACCATAAACCAAACAATATGCATTACATTGCTCAAGAAGTAACAAACGTCAGGAGAGAAACCACATACAATGTCACCGTAACATATCGAATATTGCCGAGTTCCGTTTTGTTCAATTTGTAACCGCGGCAACCTCGTTAGCGTATACAGCTAATACGTAGCAAACGTAGCCTATAGCTAGCTTCGCTGACAACAGAATCGTATATTTAAAACAATATGACTTTGTGCTTCCATATACTTCTTAATAAAACAGACGTGAGAAATGATATCACTTACTGAGGATGCAATCAAAGGAGTATAAAAAAATCGATATTAACTTTTATAATGGGAGAGCAACGAACCACCAAAACGTCTAACATCAAAACTTTGTCACTTGACCATGAAATGCTGACGTCACTATCACTACTTGCCTATCGACAAACTAGGTGGAAAATGGCAAACACGCATTCTGTAGCAGAACCGTTTTAACCCCTGGTTCCCTTCAGCAATGCTCCACTATGTTATTTATTTATTTTTTTAATGTAATTATCACACATAATAGAAAAGATCTTGGTCTTCCCACGCACTCCCAGTAGATGCATGCCAGCTTTCAGGGTAAACCATGCTGGAGATGGTGATCTGACTTCCTGGACGCTTCCAAACAGGCCAGATTAAAAAGCTGCCTGCTGCAGAGGTCATACATCTCTGTCCTCCGTGGGGCCTGGAGCAATGCTTCCCTGACTACAGCTAACTCGACTGGGGGAAAGGAACTGAATGGGGACCGGGAGTCTCCATTCGCGGACTTCCTATTCCTCCCTCTGCCACCTCTGCCCCCCCACCATCCCAACAGCCAGAGGGCTGATTTCCACCCCCTACGAGGAGCATTGGCATGATCCCCAGTGACATTCCCAAATGGCTGAAGCATGCTTTCAGCAGGAACAAGAGCTCTTATTGCAAGAAGACTCAGCTTTCTATCCTGTAGCAGAGTATGAGCCTGTCCAGCTGTACCACATGGGCTGTGGTGTCCATGGCCAAGAGGGTGCCTGAAGAGTGCAACTGCTGCCTAGAGGGCATGAACCCTACACTCTTTCTGTCAAGCTAGCTAGCAGTGTCATTACATGAATATCTATCTGTTAATCATCTCTGTTAAAATTCATTCACTGCTGTATAATATTGCTGTCTACAAGAGATGACTTTATAGGGCAGAAATAGAGGTCAAAAGCTCTAGGCTCTCTGCCACCTCTGTGTTGCTATAGAGATTATTGCAATTAGGCAGAAGCATACTATTGGTACAGCCATCTGGTAGAGGAAGTTTAGCTATGGGAAAATCTTAACACCTTTCCAGTGCTTATCTCCTTAAGTTGTTTTAGGATGTTCAATATCCACTTTACTGTCATTTGAAGTGTAATGTACTATTCCTAATAGTGGCTGGATAGTCAACTAAAAAAAATTCAATATGTATTAACAACATCCAAAAAACAATCCAAGTAGTGTCAGGTTTTTGGCCTTGGTGACATCTGAATGGTGATGTTACAGCCTTATTGCCTCCCTGCTAGCAGGTGACATTGTAATGTTTCTTTGAGGACAGAAAGTTCATGTGGCTTGTGAGCTCCTGTGTCAGGAGCTGAAGTATGGGAACCAGATGCAAGGAGGTCACTATCGAATCTACCCTGTCCAGCTCGATGCAGAGCCTTCCTGACAGCCAAAGGGTGTAGCTGTCCTCACCAGAGGCAATGTGTTTGCTCCTTCTGTAATCTGGTGGTTTTGAAAATAAATACTGTTGGTTTAATTTCTCTGAATTTTTAGATTACAGTTGTTGCTCTGAAAGCTCCAAGATCCAACGACAGTGTTTTCATTTTGTAGGCCAATGCCAAGCAGAGAGAGGAATTGGGCTGGAAGAACTGGGCCAGAGAAAGCACACACAGAGCAGGTCTACAGAGACAAGATGCTTACCACCACATGCATGAGTTTTGAGGGATCAACATGGGCAAAACCATGCAGTTTCTAAAGGTACACCCAACCCCAGCACTTTCGACAGATATTTACAGGTAGATGGGACCCATTAGACTGCTTTGATGCCTGTCAACATCTCAGTTTCCGTAAATGGTTGGACAGAGACAGGACTAGAATGGGTGGACCCCAACTTTGTCAAGTCAAGTCAAGTCACTTTTTTTTATATAGCACATTTAAAAACAACAGGAGTTGACCCAAAGTGCTTTCCAGTCAAGGCAAATGGATTATCAATACAAGTATACATGAGTAAAAGGAAATGGGAGTACAAGTAAAAACAGGATTAAGAGAAAAAAACATAAATAAATAAATAAATAAATAAATAAATAAATAAAAACACAGGAATAGAGAAAAAAAAAACTTGATAAAAATAACTTGAGAGTGGACATGACAAAAACCATGGGGCAACCTCAGACTGAACTAAAAGCAAGAGAGAAGAGGTGGGTCTTTAAGTTTGATTTAAAATTGTCAATGGTGGGACAGGACTTAATATGGGATGGGAGACTATTCCAAAGCCTGGGGTAAGCAACAGAAAAAGCCCGGTCACCTTTGGTTTTGAGGCGGGAGTGGGGGACTGAGAGGAGTTGTTGAGAGGATGACCTAAGTGATCTGGGGGCAGAATATGGAATCAGCAGATTGGAAATGTATTGTGGAGCTAATCCATTGAGGGCTTTAAAAACAAATAGTAAAATTTTAAAATCAACTCTGTATTTCGCTGGTAACCAATGCAAGTGAGCCAGAACAGGAGTGATGTGTTGTCTTTTCTTAGTTCCAGTTAAAAGTCTAGCAGCTGCATTTTGAACCAACTGTAGTCGAGAAAGGGTGGAATGGGTCAGCCCCATATACAGGGAATTACAGTAATCCAGCCGAGAGGTGATAAAAGCAGGGATAATTGTTTCCAGGTCCTTATGAGATAGACATGGCTTTAATTTGGCTATGGTTCTAAGCTGATAGAAGCTGCTCTTCATAACACTACTGACTTGTTTGTTAAAGTTCAAAGAAGAGTCGAAGAGGACACCAAGATTTTTAACTACATTGTGCAAATTTGCAGACAGGGGACCAAGTGCATTGCTTAGGCTAGTGACGGAGCTAGGAGGGCCGAATATAATTACTTCAGATTTGTTTTCTTTTAGTTGAAGGAAGTTCCTCGCCATCCAGCATTTGATGTCTTCAAGACAGTCAAGGAGGTTCTTCAGTGAGCAATCACTGTCAGGTGTAACTGGTAGGTAAAACTATGTATCATCCGCATAACAGTGATACAGAATATTGTATTTCTCAAAGATAGAGCCAAGGGGAAGCATGTAAAGTGAAAATAAAAGAGGCCCTAAAATTGAACCTTGGGGGATACCACATTTGATGGGAGCAGGGGTTGAAGAACAGTTTCCTATTCTGACTGAAAAGGTTCTTTCTCTCAGGTAGGAGGTAAACCATTTTAACACAGGGCCCTGCAGACCAACTTCACCCTTCAGGCGTTTTAAAAGAATGTCATGGTCGATCGTGTCAAATGCTGCGCTGAGATAGAGCAGGACTAAAATGGCACATGAACCAGGATCGACAGAGAGAAGGATGTCGTTATGTACCTTCACCAAGGCAGACTCTGTACTATGCAGAGCTCTAAAACCAGACTGGAATTTGTCAAAGATGTTGAATGTGTTTAAGTAGGAGGAGACCTGGGAGAAGACAGCTTTTTCCAAAATCTTAGAAATAAATGGGAGTTTGGAGATGGGTCTGTAGTTTTTATGGTCATTGGGGTCTAGGTTAGGTTTCTTTAGGAGGGGTTGCACGATTGCGTGTTTGAAACTGGAATGGATGACTCCACTCGTTAAACAGCCGTTAATTATAGCCAGATTAAGGGGGCAGATTGTGGCAAAAACTTCCTTGAAGAGGCGTGACGGTATAACGTTGAAGGGACAATAGGTAGGATTTATGTGAGAGACCACCTCAGACAGCTGGGAGGATGACACAGGTTGAAACTGCTGGAGGCGGCTGACTGGATGATGTGTCTCTGAAGGATCAGAGTCCGGGGGAGAGATGAGAGATCTTATGTTGTCAATTTTATCGATGAAGAAATTCAGAAACTTCTCACAGGTTTCAGTAGTGGAAGCAGAGGTAGCAACAGCAGCAGCAACAGGATTTAAAATAGAGTTAATTGTGTTGAACAGTATTTTTGGTCTGTGGGCATTTTTATTGATTAGTTCAGCATAATATTGTGCCTTAGCTGACTTAACAGAGCTTTGGTAAAGCTCTGAACAATCCCTTAAAATTTTGTATGAGACCTGGAGTTTGTCTGTTTTCCATTTGCGCTCTGCCCTCCTACAAGCTTGTCTAAGAGCACGGGTGGAATCATTCAGCCAGGGGGTACCAGCAATGCCAGCCTTGGGCCTTTTTAGTTTTAAAGGAGCTACACAGTCCAGAGTGTCAGAGCAGGATGTGTTGAAGAGAGTGACTAGTTCCTCAGGGTCGGTGCAGGAAGGAAGGGCATCTGAGGTACGAGGTAAGTGAGTGAGCATGAATGTGCTGGACAAATGTGTGGGTGTGGCTGAGTTTATAGATCGGATGAGGGAGTGGGGCTGGGAAGGAGTGGGAAGGGGACAAGACAATGTGGATTCAAACTTGACCATAAGATGGTCAGAGACACCAGTATCAATAATTGAATGAAATTACTGTTAGTCTTGGGTGGCCTGTACACCAATGCACATAGGACGGGGTAGTGACATTAATCTTTAAAAGTTGCACCTAAAAAGTAGAGTAGACATCGACAGGCATAAGTCTGCATTTAAAACAGTTTTAAAAAACGATGGCTAAGCCACCTCCACGACCAGTAGTCCTTGGGGAATTTAAGAAACTGCAACAGGGAGGACAGAGATCACCAAGTGAGGTGAGATCACCAACGTTGAGCCAGGTCTCAGTTACAAATAAAAAGTCCAGCTGACGAGACTTAAAGTTATCATTTAAAATTAAGTTTTTGTTTGATAGGGACCGAGCGTTTATTAGGGCGAATTTGACTGGTGAGGAATCCAGTATTTGCTGTGCAGCTCGCTCCGACGACGTATTTCCACGAGATTTTAACGAACGGAGATTTGCAGCATTTACTCCGCCGCTCAAAACTTTTGCTTTAGCGGGGAGATGTCCAGTGTATCGGAATTTGGTACCTGACAGATATGTCCGCAGGTATCATAGGAGGAGAGATTGTAGGCAGAGATACGAAGTTGCCAAAGTCAACACCACCACCTCTGCATTGCCTGGCCGGGGGGCGAGTGGGGAGCGCAGACCAGATAGTAGGAATGACGCCATCGGGTACTTCAGCCTGCCGACAAAATCTACGACGTGAGCCTCGGTGTGTATAGCGAGGCTGGCGAGCTATGCATAAGTTAACACAATGTTTGTAGACTCCAGCAGGTAGACGAAAAGACGACGAGTTCATTTTTTGAAGGTCCGCTGAGGAGTACGAATTACCCATGGTCAAATGCGGTGCTATGGAGAAGCCACAAGGATGGACCATCCACAGCATCCGAAGAACGACGAAAGGTGTGAGGCTATCCAAGACTAAGCAACCAGGACGCATTATGAACTCCCCATAGATTGCCAGGGTAGCTAGCTAACGTACACACAGCCAAGTTAGGTTTAACCTCGATAGGCCAGCTATTGGCAGACACGCAGAGACCAGCGATTAGCCAGAAAGGGCAGGTGAGGCTACCCTCCGAGGCTAAAATGCTATGCCCAACATACAAACGTGAGGAAGGAGAGACTTACTCACGCGTACGGCGGGAAGTCAGTGGTGTCAGCGGCAGAGAGGGCTCGAGTTGGGCCGGTGAAACGCTAGCGTCGCCCGCGGGAGAGAAGACAAATCAAACGGGCCAGGTAGGCTGATCCGATATTTTAATTGTGATAAACAATCCAGTGGTTGCAATCCTTGGCTTTTGGTAAGTAAACCAATAGTCCAAAACAGAAAGGATAGGGAAAATGGCATTGACAGTTCCAGCGAGCAGCGGCAGACAGACACGCCAGCGTACACTCCCGGATGACTAAGAATGTGTTCTCTACAGTAGAATAAACTAAGCAAACCAATCAATAGTATGACGCTCTCTATAGTTGAATTGAAATTCAAACAGAATGTAGTGATTAGGACAGTGCAGTTAGGGTTGAAATGAGATTTCATTACGAAAAAAGATGCAAGCTGGGCTGAGAAAAAAACTCTGCATACAGAATACATGTCAATTAAGTTAATGTATTACATTTGCTTATTAATTCTACGAACACTATTTAAAAATTTGATTAAAGCTAGATCCACAGCTTGCGCTAGGCTTTAAGAGCTATCCAGTAACGTACTGATTTTTTGTTACATGTGGTATTTGACCACAGAGCAAAGTGAGATATGACATGCACAGTTGCTGCTCAAGAAACCAGGCAGGGAAGCAAGGCCAGCACAGCATCCCCTGTCCTGCCATCCAAGTGTTTCTCAGGCAGAGTTCCCTGAAAAGATACACATTGAACCTGGAAGGGGCTTGGTGTCTCATACTCATGTTTGTATGATGTGAAATAATATCCTTCAGTTTCCCCCATATGCAAAACAAAGCCATGAAAACCATGTGTAAGCTATGATTCCACCTCTGTAGGAATAATGCTTGAGGGGAAGGTCTCTCAGCCACTGCATGATACATGGTAATTCTTATATCACTATGTCAGACATCAGAGCCACCTTCAGTAGTTATACTTCTTAAAAAGGTAGTCTATCAAACTGTCAATGCTTGCTTGGGACAAGTGAAGGAAAAGTACATACAGTGCCTTGAAAAAGTATTCAGCCTCTAATACTGTTTTCACAATTTGTCTCAGCTTCCAAATTTAAAATATAGTTGTTGGGATGCCGGTGGATGGCGTAATGTGAGAGGGACGAGGATGTCATAAGTCAGTGGCTGCAACTGAAAATGATGTCCATGGGTCAACAATCCCCAAGCTATTGCACAAAAAGAGCCTTTATGGAAGAGTGGCAAGGAAGAAGCCCTTGCTGAAAAAAGCACATGCTTACAGTGAAGACTTTGTAAAATGTCACTTGGAAGATACTACAAAGATATGGCAGAAGGCCTTCTGGTCTGATGAGACTAAAGTGGAACTTCTTGGCTCAGACACTAAGCGGTGTTCTGATGTTTGGTGCACTTCAATCTTCATTAAATTGTAAAGTGAGGAACAATTTGAAGAAACATTTGTTTTAGGATATAGTGTTCTTAGTCTCTTGCTATGCAGCTGAAACCTTCAGTGTAGTACAGGAAAAATAGACAGAATGCAACTTCATGCTTTGATGTTGCCTGCTTAAACTGAAATTCTAATCCATTTGTCAGAGAGTTGATTAGCCACAATTATTGTGATGAAACTGAATGTCAATACTGGAAAAGGGAGTGTATGTTTTGTAAATTTCTGTGCATTTAAGATCTGACTACTTGCATTTGAAGGTTACACTACTGTAATACAATGTTCCCTCCTGTTCCCAGATACACGTTGGACATGCTGGAAGGCTGTGGTGTGTGTGTGCGCAGAGGGCCATCTGCAGGGGCTTCTACCATAACACAGCCAAGAAGGACCCGCAGGAGGCCTACCAGGTTCCCATCCACCAGCAGGTGGTGTACATGCCCCCACTTTAGCACCTTCTTCAACTTGCAGCCTGAGTAGTGAGTTTTACTCCGTGACATCAACCATGGGTGAAGGTTCCACCCATTGGTAGATCTCCTCAGCCCCGCCCCTGAGCTGTGTGTGTCTGCCAATTTCTGCAGATTCCCCAGACGTAGTGGGCACATCAGGTCTTCCAGGCTGCCAAATGTCTTTCACCAGCACAGAAAAATAGCAGGGCTGCATTCCTCCTGTGGTATGAGGCTGGGTATGCAAAGTGCCTGCAGATGTAGCGTCACCTGATTGATTGAAATAATAAGGCAGCTCGAGGTAATGGGCCATTAGTCTCTTGGAAAGTAGTTTTTGTAAATGGAGTGCTGTTATAGTATTCTGCAGTTAGATAAACTAAAACTTTTTCATTTTTGGTGCTATAAATGAAGTTGCTTAAATTTTTTTTAAAAGAAAAATGAAGTGAATGTCATTCTTTGTGCACTTTATTAAACAGTAACACAGAGCCTGGGGTGTGGATTGAGAGTTGTCTTTTACCCCACTTATTGTTTCTTTATCACTCCCTTTTTGCCCACACCCCCTCTTTTTTTAATCTTTATTATCCCCGAGGGGCAATTTGTTGTACAGCCAGCAGTATCCACACAACATCAGACGAACAATAATAACTAAACACAAAATAAAAAACATAAAAATTCCAATTTTGGTCAGAGGCTGGATGTTTCAACTTTGTGAGCCAAGAAAAAAAGATTTCTTAACTTAATACTGTAGCCTAAAATAAAGTTAAGGAAACATTATCTAGTCAGTTTTTGGATGTGAACAAAAACGTTATGTAGCCAGCTAGCTAACTGCCTAACTCTACGTAGCTATAGAACATTGCTATGTACCTACTACTAGCAACTACAGTAACAGGCTATACAACAAGTTTAGTAAACTATAGTACACTCTTTGGCTTTTTCCAGCTGAACTTTAGCTAACTAAATAGATACCTGTTAATGTTGACAGATTGCCTAAACCTTCTTCAATGGTTTCATTAATTTTAGATTTTTACAGTTGCTGTTAAGCTCCTTGCTCTTAAGAGCATGACAACACACAAATATATACAGCTGTGAGGAAAAAGTTTGTGAATCCTTTTGAATTACCTGCATTCCTGCATTAATTGCTACCAAAATGTGGTCTGATCATCCAATTCATAATATTAGATAAACACAATCTTATTAGATAAATAACAGTTGTAATTTATGTCTTTATTGAACACAGTCTAAACATTCACAGTCTAGGCTGAAAAAAGTATATGAACTTTTAGATTTAGTAACTGGTAGAACATCATTTGGCAGCAATAACCTCAACCAAACATTTCCTGTGGCTGCTAATCAGATCTGCATAACAGTTAAATTTATTTGGACCATTCCTCCTTAAGAATTGTTTCAGTTCATTGATACCTTTAAGACGTCTTGCATGAATGGCTCGCTTCAGGTAATGCCGCAGTATTTCAATAAGGTTAAGGTCTGGACTCTGATTTGGCCATTCCATAATGTGAATTTCCCCCTTTAGCCATTCTGTTGTGGATTTACTTCTGTGTTCAAGGTCATTGTCATGCTGCATGACCCAACTTCTGTTAAACTTCAGATCACAGACCTTTACCCTGATGCTCTCCTGTAGAATTTCCTGATACAATTTGGAATTCATAGTTCCCTCAATGATTGCAAGCTCTCCAGGCCCTGAGGCAGCAAAGCAGCCCCAAACCATGATGCCTCTTCCACCATGCTTCAGGGTTGGCATGAGGTTTTGGTGATGGTATGCAGCATTTTGTTTTCCCCAAACATAATGTGTCTTTTTGCCAAAAAGTTAAACTTTTGTCTTAGCTGTCTACAAACCTTTGTCCCAGTATCACTGTGGAACTTCCAGGTGGTTTTTGGCAAACTGAAGATGGGCAGCAATATTTTTTTGGAGAGCAGTGGTACCCTCCTATGAGCACAACTCTTGTTCAGTGTTCTTATTGTGGACTCATGAACACAGCTGTTAGCAAGTTCAAGAGATGCCTGCAAATCCTTGGCTGTTACCCTAGGATTCTTTGTCAAACCCCTTGAGCCATGTACAGCACACTTCTTCCAGTGATCTTTGCAGTACGCCCACTCCCACGGAGATTAGCAACAGTACTGAATTTCTTTTGTAATATGCTTTTGTAGCCCTTTCCAGCCTTATGAGCATCAACAACTGTTTTTCTGAGGTCTTCTGAAGTCTCTTTCAATCAGGGCATGTTTCACAACAGATCTCTGTTGTGGAGAGCACTCTGTTGGTAACCAAACTTTGTGGGATTTTTTTGTAAAGCAGGGCACCTCTAACCCACACTTGAATGTCATCTCATTGATTGGAACACCTGACTCCAATTACCCCCTTGCACAGAAATCATTGTCCTAGAGGTCCATATACTTTTTATAGCCAGGACTGTGATTGTTTAAACCATGTGTTCAATGAAGACATGAAAAGTACAGTTGTTTGTGTGTTATTTTGTTTGATCAGATTGTGTTTATCTGTTGTTATGGCTTAGATGAAAATCAGGCCATATTTTAGGAGCAATTAATGCAGGAATGCAAGTATTTCACAAACTGTTTCTCATAACTGTACTGCAGTATTTTGTTGAAGTTTCCCACCCTGTGTGGGGATTTCTATTTGGTATTGGTTTGGAATCTTAAAAAATTGTCAATGGGGTCTGGCAGAGGACCTTCCAACTTGATACATCTGGTAACGGCAAGCTACAATTATGAGATGTTTGTCATATATTCCACCAGATACTATCAGAGATGACTCGCCTTTCAGAAATGGGGGTGTGATGTCAGGCCATTCCTTTTCAATCAATTAACAACACAAGTGGGAGCACCCCCACCCAACCCATACCTGTGAGCTGTAGCATACAAGAGCTCAAAACTGGGGGGGAATGACTGAAGAAAAAGGCAATATTGGATAATGGGAGGGAAACTGTCCACTAATTGAATTAGCTGGGCTTTTGTTCAGAGGTCTGGATGTTTTGGAAATGTGTATAGGAATTGTACCCCATGAGAGATGGTTAAAGATGTGGGGATATTGAGGAGCGTCATGGCAGTTCCATGAGTCACAGGCCATAACTTTATTCCCCTCTGGACCCAGTGCAGCGGCCAGAGAAAACCTTTTATATGTGGATATATTTTTAAACTAAAGCAGAAGATCAGGATTATGTAAATGACTATTATACACTCGGTTTCACTTCATCTGTGCTTAGCCTTGAATGATTTCTGTACAGTATTAGTGGAACATTTACCTTTTTTAGGCTCATTAGATGCGGTGCCCCTATCATTACATGATTTGTCTTAGCTTCGTTTCACACTTTTTTGGTGGGGGTAGGATTAGTGCTGTGTTTCCTGCACTTCAAATACAAGACATGAACAACATTAACATTGATCCCATTGTATTCTTCTATCCCCACAGAGTATTATAATGTTATTCTAGTGGCCTACAGTGTGGTTTGTCTGTGTACTCTTGATTCATATCTAAATGTTAATACATATTTCCCATATATATTTAAGTCCATTTGTTGTAAAGCTGTCACTACAACTAGCTTCTTTTATACTAATACAGCAAAGCTGCAAATGTAATCATTTAGACAGAGTCACAACAGTTTGTTTTTAACTCCAGGGTTACAACCTTGTAAACCCACACCAGCTCAGTGTTATTGATTGCCTAAAGGTCTTAAAACTGGAATTTGACCAGATTGGCTGTTTACATCTCAATAATCTTTTTTTTTTCTGGTAATGTATTCTTAACTGGGATTGTGGCTTTTTCTCTGATGTATCACCTGGCTTCAAAAATCTGGTAATATTACTCACATTACAATGTGTTATGGCATATTACACAGTATTATATTACTTTTATTTCTATCAACCTGGCAACAAAAAGTATACAACCTTACTTTTTTTTTTTTAGATCTATTGCTTTTAAGAACAACCATGTGGCTAATGATTTAGAATGTTACGTGGTATTCTTTAACTGGCAGGTTCTCTGAAATACTACTATAGCATTATGTGACATTGTTTGACTTATTGGTTTTATGGAAGACAGCACCTTTTATGCTATCTCTCATTTATGTTTGGAACATCAAGAAAATGTAGTACAAGAGAACTGGCTGATAACTTGAAATTTTGTCTGATTTCAAAGTGTCCGTCTACACGAGGGCTGTTCTCAGTAAAATCCAGTCTTAAAATCCAGTCTCAGTAAAATCCTGAGGTGTGCTGAAGAGCAAGGCTTAAGAGAATTTAGGTACAACATGTTTTTGTGAGCAGAGTGAGTACAGAATTCTGTAGCTGTTATTAGCAGTGTCCCTTCTCATTTGTTGTTGAGTATGGATAGATTTTCAGACATAAGACAGGAATCATAACATATGGAATGTCCAAATCAACTTATTATTGCATAACTGCTACATTGCTAATGCACATTTGGTGTGATGTAAGCTCTCTGTCCTGATGATGTAGTTGGAACTTCTCTGGGAGTTTGATCTTTTGCTCTGCCCTAAACTTTTTTCTTTTAAATATGAACACACAATGAACAAGGTTAATGGGGATTCAAAACACAAAGTTTGGTACATGCCTTTTGCGGGTCCCTGACTGGTCCCAGTGTTTAAACAGAACTGGTGAAATTCCACTCTGTCAAGCTGCTGAGCCTACAGCCATCCCAACCTCTGCACCCACCCTGTTGAACTTCCGGTTTAGTTCAAGGAAGCATCTTTCTACGCAGCAGGGTGTCGACAGCCTGTTGTTTACCAGGCTGGCCCAACAATCAATTCAAGACCCTGGCAGGGTTCCACCTGGGCCTGGCTGGCTGGCTGGCTGGCTGGCTGGCTGAACGGCCAACCATCTGGAAGCCTTCTGGTCCTCCTTGCTGGACTTTCCCTTGCCTCTCATTACCCCATTCACCACTTCATCTTGCAGTACTGTACTGAATGAGTAAGACCTGCTAGCACAGTAGATGGCAATGCTCTGGGATCTCAGGTTCTTTTTTTTTCTCTGTGTGGAAACTAACTGGAATGGTTCAGGTATGATGAGTGGTATGAGAGCTGCTTTTAGGTGACGGTTCATCGCAGATAGGAACCACTTTACTGGCAGAGAAGTGAGTGTGCCACAGAGATAAGAAGTTGCCTGGGGGTATTTTTGTTGTTGAATGTTGCAACTCTGATAATAGTAATAGTGCCATCTAAGTAGGTGGCTATTGCATTTCTGAAATTTTAATTCATATGTAATACAATTGGGCACTGAGAAGATGCCCTGATCCAGGACCTTCTCATGGAAGCCAATCTTGAACATTGTATGCAAGTCTTTTACATGACATTATTCTCATTTAGCGGACACTCTTAACCAGAGCAACTTACATAGGTTACAATTTTTACATGTTATCCATATATACAGCTGGATGTTTACTGAGTCAACTATGGGTTAAGTACCTTGTCCAAGGATACAGTGACAGTGCCCCAGTGTGGAATCAAACCAGCAACCTTTCATTTATGACCCTTGCTCCTCACCACTAAGCTATACTGTTCCAAGGTCAGTATTTTGGTGTGGTTTTATACACCTACTGTGCACTTGATGGAGCTGTGCTCTTAGTGGAAAATGTATTTCCTATAATGTAGACCATATCCACAGTGTAAGTACTGCATACCTTGCTATAATATTTTATTTCATAATGCAATTCATAAAGGAAGCATTAACATGTTCACCAATAAACATAACAATAATCAACACAATACAAATGCACGTGCACCAGTCATGGCTTAATAGCACTGGGGAAAAAGGCCACATCAAGTAGTATTAATAGATCTTTATTAAGGGATCAGTTTAACCTCTGTTATATGTTTGGATTGGGTATGTTCCAGAAGTGAGAAGAATGCTGCTTTTAAAACATTGGAGTCCTTAACATGTTTAATTTAAACAAAAGCACCATAGCCATATATACAAGAGGGTAGGTGGGCATGTGCAAGAGGTGTAGAGGGTGGAGGAGAGGGGTGGAAGTGGAGGCATTAGTACATATATCCTTTGGAGTAGGGCTGGGGGCCCATGTTGGCACCGGCCTGCTCGAGGGAGAAGGGCACAGGTTCATCCAGGTGGGACAGGGGCACAGTGTCCTCCTCGTTGACATAGCGATCAAACTCAGCCTTCAGGCTGGGCCGCTGATTGTCAGGGAAGGCCAGGGAAATAAGCGCCTCTGGCTCGCACACAAACTTGTACACGTAGCGCTCCCCCGCCACCTGCGAACCCACAGAAGGAGTAGGTTTAAAGCATCATATAGCACTTCCATTGCCACTCAACAAACAGGATACATAGCAGTTCTGAGATCTCTGTGTTATAATATAGGAGAGATTGTAATGCTTTCATCATTCTGTACTGTGACTATTCCTGTGACACTACAGGAATGTGTCTTTGTAAGGTAAAAGTTTGAACCATGGAAGCCAAAGGATGAAGGCTTGCCCCAGTTGGCCTGCTGAACCTTCTGTTGTCTCTGTGGGGCAGCAATGTCTCTGTACCTTCTGCATAATGCCCTTCTCATAATAGTAGCGCAGAGAGCGGCTCAGCTTGTCGTAGTTCATGGCTGGACGGTTCTTCTGCATCCCCCACAGCCTCGCCACCTGACAGACGTGGAGATGGGAGGGGAAAGAGATTCAGAGGGGTTGGTAAACTGTAAAAATTTTCACCACACTTGAGTCAACAGGATTTATCTCCTTCTTGGTGAACAAGTGTGGTTTTTTATGTGCAGTCCATTAATGGAGTTTCCATAACAGGCATTTGGCTTAAACTATTACTTGTAAGTGTTCATGTCAAGTATTTTAGCCTTTAAAGAATGAAACCATTTTTCAGTAAAAGGAAGCTTTGACAAGGCTAATAGAATAGAATAGAATAGAATAGAATGCCTTCATTGTCATTGTATTAAAAATACAACGAAATTGCAGTGCTGCTCTCATAAGGTGCATCCTTAAAACACACAGTAAAACACATTCACTCAATAAATACTTCACTTAAAAACTCATTCACCCAATAAAAACTCAGTAGAAAAATGAATAAATAATAATATAATGAATGATAAAATACATAAATAATTTAAACATGTGTATAGATAAATTACTATGTCTCGGCTCGATCATAGACACCATAAAAGGCACACACGTTCCGCAAAAAACACACCATACAAGAGAGCCACAAGCCGCTGCACTCACGCACACCGCCATCTTAAGCAGAGGAAAGTAAAATTGTTTGATGTGTATGGTCATTTTGAAATTTACTGTGTGAACCTCTCTATGGATTCTTGTTTCCATTGATCTGTTGTCTTACTTAATTGATATGTGATTTTACTCTGTTGATTGGTCATTCATGGTCTGAAAGTTCAACTGTTAGCTGGAAGACAGATGAGGGACCCTATTCATGTGCTGTCCATAGTGCCCTCTGGATTTTAACTATTCAAATCTTCCCTTTAGTTGATTGGAACAATCTTTCAAAAAATCTTCCAAAATTTGATGCTCTCAAGGAACAGCATTGCTGTCCCTTATTTGTCAGATTGTGTATAAGCATGCAATAAAAGTCCTCACCACTAGAGGTCCTTGCTGACCATTTCAATGGTTCTCTTTCTTGGAGCTTGCGGCCATGACGTGTCATGAAAAGGGTAAGTTTCAACATGTGCTCTCCGGTCCTCTTTATGTAACCATTTACCACTTGAATGCAACCAGAATCCCACATCGTGTACAATGAAAAAAGACTTGGTGGCGGGGTTTGTCATACCCAAAATATTAAAAATCATTTCCTCAATCATTATAGCCTTAACCTCCAGCTGAACTCTGAGCAGCCTCAGGTCAGTATCAGAGAAGTCCTCCTGTGTATTAAACCCAAAAAGGAACAAAATCCCAGGCGTGCCTTTCTGATGAGATATGATGTTAATCAGTTAGGGTATGCTCCCAGACATTTGTTTTTTATTAATGGTAGCCCTTTTTGGCCCTGTTGCAAACCTTTGTGGGGTGAAAAATAAATCAGGATGCTTGACTCATGATCTGAAAGGTTATGGGATGGCATCATGGATGAGATACTTTTGTTTGGCGCTCAATTGTTTAACCTGAAGTTCTTCAGTAAAAGGTCAGTCAGTGCTGGTGTAAATTCATTTTGAGGAAATACTGGCTAGTGAAAATTTCAATAATATTTGCTTAGGAGTTAAATTGAGAACAAGAACAGTGCATCTGTGCCCAACCTATAAGGAATCTGATTCAGAAATATGTACTGGAGGGCATTGATGCTAATTTTGGGGTGATGCAAAGCTGAGATGCAATGAAGACCTGGCCACTAGAAAAATATGTGCGTCTCTCTCTCTCTCTGGATGCTAATAGAAGTTCTTCACATTTCAGAACAGTGCTGCAACCTTGGGGGATAGGAATGGGGTCAGGGTCTGGTCAGTCGGTGGACTCTAATTTGGGTTTGACAGTCAAAAAATTAAAATGTAGGGATTTGTCAATCAATCCAGGGACCATATTATGTGAACTCAGAATGCATATGTGGTTGGATATTCTTGAGGTGAGCACAGTTATTTACATTCTATTTTCCTGTTTCCTGTTTTGCAGGTTTTAAAAGAAAGATATTCTTTTTATCCTCCCATATGCATGTGTCCGATGAGAAGGGTTTTGGTATGGTGGTGTGGCACAGTGACTGGACAAAGGTTGTGGGCTAGAATCATGGATGGAGCACTGTTGTGCCCATTAGTGTGGTTCTTAATCAGAATTCTTGAAGTAAATACCTAGCTGTATAAATTCATAGCTTGTAAAATGTACAATATTTAAATAGATAACCAGAATGTACTATCGCTGTAATAGATGAGCAGTTGCTGCACAGATGGTGGAGCTGTCAGAGAGGGGCCTCACTAATATCTGAGAGACCCACCTCCTCTGGCTCGATGAGTTTGAATTCCATGCCACGGCCGGTCCAGGCGATGAAATGAGTGTTAGCAGGGTCATCCAGCAGGGCCACTAGGAACTGCCAGAGCTGCAGGGAGCCCCGGCGCTGATAGGGGGCACCCTCACGAAATACGCTGTTTGTTTCCTGCTTTACCTCACCTGGGAAAGAGTGAGACTAGAGGTTAGACTAGTCATAATGGTATCTTTATCATCACTGGGGCTCTAGACAAATGGGTAGGCCTTGCCCACTCAACCACATAGTCTCATTGAAGATTATCACTGAAACTCTGAAGGACAAATCAGCTGATGTGCAAGTCAGTGGATTTTCTTAAAGTTTTGGTCAAAGTTTTAGACAGTGGTTGACAAGGTGGTCTCCAGAGCTACAACATTCGAGCCAGTGCAGTAGCCTATTCAGCCGCACCATGGGAACCTGACAGTGTTGCTTCTCTAATGATGTGACTGGAGGTTCATTACAGCTCATCACATATGAGGACACAAAAGCCACTAGATCAATTGCATTCAAGGACTTGTTGCGTAATGCTTCAAAAGGTTATTGTTTTCTGACAATATCTGATACTTTTGGCACAGTGAAAGTGGATATGGATACTGGTAACGGGAAAGGTTATTGTTGGTTAGACAGACTTGATCACAAACCCAGTGCCGTTTGAGCAGAGTCTACTTTTCTCTTATGTTAGTGATCTTGAATGAGAATGTAGAGGTGGTACTTATGTATATCAGTAATCTCTGCATTAGTCAACAGAACTAGATCTGTGTGTTGTTAGTGCCGTCGGTGATACATAGAGAAATAGATCAAGAGACATATTGATAGATACACAAGTACCTTTGTTGTCTCCAAAGGAGATGTGTGTTCACCCTTGATGACACTCCCAAATGCAGGAACCCATCTATGGCTTGTGTGGACATGGAGAACTATCCCATAACACCCTCTGCTTTCATATCTTTACACAATCCATCTTCCTGTTCTGAACTGTGTGGTGTTGTGTATGACATTAACATTGCAAATTGAAGTCTTGCAGAATGTATCGTGCCATGATTTATTAGGACTCACCTTCAAATTTCTCTGGGACAACGCGGGAATCATTCTCAAAAGGATAGCCTGGAAAGCAAGACAGGGATTGAGTAAGAGAACACTCTTGACACTTACCAGAGCTTGTTCATTCAACTGGGAACAAAGCCAATTTTGGAATGACATCTTTGTGAGTTGACCGCATAGAGTGTATTTATCTGCTCCTAGCAGTGCTATGATGCTAACTCAGTTGGGATTAATTCAGGCTAAACCATACTAGAAAGAACAAGATATAGGTGTATGCATTTCCAAGGTTGAGTTAATCTTTGCCTTCACAAATCTGTTATTTTAACATTTGATTAAAAAAAATGAATGAGGTCCTCTGATGTTCCTCATCATTGTCAAGTCAAAGACTCTGGGAGCTGTGGACTTTGGGTGGCTTTTTAAGACTCCCCTCCTAGCATCTCCTCTTCACTCAGAGTGCAGAACTCCCTCAGAGAACACTAGTATAATCAGTCTCTCTGGTGTGAAATGCAAGCAAGGCTGCGGATTGTTTTTCTTTTCTCAAGTGAAAACAGACCAGTGTTCCAGCGGCAACATTTACCCTGGACCCTTCGAAGGGTCCTCCAATGGAAGCAGCCAGACACTCTGGCCTGGTTAACCAATGACCACATGGCCCAAGGCAGTCCAAACAGTGGGAACAGTGTGAAGTGAGGGCAAACCTGCACACTTACACTCTGACTGCACCAGGACTGTGTATAGCTGTGTGTATGTGTGTGTGTGTGTGTGTGTGTGTGTGTGTGTGTGTGTATGTGTGTGTGTGTTAGAGGGAACAGTGTGGTACGGTGCAGAGTGGTAAATGGCGCAGCTCGTCTGGTTCTTTGTGTCTATGACTCACGCCTGGGAAATGCAGCCATGAACAGACACCTCTGAGGAAAATGAAGCTCAGAACTCTAGGGGGGTCACTGCGTTGCTTTGGTGCATTATAAATACAGTTGCTGGCCTGGCTTTCTGTTCCTGAGAAGAGATAAGGAGTTTTCTTTGGCTGGGCTTGAGAAGACTTAATGCGGCCTTGGATTAGTTGGATGTTGGTATCGGTTGCCATGAGGGAGAAATGGCAGCAGTGGCTGTGATTTGCCAAGCAATTTTAAGACAGTCAATGTTACTGACAGTTGTTTTTAACTGCTCACAAAACTGTCAGCGGCCGTCCATGACTAGATAATTGTAATTCATACAGAAGATCTGGGGGGTATTCCAGAAAGCAGGTTTAATGAAAACTCTGAGTTAGTTAACTCAGAGTAAGTAGTAAACCTCCTAATAGAAGAGCCCTATGGCCTCATTCTCCCAGCAAATCAAAGTAACGGGGCTCTTCTATTAGGAGGTTTACTACTTACTCTGAGTTAACTAACTCAGTTTTCATTAAACCCGCTTTCTGGAATACCCCCTGGTGTTTTCTCAGGGGAAAAAAGAAAACAAACTTCAAATATTGCTGCATAGATCAGGACAAATGTGACATGTAGCAAAATAAAACAGTTGTGATGGTGGCCCAACCAAGATGCTGCAGGTATGTAAGAGCTTGGCGTAATGGCTGGGTATCTGTGAGTTGCAGCCAGTCACACAACAAACACACTCCTCTCAGCCAAATGACAATGGAGCCACACCGATCTGTTCTCCATCTCTGATAAAGCGGTTTATCTGGAACTTAATGCCCCTTTGTTCACCCCCTGTTCACTCACACTTTCACATTCCCTCAGTGCATAACCAAATAATGCGGTATATACACATCCCAAGTGTCAAAGTGGTAATTTTGACTAGAAAAGAAACTGAGATTGTGGTTCTGTCATTTTTGTAAAGACAGGGGCATGTCAGTTTCAGCATCATGGAGTTTTTTTTTTTTTTTTTATGCGTGTGCCCATGTTTGTGCAGTGCACCCACAGCATTGGCTGAGCTACAGTAGGTGAGAGTGGCTTTGTCCATACTCCTCAACTGGCACAGGTGGGTGAGCGGGCATCTGCACTGTATTGCATTTCTCCAGTGTTCTCAGCCCATGGGAGCAGGAGCAGCATGAGCTCTGCATGGCTCTGCACACGCTCCCCCACCCCCACCCCCTCCAAAACCTGTCCCTCCTCCTCCTTGTTGTTGTGCAGCCAGAGAGCGGCTTGGGTTACTGTGGCCACGCTCATTTTTCCATTATGAGTTCATCCGCCAGCAGAAGAGGAAGCTGCCGCTGCAATCTGACACCCGGGAGTGCTCCGCTGGGGATTCTAGTCTTTCCAGTGCCCTCCATTTTCTCAATGAAATTCCTCTGCCTCCCTTTCAGAGTGGGGAGGGGAGTATGGGGCAAGGCGGGGCGAGGGAGAGGGCAGTGGTGTGCCAAAAAACACAATTGAGACTTCTGTGGAGTGTCAGAGAGTTCAAAGAGAGAAGGAGAAAGGAAGGGGAAGAGCACAACATAGCCCTAGCTCTGAATACAGAGAGAGGGTCTGGACAGTTTTTGGGTATGGGACGTTTCTCTTGTGCCTCCTCAGATCGTAGCAGGAGCTCAACCTGATGCTCATTTTCATCCCAGTGTGGAAGGTTGCTGCTTGATTTTCAGAAACCTAAAAAAAAGTACCCTCCATTCCCTGGTCTACTGTAAGCCCAATGTAGTTGGCAGGTCCTCAATATGGTGACTCTGTCAGTAATGCCTTCAGCTTCATAAAGTTTGTCACTTTTAATGAACAGGCCTGGACTCAAATGTTGACTTGGATGTAGAAAACTGGCTTTTGCAATGGATGAGTTGACTGAACAATGGAGCTGGGGCAGAGAAAGACATCTTATTTCTGCAAGCTCTCATCACTATTGTGCCCTGCTGTACTACTGTATTCTTTGTCTTGCTGTGCTGTGTAGCACTGTGTGACGCTGTGTTTTGCAATGCTGTTCTGTGCTGAGTCACACAGTCATTCAGCTCACCTGGCTCATAGGTATAGTCTGCAGGCTCTTGCTTAACCATCATGTGAGGGGGAGGGTATCGTTGTGGGGGAACTCCAGCCATGTGGGCAGCTTGGTCATATAAGGGGTCCATATACTCCTGCTTGAAGCTCTGCTGCAGGTAGGGCATGCAGGGATCAGACAGCTGGCGGTGGTAACTGCCTCCCCCTCCTCCCCCACCCCCACCCCCACCTGGAGCAGGGTGTGCCCGCTGCAGGGCCTGGCCTGGAGGCGGATATGGAGGGCACATTTCTGCCAAATGCTGGGGGTACCTGGAGCTGAGAAGGGAGCATGGACACGGTGTTAGAGAGGACCTTTTTTTCATTCACTGGTTATACTACAGATTTCGTCCCTCAAAATATCCAGAGAAGTCTGATCTACCAGTGCAGAATGACTCGCAAGAAATTTCACTGATGCAGCAGAAAATGCTGCCATGGGGTATTGAGTGTGCAGACCGAATGATCAAATGTTAAAAAAAGGAGAGGAAAACAGTAACTTAATAGCAATGGCACACTGAATAATAGGTGAACAAAAACAACTACCGGAAAGCTGAAGCCAATGCTTTGAAGTCCAAAATCCAATATGGGGAACTTGACCCGGGCAGCCTTTCAGTGCTTTCGCCCAGCTGTTACAGATAGGAGCTAGCGTTTGAGAAATCCTCTGTCCAGAATAGGCTGCCATATTAGAACAGGCCCTGGTAACCAATGCGCTGCCAAATGCGTCACTAATGATTCTGAACGCAGGTGTACCTGTATGTGTGTATGTTACCTGTGGTCCATGGGGTAACCAAGGCTGGGGAGTGGCTGTGTGGTGGGGGGGCTCATGTACGTTGAGTCGGGCCGTGCACTCAGGGAGGGTTTTGCATGGTGCTGCATGGGAGACAGGGGTGTCCCTTGGCTGGTAGTTTTGGGGCCTGTGGTTCTCTTCTGCTCATAGGCACTGTAATGGGAGGAGACCACAGTGTAAATACACATGAGACTCCTCTAGCAGTACCCATTTTATGTAAGAGGTCCACATGTATAGCCCACAGCTGTACTGTGATCTTTTTTAAAATTTATTTAACCCTTTTGTACATGACTTATTTTATGCCATGTACCGCGTGTGTTACGTTACATGGTTCGTTATGTTTTCATTAGCGTTAAGCTTCTCATAGTTTTCACCGCCACATTTGCTATACTTCGTAATGTTAAATCACTGTTTCCTCAAAGCTAACGTTAGGTACAATTTTTCCAATCTAGTGTTCCAATTGCATCGGTTTGACCATACGCACAAAAGGGCTAATCACACTGGTGTGAAAGGGTTAAAAATAACAAAATAAAATCCTGAACTTTTAGGAAAGGTTTTTAGTGAGAACAAGCCTGGGACTACCAATTGGCAGAGGTGAAATGTGGCAGGCATAGGCTTCTGAGGCCCAGGAGGCTTTACCTGGCATAAAGGCACTGCTCCGCATGTGGGTAAGTGAAGGTCTGTGTGTGGCTGCAGGACTGGCTGGGATTGGAGCCAGGACTCTGAGGCTCCTTCTTGATCTTCACTGGGGGACTGTGGAACGCAACCGCTGGGGGGAGGGAGAGAGACATGGGGGTCACCCATACTGCAAAACACTGGGGCCAGGGAAAAGCCTGAATTTCGAACCAAGGGGGAGAAAATAAAAAGGGATGCATGCACACACACCTACTCACACACATGCATACCACTTTCTGCCAGACTCAACATGACTGTTCCCCTTGCCACACAATCAAAGCAAAAAAAAAAAACAAATAAAAAACTCCCAGACTGTAAAGCTCAGCTGTCATCAGCCTGCGTCAAGCAACTGACAGCACTGATATTCACTGCAAGTGCATGTCACCTCTCCTCCAGTAGTGTGCCTGGCACACGTTTCTACTTCGCTCAGGAGAGACAACAGTCGCAGTCTTCAAGGGAGGCAAATCTGACTGCTGCAGAATATTTCACCTTAGGACTTTTCGTTCTTTGTGAAATTGCACATTGTTGGGGTGGGGCAGGGGGTGAGGTGTGTATCCAGTTTTTGCCGGTATGGGGAGAAATTTTGATAAGCATGAAGCATTCGTTAAAAATTGTTAGGGGACATGCTTGATGACAAAATCTCCCTGGTATTTTTTCTTGAGGTCTCTTTCCAGAGTCTAGAGGGCCAGAGAAACCACTCAAAGTGGGAAGCACGACCCGGCTGGGGTGGTGTTTATTATTTCACGGAGTGTACAGTACAGGATGTTTTTACGTGTCTGAGAGAGTAAACAGACACAGCTGTTCATTGGCAGCCGGGGAGGGCCGTGTTTACATGTTGACTGCAGCGGGCAAGGACCTGATGGGACAGGCACCACTGAAACACGAGCCCAGGTAATTATGTCTAATCCCCCTCCACCCCCACCCCCCCAAAAAAAAAAAGAAACAACAAAAAGAAGTCCCGTCAGTGATTTCATAGCAGTACCTCCATCTTGACTCAGGAAGGGGAGTGTACTCCCAGGGAGGAGCAGAGCTTCTGGGATTTTTTTTTCTGCTTTTTGTTTTTATTCTGTTATCCTTTGCTCTCCCATGTCAGAGACAGAGGGGAGAGAAGAGGAAGCGTTGGTTTGGGAGCCAGATTAAAAGCCCTAGAAAACATTTAATGGTTTCTTTTTTTTCTGGGAGAGAGGCAAAGATTAAAAGTTACAGCCTCCCTCCCCATCTCTGACCGTCTGTGGCATACCAGGAGTGCACTCGAAAAGTGATACTGGACTGACACTACAGTCATTTGGTGGTGTGCCTTGCATGTGTGAGCATGTGTGGCTCATTGAGACTGAAAGGTGGGCCAACAGAGAATGGTAACATATTGTGTTAGTGTTGTGTTTTATTTTTGTTGTGTGTGTATGTTTGTGTGAGTTGATAGCATCATGCACAGACTGCCTAAACTCTCACCTCTCTGATGAGCTCAGACATTGACACAGTGTTTAAGCCACAATCACAAACATGCAACAGCAAATAGGCCTCTGTTTTCCATTGCTTTGCCTACAGGTGGAAGTATGAGCCTGTGCTGCAGTGTCTTATTGACTTTAAGATAATTAAAGGCATTTTGTTGCTCTGCATAAACACTATTGTTTCTCCCTATAAAAGGAAAAACAAAAAAGCTGCTGTCATATTATAGTGGGGCAGGTCTAAGAATATAGGAGGTAATAAGTCCACCACAGCAAAAATAACATCATTGGAAGGTATAAAAAACAGATGAGCATTTAAGAAAATAAAAGATTGACAAGTTGCTTGGAAAGACTCAAAACTCTCCTAAATGAAGGTGTTGATGTTCTGCTCTCACTGACTCGCCTGATCGCTTATATGACAAGCTCCATCATCCTGCTGTCACTTGGAATGAACTGGTATTGGCTTACTGTCCCTCAGTGGAATACCCAGTTTAATCAAATTTCAGGGATTGAAAGGATAACATAATGCAAATGCTTCTATTAGATTACTTCATGCTCCATGTGTCAGAATATAAAGTGATTAAAAATAATAATAAAAACACAGCAAGCACGTAAATCACTTTTTGGCCAACTGACAAGAGCTAGGTGGAATAGGAGTCCATGGAATAATTAAAATACATATCTCATTTTTTTCTCATCATTAAACAAATGGTCATCTGTTGACACCATTTTAAGAGCCAGTAGACCAGAGGGACCGAGCTAAATGCATAAATCTTTTGAAAAACACACCATTATCCAAAGTAAAAACATCTTTCAACCTGACCCCTTTATAGCCTAGTGCTGACCCTGTAAATAGTTTTCAGAAAGCATAATTCCCGTTTCCTGTTTCCTCTTTTTATTTGTATATTTTACTACTGCTCCCAGTTTCTCTTTATTGTACCTTTCATCATTTGAGCACGTTCTTTCTCCTCTAACATGTTTTACAGCTTGACCTTAACTTTTTTTCTTAATCTCAAAAAATTCAGGGGAATGTTTCTTTTTGATACTTGTATAACATCAGGACTTTAGTCAGTGCTGCAATGAACAAATCATAAGAATAAAAACACCCAACACTTGTGTGAACACATGATTCATAAAGGACAGTAAAGACCTAGTGTGGTCCAGATTTGTTTGAATGATCCTGAACACCCTCAGTTTTCACCCTCCCATCAGCTTTGTCACCTATCCCATTCATTAATTTGAAAGAGTTTAATGTATAAACAATTTTTTTAACAGGAAATGTATTTCCTAGCTTTTCCCATGAGGTTAGTTTGACTGTGCACACTGATGAGTTGAGAGGAGTATCTGGAAGCAAAGGCAAAGTAACCCACACAACAAAGAGAGTGGAATACCCAAACAGACAAGGGCGGAAGCAGGATTTTGCATATGTAAATAATGTGGTGGTTTAGGGGCCCAGGAGGTAATAGGTGATGGCCATGGTTGAGTGATTAAGGAAGTGGAGGGGTCATTGTGGAGGGGCCCCTGTCCATACCCTATCAACACCCACCACAAACAGACCCATGCCCCCTTTGTCCATGCTAAAGATAAAGCATGCCCCCAGGCCAAAGACAGCCCTTTTCAGAGAAAGATGGCCATCTTTTATCCCTGGCCAAAGAGTCCAAAATCCCAAATTGTGCTAATTGTTCTTTCCTATGACATGGGAACAAAGTGGGATAAGCCCCTGGACAAATCACTTCTTTTGTGTGCTTTGTTTTAAAGAAGGGTATCAGAATTTCTCTGTCCCTGTAAAGCACTGAAACAAAAATACTAACCTGTCCATGTTTATGGTGAGCACTAGACAGTTTTATGCTAGAAACTGGATCCATCCTATGGCAGCATTGTGGTGTAGTGGTAAGGAGCAGGGCTTTTAACCCGTAGGCTGCTGCTTCACATTTGGGGGACTAAGGTTGTGCCCTTAGACAAAGCACTTAGTCCAAACTGCCTGTGTAAATATCCAGCTATACAAGTGTACAAAATGTAAATGATGTAAGTTGCTCTGGATAAAAGCATCTACATTACATTTACATTTATTCATTTGGCAGACGCTTTTATCCAAAGCGACTTACAAGTGAGGCAGAGTACAACACAAGCAAAATGCCACATAGGGAATCAACAATGTTAGAAGTGCAGGATGACCAAGTTTCAATAGCTGGCCAGAGAAGGTACAAGTGGAGCAAGAGAAAGAGAGGTGTAACATAAAGCATCTGCTAGGCAGCTCTGATGTATTATATGGCCTGGTGGTCAAGATTAGTACTTCACATTGAGGAGCAATATAAAAGTATTCTCATATTCAGGTGATGGAACAGCTTAGTGAGAACTATGGGTAGATTGGTGAACGAAAATCAGTCGAACGAAAATTAGTTGGTGGGGCAATTCCCCCAGTAACCATCTAGTTCAAGTAACACTTATCAGTGGGGTGTGCTTGCTTTCAGTGCTGTGTGGATGTTTGATAGCTGCCTGGTTGTGCTTTTACTTTGTGTCAGATCTCTATTCGGTGGAGGATCTGACCACCTGAATTATGCCCTGAGGGCCAGCAGTATTCAATGTGCACAAAAATTACTGCCAGCTAATTCCTCCGTGGCACAGTTTGCCTCACTATTTAATTAGCTTTGTAAGTGGCGATGTTGCCAAACTGAAAAATGGGTCTCAAAAAGGGCATTCTCCATTCACACATGCTCTTTCAGTCTCCTGCAATAAAAATGTTAAATAAATGTATTCTGCCCTTTTTTATGAAATGCCAATTTCAGTAAGGAGCAAAAGAACAGCATATGCTGCAGCCTTTCAGAAGTCCTCCAAATGTTGATACCCCTGTCTGATGAAATGTGCAAAAATGTTTGTTAAACAGTATATGGTATATAACAGTATGCATCATATCATAGTTCCTCAACCTAGTTTCTATGAAGTTGCACAAACTGAAAAGTACAATGAACATCTTTCTGTGGTAACCCTATGTCACAGTAGAGGCAGAGGCAGAGACTGAGATGTAGTTGGCTATCCTCTGGCCAATTGATTCCAGCTGTAACACATCAATACAAACAACAGGCATGCCAATTATGTGACTGGCTTTAAAGGTTAAAAAGCTGCTATTGATTGCTGGGATACCACTTAGCAGCCCCCTTGCAGCTCAGGACAAGTGACTTATTCATTGGACGAGAGACACTTTCAGCCATTCAGCAAGAAAACAGTAAAATACGCTGCTGAAGTGAATGGGTTCACAGATTTTACTGTGCATTAGGATATGTTGCAAATGTAAGTCCACAATAGTTCACAGAATCTTCATATTATGTTCATATAGTTTGCATTGGTGTTCTTGTTGATTACCTTCATGATCTGTTGCGTCATTCCAAGAAATATCAATATAACCTGATCACCTAATTAGCCTGATCCTGTTAAGAATGGCAACTAAACGGTTTAGTCTACCAAATAGACCGGGGCCCTTGGAAATTTTAGGTGGCAGAATATTGTGGTCTTTGTTTCTCTGCCTGATAAAAGGGTGAGTGGAAAATTCTGTGAGGAGAGATGACGGAAATCCCCTTATTACGACTATGTTGGAGAAACAATCCTGTGATTTCACAAGTCCTTCTGGGACAGAAGCATAAAAACACGTGCAGGACATGTGTTGTCTAGGTTTATGCTCGATCGGGGGGGGTCATGTCTTTGAACGCTTACTGTCACAACACTTTCGCAAAATAGCTACCCAAATGCCCTTTATCATTGGCTTGGAGCATGCAGGAATCAGATGAAATGCAAATATTCAAGCCATTAAGAGATCAGATGCACAGAGAGCTTGTCTATATCACCTTGTCTCCATTTTGTTACCCAACTGTATAGAACACGGAGCTCCTCCCTTGCACTTCCCAGTGAATTCCAGCCAAAAGCCACAGGGCTGAGACATTTATCTAAGGCTGGCTGCGTGCTGAGATTTACACAAGGAGTGTAGACCAAAGTGTCACTTGGTACATGTGACAAGAGTGGGGTGTTGCCCATTGCAGAGTTTGGAGTTTCACTTCTCTCTTCCTGGGACAATGTTGCAAAAGGATTTCCGAGTGCATGCGGACAGCTGTTCTGCTTTTCTGTCAATGGTGTGGATGGCAAGTGATTTCCTCCTCTCACTTGGCAACATTTAGTTGATTCAATTGTTTGTGTGTTTTACCCCGTTTCAGAAACAAGAGTCCTCGCTTGCTACAATGCCAACCTAGCAAGATGTTTTTCCGAGAAGGGTATAATACACTCCTGGGTGATGCATGGTGCAAGAATTAAATCATCAGTAGCAGCAACCCCATTGTAACCAAATTGAAGACAAATGGGCAGTTTGAATTAGCTGGTTGGGTTTATGGGTGTAGTTACCTCTTGCATCCTATTTATGGTGTTATAAGGTGAGGAGCACAGGATCAAGCAGGGATAGCTTTGTCTGACTTCAGAGGCCTTCCTAGCCTGATCAACAAAGCAATAAGCACTCTCAAATCCCACCAATAACACCAATACAGACTCTGTCCTGGTTGCCTTTACTCTACTGCTTGAATTTATTTTATGCATGAAATGGCAATATTGTGCCCTTTGGGAATTTCACTGAAATGTGTAAATAATTAGTATGTTTAAATTGTTAGAAATTATTCTGCATAATATAGTACATGTTATGCCCATCATAGAGTGTACATATCATGTTTTTGTTAAATGTTGTTAGTGATGTAGGAAAACCTAGAATAAATGGAATAGCAAAATGGCTCATTACATGAGAATTATTGTCTATGTTTGATTTAAGCTGCATTTGGGCAGAGTGTCAGGTATTTTAGTAATAACACATTATAATAGTCTGAAGAAGCTGTGCCAGAATACTTTGGCTTTTTTGTTGCATTTCTGTTTTGTAATATTTTACTGATAGTTGGTGGTTGCTTCATAGAATTTCACTTAAAGGAAGTTAATTACTTCTTCAAATTTTCACTGGCAGACGTTAACTAACATGTGCCTCCGCTCTCAGAGAGTTCATCTTTAAAAATTTGCTGTAATAAGTTTTCTGAACGACACAATTGCAAGGGCAACCGCGAGCAAAGTAGATGAGGGTAGGTATTGTAATTAATCTTGCACAATATTGACTCCCTGCTCAAGATGTTTCAGACCCCAATATAGCTTTCCCCTCTTAATGTTTAATGCTACTATCGATTTCCTGGCTGCCACTGAAATAATATAATGAGCTACCACCATGCCGACATCCATCCAAAGGGATGGGGTGGAGTGGGGAGGGAGAGGAACTCTCTTATCTCTGTGGAGAGATAACACCAGTACACTGATGCTCCATCGGGTCGCAGAGAATCTGTGCACCTACCACTATCCTCTGAGTGAGTATGTCAGTCTTTGCATGACTGGTATTTTGATTGTGTGTGTGTCCTAGCATGGACCTTTTTGGACCTTTTCTACACAGCTCCCATTATCTGTATCTCCTCTATCCACTCAAATACCACTGCATTCTCTACACTGCCCCATCCAGTATCACCAGTGCTTAGCAGTGGGCTTCCTGGTTATTAAAACTTATTAACTACAGATGTGTGGGCAGATGTATACTTCAGCTATTACCAACTTTATCCAGTCACGCAAAAAAGAAAAAAATGAAATGTATAGGCGCCTATCCTCCCCTTGGCCGAAAACAATGACAGTACTGTACTGATTAATCCCACTGCCATTTGCAATACCACTGCATGCTTATTGGTTTGCTTCTTGCACCTCTTGGGGGCCAGGCATTGCTCAGCACTGAACTGCCCTGTTATTTTTACATTTCCCTTTCACCCCATCTGCTGTCTCTTGTTCTGCACTGGCCTGCAGAAAGGAAAAAAAAACCCTCCTCTTGACAGGAAAATTTAACAGCAGACATCCCTGGCTGGTTTGTGTTAAGCGGGGCCCCCCCACCACCTCCTCCCCATCCTCCCCCTTGTAATAAAACACACACAGCCATCCAGTCAGCATGTTGCTCTAAGGCCCTCTGACTCGTGAATGGAGATTCCCAATGAGCTGCTTCAGCCAGTCCCCTCACAACCAACCCATTCATAAAAACATAGGCAGAAAAAAGATGTGTGTGAGTGTGCATATATATACATTATATATATACACACACACACACACATGTATATGTGTGTGTGTGGCTGCAGCACCTCCCCAGCATTAATAGACAGGCACAGTGCTTGTGTAAATTTGTGAAAGATAACCTGCTATTTTTCTGTCAATTTTTGTGAATTAGGATTGAGTGTGTTACATATAATTAAAAACAAATTCCAAACAGGTATCTGTTAAATTTTTGTTGTCATCTCTGAAATCCAGATGCTGTCCTTGTGGTATGTAGTATGACTCTCCACAGGACATTTGTACATTTCTGACAGTCTTCTGCATGTTTCTGTATATTGGTTGCATAGCAGCTGTATTTTGGAAAGCTGAGAATTCCTAGGCTGTTTTTTTTTCTGAGTTGGTGGGGGATTTGGGGGGGCTCATAGAAATGAATGATTTCAGTCTTCCTCTGCCTAGGACAGAACTGATCGAACCAGTGGTGTATAACACAACAAAAGGAGGGTGCAGTACATCAGAAAAGGAAATGGTGGTTAGGGTTGGGGGGGCAGCACAACACAGCCAAGCCTCCTGTAAGACACCACTATGAATGGCGCTTTCACTCAGAACACCCACCCCCCTCTGTCTCTCCCCCTCTCCTTGTCTCTCTCTCTCACTCTCTCATTCTCTACCTTTTAAGAACTGGAGGCTGAATTTATAAATACAGCTTCCTATATTATTATTACAAGGCAAAGAGCTAAACAGTCAACCCACACAGCACAGCAGTATTAACTCACATCTTGGAACAGTTGAACAGTGCTCCAACCTGAAGGAAGAGCAGTGTCTACAACATCTAATTTTAAAATGTATAATGCAAATGTAAAGAGAGAATATCACAGTTTAAAATGTGGACAGAAAGAGAGAGAGACAGTATCCACATTGTTTCACTTCAGTGTGGTGTATAGTGAGATGGGATGGAAGTGTGTGGCAGAGTGTCCATGTGCACTCAGTTTAATTTGTTTCAAAGTGAAAGAAAGAGCGGAAGAGAAACTGAGAAGGGGAGTGTGAAACAAAGGGAGCACAGTATGCACTGCGTCTTTTTTTAATGAGCTGGGAGAGACAGGACTGCATTTCCACAGCATCTTGTTCTGATGTGCACATCAGGCCCCATTGGCTGTCCATTTTTCCCCTCCCTGAATGAGGTTTTCCATCTGTGGTGTCTGCCCCACCATCTCCCAACCCAAGAATAAACCATAGCAAACACAGGTGACCACACATTGGGCTCAGAAAATATGCCTGCTCTGCCATACAAGTTAGTAGTCAAAGGACATAGTCTTAAGCATCACCGTATCACCATACCATTGCACTGTCACCTTGGATCTGCAAATCACCAAATGAACAGATGAAAAATTAATCAACAAGAACATCCTTTCTGAGATTTTCTTTTTAGCCAAAACCTTGAAAGTGCAGTCAAAAGAAAGGACAAACTGACATGTATGTCCAAAAGTGATGGTTTGCCTGTCACAGAAGGGTTAGACTGCTGTTCAGATAGAAACTTCTATATTCTATACAGGGACAAAAAGAATCATATGCAGTTACGGAACACGGCTTCAATTGAAGCCTGAAGGCCAAGGACTCTTTAGCTGTTTGGAGAGAAAAAGGAAGAGGCCTAGATAGTTTTGCCAGGCTTAGGAATTGCGCAATTGCTTGTCTACCCCTCTACACACACACACACACACACACACACACACACACACATTCTCAGGGGCACATATAGGCTACAGCTAGACTGACAAGCTTCAACAGCTGATTTGATATGGCTTGTTTCACTGAACACCGGTTTTGGTGGAAGACAATGATAGCACAGTTTGTGGAGTTGAAGTAAAAGTATCGTTTGAGAAAATAAGACAAATTACTACAAAATCCCGTATTTTAACCTTTAACAGTAGTCTTGCATCTCAAGTTCTCAGAACGTAGAAAATAATGAGAACTGGAAAAGGTAACACCTGCAAGTTGAAGTGTGACACCCTCCTGGTTTTTCCTTTAGCCTGAATACTGTTTGGAATCGGGAAGACCAGTGGAGTCTGAGCTCCCTTGCTGAATCACACATTACCCTATATCCAACCAGTGAACTGGGCAAACTGTGCTTGTGTGATGTGCTTTTAAACCTTTCAGATGAGGTTATGCCCCAGGGTTCTCTTTCAGCTTCCCCTCATTGCTGGACAATACAGGGGAGCAATGCATTTTAAATGCATTGCTCCCATGTGAAGCTCACTGAAAAGTAACATCACATAATATTGTTTATACAGAACAGAGACCATAATTGGACAGGTCTAGTTTAGATTTGACTTGAGCATAAGAAAGACTTGGGACAACCTCGCTTGTGTAAATTTGCTTTGGGTTTGTGCTTAAACAGAGCTATCATATAATTCTGCATCAAGACACAAAATTACAATTGTATGGGGAGGGGGGATCCATCAATGGGTTAACAAGTTTAACCTTGCATGCACAGCACAAATGAAAAGTTGATTGGCTGTCATTTGTATGTTATAGAAATTTGAATTTGGCCTAAGTATCTGCACAACTCTTGGTCTGGTTAAGAGGTGAACACATAATCTGTTAGCCTTTGAATGTACCATAAATATACCCTTTAAGTGTACACACTCACCATGGCAATGCCTGGATACATCTTAGAACAGACAGAGGAACCATTTCAAAAGCTAGCCCTTTGTTGGAATTGTTTTATTCATTTACCCCTCCACTGAACACAAAAGAGGGTCTTTATATCCAACCCCTGAATTGTCTCTCACCCACTTCCTGCCCCATTTCAATTGAGCTTTTTTAAAGGCATGCAAATGGATTGGGGAGCATAATACAATCCAAACATCCAAACTGAGAGGAAACTCATATAGAGAGTAGGTCATGTATCAAGTGTTTCTTTTAAGAGTGCTTTGACTTTTGAGATTACTGTAACTAATGAAAGTACAGTAGCTGCACCCAACCCTCCAGCAGTTCCTCTCTCTTTCTTTCTTTTGGCCCACATTCTCACACACAACAGCACTCTAAGCACACTCTCAGGCCATTGAGGGAGCTCTACTCACAGTTTTCTGAGTGGAAGTCAGGGACAAACTGCTCATCGCTGTCTGGAACCTGAGCTGAGATCAGAGAGGAGGGAGAGACAGACAGTTAGGGTTTTCGCAAAATACGTATACGGTAATCACAAAAAAAGTAGAAATGAGGGTCATGAATACCATATTTCAATTCCTGGGAGACCTTAAGGAGCAATATGGTGCATTGATTCAAAAACTGCTGGCTAGTCAGAATGAAGATTTTATTACCTGTATTGCCATTCCAAAGAGTTCTTGTCCTTGACATACCAGTAAATTTACACAGCGGGTTTTTAAATGTTGGGTCTCAAAAGGGCTCTGCAGATCAAACTTTGGTTTCCATAGTGCAGCCCTTGGTACCAACTCGCCAATAGGAGTTACCTTTGGCTTAAAATGAGCTAGTCTAAACACCATCAACAAAACATTTGGCTGTAGCATCCTACCTGGCCTCGACATATGCCTCAGCTTTGGCTTGAGGGGTGGTCGGACACATGCTATTCGACACATCACAAGGTGGATTACCACTGTCTTGTGTTTATTTGATGTATCAACCATTTATGTGGCTGCTTTTTTACAGTACATTACATTACAGTCATTTAGCAGATGCTTTTATCCAGAGTAATTTACATAGGTCACAATTTTTTCAGGTTATCCATTTATCCAGCTGGATATTTGCTGAGGCAAGTCTGGGTTATGTACCTTGCAGCAGCAGGAGGAGCCTTTTGGTTACAGTCCCTGCTCTTTACCACTATCCTGCGATGCCACCTTTTAACAAACATGAGCTACAACATTTTGCATCAGCAGGGCCCCTGTGTCCCTGTGCCTTCACAACTCATCCACACTACAACCAAGTCCTGGCTAACTCATGCCATAGTCTCTGCCACACAGAGAGCTATCCATAACTTTAAAAGGTAGTGTCCTTGCTGTTTAGGGCCTTCCCAGTGAAACCTGAGTTTCTGCCTGATCCGTACACATAGCAGCCTCTCCCCTGACTTTCCAGCACGCCAGCAATTTTCATGCATGACCAATCAATATCAGAGGAGGGAGGGAGATGGAGCTCAAGGGGGTTGCAGGTTACTGCTGGGTTCTGTCAGAGTGAGAAGTTGCTACCAAGCTCCCTTGGCTCTTTCACAGGTACATGGAAGCTCACTTCCAGTGTGTAAAAGGCAGACTATATCCTGATGGAGGGGCCATTTGAATTTCCATATGCGGGATATCAGTTATTCTTCTAAGACATGAAGGTCAGGGGGTCCTGGGACATTTAAGATGCCAAAGCATTGTCAGTATGGAATGGGTGTAGAATGCAAGATGCCCCCCACCTTATTAAAGCCAAATAGATGGTGAACTGATGCTGAAATGAAGGAGCTGAATGTGTCTGTGTGCAGAAAAACAAAGCCTTTGGACTCAAACTTTCCACCTCCCTTCTCCAGAGCAACTCAGATTTTCAGTGTTCAACAAGCACAACCCAGATGTAAGCAAAAGGAATTCAGGAACTCGTCCACTTCACACTTTTTACTTGTCCTTCATCTTTTTGTGTATTTTTTATGCTTATGTTGTCTTGTTTTGTCTGAAACTTGATGTGCTGCTTTTCTTGGCCAGGTCTCTCTTGTAAAAGAGATTTTAATCTCAATGGGACAAACCTGGTGAAATTAAGGTTAAATTTTAAAAAAAGACTGCTTTGATGGGACTGCGTTTTACAAATAAAGTAAAACGCTTGCCAGCAAAAAGTAAGACGTAACACATTATGCCTAATGCATGCTTGTTTACATCTATGGATGTCTTCCAATGATGTCAGTTCTTTCAGACTCAACAAGGACCCTTCTTACAAGCGGTGGAAAAGAATAAACAGACCCTCAGACTGTTCCTGTTGTCTTCATTGAGTGTTCATTGGGTCTTTTCCCCAGGTCAGCTTTAGGCCTAGAAATGAGAACTCTCTGAGAGGGTTCTGATGTACCCTGTTCACTGAAGTGTACCAGAATGCATCCCTTGCTTTGAGGTCTGCTTTGAAGAGCTGATCTAGGGGAGGAGAGATGCAGTGATATAGAGAAGGTGGGTGACAGGTGGGGGATGGTAATAGGGTAGGCTCATCGTAGAGTGGATTGAGTCTGTATTGTCCAACATTGGTAATGAATTCAGCACAGCCAAGGTAAGCAGTCTGACCTCCCACTCAGTTCTTCATTCCTCTCATTACAAACATACAGGCACATTTTGCACTGCATCCACACACACACACACACACACACACTCATAGGGTGGCAGGGTCCTGTGCTTTCACTCTTTAATTAATTTTCTTTAATTTGAGCTTTAATGTGTGCCTGGCACAAATCCTTAACTAAATGGGTGTTACAAAGGAATCCATTCTTTTATCCATGCCAATAGTACTCAAATACAATTACTCCGAGTTGCAATCATTAGCTGTACATGTGCAGCACGTGTCCCTCTCAAACAGACACTGTGATTCACATGTTAAAAAATAGAAGGTTGGATGGAAATAATGTCTTTAAGAAACCTCAAACACTGATGTTACTCTCTGTCTGTGTTGCTACATAAATAATCATAGGATCTTCTGAGGGAACGATTTAAACTTTGAAAAAGGAAGGTAGAACATGCCTGTTTGCTTTTTGATTAAAGGAAATGAAACAGAAAGAAAACTGAAAACAATAGTATGACACATATTAAACTTTTTAAATTTCCTAAGTTTCCTCCAGCAAGGAGGGTGACTGTGGCAGGAACTGGCATTCACTCAAATTTCCACAGTAATTTTCCAATATGTATATCAAGTACAGCTTGCATTTTACATGTACAAATGATTTCCCAAAGCAGCTGAAGCATAAAACTAGACACATGGAACCGAAACACATATTACAACTTCTGTGTAACCTTTTTTACATGTCTCCCATCTGTGAACACTGTCAAACAGGGTGGTCCCTTTGTGACAAATTTTGGCCACACCTGGAAAGAGGAAATGGCCCAAAGAGCCCAGAGTATGTGATAGGTCTAAAGGTCTGAACAATTAAAATAGCGCAACTTCCTGACATCAACTTGTCTATTAATACCCACACACACAACCTGAGCATTTCACAGCCTTTGACCTTGGATCATTCAAGCTTTTGTTCTGCAGGACAGTCACCTCCATTGTCAACCATGTTTGCACATCACAGCCAGTTCTACATACACTGGTTACAGACAACTAAAGGCACATACAAAGTAGGCCTAGTCTTTAGTTCTGTATGTGGTAAACATAATTTTGGTTAGCGTGATCTGAACATTGGCATGAAAATGTAACGAACTGGAACAGGCCTTGCAGGACCTCATGAGAGCCCTGTAGTCTTTATGCAAACATATCAAGGTGGGACACAGGTGCACAGGGGCCTTTGGGTATTATCTTATTTTGTTTGCGATTGTCCTCGGATATGGTTGTTTACTAACATTCAAACTGAGTAACCCATATTTGACCTATTCAAACGGGGGTGCGGGTACCTCCTGAGATAGGTCCACCAACCCCCCCCCCCCGCCCCTCCGGATGGGCCTGGACAGGCGGAAGGTATGCAGGACATGGTGTCCCAAATCCTGCCAGGCCCCTAAGAAATTGCACTTTGCAGCCACTTCCACTCTGTCCACTTCCCAAAGCAGAAAGTTTGCCAGAATCAGGAGCTTTCGATCCTTCAACTATGTAATCATATCCTCCTGACATTTACATTTGAACTTTTTCATTCCTACCAAAATCAGTATTTAATTGATCCCAAATCTGCAGTAGCCATTTTGAAATCTAAGGTGTCTTGTGAAAGAAAATCCAATATTTATATGAGGACTTACTTGAGGATGTATTTTCAGACAATGAATACAGCAGTTTTTTGTTTTGTGCTGTGAAGGTGCATTTAGCCAGAGGTTATATCTGCTTGCTGCTTGCTTGATTTGTTCATTTATTTATTTATTGACTGATTGGTTGACAGACATTATCACAAAGGAGTCCTAAATCCTTAAATACTGAAACAGTGTACACCTGGTCATCAAAACCAACTCCCTGCCAGTGAGAAAATGAAGATTTCTAAAGACAAGGCAAATGATATTGATCCTATTCAGTTTTGTTTAAAACAAATCTCTAGAAGCCTTTAAATCTGTTTTTAGTGATCTTGAATGATGAAGAATACAAAGTAAAAATGTGTATATATATATACACCAATATCCAAGTAATTATTTCATATTTACAAGCATTTGTCATGAATATCCCCACAGACAAGCACTGCATGAAATAATAAAATCACCTCATTTGAAGTGTCACACCAGGCATTGGAAGTACTAGTTACTATTTTGAAATGCAGACTTTTTAGTGTCAAGAAATTTAGGGCAGAGCTAGAAGATTAGAGGGATTATTTGTTTTACTGTTTTCCAAAAATGTAATTAAAGTGTAAAAGGCATAAAATCATGACATAAACTACCCCCCTAGAAAAGTGACCCTTTTTGCCAACTGGCCTATGCTAGCTTGTGTGCCAAGGCAACATTGGAGAAACTGCAGCTCAACACTTGCCTCACAGTCTCTTACTGAGCTGATCTATGCTCTATCCCAGAATGCACTGCAAATGCCAAGTCTGCAGGACCCACAGACAGTCAGTGCCCGGCGCCTGTGACATCACCCAGCCCAGTAAAGTGCTGCTTAGCTCTCAACCGCATTGCATTCTTCTCACTTCATCCACCAGCTGCCAGACCATTAATGCAGTTTAAAAACCCAAAGGCATAGAAGTAGGAAATAAGAACAAATCAACCAGCTAACATCAAATCAGCTTTCTTGTCTTTTTAATCCATTTCCTGTTAAGCGGAAACAGTGGCCTGTCTTTCACCGTGCACGTTCAGATTCTCAACAGTGATTTTGTAAATACTGTTCTGCCCTGCTGCTATATGGTAATATTATTACATCCTTTTCCTCTTTCCCTCTCTTTTGCCCTGAGGGATAGAATAAAGTTTTGACTTTGTGAGAAAGAAGCCAATATTTGGTGCACCAGATTTCCAAAACAATAAATCACTTAGTCTAGTTTCAGCTCGCCTGGAACGGAACATGTCGGATTCATTTTAGAAAAACATTAACGACAGTCTCAGAATTAGTGCCCTTTCTTTGCTTGTCTGACATTGCTGACTTCAAGAAACCCCATCTTCCTCCATCCACCCACTTTTCTTAATCCAGACTGTTTGTGTGTGTGTGTGTTTCTGTTTTTACTGCTTTGCTTTCCAGAACACCGAGTTGAGAGCTTTGAGATTTAAGTCAGCACAAGACTGGGAGTGTGTCTGTGTATGCGTGGGTGTGCACTTCCTTTTTTTCTGCAGTACCTTGAATGACTTTTTTGCTAGGGAGAACCTGGGAGGAGCGATGAAGCCTCAGTCATAAAAATGAATGAGAAATGACAAGCTGGGGCAGGTTCCTGAACTTAAACTTTCAATTAAACTTCCCTGTTCCCTCACTCACTCTCAAAAGCAAAACTTTTTTTCTCCAACCCCGGAATTATGGCACTCATTTTCAGAGGGCCTCCAGTGTTGTTGTGTTTACAGTGCTGGTGAGTCACCCATAACCGCAATCACCCAGTAATAAGATCTTTAATTAAACCAACAGGAAAGAAGTACCAGGTTCACAAAGGAGTTACTGCTTTGCTCAGCTTACTAGCTCCTCTTTCCCTTGAGAAGATTATAGCAGAAATATAGCAAGGCTCTTTGACTGCTCTGTGTTCAACTATGGTAGACTTTCACTCATCACAATCCTTACCAAATGAAATGACATGTTTGAACATAAATACTCTACAGCTAGTTTATTACAGTGGCAAAGTGCCAGTGCCAAGATGGTTCATGTCACCTTTACAGCCATTCCTCAAAGCAGAGGTACATCCAAGTCAAGCACAAAGGTGTGAATCCAGTCCCATTGTTGCCATTTTATGACTTTTCCCTCTCTCTGCCTTGTGAGTGCTATTTGAACATCACACAGTTGAAGACTACAGGAGCCAGACTGAAGACAGACATTTAAACCACATTGTTCTGAGTGTGATAAGCAGGTGTTTCCCTGAAAGTAGCCCCTTTTCATGGACTTGTTCTTCTCAAGGAACACCCTCAAAATGACCCAGCTGACAATTGTGCTCGACTGGGCCTGTCAAGATGTGATCATAGTGGATTTTAAAATGACCGTTCATAAATTTCGCACTTCAAATACATCTCCAACCAGTGTGGTTTAGAGTGGAATGGCTATTGTAGCTGTAATGTTCATCACACATAGGCACGATGCAGTGTTCATGATTGTTACCAACTCATGTCTTGTTTGAGTCACTGGAGAACTGATTTACATATATAATGACAACATTTATACAGACAGACAAGTCTGGGATTGAACTTGTCTTTAGATTACTGAACAACCAGAAATATTCACTGTCTGGTATTGATGATACATCTCACTCTAATGCTGTAGCAACAACCCTGTGGCCAAACAATAGAAATCCTGCACTCACAATCAACATTCTGCTCCCTGTTGACAGGGTTTACAGTATTCAAAGAATGGCATCTAGATTATGAGGAAGAAAGTAATTTTACACAGTGTTGAGTGAAAAATATTCATGGATAATAAACATGGATATTATGACAAAACAGGAAGAGGTGATTTTGATTTTTATTTATTTAGCTTGTGAAACTCTTTGAGGGTTTAGAGTGGATCATGAGATAGACTTTGAGGCAGAGCCTTGAAGCTTTACACAATTATATTTAGCCCTGTAGACTATTATTAAGGTTGAACTCAGTGATGAATCATTGCTACCATTAAATTATCAGTTGGTAAATTCAGGCTTAAATAGTGGATATCCTTATATTGTGAATTGACTGGAACTCTTGATCAAACCTTTAAAACTACATTTAGGCTCTCCTCACTGAAGCCCCCTGTCTCTCCCCTTTAACTGCAATCTCACACTTCTGAGAAATGACAGTGAGTCATGTGGCAGATTAACTGTCCTAACCTGAGATCTAATTGTTCCATGAGAGTGTACATAGTGTTATTCTCTCCCATTTGAAAAGCAACAGATTGTGTCAGCCTGGGGAAATTTCAGCTCCAGGCTGCCAGGACTGCACTGCCATTTTTGTTGATACATTTATGAACTGAATACTTGATTGATCTGCATTTGACATTTCTTGATAGTTATGTCCTGTAACTTCTTTGGGAAGGATGCGTTCATGTAGGCGTGTCTGTGCTTATAAAAATATGTTTATTCTTATAAAACAAATGTTTGTCTTATTTTGTAATAACAACACTCTTTAAAAAATAGGCAACGATTTCAAATTGATTTAGCAAAATTTGTTCTTTGTTTGAGGCCCTATGAAAATTTATCTTAATTGCCCTCTAAATAATCCTTATCATAAATGAACACACATATACAAAAGTAAGTTGCAAACCACCATTACTTTTATCTTCTTGTTAGTACAATCACACTTCCAAGTCTTCATTTCATCCACAAAGGACTTAAACTCAGTAACTAGGAATGTCAAATACTAACTAGTATGTGGATAAAAGTACAATAAAATCAAATTACTTGAGCTCAGCTTGAATAGAAATCAGGGTACACAGGGATTCATAAGATCAGAACTGGAAAACACTTCTCTGTTCAAATGCTAAGATCGAAGCTATAACGAAAATGTAGAAATACATCCACAAAAACAGGAAGCTGCCCTTATCAACTCCACGAGTTAATTCTGACTGTACTAAAAGAGTCTGCATAAATGGTTTGTAACCCGGTTTCTGCATTGAGAAAGCACTCCTTTTCCGCTGAAACCCTGCAGCAACTTCCACATTTATTACATCAGGGTGATTCACACTAAGCCCCACTCTTTCCATCCACACTGAAACCAAATTATCTTTCAGAGTCTTATTGTTCCTCCTAGTGCAGCTCTGGCATCACAGAGGAGGACCAGAGACCTTCCTTGATAACTAGCAGTCAGTGGTAGAAATGCCTATGCAAAGCCTTGAGAATCAGGAATGCTAAAGCACAGAGTATCATATCATTTCCAATTTCATGACATTTCTTGACAAAGGAACATTTGTCAATGTGAACAACAGAGAGAGAATATTTATCTATATTCCTGTCTGTACAGTAGTAGCATAATCTTACATTGCTAGCTAAAGTGCAACACTTGGATCCACACAGTGTTTCAGGTCAACACATTGGCACTGACGAGCACCTCTGTGACACACCACACTGGACACACTGGCATTGCTACCTGGCACATGGAAACGGTATCTCACCTTGAGTTATCATCCCTAAACCCAGAGTCTTTCCATCACAGATACTAAAGTTACCAAATAGGTCAAAGTAAAATTGGACTTTTTAGCATTTTTCTCATAGCTGCTACTTGAATTAATTGAAGGACACTGTCGTTGCAGTGTTTTATTCCATCAAAAAACATCAGGAGTTTCCATTAAATTATCTTTTAAACCACTAAAAGTATTTTAGTTAGTAAGAATACATCAAGTATAATAACACATGGATGAAGTTTTCATGTCTCACCTTCTGTGAGCCATGTCTCCTGAAGTTGGCTTAAATCCTGAAAGAGGTCTAAGGAGAGAAAGAAAGCTGAATATTACCAAGCATTCCCTACATCATATATATATATATATACAGCTAAGTGTTAACGCAGGTGTAGTTCATTTTTGGCGCCCAGGGTGATGTCATGGAACTCCCTGTTCCAATTTAATGTAACAAACATGAACCCTTTTCGATGTCAGTCGTTTATGGGGTTTCATGCACAACAGTTAAAATGGTTAAAATGAGTACACCATCGGGGGAGCACAGGTCAGTTTGTCTGAACTCGGCACAGTAAGTAAGCTTTACGTACCTTCAGATTCCTGAGGGGGTAATTCCGTATCCATGCATTTCCTTTTTGTCGCCATCAATATTCTGTTTAAGGGCCCATTTCCTTGCGACTTCTGCAAAACATTCAAACAATAAACAAACGAAAAACATGCTCCGTTGAAAAAGTATTACTGTTGACGCAACTATTGTCAAATTAATCATCAGTTTCATCACTGTTGTTTTATAATAAGTGCTGCGTTTATTGTTGTTATTAGCGTTGAACTACATTTATTATTAGTCGCCCATACAATCATACCAATGATTTTTGCAGTTTCGAACTGCATGATGGTTTGAAAATATATTTTACAATAACAAATAATCAGATCATCTCGATGTGTTCTCACTGAAATGTGTAATGGACCAACTGTATGTACAGGTACTACAACAAATTGTTTAAAACATGCTTTCATTAATAGAAGTGTGATATCAAACTCAAGCAAGATCAAAAGCGTGTCTGCGCATTTACACTTTCAGTTTATACTATAATATCTCAACTATATTGGTTATTATATTCACATGTACAAAAGAGCTGGGGTTCGTGTTTTGGCGAAGTTTACACATACAGTAAAACTACATTAAAATTGCAACAACATCGTTGAAGTCGTTTGGTAGTCGCAGACAAATAGAAATAGCTTCGAATCGATCCCGTGCAAAGCCGATCGCAGAGAAAAGCAAGGCAACCACGGCTGAAATAGATTAAAGGATTAAAAAAAGATTGATGTACAACTTACGTTTGCTAAAGTATAAGGCACTTGCTGGTCCAAATATCCATCCATATTACAATCCATCCGTTAACTGTTTGAGGTCATTTAGGCTGATGAACCAAATCCACGCACCTTGGGCAGGGAGCGAGCTGAGCGACACAGACAGCAGCGGTTGTGAATGGAAAGGCGAGAAAGCTGCATACATAATGAGCTCCATTCACAAAAAATGCAGAGAGGGCAAGGCAGCCCGAGCTCTTACCCAGCGGACTGCTGTCCCCCTTTACCGCTAATCTGTGCTTCGTATCTTCCAGAATGACGGTACACTAAAATAAAATCGACATAGAATTTTAGTCACTGTTTATACCCATATTTTAGTTCCCCCCTCAGCAGCGGTTGCGTTTAGCTTCGCAACTTTTTGAAGACAACAACAGCGTTTTAAGTAGTAAAACTCTAAGTAAAGCAAATATTCTTGTGAATCATACTGGGAATTATGCAGTGCATTGCTCAACTAACACCAAAAAGTGACTGAACGCCCACAGTTTTACTCCTGCAAAACGGAACCCACTTTGATACCACGTTCAATCAATGTTGTTTTCTTAAAAGTGGAAACAAAGTTGTGGATGGTGTAAAGGACAACATATGGTGCCTGTTTAGAATTGTCCCGCTGGGAAGGGCTTTAAACGCAAAAGGTTTCAGCAGCGTTATGATACACTGTTAGATCTCACTTTTTCCTATTTCTGCATTTTGCTGAAAGTATCATTTAATCTAAAAAGATATACCCTTTAAATAATATCCTTGTTAAAAATTCTTTCCAGACTCGAGTGTTGATTTGGAAGGACCAGTTTTTCTAGCTCTCAGACAGTTGTTTACCCTGGGGAGTTAGTGATTGGTGGATTTCCTCTTTGAAGGGCTCGGATTTCCGCCTTTGTTTTAATGAATGACCCGACTTTGTGAATGAAATCTTGGCTCTCTCTGCAAACCAATCGTTTGCAAGATGTTCGGGGACCATAGCAACCGTGGGTGGAGCTGGGATACCAGAGACCAATCCGTGTTTAGGACCCCCCCCCTCCTCACAGAGGGTTTAGCCGACGTTTTCCAGTTGTTTTTCATTGACAAAAAAGACACTTCCATTCAAAAAAAAAAAAAAAAATGGAAACAGCAAAGAGGTCCCTGCTTTGGACATTCTGTTTATTGATTTACATTCAGTTTGGCAGACGATATTAACAACTTCCTTTTAGCAGATGCAGTTTATAAATTAAGATAATTCATTGTTTCCCATAGGAAATTTCACGCATACCGGTATCTTCCACCTCTTCCCGCATACAGTTTGCCATTTTTTAACGGGCATGTTTAGAGAACGCTTATTGATCAAATGATATCTTTAATGACGATAAGGTCCTTTATGATACGTTTAAAAATGGAAAACGTTCTGGACTAAAATATATTATGTGAACTATAAATAGGCCTACTATTGGAAATGGAGATGTTTTTGGAGAAGTGCTTTTTTGCTTTTTGGTTTTCAATCTTTCATGACCTGGAATGTGCTTGCTATAAATAATCAACCTCTTGAAAACGTCGACACTGAGCTATCATTTAATGGGTGGTAAACTCACAAGCTCTATGCTAGTACAGACTTGCACCTGGCAGACGTTAAATTATTTCATTACTGTAATAAATTAAACGCCTAATTTCAATAACCGCTTCAATTATTTAAACTGGGACGGGCATATCAACAGAATGCTTCCTGCTGAAATCTTCGAGCGCACCCGTTTCCCACTTTCCTCGTCACACACAACAGACAGCAGTACCTTTGCACGGGTCCGTCGGTATGGATGAGTAAATTTAAATGACATTATTTAACTTCATGTTACTAAAACGATACATGAGGATTTGGTCTTCAGTGGATCGTCGCCCCGCTGGTCGCAGTTGAAGTATGTTTGCTTTGGCTCTGTGAAGAGATACCCCCACACAGTGTAATTAATTTTTGAAAGCCAACATGGTCTGCCCCGTCTTTTTAGTTTGTATGAATGAATCAGCCCTCTGTTCAAAGATAATAAACCCACTACAGCGTAGTGGCTTCTTCATTTGGCTTTATTTAAGAAACAATGGTAAGGAAATGTGGTATAGCCAGGTCTTCAATAGAAACATTCATATTTTAAGCACTTGTTGGTACAATTCTCAGTGAAAGGAAAAGGCAAATACTTAATTTCTGAGAAATATTGTTGAATTTGAACACTGAAAGTGATACTGAGGTCATATTATTTGGAATGCATTTCATTTGTTGTAGTCATGGTTGTCAATACAAAGAATACAGTGAATACAACGTCTACATGAAGGCCAGGGTGTGTTATTTATCTTGTGTTTTGACTGAAGCTGTCTACATGCCAATGAGGGGGTGGTGGGGGTGTTTGGAGGTGTGTGTGTGTGTGTGTGTGTGTGTGTGTGGGGGGTGCTGGGAAAGGCAGTGTACAAAAAACAAGCTTGTAATGCTGGTCTGCTCTTACACAAAGTATGGGCATGTCTCAGTTACTGTTGTCTAATCCTGGCCATATTTTTGAAGTTGTGGCCTCTTTTATACAGTTCTGTAAAGTGGTTTGTAAGAAATATTCCTATGCATGCTTTAATAGTTAGATCCATTTAACGTGGGACCAGTCCTTGTAAAGGACAAGAAAATAAGCATTGACACAAACAAACATGCACATATACACACATGTGCACACACGTACACGCACGCATACACACACACACACAAACAAACACACACACACACTCACACAAACAAACATTATGCATTTAATTGTGCACTGAAATTGTGTTACTGCTGTTTATAATATGAGTGCTTTTGGATGTGACACACATTAGCAAGGATCCATGTCGAATACACTGAATACTCTACTGTGAAATGGATAATGAGACAGTGGAAGCTAACATATGGTCCCATGGGATTTATAAGCATTTCCTGTTCATAGATTGCTCACCCTTTGTTGGGGCATGTTTGATTTGTCTGCAGTAGTTGCACTACATCTACATTTGTAATGGCACCTGTAGTATACCTTTGTTTAACCTGGTTTCCTTTGATGTGGATGTTGTTTTGTTCCACATCGGTCCTAGTTGTTATATATAAAATGGTTTTAATAACAATTATTATTGTGAAGCCTAATGACTATTGCTCAAGGAAACAAAAGCTATTCCCCGACCAGATAATACCGCTTAAGTCCAAGTACAATGTCCTAACCTAACTAAATATCCCACGCTGCTGCACCAGAACGTGGCAGGTGAGTGGACAGTGCCAAGGGCAGTTTGATGTACCCACATGTATCACCTTGATCAGTTAATGAAAGTCTGTTACTTTGATAGTATCAGAGTGAAGGCTTCCCTCATCTCTCGTCACATTTGTTCTAGTGGTGAGATGTCTCCAAAGAGCCCAAGCCTGGAGAGCAGCTAATTACCTTTTACAGTATTTAGTCTCCCAGCATGCAATCTGCATTAGAGGAAATGAATGCTGACTGATAGAGGGACAGAGGAGGAAGGGGGAAGGCAGATTCCACTGAGAGGATCTGAGATAAAGCATGGAATGGGCACACACGCTTGTTGACAGACCCTGCCCCATCATCCATCACTCTCACACTGACATTTAAAGAGTAGTTAACAGCCCAGAGCTCCTGAAGGCGTGGAGCCAAACACAGGAGCTTTGTATTGCACCTGGCAAAACTTTGTCTGGCTTGATATCTATTTTTCCCCATGCCTAATACATTCTTGTTTCATATTGGTCATGAATGATCATTCAAGCTCCTCACCGCCTCTCAGATAGTTTCAAAGTTCATCCATGTCCCATTCTATCCTATTTGTTAGTTACATAGTCTGACTTTATTATTTTTGCATTCAGTTCAAATGAACTTATGAATTTCACTCTTTACATGTGCCTTTAAGACAAGGAATGCACAATGTTCTGACAACATTGTTGAACTGTGGTAGATCATGTTGTATACCCCTCATGACAATGTAGTTTGGGTGTTATACATTTCTTAGGACCTAACCCCATAAGCTGACTTGCGCATTCTTATCACAGGGAATGTCAGTGGTCTTCACTATATCTTACCCATTGGTGTAATGACTCCAACTTGTCAATAGCAGTAACCTGACACTTAGGCTTGGGGTTGAACTGACCGCACTGACCTGTGTGCTCACACTTGACTTTGTTTTAATTCATCGGACAACAGTTGTACCACATGAATATTCATGGACACTGCCTTCACCAGAATTATTAAGGTACAACAGTGTAGAACTACCAATAAAAAGTCAGAGTCAGACATCTTGCTTTTATAAGAACCATTTTTGCCATGAGCATATGCCATGAGCCTTCATAGAAACTTGTCCCCAAAAAAAAAAAAACTGTTGAGATGAAACAGTGACACACCCTTTCTGATGATTTTGGAAATAAACACAAATAGGCCTATTCCTAGAGCAATGATGACTTAATACACAATGCTGTTCATATTTAAACAAACAAGGAAGACCACTATTGACAAGTGTTGCTTTGCCTGTCCAAGATGCCAACAGAGGTGTTGCTGAAATAATTTCAGCTTTGCTGGATCCTGATCCTCTTCTCTCTTGGGAAAACAAGAGTGGCAAACTCAAACACTAATATTTTTTGAAAATGGTCCCTTTGAAATCTCTTCTAAGTTTTACAAACAGTTCTTCAATGAAAAAAATGCATAAAGCAACCTGGAGGAAAACATAGCATCTAGCGTGATGCGGAAAAATGTTACAATTCCACTGGTAAATATAAGGATAGGTGGGATCTGATAGTCTAATGAACTGATTTTTCAGGGAGTTCTTTTGAAGACTGAAGAAAGAAGAAATCTGTTTCTATGAAGAGTGACACAATATAGCAATAAAGTAAATGTTCTTCTACATACATTTAGATGATAGAGAGTCAGAATGCATTCTGAAGTCATAACCTTGGATAAACCAGGCTCCTCTTGTGCTATTGTAGTTTTGAGTACTCTTTTAAATTTGGTGACTCACTATCATGAGGCCATTAATGACTCACTGTATGCTTAATAGCATCATCTCTTCTGCAATGCATTTGTCTATTTTTCATGTTTACAAACCCAAATCTTGTTTGGGCTCCTTAAGCAACATACAGGAACATTGCTTAATGTGTTGACAAGAAGTGGACTACATTTTATTTCCACTCAGAAATCAAATGTGTTGTCAGACTTTTTTTTATTACAGAATTTTGAATTTTAATGGTGCAAGAAGTAATGTAATACGACTCTCTCAGGTGATTACTTTGGAACTGAAGTGCTTTCTTCTCCCAAAGGTTTTTTTTTTTTTGAAGTATTATGCAAAACTACTGGGTGGAGCTTTGGAGTTGGAGTGAGGGTGTTTGTTTGCTTTGTCCCCCAATTAATTCAATGACGGGTAGCTATCCTGATGGAAGTGGCACCAAGTGGCAAACAGTTGAGATATAGTGTGTGGGGAGCTTGGGAGAGGACAAGAGTTTTTAAGAAAAGCAGCGGGGAGGAAGGTGCAGGCTTCAGAAGGGCCTATCGATCAAAGAGGGCCAAGCTTGTTGGGCCAAATGGCCTTTTCCTGTTACCAGTGCTTCTTCGGTCATTACAGAGCGGAGTGGTGATCACAGCTCTTTCTCCTGATTAAACTACGATAAAGATTGCTTTTGACCAATCCCCCCTCCCTGCCTTTCTTACCCCAACAGCTCCTACTCTCTCTTCCTCACCCATGGTGTGAATAATGGATCAAGCCCTTCCGGTCCACCCTCACTCTCGTTCTGATAAGGTTGATGGTAACTGATAAGGAATGTAAAATCAAGGACATCAGAAAAGGGTACCATAAAAATAGATGTATGCATGTGAGTTCTGGGCATTGTGGAGAGGTGTGGGGGAAAAAGACTGAGCCGCAATGATCACCTTTAAAAAAATAATACATGTAGTTTAATACAGTCAATGGAAACAGCTCAAAAAACATTTCATCAGATCATAAAGTGCCTCAAAGAGAGGGTGGGACCTTACTTTTGCTGCCATGTGATAAACAGCTGGGCATCATGCAGGGCAGCCATTATTGTCACAAATTCACAAATCAGCTAAAGAGGTAATGAAAGAAAAGCATTCGATTTACCAGTACTGCAAAATATTGCTTTAATCAAAGGTATACTGCTATTAGTATTATTTACTTGTTTGTTAGATGCTGTCATCTAGGATGCCTTACTAAGTCTGCATTTGTTATCCAGTTCATGCAGCTGGATATTTAGTGAAATAAATCACCTTGCTCAAGTGCACAATAGCAGTGGCCCACCTGGGTCTCACACCATTGTGGTTACCACACTGCCATCCTCACTAATACTGTGCCTATGAATACAATTCCTAGAGACAGACTGAGCTGAAGGCTTTCCCATGCATTCTCATCCAGTCTTTCCAGACACTAGAGAGGAGGTGTAAGAGAAACTGGTGCCCTGTTGTGCTTTTTAATAAAAATTAATTTTATTTGAAGTGCAACCATGCTTTGGAGTGGAACGCATTTTGCCCCTTCACTGCAGCCTGAGTTGACAGCTTGCCCTGGGTGGACTCTGTGGTTCTGCAGTGTGGCTCACAAGGTCTGGCTGTGCAGGGCATCCCACCACCCCCACCTCCCACTGGGGCTTTAATTAACTGCCATCCCGGGGGTGAGGGATTCAGCCATGTGAGCCTCAGCAGAAACTGGTGCCAAAATGCTCTCTGTATCTTTCTCTTTTTCTCATTCTCATCCTCTCTCTCTCTCCCTCTCTCAGTCACTCACTGTCTCTTTCCTTTGCTCTCTCTTTGCCCCATAAAGAGCTGTGCTTATGATACACTACTGTGCCTCAAAAAGACCCATGAAATTTAGGCTCCAACTGTGATAAACATCAAGTAACAGCTCTGATCTTGACTTTTTAACTGCTCAGACATACTGTAAGCACTGAAATCAATGCTGGCCAAGGATACAAACGTAATGCTGTAAAACATCATGAGACCATTCTGATTTAGTTTGGACACGATATATAGATATTGATATGATACATGACGTAGATACATTGATATGATACACGACACATGATGTAGATATTTAGTGCTTGTCGTCCTCTCAGAAAACAGTGCAGGTTTTTTTTCAAGGCCTGTGGAATTTCAGTGTAGGATTGGGCAGTGAATCTGAAACTGCAACTCTGATTTGATCCTGAACCAGAGACATCTGGTGGTTCACTGGGTTGACCCCTCATGGTGGCCACTCATCTTACTGGCGAGACGGCTTCCTGCAACCTAAACAAATGGGGCGAGGCCCAGAAAGGGGCTCAGAAAGTAGGCTGAGGCCATGCAAGACAGGGCCCGCGGACTGTTGATAGTAGAAATAAAGGAGCTTGCTCTCACATGCCATGTGAACTGGAAGGTGATTCACTGTAAAAACAAGCACTGTGTGAAAGGGGTGTAGCGCACATGGGGCCGAGGACAAACCTTTCCAGCGGGCTTGGGGGATAAATGCTGCAACTAAAAATATACCCCTCTGCCTCCTTATCTCACATCCTCTGTATACCCGGCTGCCAAATTTGGACCCTGGCTGCTTTGTGTTCTGCTCAGAGACCTAGGCACCAGTTCCAAACACAGAGGATGTTTTCCTGAATCCCAGCAGTCTGCAAATGACTCTCACCTGAAAAAACAAAACAGATCTAGCCTGTTTAAAATATCAGATTTAAATCTGTTTTTGATAGCCACATAGGCATGGGATCTAAACTGAAATAAACCATTTGCTAGCCTTTACATCACCATTATCCAAATATAGGCATGAATATTTGAACAATTATAGTGAAATTCTACTTCACTTCTGGTGCCTGCTATTGAAGTTTCAGGTTTTTTGTGTTGTCATTGGCTGTGGCTCCTTCAATGGGACATTTTGTGGCATACTAGAATGACTCATAGTTTTCCAATTTCAGCACAGGCAATTTTATGTGTCGAGTCAATTTAAAAGAGAGTAACTAAGGTCTAATGTATTATTGATATTTTAAAAGTGGTTAATGATGACAGAATCATCTAATGTAAGGAGTCAAACCTGAATGTAACACAAGAGATTTACACCTCAGCAATGAACCTACATTTTAAAATATATTTAACTACTGTGGTCATTCAGCCAAAATGCCTCTTTAAAATGGAATAAAATGTATTTCCAGCTGCATTCATTTGACATATTTACAACCCCCCTTCCAGTTAAGAAAAAGTAAGACTGCATGGTGGACACATTTCATTGAAACATAGCAGTGAGCAAAAAATATTATGAGTAGCAATATCGCTGTTGAGAATAACAATAACTCATGAACTGGTAAAATGGAAATGTGTCAAATTTTGGGCACTGGCTGCTGTCTTCTCTTTGAGATTGTGACTGCCTACAGGCCTGAGCTGTGACACAGTAAATTAACTCTTCCCAGCCTGCAGGAATGCTTGGCACTGCAGCCTGCCCTGACACAGGCAAGGCCCAGGCCTCCCCATACCGGCAGCCCAGACTGGTTAAAATGGGGGCCTCTGTTAAAATGTGTGCTCTGGACAGCCTTTTTTCATTCCTCCAGGGCATTCTACGGTTGCTGGGATGCCTTCCTATGTCCGAATGGGCAGGAAATTTCAGTGTTGGCATCCAAGGGATAAAAGCTGTCCGAAGCACCTGCGGCCCCTATTCCTCAGCCACAATCAGTTGCTTTGTTGATTGTCGAAAGTCAGCTCACCACCAAAGTCACTGCTTTGTGGTGCTGGAGGTTACCAAGCCTCAGCACAATGATATTCGCTTCAATGGGCAGTCCTGTCTGCCATTTCTAATGTCCATGAAAAGTGCCACACAGCTGCATGGATCTAGCTGAATATACAGACAGATAACGGCACACAGATGCCAACTGACTCACTATGACAACCTTTCTCTGTCAGTAAGCCATACATTTACAGACCATAGAAATCCCTTGAGGACATTCTTTTTCTTTTCTAAACTGGGATCAGGTTTGATTAAGAGACAGATCAGGAACCAGCTGCCATTGTTATTTGGTTACATCCAATGTGTTTGACAAGACCACGATCAATAGCTTCTTTCCCTGATTCACTAAGATGTCCTTAGGTATAGCACAAGAAAGGGGACATAACATATGACAGTGCCCAAGAGCTCAGGCAACTTGAATATTGCTTTATGTTTAATAAACACACTAAAGCACACTACATGTTTATTTTGTTTGTGATAATTTGAGAGTATTCATTCCATGGTGTAAAATATGTGTCTTTTGTGTCTTTTTAACAAAGCTACTTTGCCTCAAGTTTTAATTTAATTTGGGATATTGTAAATTTCTTTAATCAGAATCAATTTTTTTGTTATTGGTTGGCATTTATTGCTGCGCTTTCAAAGTCCACCATGGACATCTGTTAGAATCCAAATGATCATCAAAGAGACTCTTGAAAAAGCTCAGTAAATTATTTTAGCTAGCATGTCCTCTGTCTCCTCCCGAAGAAACACATGTGATCTTCAGATCTGAATGGGTCTCCTTTTCATCCTGTGTCCTTGGAGTGGCACAGCTGCCACACATCTTCTGGGCCCCTGCACCTGAACAAAGAGCAGGTTAGTTGGACCCTGTTTCAGTTGAATCTGATTTCACATTCAACACACATTCAGCAGTTGGTTGATCTTGCGTGTTCAAAATCAACAAAATCTGAACGAGATGCTTTCTTTCAGAATTCTTCTTAACAGGTAGGTGGATATCATAGAGCTCAGATCTGTCTATGCCACCTGTAGCCCACAGGGCCAGCTATGGGCAGGATGGGCTGAGTCACAGTACACCACATCGAGGAGCAGGCTTTGTGAAGATAGTGACATTGGAATGAGTTGAATGTTTCATCACTGCAGGAATTCAAACTGCAGGCTGAGAATAATTTCTTTTGATTTCGCACTAATTCACATTCACAGTTTTGCAATCTACAACAGTTACCCAGCAGGATGAGATGACTTCAGACTATTTACCTGTAACTGTTTACATTGTTTTTGCAAAGAAATGAAGAACCACAATAGCATGATTAGTTTTGAGTTGGATATTTCTGTTCAGCTAACACCAGCAAATATTTGAGACACAAGATCTTTGTGTAGTTTTTAGTTTGTATTTCAAGCCCAATCTTTTAAACAGCATTTCAGTGCCCTGACCAGGGTCACTTGACTGAAACCTTAGTTTGAATAAAGCTGTAGCAGTTTTGCAAAATTTTACTGTACCAGACTGTTACCTGGTGTTACCAACACACCTGTGCAAGAAGTGGCCAGGTTTACAGACATTCCCATCCTACAAGCTCACAAAGCTGTGAGAAAATTTGCCTGAGGGCAACATGTGCTGTTTTGTCTGCTCAGCATTCCTTATCCTTCTGGTGTATAAGTTCATCTCCATGCATCAAAAAAACCAAACTGGTTGAAGGGTCATGAAACATCTACACTGGAGCATGCTCTAATGGAAGTACAGGAGGCTCCCAGCCACAATGCAGCTCATGCACAATCTACAAGGAATGGGGGCTGAGAAAGCTGACTGCAGGGTATTTAATTCCTGACCCATAGAATTCCTGCATAGAGTTCTGTCACTCAACTAGCCTAGACATTTTAAATCTTGCCCCCCCCTGGGTGGAATGTGACATATGGTCAGACCTGCAGTAGGAGAAATATGGCCTGTAGTGCTTTTGTCTGCCATATTTGCACTGATAGCCGACAGCTAATTTAAGATCATGGTTAATGTCAGTTACAAAAAAGGATCAATGCTGCGATTGTATAGGATGGCTTTGTGCTACCATTAGGGATGCTGTATTTTATGGGTTATCTTGCACCTAATTATTACACTATTTGTATTCCATACTCTGATGTTTGTTTTTTGGTAAGTCAAATAATGGTGTGTGCCAAACAAACAATAAATAAAACCTTCCATTACCTTTTCCACAAGGAAAACTTGCTGTAATGTGTCTTAATAAACTAAGACAAATAAAAATGGAATAACCATCTCCCCGGATTTCCCCCCAGTGCAGACATTTTTAAACAAAATTTGCTTGCATTCCAAATGAATGGGCTGCATGTTTAGATTGGATTTGTCTACTGATCCAATACCTGATAAAATGGGATCACTTTGTTTTTGCTGGCTGAGGTAAAACTTTCTCATAAATTTGAAAAAATTCTATTCAGTGACTGGGATGTCACTCCCCAGCTATTGAGGCTGCTGCTTGTTGGACCTCCATTACAGCTGGTTTGGGCCTCATATGAAAACACTTTCAACATTATTCACAGCTGCCAGTTCACTGGGTAGACAGTGTACACTCTAGCAAGAGCTGCCACCTCCCAAAATTCGACAATGACAAAGAGGTAAGCCACCAGCTGTGCTCAATTCACTGATTTAATTACACTGCATCTGATACCCACCTGATATTACAATGCCTTGAAAAGGTATTCAGCCCCCCAAATGATTTCCACAATCTGAGATTTTTTAAAATTTGTGACTCACTCAACTCTGCAACAGACCAGAAAAAGAATTAAAAAAAAAAAAAAAAAGAACTGAAATGTTAACAATTAATTCCAGTTAGTGTTGAGCCAAAAAGTTCCACTTTAGTTTCATCAGACCACAAGACCTTCTGCCATATCTTTGTAGTATCTTCCAAGTGATGTTTTGCAAAGTCTTTACTGCAAGCATGTGCTTTTTTCCACGAGGGCTTCTTCCTTGCCATTCTTCCATAAAGGCCCTTTTTGTGCAATAGCTTGGGGATTGTTGACCCATGGACATCATTTTCAGTTACAGCCACTTCTATAGCTCGGTTAGAGCGACAGTTGTCATCACAGTAGCCTCAATGACAAGTGCCATTCTTGTTCAGCGACTAAGTTTAGGGGGACGGCCTGCCCGAGGCAGTGTGCCTGTAGTTCCATATTTCTTCCACGTCTGTATGATGGACTGCACTGTGCTCCAAGGTGTGTTCAGCGCTTTTGAAATGTTCTTGTATCCTTCCCCAGATTTGTGCTTTTCCACAATTATGTCCCTCACTTGTTTTGAATGCCCTTTTCTCTTCATTTTGGTTTGTTCAATGGAAAATCCAACTATACTGTTTGACCTTATAGAGAGGGAAGGTATTTATGCTCATGAAGTAATTCAAAACAGGTGATCCACTAATTTCCCACACAGGTGGAGACTATCAACAAATTGGATGAGTTTATAAGACAATATCTTGCACCTGAGCAAGGTTAGCCTTATAATTAAAAGTGGTATAAGAACTTTTTAAAACTCAAAGTTTTATTTTATAAAATATATATAATCATATTTTAATAATATAATATAATATAAATCTGAGACAATAAATTGTGAAAACAGTATTGGGGGCTGAATACTTTTTCAAGGCACATAAGGCACTTTTTCAAAAATGTGAATGTGTATGAAGCGCCAGGACAATTTCTGTTAACTGATGAATTCAAGGACTGTGACTGACATGAATGCATACTGTTTGTGAAGCGCTTGGATTTATAGTATTTATGTTGTTAAAATTGAGTTTTTAAAGTCAATGTTAACAGTGAGAAATTATCTATGGTCAATGAAACAAGCCAAGATGCTTTTGAATCAAGAATTTTGAATGTTTGAAATGGAGTTCAGCATATCTAAATCTAAACAAAAATTCAGATGAAATAAAATATAAACTATTCTACTTTTGCAAACCAGCTGCAGAACTATAGATTGCTAACAAAGTATCTATAAAGTAAACATATTATTTTGTGTTCAGTATAACCCCTAACCTGAATACACTGTTTGTTCTCAGGGTACTGAATATACCTACATGTCTTTGTGGTATCTGGATGGGTGGATAGTAGACACAAATGGTGGGACCAATTTAACCATTTAATATTTAATATGATTTATCCATTTAATATTTAATATATTAGTGGTTCTGCCAGAATCTGCTATAAGCTGATTGCAGGGCATACACTTTTCAATGTAAAGCAAACTTAGTTCACATATAACAAAACCCACAATTCTCGTACAATTTATTGATTGCAACCAACTATAAACAGTACCAGAGGGATCTTAGCTGTGTGAGGTCTGACCTTAATTTCTCAAATGCATGGTATGTTTTTGCGTTACACTTTTGTGTGCATGTTGCATTTGTAGAAAATAATCGTTGTAGCATTAGTTTTTCCAAGCGGCACAATAGATGCACTTTAACACTATCGGCCTCATGTCAGATGATGATGTCAGACGCACTTGAAAGCGTGAGCTCACCTCCCTGTGGAGAGGATTGTGGGTCATTGTAAGAGACACCTTCTGCAGAGAGGGGAGAAGCTCTTTGGGTTCAATTTAGATCATTAGATCACCACAGCCTGCTAATGTCTTCTCACCCCCAGCCCCCTTAGTGTAGCCTCACTGCCAGCCACTCCTCCTGCCATCTCCCAGCAGGGACACAACCACTCTGAGTCACACCACCCCATGCAACCCCCTCCTCACTCCACTCACCCCCCCGAGGACAGTATCAACCACCATCTCGAGCAGCAGAAAAAAAATATATATCATTGTTCCATCCCCCATCCTTCTCACCATGACATCACCTCTGTCTCCATTACCCATCCTTCCCCTCATCCTGATCGCTGAGATAAGGCAGGAAAGTCAATGATCAGCCAGGAATCCCGTTACATCGGGCAATGTATCCTACCTTCCCTCTTTGCCTTAATTAAAATGAGTGGGCCAGAAACAAAATGGGTGAAAAGAGCTATGGGGCGGTGTGACTGGTGCTGAACATGGCTCAACATGGGGAGGGGGGAGTATCATGATCCAGGAGTTGTCTGCTACTGCTAAGTTGTCATAACAAGGCTACAAGGCTTACAATGTTGCAACGACATTGCCTCAATGTGAAGAAGAGCTGAGGCTAGACTGGGTCTATTGATGTTGTCATTCTGGGAGAGCAGGGGATCTCACTCACACTTTAGAGACTCACCTATAAAACCCAATCAACTGGTTGGTGGAGTTCACTGACCCAGAAAATGACTCCCCTGGCAAGAAGGAAATGATAGTTAGAGGAGTATGGTGGGGACAAACAGGAGGTCCTTTGAAGCCAGCAAAAAGAAGGAAACAAGATATGCATCAATATAAACCAATAACTATTAATGTAGACCAGATGTTAGTCTTCAGGAATATTTTGGGGTCATTACATTAAGTAAGAATAATCACTGAATTCACAAGGGACATTTCTGACAAAAAAATTTTCATGTCCCTTTTTATTTGTCAAACAGGTATATAGTGTGATATTTAGTGTGCTTATTGCCAGTGGAAACATCTTTGATTTGTTACTCCCTCTCTTTTTTGACCTGGATGTGTTGCGAAGGAGAGCCTTAACATGTGTGCCTTAATTGAGGATAACATCAAGTTGTCAGTTTCTTGCAACATTTAAATTGGCAGTGCTGGAAAGATGTCTTGTTTACAGTGATTCTTACAGCTAACTAAAGTTTTAAGGGGACCTTACAAGGACAGGCAGCCAAAGCTATAATGGTTTAGCACAGCACAGTAAAGCCATCTGAAAGAAACTGAATATGGAGAACAAATGTATTATATTTAGATCACATAGATGGATTCTATCAGTGATTTCTATTCTTGACAAAGTGCCACCCACTGCAAAAAACAATGTGCAACTTAGCAGGACAGAGAGAATTAAGCATTTATGAGCATTTTGTTTATTATACCTTATATGTAAATATTGTTGTAACTGCACATTTGTTTTGTACAGCTGCCTTGGATAATACTGTCATGTAACTTTTATTTGTTAAGCTTCAACATTTAATTAATAAAATGAATTCAATTTTATCAAATTATTATTTAGTTATAAACCAATAATTTACCTTTGGAAACAAGATAAATTACTCTAATCAATGTTGGATGACAAACATGCATTGACTGTACTGAAATCAGAGGTCCCATTTCCTGATAATAGCTCTCTGTGAAAAATATGCACATAAAGCATTGAAGATATGACATTAATTACTAGACACATTGCCATGGTCGACTTTCAAGTCAGAATTTTCTGTAATGTTGACACTGCCAGTGTTGGAGAAACATTGCAAGAATGTCATAAGTAAGCTGGGAATGTTGGGAAATTTACAGGGGGTGTGGCAATTGCCCCTTAACTGAAAGTGCTACTGAAGAGTATGTTATAAATGACTTCTGTGGAAAAGCAGAGCGCCAAAAGGAATATATAAAGCTGATAGGTCATTTGAGAGAAACCTATTACTGAAATAACCCAGACATAGTTCTAATTAATGGAACTAGTCTTTCAGAGCTTTTTCAAGCTGTATGAGAGCTCAGTTCAACTGGAATACAATTGTGTCTCCTCCTTGCTGAACCTTTCATGTGTAATTTTTATCCAAGATTTTTTTCCCAGTTTAAAAACAAAACACAAGTCGAGCCCAGAACCTGGTCTGGTAACCCGGTAGCTGTAAAACAAAGAAGTTGTTGAACATTTATTTCAGACTTTTACTGTGGAGAATTTTTCCTCATTTAATTTTGTCTGTTTGAATGTGTGTGTGTGTGTGTGTGTGCGTGTGTGTGTGTATGTGTGTGTGTGTGTGTGTGTGTGTATGTGTGTGTGGTGTGTATGCATGTATGTTACAGGAAAATAATGAAAAGAGCAATTTTGTGAGATTGATGCAGAGTAAGAAGTATGTATGTGCTTATGTGTACATTAGGCACTATAAATGTAAGGGTGGTACAAGGTACAGGGTAGTACAAGTGTGTTAATGGTCCATGGTTTGGCCCCATATAAATAGTATGATATAAGATGTAAGCAATGATGTAAACAACATTAGATCTACGAATAACTACCAAGTCAAATAAAACATATATACATACAGGGATGCAGGGATGTATTAAATGTAATAGTCATGTTAGTATAACAATAATTACCAGGCATTGCATGTAGGGTAAAAGAGTTACCATTATGTGCTCATACATTTGCAGTTTCTCATTTTGAAGTTCAGTCACTGTGTAAGTGGCTGTTCTAATTGTTGTTGCTCCTGTGATATGGGTTTAATGTTACTTTAATCTTTTCACAGTGGCCTTATAAGGAGTTTTGGCTGAGAGCAAAGAGAAGTGTGTATGTAGATCTGTGTATATTGTGCTGGTGCAGTAGGATGGAGCTGGCATGTAGAGCAGGAGCGGGCCCATTCACAAACATCTGGAGACTCCCATCATCCTACCCCCACCCCCATCTGCATGACTAACAGCCAGTAAACCCACACAGCTGGGAAGGAATGTTGTCCTGGGCATCCCTGCTCTACTTATTCTTGTAGCTCCGCATAGTGCAGTTCTTAATATGGACCTGATCTAATGATCATAGGGTTGAAGATTCAGTTCCTTGATAGATCACTCCTGTTGAATATCTTGCATAACCCACTTCGGCCAGACAATCTCATGTTATAAAGCCATTTTCAACCTTCTTTATGAGACGTTTAGCTCAGTTGAGTCATACTGAGATTACATGTCAGGGGTAAAAACACTGATTTGTATTTCATGCAATAATGTTACCAATGTTGTTTTCAGAGGATAGCTTGAACTACTCTCTGAAATATCAATGTTTGATCTCAGTTTGAACTTGTATATCTTGAGCTTAATGTGAAGTCTTGAAATAAGTTTTGAAAGTACTAGCAGAAGTAAATAAATATAAATAAGCCCCAGTGTTTAGCTGGATGTGTCCTATTTCTCAGCTGAGATGACACTCTTTGTACACCCAACAAAACACTTTCTGTTGGCTTTGCTTTCTTCAAGAACCAAACAGGTTGTCTTTACTAACTGCAAGTTGTGAGTGAGGTGAGTGCAGGCAAGTCAGTGACACATGCAAAGGCACATAAAGGTGATAAGCACCAGATAAGCTAAAAGGGAGGGCAAGCAATTGGAAAAATTTGCTTATCATGCTTACCACACAAAAAATAAATAAAATAAAATAAAAATCACCCATTGAGTTTTTTTTGTTTGTTGGTGATGGCAGGCAGACACTTAGCTACTGGCTGCTACTTTTGTTGTTGCAGAACAGAGATGCCTAAAAAGTCTCAAAAAGATTAAAAAGATTCACATGCGTATTTGCTCTCCAGTGGAAAAGATAACCCAGGCCTTTGCATTCTGCAACCAGGTGACTCTTTAAAGCCGAATGGTAAAAATCAACCCCAAAGGGGCAGCTGACAAATTTTTTCCCTGCTAACAGCAGTGGCAACTTCCTGTTTATCCAATGCTTAGAGACTTCTGTTTCATTAACAGGTTAATTCATAAACAAGGGATGGGGACATCTGAACACTGCTGTTAGCAGGGAAGGAATTTCATTGTCAACCTGACACATACATGACATTGTCAGGGTTGTTTGTCTCAAAATGGCATTACCGCCATGCCAAGCCCAAGCTTTCCCAGACAAGCTGGCAATCCCTGGGGTTTGCACAGACAGTACATTCCTGTTAAAGGTGTATCTGGTGCAGAGATTCTGTTATGTGACCCCCCTCAGGGGAGGACTAACCCTGTCATAGCACTGTGTCTTCTTCAGAGGGCCCCCTTAAAAGGATCAAGGTTTTTCCTCTTCCTGTCTCCAGCCTGTTCCAAAAGGTCCACAGGATCTTGGTCCCAGACCAGATTTATGGGTGACCTTTTTAATGATTTATTTTCCTTTCTTGAATCCTCTTCTTTTACAGGCTGTGTCATGGACCTGTGTGAGTTGGATATAGCAGGGTGGCTACAGATGGTTAAATATCTCCTATCCTACAGGTAGTAGCTGTCCGCCCTCACTGAAATGGCTCTTAACTGGGGTGAGGCACTAACTGCAGCCATCTTCATAAGGTCAGCTGTGCAACCATGCCAGTGTCCATACTGTTGAATCAGAGAATGTGTTACAGATAGAACACAGGTAAAGGTGGAGTTGAATGAATGAAAACATCTCCCCATTCCCCCATGCTATCCCATTTCACATGGTTTCACTATTACATAATGCACTATTCGTACACAGTTCAAAAGAAGATTTACAGGAATGTCACTCAAGCTTTTCTGTAACCCTGTTTTTTCTTTTGTCATTATTATATGCAGGATGGCGGGATCTGTTTCAAACTCATAAAAAATAAATAAATGAATAAATAAATGAATAAATAAATAAATAAATAAATATGGCCTACACTGATTCTCTCCTACCATTGTACTGAGAGCATAGAACTGGAAATGTTATTGCCTTGAATGAATGAAGGCAAACAGAAAATATCTTATAACTCTTACCAATTACTATTTAATATCGAATATATCTGTGTCCTCCTTGGTTATGTAGAAGCTGTATGTATCTTTCTTTTTGTATTATTAGCTCTGCAATAATATTTGACAGGCCATTGTGTGAAGCTCTATTAAGCTGTTACAATCTGCCATGGTGTGTTGTGCTGTCACCTCTCTATCTGCCTTGCATTTCCTTTTTTTCTGCAAAGATCATGTGTATCAGTGGATGACACCTACAGCAGATGGGTCAGCCAGTGACCCACTGGGGGGAGGGCTATTTAGACTAGATGAGGTTTATAGCAGTATCACTCGGCTGCACGGCCCTATGTGCAGCACCGTTTTCAGGGGGCAAATATTTGTTGTTGCTGAGCCAGCACTCCTAGCAAAGGGCCTGAGTGCTGTGCGTTCAGTTTGCCATTTGAAGTGTATGTTTATGGAGCACTGGCATACACAGGATCCCTCTGCAGGCTGGGGACAACCAGGGCTCATGCACTAACAGGACAGACACCATTTCTTTCTGAGGTGACTTCTTTCAGTTGAATCCTTACCATCCAGACACTCCTAGTTTTGCTACATTTTTCCACCTCTGTCATTGCATCATTCACAACTAGAGGAAACTCCAGTGGGCACAATAGGGCTTCTTACAGTGAGAGACACCATCTTGTGGTCAGTTTTAGTAGTTCATCAAATAATATTCCAGTCTGGGATTTTTTTGTGCTTATATCTCATTGATAACTACCTGCTGTATGCCACCTTGAAGTGAAGTTGCTCACCCAAAGATAAGCTCAACTGCCAAAATATGTCACAACATTTCACAGGGGTACAGAACAGTTGCCTGGACCTTTGGGTTGGATCTTTCTTTCCATTTCCACTACAGAACTCAAATCAGGCTGGCATGAGGAGTAACCAAAGTGGATTGAGCCAGCATGGCGCCATTGTTTTTCGACTGCATTACCCATAGCCACAGCACATGCTTTTTGACAGCTTTGGGTTGTAGTGAGCTGTACTTTGAACTGCAGTTTTTACGTTTACAAAGACAATAAAGATAAACCACTAGGAATCTGAATTTACTGAGTAACCCTGCTCCCAGCCATGCTGTTGGAAAGGTTGACAATATACAACCAAGCTCTCTTCAAATTAACCAAAATGATTTTATTACAGTTTGGAATTCCAAGTGACTCATGAAGCAATAAGGTTTGTGTTAGAATTGTTGCTTATAAATTATGATTAAATTTTATTATGTCTGAATTGAATAATCTATATATATACATTGCCTTGAAAAGGTATTCAACCCTGACCCTTTTTACCGCACAAATGATTTCCACAATAACAAAAATCAAGAACTGTCAACAATTAATCAGTATTCATCCCCCTTCTTTAGTACTTGGTTGAACCACCTTTTACTATTACAGCCATCAGTCTTTTTTGATAAGCCTCTATTAATTTTGTACAATGTGATAGAGCAATATTAGCCCATTCCTCCATGCAAAATTGCTCAAGCTGTACCAGGTTAGTTGGGCAGTGGTGGTGGACAGCAATTCTGAGGTCTTTCCACAGATGTTCTACGGGGTTAAGATCAGGGGTCTGACTGGGCCACTCAAAGATTTTCTTCATTTTAAGCTAATGTAGTGTTGCTCTGGCAGTGTGCTTTGGGTCATTGTCCTGCTGAAACACAAACTTCCTCCCTAGTTTCCACTTTCCGGCAGAGGGAAGTAGGTTTTTATCCAGAATCTCCATATATTGTGCAGCATTCATCTTCCCATCAATCTTGACCAGATTGCCAGTCCCTGCTGCTGAAAAGCACCCCCCTAACATGGTGCTACCACCAGCGTATTTCACTGTGGGGATGACGTTATCTGGCTGTTGCGCAGTGTTAGCTTTATGCCACACATACCGCTTAGCGTTTGAGCTAAGACCTTGTACCATATCTTTGTAGTATCTTCCAAGTGATGTTTTGCAAAGTCTTTACTGCAAGCATGTGCTTTTTTCCACGAGGGCTTCTTCCTTGCCATTCTTCCATAAAGGCCTATTTTGTGCAATAGGTTGGAGATTGTTGACCCATGGACATCATTTTCAGTTGCAGCCACTGACTTCTGTAGCTCAGTTAGAGTGACAGTTGGCATCACAGTAGCCTCTCTGACAAGTGCCATTCTTGTTCAGCGACTAAGTTTAGGGGGGACGGCCTGCCCTAGGCAGTGTGAATGTATTGTAGTTCCATGTTTCTTCCACTTCTGTATGATGAACTGCACTGAGCTCTGAGTTATGTTCAGTGCCTTTGAAATGTTCTTAATGTTTGTTGATGTCTATGGACTGTGCTTAAATCATTTTTGTTTGGAACTTCAGAAAGGGCATGTATGCTTTATGCTGGGCGCTACTCTGCTAAACCAATGACTAAGTAGCCAAAACTCAATTAATTTGCTATTAACCTATTTACATCATGCATTACACAATTGTCATAACCAATTCATTGCAACCTTTGTTATGTAACTGAAAAGACCTCCCTCTTGTATTTTTGTATATTCCCTCTAAAAGGAATTTGACAGGTGACTTCTGGCTGCAAAAGAATTAATCAAACAACATTTAATCAATAAAGAATTTATTATGTAGTGCAGGTTTAGGGTGCGACTTGATTATTGGCCATGTGGACAATAGACCTTTAAACGGTCATAGTAGTAATGAAGGCTAGATCTTCTCTCAGTCACTCTCAGTCAACACTAGATGGCAGTGATGTACTAAGATGTGAGAGGGAGCAGCAGCACACATCTCTCTCATGGTCCCCTACCACTGTTGGAGAGCCAGTGTGCAGTTCAGTCTTGCAGTTTGTCGGTCAAATTGCTAAGTGTTACTAAAGCGAACCAGACCTGCCCACCCACCAGCCGTGAAGAGGAAGGGCGAGAGCAAGGGCATCTCTTTGCAAAAGCAAATAACCGTGAAACTGGACGACCTGCCCATCAATCTAGTGAGACCAGTTTGACCTGTCATTTAGGAGGAGCTGGCTGTTATTGGGCATCTTCACTTCAGAGGACACACAAAGGCTATTTTGAAGTGCAGGCTACTGCAGTTGGTCACTGCCAACTGAAACAATTCACCAGGCTCATTTTATTGGGGTTTAAAAGACATCTGTGATAAGGTTTTGCTTGTAAGGACTAGTGTTCTGCTCTGTTCAAGAGGATCACTTGAAGTGAATCTCTCAAGTAGGCTGGAAGCCATAAGCCCTGTATCAAAAACATAAATGGAAGAGACTACAGTCTATCTATCTCAGGTGGTTCTGTTTTAAATCAAACACAACCATCTGGCCTTCACTGTTCCATTGTGTACAGTAATAGTTCATGTAGATGTAGGCTAATAACATCAGGATAAAATGGATGTTTCACTCTACTAGAGTGGAGCTCCACAAGCAATGAAAACAACTTTCAGTTATTTAATTTATTTCACTGTTCTGCATAGTTGCATTTCTGCAACATTTGGTCTCATTTATCCTTCTTCAGGCAGCACACAACAATATGTTAGCGAGCTAGCAAGGGGACCACAGGTACAGGTAAGTTAGCTTGTATACAAGATTAATCAATTAACCATTATTTGGTTAGCTATCAGTACCTACATTCTTGGTCTATAATATCACAAGGCTGAATAGCATGAACTACACCTATTAAGAAAGCAGTGTAGTTGACATTGACAACTTGCAAGCCATTGTAAGCAAGTGGCTGTACAGTTTACTTGGTCCTGGCATTAAAGTATGCCTCTGCTTCTGTTTTTTTGTGCCCCCCTTTTTACCCCTAACTTTTGCAATTGGCAGTTGTAGATTAGGTCACTGCAATATCCTCTGAACTCCTTCAGACATGTGGGGGTGTCATGAATGCAATTGTGCAATGCATTCATATATATATACATATATACACCAATGACTGTTTTTCCACACTACAAATCCCACAATGCACCAGAACAGCAAATGCATCTCCCAAATGTCATCTGCCCAACTCATAGGTGCCTGGAGAGTTCTAGGGAGCCGAAAGTGATACAGTGAAGGAACCCTGATGGACAAAATCCACCATCGTCGGTTGTGTTTTGTCGCTATGAACTCCTTATCATTGTCCGCAAATGAACAAGTGCCTTGGCTAACTGAAATGCAAAGGTTCCATGTTTCTGAATTTCTAAGCTCATTGTAATAGGTCTGAGATACACAAAGCAGTTTTGGACAGATATTTGACTGTGCAGTCAATAATCAACAAATACAATTTGCCAATGTGTGAAATTCACTATCAGAATGTCATATCTTCCATTAATCACACTGTTATCCATGGATTCAATCAACACTGCAAAAAATCAATCATGATTTTTCTGTTATGTTAACTGCCACAGCTGTGGCTACACCTTACATAGCCACTTCACATAATGTATATGCCATAGTGTACTTTCAGTGCAAAATTAAATTATATTATAGCTGAAAATTGGTTAAATGGGGCCAAGAAAACACAGGCCTTGATAATCTTAAAGTGCTCTTGTCTTGTTTCAGTTTGTCAAGACATGGGGCAGAAACCATATACACAACATTTCATGGTAGCCATATTGATGTTGGGCCCCTACATTTAGAGTTATCAGCTGGTATCATGAAAGGTAGAATTGGATATGTTCAAAATTTCATGTTAATGATCTCTGTGAATTAGGTTGTATTTGGGCCTCACATCAAACTTCAAAATTTGGTGGCCATATTTTTTTAACCTCAAATGGGTAAACCATTTAAAGGATTTTTACATTTGTGCTGTCTGGTTAATCACAACAGTGTTTTCCACCTCTGTCCAATCACCCCTTTTATTGTTGCACCCCAAAGTTCTTGTGGAAAGTGGGTGGGGCAAAAATGACACTGTAAGACATGAACACCATACTTGTGAGTGTGCTATTTTGAAGTATAGATGCCTAAGGGAGAAGCTGACGTCTAATGTAAACCTCTAAAACCTCAAATGTATTTGATTAATTAAGAAGTAATGAAGGAGTCATTTGTCCCTTCATACAATGGTGTATTTTTTAACCACTTAACCACATCATGGGAAGTCATACATACCAATTCAACTTTTTTATTTTATTTTTGTTATGAGAGGAATACATGGTGAAAATTACACAACTATTACATACTGTTCCTGAATTACACCCTTTTGAATAAAAGCCCTGCCCAAAAAAACCACAACATCCAAGGTGTTGACAGTACCATGTGACCTATCATTATAAACTTTTTCAAGGATACTTTCCTTAGCCATCTGCATCACTAATATATTTTGTGCATTTGAACTAACTGTTTTGTAGTTATGACATTTTAAAAATGGTCACTTCTGGTATATGAGCCCCTGGTTAAAATAGATATTTTGGCAAGAAATTTTAATGCTATATCTCATTGTTATGCATCTCTCGCATTTGGGAAAAAGTTTGAAATATTTTAAGTATTTCAGGACTGTCTGAAAATGCCTTTAAGTGGTGAATACAATTTTCCAAATCATCAATAAGATTTAAGTACCGTTTCATTTCAGTGGTCACTTTTGCTATATTTCAATTTTAATTAATAACATTTTTTTTCCTTGTTCTGTTGGAGTTTATTAAAACTATTAGATCACTGCTAATACAAACATGACCCAAAATATGTTAATATTATGTTGCATTTTTAAGTCTTAAAAATAACATGTAGTTTACCTTTAAAATAAAGAAAAATGTGGGAATCATAACATTTTAAAAAATCGGAGGGCATGGAGAAAGAACTTGATGGATCTTTGCAATAGCAAACTGAGGCCTATCCATCAGTGTTGGCAGTGGTTAGGGACAATTGGTGGCCAGGAGTGTGTTGTTCATGCGGCTGCACACTGTACCAGCCTTTTACTGCTTCCTCTATGGCCAAGAGTGACAAAGCAGCAATGACAGAATAACAGCCCTTTCTTCACCACTGGGAAGATAAGCAATAGTTAATAAAAACCTGAAGCATTGTCTGCTCTTGGCTGCTTGCTGCGACAGTATTTTTAGCCATGCAGGAGCAGGTCTGCTGAAGGAGAGAGCAAAGCCTTGACAGGGACCCATGGTTCCACACCTGTGGTGGAGGCTGCTCCTAAAATAACATGGGACACAAATGCATCTTTAATGACAGAACAGCCCTGTATTGTTGTCTGATCTGCCAAGCTGGGCTCATCTCAGTGCTGCTGGTCCTTGACCAGCTCTGTCTGATATTGTAGGAACCTGATCAACCAGCAATGGGTCGGGCTGGCAGATGGAGAAGCTAAAGTTGAACAATGATGCATGGAGATGTACACAGGACTGTGCAGTCATCAGATTGGCTCAGCTGAACCCAGTGCAGGATTCCAAATGATTTACAGTACCAAAGGGGGAAATTCAGGCAGGCTGGCACTGATTTGTCATTTCCAGTACTACTAAGACACATGAGTCAATGGTGCATTTCAAAATCATGCACTCTCTCACACACACACACACACACACAGAGAGCAAAGTTATGTAGTGAGCTTACACAAACAGAGAAATACAATATCTCAAAACCCATTTTCAGGGAGCATTGAAATAACCTTTTCCCTAATTGAGTTTGTCAGTACACTCAAGATGAAATAGAGCTTGCCTGTTGATTGGTGGTTGGGTAAAATAACGTGTCTCTCTCTGTCTTTCTCTCTCTCTCTCCTACCATGCTCTTTATCATATTCTTTTTTCTCTGCTGGTGAAATATGGTCTGGGAAGGCAAGAGAAATCCTGCCTGTGCTGAAACACATGGGCTGTATATGAAATTTGGCAGGGTGGTGGGCCACAATGGGATGCTTTCAGGTGCTGCAAACCTGGTTTTCTTTTTTTGAGGGGGATGTTGGCAGAGAAGAATAACAGTAGTATGGCGGGCGGCACAGGGAGAACCTTTATCTCTTTAGGACTGTTTGCCTGGGTTAAGCCTTCTTTTTTCTCTTACCACCAAATTGAGGGGCATTGCAAAAGCCCTCAAAGACATGGCAGTGTCTGGGGTGGGGTGGAGAAAGTCTAACAAGAAACAGATCTTTAAGACCCACTCTCCAAAGTGAGAATTCTCTTTAGCCCACAGCTTTGTTTGGCAGTCGGCACTGTTTTTTCTATCTACAGTATAAGTGCTTCAGCCCGTTCCACGCCTTCAGTCATATCTCCACAGTGGATCTTCTAGAACTTTACCATTCAGTGCGTCTAATGCCTCTCAATTGATCATGTGTTTCAGATGCATTTGAGTTCACAGACATGACAGACATGACATCACAGACAATTTTGGCTATTGCCTTGAAAGAAGAAGCAATGGTGTGGGGTATTCTGGGTGTGGTGATGTACCCTCCAAAGTCTAGAGGTTTGGTGGCCTCGTCCTACCCTCTGTGCTCTTCCTGTAGTGGGAATAAGTGAAAATGTTCAATTCCAGGGCATTCTAAGCTGTCTTGAGCCCCTAAACGTGAGTGAAATGGGGGACACAATGTGAGAGAGTAAGACAAAGAGAGATAGGGAGAAAGAGGGAGAGAATGACCTGGATTGATACTGAGGAAGAGGAAGAAAGTGAATGATAGTCATTGGGAGAGAAAGAGGCAGAGTAAGAAACAGAATGAAACAGAGAGTTCAAAATTTATGAAGAAGAGAGAGACACGCAGAATTGACAAAACAAAATATCTTTGTAATTATAGATATCATCCATAGTGAATTGATGGGCTACAGGACTACAGAGCTGAGGTTGTCACAATCGTAAAAGTTTGGCATACCCCAGAGGTCCATTGGTCCTGCTGTGAGGACAACCCCCCCCCCCCCCTCAATTCAGCACCCCTGCAGGGTCGGGCCTGTTTATCTCTTCCGAAGCCGCTATGATTAATGAGGCCCTGAACACATCCTCTTTCCCCTGGACCTGGGGAGAGCCACAGCTGAGTAAACAGCTGCCGTTATTCCTGCCCGCCCAGCCCGGGAGAGTAGCCACAGGTAGCCAAAAACACCCCCACCACACACTCGCAGCGCAAGACCTCACCTCCTCTCCCAGTATGCCCCAGAGACAACAGCAGAGAGGGGGAGAGGCAGCGGGGGAAGGCTGGGAGGATTGCAAAGCACCCTCCTCTACACTTGCAAGGTCAGCAGAGGAAAAATCAGAATCACTTTCTCCCAGAAGGGAAATGAAATTCCTGCATGTGTTACTTTTTGACATTGTTATTCAACTCCCAGATATCACACAGCAAGTGTTAAGTAAGTTCAACAAGTGTGAGCTTCCATGCATTCTCAAATGGGATAAATTTTGGCAAAATTAAGCAGATTCATTTGGTTTATGGACTGGTTTATGGTTTGGTCTCCTAGTTTAGTGAGAATTATGTCACTTCAAGTGCTAACAGTATTTGGAGAAACACAAACAAAACAAAAGACTGCTTCCTGTTGGTTAGTTAAAGGGTGAGGGGAATTATGTTCAAGTAAAAAAAAAAAAAAAAAAAAATGTGAGTGTTCATATGTTTTGTACCTTGCTTGCTACAGTTTTAAACAATGCCTTTACTGAGTGCTCTCTGGTCATGCGTTTTTAAGGTGTTTCCATTGGATCCTTGCTTAATGAGTGATTTATGTACCGTAATGGACATAAATTAGATATAGACCATAAAAGACCACAAATCCACAGTCAAACCCAAATGTTCATTACAACTGGTTAAAACATTAAAATTCTCCAAATGTGGATGGAATGACTGGTCATTTTCATTCTTCTCTTAGTTTATTTGCTCATAATGTTATTTTTATTGATTTAATTTCATAGATGCAACATTTTTCTCATTTTAATCATTTACAATCATGCATGCTGTGTGTGCTCATCATCAAAAAAGTAAGGAGCCAGTCCTCTGGTTGAGAGTGTTTGCTTACTGCAAGTCTCAGAGGGCAGTGTTTTTTTGTTTTTTTGTGTTTATTTGTTTAGGGACACAGGTGCCAAAAGTTTGTTGCTTATTCAGTGGTGTAGTCGCAGGAGCTGTGCTCCCCCTCTCAGGGGGATGGGTTTCCCCATTTACAGTCTGGAACTAATTATATATGTCTTGTGTCTGCTGTTCCCCTCTTAGTTTCAGGTAATGTGATTTTAGGAGGGACTATATCTGTCTGGGCAGTCATTCGCCCATGGCAGTTTCCTCACCTCTTCATATTTGTTTGTATTTCTCTGTGTAAATTGCATCACCCAGTAGGGCGCCTTCAAAGCTCTAATGGGTGCATCAGCAATTGCTGTTCTTGCTCACATTTTGCTGTGTTAGTCTACAGCTGATTCCATTTATCCATTTCGCTTTTGAATTAATATGCCACCTACAGGGAGGATAGTGATCATTTGTGACTTTTTACTTTTACATTCCAGACCAGCACACAATAATGTCGATGCAGATTATAAGCGGAGATTTAGGTCCAGCCCAACAAAGCCTTGATGCAATCCGACTGATCAATTTTCAGTGACAACTATATGACCCACCAAAATTCTCTGCTTTAGTCTTCCACTGCCAGCAGGCTTTAGATGTTTGTAGGACAGTCTGTGGCCGGCTTGGAATTGTCAGTAAAGCCAGACATTTTTTGGGGGATATTCCTTGGGGGCATCTTAAAGTGAATATACACATATCAGCTTGCATCTCACCATGTGGGGAAATCAGGGCAGGAGTAGATGGAATTTCCCAGACAGAGTCGGGCCTGGTGGTGGGTGAGGAAGCACATGAGTGGTGATGCAAAGGCAGGGTGGGGGGAGCGGGGGTAAGGGGCTGGTGAGGGGTCTGCCAAGGCTTCCCGTCTTGCTGTGGAGGTGTTGGGTGAGGAATGGGCAGTGGCCAGAGGCTATGTGATTATTAGTGACAAGGTGGGAAGCCACGGGCTGGTGGGACTGAGTGATGGTGGCAGTGGGGCCTGGTAGTCTTGCCAAATGAGGTGTCTGGCTCCATATCAACCCCCTGCCTGCATCAGTGTCTCTTCCAGAACAGGAACCACCAGCACTGAGATGGGACTGGAAGTCCTCAGTGCCATCCTGCTGTGTGTCTCCCCACTAGTCTTTGGTTATTTGTCTCATTGTCTCATTGAGTGTGTCTTTTATTGAGTAGGGTTTGACCGAATAAGGCCTCACTGCCTGATGGAAGCTGCTCGAGGCACCCTGGCGATCACCGGAAAAGTGCGTTGACGCTCTTCCTCCACTGTGGCGGTGCTCTTGCAGGAGCCAGCCTGGAGGAACACAAACAGAGGTGCAGCATGAAGCACAAATCCTTGCTTCCTCTGAAACTTCCAGCCCGCTTTTTTCCTGTCCAAATTCCACAGCCATTAAACTTTCCTGGCAAGTGTTCAGAAAACAACAGAGCCACCTCACCCAGCCCCCTTCCCCTTCCTCTCTTTGGATATCAGGGATCTGTGGCCTGGCTCCTTAAAAAAGGATCTGACTTCATACTTGTTTTTTTTTTTCTTTCATGGATCAGATTCCCTGCAAAATGTCTACTGGTTTTCACAAAAGGTCAAGACGAAGCGTGGGTGAATGTGGGGGCTCCCTTCCCTTCTATTTAGTCTCAGAAAACCCCCCTCACTTTGGTTCCTCTATGTGTAAAGATGATATTAAACATGCATGGATCAGTGTAGCCTGATTATTCAAATTGAGATGTGATTTCAAGGCTGTTTTACCAGCCTTGAAATAACATCTCAATTAGCCCAGCAAACACTCAAACTGTAATCACAGAGCTACTGGGCTGCATTCCTTGCAATGTAGAGGCAGCATGTGATGGAAAGCTTTGTGTATTGTTAGTTTACATTACATTACATTACATTACATTCATTTAACAGATGCTCAGTGTCATACCAGGCTAACAACAGTCAGACCAGTGAGTGTGAGCATAACACTATTCAAACACAACCCCAAGTTAACTATTTTAATGGTGTGAACTGGTTTAATGGTGTGAACACACAGTGAAGAGTTCCATCTGATTGTTGATTTTAACTCTTCAAAGTTCAGGCTGAAAAGAAACATGACACTAAAACAGCAAGACATTGATTTATTTCTAAAGAGTAAGTTAACATCTCCTGACTGTCAATGATTAATTTACATTTGGATAATACTCCTCATGTACATTGGTAGGCCAGAATGTACTCAACCCCCATAATAATACTTAACTGGAAATAAAGAAAAGTGTCCTCGCTCAAAAAAAGGGAGAATTCTTATAGGTATCCATAAAGAGGAGGAGCAGCTTTCAGGTAAATCTTCCCTGCTGCTAACTTTTCTCTGACACTTACCATTGACTTTTTTAACAATTCCTACTCCCAATGGGGTTTTCCAGGGCAAGCCAGCTGCTTAAACTTGTTAAAAAAAAAGAGGGAGGAGAGAGGTGGGAGAAGGGAGAGCAGCCTCTGTGTGGGATAAAGGCCGACCTTTACGGCTAAATGAGAACAATCTGGAGCTGCTTGTGAACCGAACCAAGAGAGGGGAGTCAAGGAATTACTGTGCTCATCAAAAAAACAAAAACATCAAGAACAGGAAAGAAAAAAGGCTGTGACACCTGTGCAGGGGGCCTTGTGAGTCTGGGGTCTGGACTCGGAGCTGCGACGCTGTGATGGGCCACGCTGCAATAACTCAGTGAGCCGGCTTGAAAGCTGATAACATGGCAGGGATTGGTTTACAGCCAAATGCCAGGGCTCTTGGATGCAAACGGCAGGCCAGGAGCTGGGACTTCTCGTCAGACAGAGGAAAATTCAGCGTAATCGCTGTAAGGCTAGATTTCCTGTCTTTAGCTAATATAAACTGAGGAAGTGAAAACTGGTGGCCTAGAGACTGGAGCAATGGTAGGTGATGGTGGAGGCTTGGAAAAGGGAGAAGGAGTGGTTGGTACTGACCTCTGGATGATGGTGTGGTTCTGTTTGGATATTCTCTTTGGTTTGGATGACACATTGATGAGATGGGGGAGTTCTCTTGGGGGTTTAGTCGGTGAGTGCCAAGTGTCCTTTTCAAAATAAGTCTTTAAGTTTTAAACACATCCGATCCTGTTGTGAGTGTGGGCCAGTTTGCTCTCAGTTCAGTCAGTTTAATGAGCAGCTGATTTCTTTGCTACCTACTTCCAGAGGTCCCTTCAAACAGTCCCCTGGTTTCACTGCATGAATAAATCTTGGGATGAATTTAATAAATTGATAACACTAGATTTGTTAGCTGTGTTCAAAGTAAGATAAATACATACATTGTGTTGTGGCCATGGTAAACGTGCATTCTGAATCATTATTACATTATTGGCATTTAGCAGACGCTCTTATCCAGAGCAACTCACACAGGTTACACTTTTTTTACAATGTTATCCATTTATACAGCTGGATATTTACTGAAGCAATTGTGGGTTAAGTACCTTGCCCAAGGGTACAACGACAGTGCCCCAGCAGGGAATCGAAGCAGCATCCTTTCGGTCATGAGTCCTGCTCCTTAACCACTATGCTACACTGCCGCCCCATCAAAGCACCCAGTGCGAAACTGCAAGTGTCAACACTGTGAAAGTGCCAGCCTACAAACAGCACTTCATCTGCAGGTATGGTGGCATGAGGAAGGTTCTTATTTCGCATCAGAACTCTTTCAATGCATCTTTCGCATTTCACCACACATAGACTTGTGTTTTTATGGGCTCTTCTCGCTGATGCACTCTAAAATGTGTTGCCAGAATAATTTACAAACAGTGCTTCACATTTACCCCTGCCAAGACTTCCCAGAAGACCGCACTCCTCACGGAAAATTCCTGGGGATGAGTCCTATATATGCCAGGGAGTGGAGGAGTCCTGTTATATATACAATAACCCTGTTAACAATGGTCTACATATATTGTTGCAGTCTGGCATTCATTCAGCGCCAGTGATAAATGTCTTTCCTCACCCCTGTTTGACTGTAGTCCACTGCTCCATAGACCCTGGCGGCTGCCTGTTCCATGACCTGCCTCGACTACCAAACCTGCCCATTTCCTCCAGTGGACCTGGGCTCGCTTGAAAACTTTCAGTCCTTTTTTTATCCCCCCCTGTTGTTTTTCTTGATATGTGTGTTTTTTCAGTGCTGGCAGACAACAGTCCTGCCTTTGTTCCATGGAAAAAAGCAAAGAAAAAGACCCCGGTGTCTCGTTTCAAACAATGCAGTGAGGAAGGAGTAAAAGTTTGGCTGATTGACGTTACAAGGTATCACGTCAAGGGAGTCCGCTGATGGGCTTTAGCTGGAATGTAATTAGGCTTGTACAGTCAGGCCTCCATGTCTCCATATCCCTCTGGAGGATCCTCAGGACATTCCATTTGTTGTCTTTGGCACAATTCTGCTGCAAGACCAATTTACCCAATTAAGAGGTGCACAAACCAGTGCCGTGGTGAGGTTCTCTTTCAGCACTGTGGGGAGTGTGGGCTCTTTATTATGATAAGCAGTACCAGAAATAATAGTGCTGATGTCACTGCTGCTCTTGTTATTAATGAGTTCTCTCTACAGATCTTTGCATGTTGGACTGTTCCAGCCAAAGTCTTGGATGGTTATTCTTTTTCTTACATATCCATCGTATGTATTTATGGCCCCAGGGGATTGTCACAGACATAACAGTGAAAGATGTTAATACAATCAGAATACTGCCTCACAGACCCCGTACATCTTTGAATGTACCACCAGCCATACAGATGTCACAATAAGACTTTCAATCTGTGGATAACCTGCTTACTCCCAAATGTGGATGAGGCACCACAAGTGGTCAGTGGTTCACAGTGGTTCACAGATTCACTTGCCATGATCATAATGGCATATGTAGTGTTCATGACTGAGAAAATCATGAATGGACAATGGCTGACATAAACAGAAACAGCTCATTGTATGCATATAAAATTAAAATTGACCATTAAAGTTTTTACCTCCAAAATATATCACAAACACTGCTTTATTTACTTCACAGGTAAAAGATAAGAGCATGAGATGTGGGGGTGGGGTGAGGGGGGGCAAAGCTGGGGAATTATCGGCATTAGAGCATTAATCCCACGGGCTACAGGGAATCCCAGACCAAACAGCTTGTTTCGTGAGGCAGGCCAGGCACAAAGGGGTTGTGAAAACAGGTGTTAATTAGAGCCGGGGATGGGAGTAAAGAGGTAGGCGTGTGAAGTGTGACATCACTACCTCTGTCCCATCAGGGGAACCGACACTCACAGGCCTTCCATTGTTCACGTGGAAAAGAGGTACATGTGTTTGAAATCATCCTCCCACGTACTGCGTGGGGAGATTCTGAATGAAATCCTAAACTGGGCCCTTGCCTGGGAGGACATGTCTGATGAAAGACAGTACGGGATGTAAAATAAGAAAGCAAAGACTCCAGAAACGCAGGCCTGTCACGCTACAGCATGGGCCTGGCTTGCTGGTCCATTCTTGGGGGCTGAGTGATGGATTCAGCGTTGGGGAAGGAGATGGGACCTATGACCTGATGCTGTCACTTCATCCAGACATGAGGAGTTTGAATGGATGTGTTGTATTCTTAAAGAAACAGCACAGATCAAGTATAAAATCAAGAACACCCCAAAGGTGGAGGGAAATTCTGGAAACTAATTTGAAATGAGGGGCAAATGTAGGAAAATGGTCATTTGGCCTTTGACTGAGTTATAGAACAGCTCTCAAGAAAATGAATGAAGGTGTCAAACTGGCCAACATGACAGCGTCTCATAATTACAATCCTAAATCACAACTTTAACTGCTTAACTGTTTTGTATTTTAGATACTTACATCCATGACAACAGCTGCATCAAACACATAGCAGCTATGCTCTGCCTAGGATCTGACCACTATATTGATTGACTGGACCACTCCTCCATACCATATGAATTCCCCTCATAGTTCAGTAAGAGAAGAAGACAATCTAGTTGGATAAGAAAGGCAGATGCAAAACAAAAACACATAAAACCCCATGGCAGGGCCCTTGTCTGTGCGGTTTTACAATCTGCGACTTTGCATATCCCTTAACTTCCTAGATGCATTCTTGCATGAAATCTGCTTCCCCTTTCTGAAGTGTTCCCATGGCTTGTCTCTGTGGTGCGGTGTCTCGAGTGGCGACCCGTAACTGGAAATGCTCTGCTATCACTCCACTCTGACTCTGCAGACCTAGTACACCACACCCCATCTTCTCCAGCCCAGTACCAGAGTCTCATCTGTGACACAAAAGTTGCAAAAGCCTTAGGTCCACATATTAGATGTTTGGCACTCTTAAAGCACAATATGCGGTAATTGCAAGAAATAAGAATAGAATTGTATGTCTTTTTTAATTTCTCCTTTGCAGTGATCACTAATACATGACTAATGCAAAAGAGAAATGAACCTCTTTTTAAGAAAAAATTTTAATAAATAAAAAAAAGCTTTAATATCTTCAACAAAAATGTACATATGAGTAATTTTGAGTATTTATAGGAGCAATAAAATGTTCTGACTGTAAAGAATACCTATCAGGCCAACACAAAATGTCACCAAGAAACCCTTTCCTGACACAAATTGCACTGTTTTGTCCACTTTCTGTCTGTTTTAAGGCTTTGCTTGTGAAGGTGAGAGCAGGATGTACCTAGTATTAAACTTATGCTGATTGCAGCACAGGTGCTGATCCCAGAGCAGTTTTCTTTGACAGACTTTGCTAGGAGTCAGGACACAAAGATGTGGGAGATAAAAGGGGTCCAGTATGAGGTGAAAGATTATGTCTGCTGGTCCTGCTGATTTTGCAATTGTCCAGGTCTCCTTGGAATCAGAGAGCAATGGTGATGGAAGGCTGCTCTAATGCTTGGGTCTTTGGTAGTAGCACCATGTCTCTGCCAATAGCAATTTCCTCTAGTCAGACAAGAGGAGCTTCCAGGGTCTGTAGATGCTCAGTGTGCTGGCTTCAAAATCCAACTTTAAAAGCCTTGCTGCCCCATCTCCTGATTCACACATGCTGTGAATGGGACAGAATTTTTCAACAGAAACAGATAGTTGGTACAGTTGTTGGATTTTGCTGTACCGAAACCATGGTTCAAAATGTTCTTGAATCCATCAGAGTTTCTCGTCTGCAATGGTGATTCATGGCGCTGGTTCGGAATGAGCCACTTCCTCACTCCATCTTCATTTCATTGCTGGAGTTGCCTCCCTCCCAATCCCTGCACCGGAAAGCTGGCCCACACAGAAGCTTTCAGGAACATCTGGAGGCTCTTTTCCATAATAGATGCTGAAAAAGCTAGGCAACATGGGCCTGCTGTTTCACATGTTAAAAATCAACTATGGACGAGATCTACCACTTTACATTAAACATTGATTGAAAGCCAAAGTTAAGTGAGATTTGTGATGTGGTGTTTTTCCGAACCGTGTTTCTGGTTTATCTTTAGATAATTTGTGCCTTAGTGATGTAGCTTATCTTTGCTACAGGCTTTTTGACTCATCCTCCCTTTAATGTGGTGTGGTCGAGTTTAATGTGGTGTGGTCGAGAGATGACTGTTTCTGTATCGTATTGATTTCTTAAGAATGCCTCAGTTTACAAACAGTGTACAAACTGTTTAAACCTTGGGCTGCCATTTCTCTCAAGTCGCAAATCCCTGGGAGAAAAATACACAGGGTCAGTGCAGTGTAGCACTAAAGAACAAAGGGCTATTGTTGACATCACTGCATTTGAAAAATTCATAAAATTTCAAACAATTATTAAAATCCCATCATCAGTAATAATCTCCCAAATGGATGTTTGTTTGCGGAGAACAGGTTCATTTAGTATTAAAAACAAACTGCCTGATAAATGAGTTATCAAAAAGTGGGACTTCAACTAAAATTCTCTTAGCAGGTTTTGTGAGAAAAGAGCAGCTATCTGGAGATGACACTTCCCATTTCAAAAGTGTGACAAATGGCAAAAGGGCAAATTATTCATTGTGGACAGTTTTAAAATGCTCCTTTTAAACTCTATCTTTTTAAACTCAATTGATGTTAATATTAAGAGGGGATAGCAATGCAATGGAAAACTGATTGTGGCTTACAAATGATTGTAACTTTTGAAACAATAACCTTCTTAAGAGCAAGAAAACTGGATATAATACATAGAATATAATCCATTCTGGCAAGCTTGAAAAAACTCACCTGTCCTTGGAACACGACTGACCTTAAATGTAGAGAGCTTAATTTACTCAAATTTTTGATCAAAATTCAGTTAATAAACTTAACTCATTTTGTACATTGCAAACTTTATAATCACATAACACCTGTCATCTCATTCAGGTTGCATTAAAAAAGGGATTTGGCTTAATAATTGCTTTCAGTCTTACATTTTAGACAAGTCTGTAGTAATTTTGTTTGCTTACTAACTTTACTCCACCCTGCTGCCCAAAACATTTATCAGCAGTATGTGATTTGATCCCACTGAGGGACTGTGTCTCCCCCACATGGCATTTAAAAGAGGCAGGGAACAAACAGACCCCCTCCTCAGGTGACCCAGGGCGGCCCTTCCGGTGCAAGTTGAGAGCCGCATCGTAAAAACACCAACTGATTTCCTCTCTCAACGCATGTGGTGAGAAGAGTAGCCTGGCCTTTTCAGCCAGGAGCAGAGATTCTGTCCGCTGGGGCTTGACTGATCCTGGCACGCACTTACCTAAATAAACCGTCAAAAGGAACCTTGGAGGAAAGCCTGCTAATTTAATGTTGTGCTCCGCGGCTCTACCCCATCTAGACAGATTTGCAAGGTAGAGATTAGAAGATTTATCTTACCCAGAGGGTCCACTAATCATGGTGGTGGTTTTTTTTTTTTTTATTTTTTTTTGGGGGGGGGTGACTATAAATGACTGTATCCTATAGGCAGGCTGTTTCAATAGTCTACAGCAATGGTTTACCATCCCCCCAACAGCCAACTAGCATACACACACGCAAAAACATGCACGCACACTCAGCTTTTTTTCTGGTCTCTCCCACATGATTGCTGTCTTGGGAGGATGTGTGGAAGACACTGCACATTTTTTCATTTTTCTCTCTTGTCCGACAGATTCGTCCTTGTGCTGGAGGGAGGCCTCCTGGTGAAAAGCAGACAGAGAAGGCTAAAAGGAGGTATAAATTCGCAGGTGGCCTAAAATAACATTGAGCACAAAAAGAGAGGACGTGTCTAAGGTTTTCAGGAGACTTTGCATGCAGATGGGGTGATTGGGTCGTAGAAGAGAAGCTGTTTCATTCAGTTTCTCCTGGGTCCATTTCCTTGATAAAACGCAGTCAGATTCTCTGTTTTTGGCAGTGTCAGACTATGGAGAAAGGAGGCAAAAAACAGAATGAAAAATGGCTGTCTGGACTGGAGAGCCACAGGTTGAAATATGCAGGAATATATAACTCTTGGTGTGATATTGGCACTCACTGGTTGTGAAGCCTCTCGAGTAGCCAGTGAATGCATAGTGTTCTCCCAGTCTTCCCACAACATCACAGAAATGTAGAAGGAATATTGTGAGTTGGCTGAGTTATGGGGGAAGAAAAAGGGTGAAAGGTGAGCAAAATCTGCACATTCTACACTGATCATGCATTCAGAATATCTAAGGCTTGCGTGGTGTGATGTATCTCTTTAGTCTGGAGGCAGGTGCAGTTCCAGATAACTTTGAGCAAAAGTGAGGCTGTCCTGCTGTGCAGCAGCCAAGGCAAAGCATGAAATCCTGCCACCTGCCACCTGTGTCTTTGAAACTACAGGCTTTCAAAGATATCTACTGCTGCTTTTTAATTAGAAAAAACTGAAAAATGAAAGGTTGAATTTTTACTGGCAGTTTTGACAAAACCTACTGACATTGGTGGGCACAACTATTTCTTTCCTTCCTAAACAATTTCTACATCTCTTTTCAGTTGCTGAAGACAAAGAATGGTATGATGTAATACAAAAGATGGACATTTGTCCTGCCTTCACTCCGCTGTTAAACTATGAAATAATCACTACACACAAATCATACACAGATAAACTGACAATACATTTGTCTACCTGATTCTTGGTTTTCCTAAGTGATCAGAAGACTATCCACAGAAAAACAATTGGATCTGTTTTTCTCCATTTGCCAAACCTCTGGTCAGTAGTAAGCCCTACTTCACCTTGCTCAGAGGAGGGTATGTGTTCTAGGCTTCAGAATGTGGTTTGCAGCTCTCAGCCAATATATGCAATATTGGCATTTAGCAGACACTCTTATCCAGAGCAACTTACAATGTTATCCATCTATACAGCTGGATATTTTGCTGAGGCAATTGTGGGTTAAGTACCTTGCCCAAGGGTACAGCAGCAGTGCCCCAGAGGGGAATCAAACCAGCAACCTTTCAGTCACAAGTCCTGCTCCTTAACCACAATGCTACACTGCCACCCACTCAGTACAGATCATACAGAATATGATATTTTAATTTTTGTCCAGAGAGCTCATTTAAGCAAATGCTAATGCTACTCTTAGCAATATCTTAGTAACATTATACTATTACAAGTATTAGTATTGTGACAACTGACTGGTTTGTCTGGTGTCAGCCCAAGGTGGTGTTTACAATATGTCAGTTTGTCTGCTTTGATAGCAACAGCAGCCACTGAACAGGAGAAGAGAGTACAGAGGAGAGTGATAGTAACATTCTAACATTCACAGCTCAGAATCCAACTGCCCCAGATGGTTCTCACATTTTACTTAGGGTGGACACAGACTTAGAATATATTAGGACTGCTTTAAATCAAGGGGATGACTCCATGGAAAAAAAACAACACAAAAACAGCTAATATTCCCATCGTGAAAAAATAAAAAATAAGGATGCTCACACTCATTTGTGTCATCATTGCCTGCCAAAAAAAAGAAATAAAAAGATAAGCGGTAGAGAGTTTGACATTTGTGAATAACGCAGGAACCAAAGTCATCATAGTCTGATAGTTTAATGATTTCATCGCAGCCTTATGTTCTACAGTTACTGTATATATATATATATATATATATATATATATATATATATATATATATATATATATATATATATATATATATATATATATATATATATATATATATATATATATATATATATATATATATGTGTATGCACATGCTTGTCCTGTTAACAATTACAACTAACCAACACAAACCTCTGATATGGTGAAAAAAGGAATCCCATCTCTTTAGGAGCATCATGCCAACTCAGAAGATTTCACAGTTTATCCTTGCTTTCAAAAGCGATATCTCCTCCTTGTATTGAAAGGCCATTAGACGGCTCTCCTGTTACATTGAGGGGTGAAGTCACTTGCAGTTCCTCCAACTGGTAGGAATTTTTTTTTGCAAGTGCGTTTATTTCACTGCCCACAGGCTAGGTCATATTCACAACACTTTAAGTCATGAGTTATTTAAAGAATGTTCCATTGCACTGTCTGCTTTCATAATCAAAACTGGTTTGATTCTAATGGAACTGTCCTACCCTTATATAGCGAGCCCGCACAAGTCCAGCAACATTCTGTGTGCCTTTGCTTCAGTCAATGGAGCTTTGGCTACGATAGACAACTCATTATGATTATTGATTATTTTTCAGTATGATTGTGGTTCATTTTTTTCTACATGATTGTGCATTCTTTGGTAACATAGTGTGTTGTAAATGAGATAAATCTATGGCTTTAAAGTATGTGAAACACCAGCAAAACAACAGGAAGAGCGCTTGCACCTTATTACTTCCCTTTTTGTGAGTTTAGATTTGCTTCCCCTCAATTAAGTACGTATTTTTTCTCTTTCTGTATCTTTTAATGATACTCAAGCAAGATATTGAAATTAAGTCAAAGACAAGAAATTGAAAACAATTACACCAGTGATGATGTTCTATATATTTAAAAGAATCTTTCAAGAGTCTTTTCTCTCAATATCACATCTGTCCCCAAGATTTCCTGGTCTCATGGAATAATAGCTCCTAATATGTGGCTTTATCCTCCACCAGTATTTAAAAAATGGAGTATTATGATGAGTATGGATTTATGGATTTTAATTTATTATGGCTGAAAATGTGTATGCATATTTCTGTGGCTGAGGATTGCTCCAGAATCCAGTTCAGTAACAATGGCAGCTGGAGGGAGAAGCAAAATGTCAATCTGCTTCATGTATGGAGTTCTCTGTTAGGGTGTCTTATTTTGTTAATTTCCCCCATTCTCTAAGACAGATAGTAAAGAAAATAAGAACAACTTAAGAACAAGCGATGAAAACTTTGCTTTCTTGTATTAAAAAAATCTAATGGTTTAATTCACCTGTATCTCTAGCAGCTAGCTTGTATCTTGTCTGGCCAGCTATTGAAACCTGGTCATGCAGAACTTCTAATATTGTTGACTCCTTATATGACTTTTTTCTTGTGTTGTACTCTGCCTCACTTGTAAGCTGCTTTGGATAAATGCATCTGCCAAATGAATAAATACACATGTAAATGTAAATGTAAAACTAGGCTGTAGATGCTCAGGGTGTCTTCTGGAAATCCCACAAGAAATGTATACAAGGCCTAATGGAGGAAAATAGACCTATTAGATGCCATTACTGGCAAATAAATACTATTGAGACTGGAGCAAAAAGGATATACTATATATATACTATATATATAGGATATACTCTCAATATATCTTGTCCACCGTTATAATAAATTACTTTAGCTGCTGCCTGTTTACTGTGTGTGCCAATATTCTGATGTTGGAATGGTGTTGTAACATTGATTGCAAAAACAAAGCTTGATCTAAAAAACTTTTTGGCTACAACAGATGTGCAACCTCCTTTCTTAAATGTTTTGGATCCATTACAGCTCTGAATTATTTTCTTTTAATATGACTGCTACCACAGCCAATACTACTACCGATATTACTATTACTAACAACTAGCACAACTGCTGCTAGTGGTACTGTTACTTTTAAAGCAATAGCTGTGGTGCTCATTCAGTTTGAAGGACTACACAGAGCAGCAGAAGGACAACACAGAGCTGTCTCTCTACAGTGGCTGTGGTTTGGACGGGTCAGTGGCACATGAAGGGTTAAACAGCAGTGGGTGTGTATGGAATCATACCTCTGTCAGCAGTAACCTCTGAGGGCTTTGTGTAGCTGGCCAAACAGCACATAGGCTCACCATTGTGTGTCCCCTGGAGTCTGATGCTTTATGAATGTTTTCTTAGGGAAGCAGGAAATTGGATGACTGGCTACCTGCTACAACAACATCCTGTATTTGAGAAGTCATGTTTTCACCCATACCCACCTATTATTTCCCCTTTCCATCGTGCGTAAGTGGTCAGTCCCCAGACTTCTGGTCCGACTAGCCCCCCATGTGGGCTGACCGAGACGGACTCTGATCACGATCAATTCTGCTGCGTCCAGATGCTTCCCCTAGAAATAGCTGGCTGCACTGGCCACAGGAGAGAACGCTTCCACCTTTTCAGACCTGAGGGCAAAGTGCACAGAATGACCTCATCGTTCCACATATTTTGTAAGAGGTTTTCGGAAGCAGAGCCTAACTGTTTCATTTGTAGGCAGCTCTTGTTCCCTTGTACCAATAGCTGCACACGCCATGATCGGCTTATGTTGTCACGATCGCCTTGTTTTGATTTACTGGTCTGTAGGAGTACAGCCTCCAGTTTAAACAGTGCCTCAGAAAAGAATTCTCAATGCAGGCTGCCAGAAAAGGGTGTAATTACTTCCCTGAAGATGCTCTCCCATCGGGGGTAGTGGGGGAGTATATTCACATTGCATCAGCATAAAATCTGTGACTGGTTTTGATGGATTTTTCAGGTTTAAGCAACAAAATTGTATTCCCCCTCAGAAGTCTGGTATACATTCCTAGTGAATAATTCAAAACACCCCCTGCTGTTAGATAGGATGGTTCCCTCCAATCACATATACTATAGGTTGTGTGCAATATGGAGGAATGGAAGAAGAACAAAAATCCAGATGATATATAGATTGCAGTTTGTGGTTAAAGATTGAAATAGCGTTCATATTTGCAGTGCTCTTTGGATACGGTTGCCAAAACAGTCAGACCAAAAGCTATATAAATAACATTGCATAAGCACTGTCTTAACACTGGCCAAGAAATTGTAGCTTCATGTTATTTCACCTCATAACTCACAAGTGCTAGCTGGAAGAACTTCTCAAGGTCTTTTTTCCATTTTTGTAAAGAGATTTATTCAAGCTTTTTTATTGAAGATTTTAATATGCTACATCTGTATTTTACTTAACATTATCATTTCAAATGTAAAAACAGAAATACAAAAAAACACCAAACTGTGATAACGAAAACAAAGTACATTCTAAAGACACACAGACGACACCAAAAAAAAAAAAAAATCAGAAATTGAGGCACTCGTGGTTTGGCAGTTTTGGAATGGTCACAAAATCTTTCTTGGGGTTTCATGTTCTCAACAAGCGCTTGGGGCCAGGCAGCGGAAGCCATGATCTCACACCTGAACTGTGATGCAGTTTTCCAACAGGAAGTCCAGAAAAAGACAGATCCAGGAGAGCGGTCAAAGAGCACAGTCACCCTGAACAAGCTCAGTAAAAAATGTCATGTCTTCCATATATGAGCAGGAAGGTGGAGTGGTCATCAAACAGATTCACCTTTGTCTTTGACAGCAATCTCTATTTTCTGTTTGCCTTACTCACTTCTAATCAGTGCTCCAAGAATTATGAGTCTAACATTTTGGATATGAGATTTACAAATGTGGCTCTTGAGCCAATTATCCAAATGAGAGTCCTTGAGTAGCATAGCCACTCAAGCAATATTTACAAGAGGAATCACACTGGAGTTTGCCCTGGAGTAAAAATCGTTGCAGATGCAGAAGTCTTTCTGTCCATGCTTGGGCTCTGGCAGCCAAGAATCACAGGATGCAATTTGGCATCTCTGCATGTCCAACTGGTGTTGGTAGGCTTCTGGCCCTTCACTCTGAGCTGGGTGATGCAGCAGAATCCACCTCATCTGCCTCCAAGTCATGGGGGGAGGCTGGCTGCCCTCCTTTCACTCTCTTCCATTTCATCCGTCTGTTTTGGAACCATACCTTCACCTGCACAATGTGGTCACCAACAATAACACCAGGTTAGAACCTAGATCAACGCAGACCAAAATGTATCTCATATTGCACTGTCGGAAGCACAGTGTGAGCAAATATAATTGCTAAAATCAATAGGCCTTATGGTACTTGACATAATTGTAAAGTTTGTATAATTTTTTGAGGGATAATGTTACTTTTCATTTCAAAATATTGCGATAATCCTGTTGTGAGTGATGCATTTGCTTGTAAGAAGAAAGCATAAAAAGCTAACTCTAGAATAATTTGAAGAGGAGTGTTGGTACTGTGCCCAATTCTGACATCAATTCCTGTGAGCGCCTGCCTCCTTCCTGTGTGGGCTGGGCTCTGGGGAGACTATGCAAGACCTCTGCGCATCCCTCTCAGCATTCCCCACAGCAACACAGGAACACAGACAATCTGTTCCCACACTATTTTAAGCGCATCCACTTGTCTGATGCTGTCAGTCACTTGTGTGAGAGCAGGGGCCTGTGGCTGCCAAGAAATGTGGGTTGCATCGGAAAAACACAAGACAGGGCTGCAGAGGGGATTCACAAGAAGCCTGGGACAGGGCTGGGATCTGGCTTGCATTCGAGACCTGGGCCTGGGAAATTCATCTGTGCTCAGCCGAGGCTACAGTCATCCCAAAACCACAGCTGAGGGTAAAGGGGAGGAGTCAGGGGGAAGGGGTGGCCACCAAAGTTTTTGAGATCTCTCTTATATAAACAATGTCACAGAATAACAACTCCTCCACATCTAATTGTGTCTACCTATGGGAATCACCTTTTCATGAGAGTGATGAATATTAATCATTACATTCAGTAGGGGATGTATTCAGCATAAAGCTTAGGTCTTAAGAGACAGGACTCTTTGTGTGATTCCCTCCTCAAGTGAAGTTTCATCATGGTCATGTCTCCTATAGCCACCTGGGAATGAACCAAAGTTCATTGGCAAAGGAGGACTACATGGCTGTCCTAAACTGAAATGCCTGCCCTGACAGATAAAGCCATAGATGATGGTTCAGTTTAGTTTTAGCAATAGCCAAATGCAAATCATCTTTGTTAATAGCAAAGGACCAATGTCCCAATACCACAGAGATGTAATATCTTTACACCTATTACTTTTTGTATTGTATAAGCAAACAGTGATTGCCACCAACAGTGTGGTACTCTTGTGCCACTGGAAGCATGTGTTTACCTGTCTCTCAGTGAGGTCCAGGTTGACTGCAATCTCATAACGACGTAGCCGAGTCAGGTAATTGTGATGGGTGAACTCTGCCTCTAGCTCCCGGAGCTGCTCCTTGGTAAATGCTGTGCGCTCCTTCCGGGCCTTACAGTTGGAGTCAGCCTTGAAGCTGGAGTCCTGGATCTCTGCATGTCCAAAGAGTGTGGGCAGATGTGAGCAAGGCTTTCACATGCACTGTGTCTTTGCCCTTATGCCTATGTTCTACCAGCATAAAGAATTACAAAATGTTATATGTTCGAATGGATTTAAAAAGTTACCTGAATATAGTTAACACGTACATGATTAATGTTTGGGAGCCACCTCTAAGCCAGTGAGACCCTGCAGATATTTTTCATGTGTTTCCGTGTATACTGTACTGCCAGACAGCCTTAAACCCAATTAATCACAAAGGGCTTGGCCTTGTGTGCAAGTGTTTGACATTACTGATGTAGGCACTGTGACCTACACAGGCCACACATGGCTGGACACACACAGAGCCAGCGCATCGTGGGGGTCGTCTGAAGTGGAGCACAGAGGGCTTGAGTTAGAGAGGAATGCAGTGGAACATTGTTAAAACTACCAGCAAAAGAACAAAAATGTGTACAAATTTAATTGTAGGTGGCTTTTTAAAAGACCTTTTCCTTTGTGCATGACAATACAGACTGAAGCTAGCCTCAAGGTAACTGAAGAGCTGCTAGCAGTTGTAAGTACAAAATAAAAATAAACAAAGCCGATTCCTTTCATATTCACCTGGGGCTAATTTAAAAAGTAATTGTAGTGTGGCATGTGTCAAGCTTAATTATGATTTGTTTTCTGAATTGTGTTTGTGAATTCAACAAGGTGTCATTTTTCCTATTAGCCCCCAAATACATATCCAGCCTGCTTGTGTTAAGAAAAAGCCAATGTAAAATGAGGGAAAAAAGCAAAATTTGAACTGTTTTGAACAAGCAAGTAATCTTTTAGTCATTAAAACTAGCATTAGTTTTAAACATGAGAAACAATTAAGCTAATGAAAGATTTCTGATGTTAAGTGAAACTTTCTGTAGTTAAGTTCAGTGATTTTAAGGGTGTAATTGTGGATCGTTAAGGACAAAAATACGGGCTGATGTAATTCCTGTCAAAAGTTTGTAATTTGTCACATTGAGAACATCTTTGCATAGTACTTGACAGAAGTGTGGCCAGAGTGCACAATGGCTTGCAGTCACAAGGCCAGATGTGACTGGGAAGATTCAGACTGTGTGCTGTCTATAGAGAGCCCTGATGCTAAACATCAGACTTCTGACTTCTAAATTGTGGCTTCTGTCTCTTGTTGAGAATGAATTATTTTTATTATCATTACTTCTCTTTTTCCTCATTCAGAACCACATTAACTCAGCCAGACCACTTTCAAAGTGTGCCCATCTGGACTGTAAATGATTTTGGTGTTGACACCTGGCAAGGCAGGTTTTGTCCTAGAACATAAAACAGGTTCCAATAAATAAGTCCCATTAATTTTTTTGGGAATTACTCCAGCACCCAGCAGGGAGGCTTTGAGACACACACAATTTGGCAAAAGTTTGGAAAGGGTGTTAAAGTCATTTGTCCCAATTAACATTGTGCTATGCCTGCTGCTTGCCCTCACTGTAAAGGAGTAAGTGCTTCCAAAACAAAACAAATGTAAACAACCGTTCCCCAAGCACACGCCCTATCCCCAAACTTAATTCAAAGGTTTAGACACAACTACACATCTACACACCCTATCCCAAAACTTAATCCAAAAATTTTGACACCTCTACTCATAGAGGTGTTTTTCTTTATTTTTGCTATTTTCCACATTTCAGAATAGCAGTGAAGACATCAAAACTATGAAAAAACACAAATGGAATTATGCAGTGACCAAAAAGTATAAAATGAATGAAAATTATCTTATATTTTAGATTAAAATGTTATGTTTAAAATAATTTTTTGGAAAGAAATTCATACATAGGCATAAATTATTTGTCTAAGAAACAAATTTCAACCATTTAAGCACAAATCCTCAGGTCAAAATGTATTTGAATGCATCAGGTGCATATACATAGAGAGAGAGAGACAGACAGAGGGAGAGTATTAATTATAAATGTCTGGATCTTTTTTTCTGTCTTTCCAAACAGACCGGAGTACATGCAGCCTGTAGTGCAACTGCTACGTGTTCAGAATTGCACAGCATCACTGCAAATAAACATAACAGAACAGCAATGGCAAGAATGTCATTTATGACATTTTAACTGCATAGTGCATTAAATCTGTTCATCGTGTACGTACACGTTTCTTAGGAGCAAAACATTTTTTGTTTTGGATTTTTTTTTATTTTTGAAAATTAGGGGAATAACACAAAGTCTTTCAACGTATAATGTAAAACTTACAAATGAAATTCTAGATACAGTAATTGGGAGCGTGGTTATTTGTCACTTGTGATGATAATATTACACACCTGTCAGTGCGTGCTTATAGACCAAAACTTAAGTTACATACATCGTTAGACACTTAAAATCTGTTATCTGTTAATAACAATTAATAATCTGTTAATAATTACATAAATGCAGCGCGTATTAGCATATTGCTGCCGCCAGGTGAAGAAGAACCCAATTACAGCACTTCTTGAAGTGGATTTGATTGTCGCCAGGTAAAAGTGTCATTAATGGCATCTCTGACAGCAAGGTATATTTTTATACGTGGTTTTGAAAAGTTATTGTCAGCATGCAATCAAAAAAATCTAATTACAGTCTCATCTATTGTATTTAAGTATTTAATTTTACAGAGGCAGAGCTGTATTTCAATGTACAACAGCGCCGTGCGAACTTGCACGGGAGCTCTGTTTCGGTTTAATGATGGGAAAATGGGTAAAAATTTAAGTGGGACTTTCTGGTAAGATATTTCATCAGACGTGGTCTTCTATATCTGCGCCACATTGTGTGCGGGTTACGTGAAGGTAACTCGGAAAAAAGTTGGTGAAAATGCATTGCTCAAATTAACTAGAAAACGCGCGTGCTGGTGCCTTGACTTCGACGAAAATGTCGAATACGAAAGTCTGTCAAATTATTGCTTAAGGCCATTCGTGTGTTTTTAGTGTCCTACCTTTTTTTTAAAGACAATTGAATATTATTTGGCTTAATCGCTTGTCGAAATTCAATACTACTACACTTTCGGGTTATATGTATTTATCTTACACTTTTGAAAATCCTTGAACAGCTCTGGAAATTAATGTCTACACCAGATGTGCTACATACAAAAGTGCACTTTATTTCTCTCCTTTCGAACGGCATCCTTTTTAGAGTAAGGTAGGGAGCACAGCACTCTGCCACACATCTACCAGATCAATTTCAGGGCTTCTCAGGCCATCACCAAGTGCCTCGAATTTGCCCTCCAATTTCAACTGCAAAATTTCCAGGGTCACAAAAATAAATTGTAAAGTTATTAGAAAATTTTAGGTTGTGAATATGAAATGGTTCACTCATTTCCTTGGGTTTAGTGGGGTTTTGAAAGAGGCAAAAACAGTAACCAGAAACCATTTGAAATTACTCTCAGCCATCGATTCCTAAAGCAGGGAAGGCTCTCTGCAGCAGTACAGTATTGTGTCCTGCATTTCTCCTCTGTCCAAGGGCTGCTTGCTAAAAAGTTGTTCATTTCAGTGGTTGCTTAATTTTCCAGACTGGGTTGTAAGGTTTACTGTGATGTGACAGAAATATGTTATAATGGCTGCAATTTCACAATCACAGACTCAATCCCACCCCACATCTAACTAGCATTAATTTGAAGTGGTCTTTTAAACCACAAATTTGGCAGTCTTTATTTGAATACTACAAGTTTGAAAGAATGTAACACACTTACTGTCTTGGACATCATAACAACTCTAATAAAATATTTCCTCACACATAACAGGTTTTCTCTTATGTCACACAGTAGTTTGATGTGCTTTTTGGTTTGATTTTGATGGACACTAATACACTGGTCTGAAAGCACTTTTGATAGTGCTGCCTATGTTAAATTTCATGTCTGTTTTGCACCCATGAATATCCATTGGGCTGAGCTAAAGTTTGATGATTACAATGTTTACTGATTGTCATCCTGAGGTGCCTGTAAATCATTTGTACTTATTTTTACATATTTGGAGGTTGTGAAGGATTGATTGTGTCCTTCCATTGATCATGCCCCCAGGGGGTTAAACTCATGAACCTGTTAGAAGACCATAGCCAGCTAAACTGTCTTATTCCAGGTGTGAGTGTTTAGGTCATTGTATCCCTCAATATTCCAACTGTGTGCGGGAGAGCACTGAATAATCTTTGTCCTACCACTATGCAAAGGTTGATCTCACAGGTCAGAAGAGCAATAAACATCCAGTGATTAGAGTGGTAATTTTCACCTGACTGTTTTTTCAAGGGGGACTGAAACAATTGGAGGAAGGGACTGTTTTGACTGCTGTGTGTGTGTGGAAAAAAATATGTTATATATCATTTGCTTCATACCTCTCTTTTGTGGCTGTCCTTTTCTACTGTCTTTGTGGATACAAGGTGTTTTCCTGAGGTGCAGATAAAGCTCTTTCTTCACTTATCAGAAAGACAATTGTGTAACAAAGCAAAAAGGTTTTAGGAGCCAAAAATTCCCAAAATGATCCTAGTTGAGGTGTCAATTTCCCTCATGTTACACAGCAATACAACTGTGTGGTATTTCCTATATTTGGTGTTGGGTATTGGTGTCTCAGATTAGTATGGTCAGGTGTTGATCTGTGAGAAAATTCAGAGAGATTTTAAATGAGCACCAGCACATGAACATAAATTGATGTAAATTATGCCACTATGCTCTTCACATCAGTCTACCTGCACATTTATGCCGTAGGTGTCAGCGTGATTAAGCAGGCACAGAAAGGGGGAACCTGGCCGTCAAAAGGTACAACAGGATCGAAAGGACACATATTCACAGAGAAAGGTGTGATGTTGAGTTGTTTTTCTGTAAAGCCAAACAGCTGTAGGTATTTTGGATTACTAAAGCAATCAAGGAGTGCAGAATGTCAATTTGTTGACTAAATTGACTTTAGAGCTACTGTCAACTGTTATGTGTACATATATCACACTCAGTTTCTCTAGTGGCAAAATATAGTGAGAGCAGTAAGCAGAGGTTAATTGCCATAAAATACACTAAGACATTTCACATTTTGTACCTGTTATACAGGGGAGGAGTCACTACACCACTGTAATGTGGTAGGGAAAGCATCGCATGGTCTGTAGTGGTAATGAAAATATGGCATATTTCTCAGGCGGTGATTAGGTAATTGGAGATATCATTTTGTTAGTTGCATGGTTGAGGAAGGATAAGGCTATGTTAAAAAAATATATGGTACAGCATGCAGAGCAGAAAAGGCTGTTACCCATGATGCTTGCCCTTAGTTCCTACTGCTGTCACTCATTTACAAAGCCCAGCCCGGTACACTGTGCAGCAACTCACCTGTGATGTCCCTCTTTCGCTTGGAGGTCTTTTTCTCCGTCTCAGTGGGTGCCATGCTGTGTGGGGAGAACTCTTCATCCAGACACCTGGTCATTGGCCCAGGCAGCCTGTCCCCACCTGCACTGTCCATGTCCCCCCCACCTCCACCTCCACCCCCCACCGCCACCACAGCTGCTGCACAGGGCTCCTGCCCCCTACCACGGGGCTCACAGACTGGGAACTGCCAGTCCGCCCGCTGGAAGCCGGCGTGCGGTTCGGCGTACAGCCGCTCCTCGCGGGGGTAGGCGTGTGGCGCTGACACCAGACAGGATGTGGAGAAATCCGTGTAGGCCAGAAACTCAGGCTTTTGGTGCAGGGAGAAGGGGGCCTGCTGGTAGGACTGCAACCCCGCTGAGGGTACACCTGCATGAGGGTTCCGCATGCACCCCCAGATAGGGCTCCCCGGGTGGGCACTCCTCATGCAGCTGCTGGTCGGCTGATCCATGGCGACACGCAGGAGTGAAATGTCTCTCTTCAGAGAAGCGGGGTGGCTTAGTCTGACACAGTGGGAAATATTATCCGCCTCAACTCGCTGTTTCACACGTGCATTATTGCCTGTCTGCATCCAATTCTGGAAAACACTTTTCTTTTCTCAGTCTGAGTCTCTTCAGGCACCACTGGGCCTCGGCAGCATCTCTTGGAGAGGAGACCTTACAGTTGCTCTTCCTTTTCTGTCTCTCAGGCAATGTTGAGCCGCTCCACTAGTGTAAACCCTGGTGAGTGATCTGACTGGCCACACGACACTGCATCCTCTCCCAGCTCCCAGGCTGTTTTCACAGTTCTAAGGCATTCCTGACAAGTGATCCCTCCTCTCTTTTAAACGCTTCAGTGGGAGAGAGTGGTAAGTTTATGGAGTGAAACATGAGCCTGCGGGGGCGGAGCCCACCAGGCCACATGTTGGTACCCTCCAACCCACCCTGCCTCATCAACTATTAATCACGGGGGAAATTTTATATGCACATCTAATGGGATTTCCAGGCGCAGACTTTTAAAGGAACATTGTCTGTAAAATATAAAACGAACACCCACATGGGAAAAGGGGTGAATGTTCTCACTCCTCTCCTTTATCTGAGATGCAGTTTTACTTCTAGCTTACCATGCCGGCAAAGCAACGCCATCAGACATGTAACAAAGACCGTCCCACCACCCTGTGCACCCCATTTCCTCCTTCCAGTTTGGTGACTAATGTGTATATGTGCTATTGCGTTTTGCTAATAATGCACACCACAGCATAGTAATCCCCAGCATATCCATCTGATTAGACTCAGTGATTGTGTGCTTCCTGTCACACCTATCCTTGGGTACGCAGAGTTAAGCACCATCATGCTGCCTTCATGAAAATGGTCACACCTTATTTTAAGGGCTTTCTATAGTTTGTTATAAGGGATAAGCATTGATTTATAGTATTTTTGCATAGCACTCTTTATTTCCAAACTGAAAACAAAATATTTTCTTTTGGGTTTTTTTCACTTTAAGTCTCCATCTGGTGAAAATGTATTCTTTCCAAAGAGTGCAAAATGTAAGAGTAAATGTCATTCTTAAATTTAATAAATTCATTGTGCATTGCATAACTATCAACAGGTAGTTCACATAGTGGGTCTGAAAAGCACAGTGAAAATGCCTGATTTACACCTTCCAAAAATGGTTATCTATTAGTATACATTTAGAATGCTATACTGTTCCAAATATGGAATACATGAATATATGAAAAACATATCTGTATGCTAGTTCATGTATATTAATTTTGTTATTTATGAATAAATTTGTTGGATCAAAATGATTGAACATACCTGTATAAATAGATGTTATATATACATATATATACATATAACAATATATATCCAACATACTATAGTATATAATATGTCTACATTTATCTGTCTGTTTTGTTATCAACTGTATACTATCTGCATTGCTGAATACATTTTGTATATGAAAGCAGTGCTTTATCAATTTAAATGTCCCAGGTAGTTGTAAATGTCCCAGGTAATTGTTCAGCATTTTATTACTTTTTCTGCCCTGTGTACTATTTTATGGTGACTCCCAGCACATTCAGAGGATGATGTCATTGCTTTTAGAGGCAATTAGTGATCATTTTTCACTCTGTAGGATCTGGTCCAGGTCGCCCTGGATTTCCAGGGGAAGGTGGAGTATATAAACTGCCATTCACACATCTGCCACTCATTTAATGCATGGGCTTTTTTATATACACATGTCTATATTTGATTTCCCTCAAACGTGTTTAGGTATGTTGTGGCCATCTGACAAGTGGAATACTCTCCATCCCGTGAGCTAAGTGGGATTAGACCCCAGATGTTGTGCAGGTCGCTGCCAGACTCAAAGGGAGGGCGCCAGTAGTGGAACACCACAGTGTACCTCGCACTCACGCTTTCCGCTCCCATTCACACGGCAGGCATGTCAGACCCCCAGAAATGTTTCTCTCGAGGGCAGCTGGACTCGGAATCTGTCATTTTATGCTTTGATTTGAACTACGAAAGCTGGTCCATCTTACTAATTCACTCAACGCGGTTTCATTGATTTTTAAAAAGCAAAGTTTGTTTTTTGTAACAGGTTTTTTTTAGAGAATGAATTATTAGTGTGATCATCATTTAGTCATAACACATAGTCTTTTATCCTGTCTGATATAATGTTCAGTGTAGTATAGATTGACTTTTAAGCATATGTCCACGCTGTGCCCTGGCTAGTACCTCCAGTCCAGCACAGTGCAGCTCTCTTCCCTCTGAAAAAAGGCAAAGTTTATGTCCCTCCTCTATCCTCAGACCATGGCTGACCTTTCCCTCCTGATCCCCAAAAGGCCGCACTTCCACAGTTTGTTTAGGCAGCACTATTGCGTCAGTGAAAGCGTGAAATGTCCGTGGTGAGACTGAAATCCTTTCCATTTATCCGGCGAATAGCTAAGTCATGAAGCATCTCCTTTTTACTGGCATTCTGTGCGCGGCCATGACCACAGGGCGACTGGGTTACACAGCATTTGTGGCTGGAGTGGGGACAATCTATTTGTGTGTGTGTGTGTGTGTGTGTGTGTATCTGTGTGTGTGTGTGTGTGTGTGTCTGTGTGTTTATGTGTGAGTGAGTGAGAATGAAAGACAGCTTGAGTTGTTTGCATGCTTGTCAGATTTGTTTTTTTATTATTAAGCAATCACCCCCCACACACACACACACACACACACACACACACACACACACACCTCTCATGTTTCAAAATCAAAGATGTAAGAACTTTTTTGCTGGCTTGGAAAAGAAATCAAGTAAGACCATATAAATTGCATGTTTCTTTATATTTTTTGTAATATTTTAATGTATGATGCTGTAAGTTTGTAAACCCTAGTTGCTGGTACAGTGTTGTTCAATTTGAAGAGGCAGTTTGTGCATTGTTAACACTTGCATGTGCTGTACCATCCCAAATCCATCGCTTTGTGTGGAACTAGCAATGCCGTGTGTGTTGATGTGCCTGAGCGGATGCGTGAGAGTGCATATGTGCCAGCACACTCTCCTTAAACCTGTTGCTGTCAGTCCTGAGCTGCGGGTTAAAAGGGGGGTGTTTTCATTTGATCCATCGTCATGACACCAGGAATCACTGCTGATATTAGGCACAGCTCGTGTGACCAGGCTGACCCAGTCTGTGCTGAGGTCACAGGTTTTGGGAGCAGTGTCCTACATTGAGGGGCTGCCCATCTTTCTGTCCTTACCCCTTACTACTAGCTGAGGTAGCTTCTCTTTTCTGTTTAGTCCAGTCTAGCATTTTGCTTAATCACTAACCTTTTCAGCTGTAGGAGAAACATCTCCATTAGAAGAGTAATCACAGCGGATGATTATTGTTTTACTGTTTGGATAGTGTTGGATGTTTTTCGTCATTGGAGTAATTTGTTAAACAGAAAAATAAGACTTATCCGTGTCTGAAATACAGTGAGCGCTTTGACCAACTGAATGCTTTTCAGTCTTTACAACCGTTAAAACCTGAGCCATTATAATTTATTGGCCTCACAGAGCTCACAATTAATGGCCCACGTACCATGCAGTGGTAATCCTTTCAAGCATCCTGCCATGTTTCTATTAGCATATGCCCCATGAGACCTGTTATTAATGTGCTGTGTGATCACTGATGCAGTCTCATGTCTGCGGGCCATAAGGGCAGTCCAGCGCAGCCATGCCCTTTACTCGGACTTAGCAGTGTGGCCCAAGAACCTGGGACCGGCGCCTGTCTCTAGTCGTTTTGCCATACCAGTCAGGAGAGCAGGAATGTGCTAGACAAATGTATAGATGCTGCCCTCCAGTGGAAAAAAAAGGCTGCATCCCTCCTCTTATAGTTTATTTACAGGCAAGGGCAAGTGAATCTGATTCGTGTGAAAGTAAAAGTACAGTATGTTTAGCCATTTATCCTGTGGCTTTTAAGGAATGCATGATAATGGTGGCTTTCCATGTGTAAATCACAGATACGTGAGGATGAATCTCATTTTACCCTTTGGATACTGGGATGTGCAGGGCTGCCTTATGGAAATCCTCTTTTAGGTGAACATCATGTTATGATCAGATTTAGATTTATGAATAAAAATTTGGTATTATAATTGTGTGTTCCAGTCTTGTGAATAGCATTTTTCTTTTAATAGCATTTTTCCTTTCCTTTTCATTTGCAGTTTATGTTTGTGTAACAGCAGGACATCATTCAGTAATCCCTATAAATTCTTTTTTTTGCTGTTATCCATCTGATGCTCACAGTTAATCCACATCAGCAATCTCTGTTTTTCAACACTTGAGAACAAACTTAAGAACAATGAAAGCATGTGACTATTTCAGTTACATTCGTCTACCTTTTCAGGTTCAAAAACATGCACTGTTATGAATGTATTTAAGTGTTGCACTTTGTAGCGAAGGGCAAGAGCAGTCACCCCACCCGGCCTTGAACCCGGGTCTACGGGGTACCAAACATGTGACTTTGACCGCGACGCCAAAGAGCCAGGCTCGTTGGTATGGCAGTCAAAACACATACTCAACCGTGGTGACAGCACTCCGTCACACTGCCCTCCCCTTCAGGAAGCGCGCCCATGCGCTTCATGCACAGTGGCGTCCCTCACGCATTCCCCTGCCGTACTTCTCCCATCCCAGGGTGCCCCACTCACTCATGCTTCACCCATCTCTGGGGTCCCTCACACTGTGCTTCACCCATCTCTGGGGTCCCTCACACCGGGGTCAACCTAACCTGGGGGTCCCTCATACAGCTCACACACTGGGCACGCCTCCAATGGCCTCGCAGCCAGCCATCCCACTATTGACACCATTCGTAGCAAAGGGTGAGAGCAGTCACCCCACCTGGCCTTGAACCCGGGTCTACAGGGTACCAAACATGTGACTTTGACCACGACGCCAAAGAGCCAGGCTCGTTGGTATGGCAGTCAAAGCACATACTCAACCGTAGTGACGGCACTCCGTCACACACTTAAATACATTCCCCTCATTAGAAAACATATGGTTAATAAACAGAGTAAATAGTAAGTTCCACCTTGTGTAATGATTGAGCGACACCTCAAAGGGCTGTGACGCCAGTAGTGACAGTCTGCTCTCAGAGTGCTTGGTCCCCGCCCCAATAGCCGCTTGGCTCCTGTCTCTATTTACCACTCTGGGGAAATCCTCACCGTGTCTGGGGGGAGCTGCTCTTCCGTATTCATGGAATACTTTCCTGTCGGGCCCGGTCCCGTTTGCAAACAGTACAGGGCAGGGCTTCCTGCTGAGCGCGCAGGGGGCTTTGAAGGGCCCGTCCGAGAGCGCGTCCCACAGGCTTTCTCAGGATCAGCCCCCAGTCCCACAAACAGGCCAGCCGGGAACAGGCTTGGCAAGCACATCCTGCACCACTGAGCAAAACACCGGCGCCTACCCTGGAAAGACACAAGGACGCGCTCCCCCATCCCCGGCTCTACACACTACTGTTTTTCCACTTGTGCGCAGCACACATGTTTTGGGAGTGCTTCTCTTCATTTTTTGCACTCATCCTCACATCTGATTTCTGTAAAAGGGGATGTTGTTTCAACACAGCAGCATCCTGTTTGCTCCCCAGTAGGTTTGGTGCAGTGCGTCCATGAGGGTCATAAATCATCACCGCTGCATAAAGCCGGTGTATTATTCACCTACTTGGTATTTGTTGTTTACTGGAACAACATCTGTGTGAGCCTCAGGAGGGGTGATCCCAAGGAGTTGCAAGATGAGAGGAAGCTGCTTGTTTCTATTCAGTTGTCAAATTGTTGGGATGTTTAATGTGAGGGTACGTATAATAAACGAAGTGTTGTGTTTGGCTATGTGGATATCTTAAACATTTCAGTTGAAGTCTTTTTAGGCAAGGCTGGGCAGTTCTGGTTCTCTGGGGTAATGGTTTGATGTTGATCCAAACTGTTGCTTCAGCTAAGTAATAAAGCTCTGGAAGCATAAGGAATTCATGACATCCTGTACCATTGGAGCTAGAATTTATCAAGGTGGCTTTTGCTATATGAAATTATATTTCTTTGTACTCTTGTGGCCATGTGGTTTTCCCTAAGTCCCATCACATCTCATGGAGCATAGACTTCAACTTAGCCCATGCCCAATCATTCATGGGAGAAGAAAAACAGGCATCTCATATGTATATCTCAGAGGAAAGAAAGTCAATGCATATAACTGTTTTTTTAACTGCATGATTTTGTGCTGCTCTGTTTATACCATGCAAGAGGTGACTAACTTGATGAATAACCTCCTGCTGCTATACAATGAGAGGATCTATCATCAAAGCCCTTTAGCTCTATTTATGTTCTGTTCCAGCTGACTTTGATTCTGACACCAGAGACGTTCTGAGGTCCCATTTAAATATGAGACAGGTCTTCAGGGGACATGATGTTTGTTTCATCCATGTTTGTAATGAAAGTAACCAACTGTCTGTTGTTCCACAGATTACAGAAACAATACTAATGAAGTGATAACTATGATAGTGCTAACGATAAGGAGCAATAAGAAAGCAATAACGCTAGTGACATTGACACAAGCTATATCCAGAAAGTCATCTCTACACAGTTCTCCATCGTTACTGCAGCTCACTGCTGTGAGCCCACAAAGGGGGATAGTTTACACAGCTCAGTTTCAGTGCACTTGACATCCCTCTGCCTCAGCTAACTAACACGTTTCATCAAAAAAATCCATTAAACTGAAAATAGGAGTTTCTCTCCAGGGATAGAAGAAGAAGTCAACACTAACGTTCGAAGAAAAAAGAAAAAAAAAACATTGAGACAAAAAGCTGGAAGAGAGGGGGCTGTGTAGTGACTGGGGAGTCAAGGAGAGGCTGGAAGGCTGCCTGCTTGCAAAATGAATCACTCCTCAATCAAAAAAAAGAATGAGAAAAAAAAGCCCAGATGTAAACTTTGTCCAGCTCTGGTCTTTGGCCATGAGAGCTTTGTGTACCTGCCCTGTTAAACCCATTACCTCCTTCCACCTTCAGGGCCTGTACGCCACCGGCAGAGAATTCTCGGAAGCCTCTTGGTCGGTCTGCTGTGCCAGGCTTTTCCGTAATCGTGCAAGCCACTGTTAATTTGATAGAGGGTGGGACCGTACGCGCAAAGGTGTGGGAATCAGGGGCTGAGGGAAGAAATTCACCCCATTTTCCCAGCTGACAGTCGCAGTCAGGCTTGGATGTAGACATTCAGCTTGAGGGTTTTTTTTTTAGTATAGTAAAAAACTGTATCCGAGTCATACATCACCTGGGACGGATCTGAGCCAAGCTCCAGATGGACTGATGAAGGCTGCATGGCCACGAGAGAGAAGAATAGATTCGTAGACAATGTGATGCCGCATTTAAAATGAAGCTTGTTGTCATTTTATGGTCACATTATCAGTTCAGAGGTTATTTGTTTCTGTTACTGAAAATCTGTGATTTTTTTAACAAAAAAGAGAGATGTACTCTTTTAGCATCTGTTAATGATTCTGCTAGCTGTCTTCATCAAAGAAGGCAATAGCCCAGACATGTCCTCCATTCTATCAGTGTAATAGGAAATACTGCATAGCGCAATGTAGCATGTTATCATACATCACTCCACTTAGGCCACATCTTAGATGTATCATTGAAAATGGAGTGATACAATGAGAGTGAGATTAAATGAAGATGCTACTGTAATTCATGTGCTTGGAGGGCCTAGCTTGTCAGCGGAGTGTGAGAGGAAATTGTTGTGATGGCTTCTCCAGCCCTCCCTGTGAATTTGGCAGGAAGTGTTGAGTAGCATCGCTCCCCCACCCCTTTCTAGAGGGCGCACTAGAGAGAACATGAGCTTCACTCCCAGAGGCCCCGTGTGTGAGAAGGACCTCTGCCAAAATGCTGTTCTGTTGCCCCCACGCAGCCAGCAAGGAGATAGGATCTGGACTGGAGAGCAGCAGCAGCAGAGTGCTGTAAACCTGAAACCTCCTCAAAGCAACCCCCCTTTGCCAGGAGTCCAGACTTGAAGCCAGACCATATGTGAGTGCGTGCAGTAAACCCTCCACCCTCACTGTACAGCTAGCCCAGCAAGGCTCCTTATGCACAAGATCACAGGGCCCCTGTTCTGCGTGCTCCACATTTTTAACGGAGAAAGAGGATCTGCTGCTTATGTGCCCGATGAAATGAATTTAATTTGGATTCATACTATCAGTTTCAGGTCAAGACGTTCCCGTGCTTAAGGGTAATTTTAACAAGACCTCCTGAGTTTAAAGCTGAACAAATTTACGAAGAAAAGCTAAAAGGTAAATTAATAGACCCTGAAAATCAATACCTAAATGCCCTTTCAATGTTAACATGTTCACTGTGCTCTGCTGAGGCTTCACCTCCTGTCAATCGAATTGTATAGGCCATTGGACCAATAAAGGTATGAAATTTACTCTTTCCCAATGACCTTTCACAAATTTCATTGGACTGGTGTATAACTGTAATTTCTGTATTTGGTTATTATGCAGTGAAATATGACACTACTGTATTACCGCTTTGCATTTTTTTCCTAAATGGTAATGGGTTCCTGAAGGTTATTGGACACATTATTTTGGCAGTTATTTGGTAATGGTGTGTTTTTATAAAGTGTGTTATACTTACACGAATATTATCTATGTAAGTCTGTTAGATTCTTATAAGTGGTTTATTCATAAAATTTCCAAATAAAGGGATAAAATTAGCTTTTTGTTTTAAACCTAGAAGATTACATTGTATATACATAAAGAAAATATTTTTCTCAATTAATTACAAAATGTCCTTCAAGCATGAAACATGAAATGTGTTTGGAGTGTTCATTTTTTATTGTTTATGTGCAATCCTTCATTATATAAAAATATCATGACTCCTATTTAATTACTTCAGTGTTGCTGTACTGGTATTGTGTGAAATGCAATGCCATAGCCCAGTCAATCTCTTTAACTTAATTAAAACATAAAATCATAATTTGACCTACATTATTTTTGAATGTCTTTAAGATAACTGGCACTGTGGTGCCTTGCTAGTTTGCTTTTGTTTTCTTAGTTCCTGATAAAATGTTACACAGTGTAGGTTGCCATATTTCTCAGCTGATTTTCTTTTAGTGTATTTTCATTTGTAAAAAGTAGCCTCCTTACTACTGCCATGTTAACTACCATCCAGGCTCTTTCAGGTCACCTCTTTTCTCAAAATATTTAACATGCTATGTTTTTTTTACTTATAGAGGGTAAAGGACAAATCATAAAGCAATATAAGGGATACGGTGTACTGAAAATGTAATACTTTTTTGTGAATTAAGCACCTTTGCATTCCACTTATTCCAATAGAAAATGTGACTGGGCCCATATTGTTTCATATAAGTAGATTGCTTCATTTCTTACAAATAGATGTGAACAGTGTTAGTACTGGAATGACTCATAGTGTCATAGTGTTTTTGTTCACTGGTTGGTTGATTCATGTTCACAATGGTTGATTCTTACATGAGTATTTCTTGTAAGTGGTGTGCACTGTATTCAGATTGATTGTCATTTTGCAGTATCACTTCAGACATTTTCCTCTATTTGAGAAACCAGAATTTACCCTGCTGAAGAAGTAGAAAGTAGTTTCTGGTCTTTTCACGCAGTTATTCATGTATTTTTGGATGAATGGTGATGCAGTTGTTCACCTCATAGTTCTGCAGAAATGTATACATCCTCCAGTCAGAAGTTCTAATGTTGAAGTCATAGAATTTCCTATTAGCTGTGCATCTGTAGATGTCCCTTAGAAAATGTCCATGCCTGTCAGTCACTTCTTGTGATTCCTTTACCCAATAGATTACTTTTTAAGATGCCTTCCACCTCAATTATTGTAAAAATAAAGGCACATTTCTCTTAATATATTATATAATATCCTCTGAATTTAAATAGTCTTAGTGCCTATTCTATGCTTTCATTCGGGTGAATACTGCATTTGACCACCAATCAAGGACTGCCTCCAGGTTCCTGTCTCTGTTTGCACAATGCATTTGCTACAGTTACTGGAGTCTGGTGAATAAATGGAAATGTCACCCCCTGGTGGAAATCATTGTCACTCTGTTTGATTCATTTTTTTCTTCCCTGTTTTCTGTTGGTCTTAAACAGTAAGAACATTTTTAATATTACATAAGCTCAGATAGATTGAAATTAATTTAAGCAATCATATTCAATTTTGATTTAATTTTAATTAAAATATGTTTTCATTGTGTCTTTTGAAAGACCTTTCCTTTTCAAAATATGCATTTGTAGAGGAAAACAGCTGACTCACATGACAGGGGAAAGGCCGCTTCCCAATTTTGTTTGGATGACTGAATTCATCTCCTGATATTTAATTCTTCAAATTGATCACAAAACAATAGGGCAAAGTAACTTTTTCTATTGGCCTGAGTGGCTCTGTTGGGAAGACGCTTGTGTTGAGTACAGGCTGAGCCAGGCAGCCCAGGGATAAGGGTGGGTCAGCCAGGGTTTCCTCATCTGCACCGCTTAGGGACTTAGGGGACGTTGTTGGGGGAGTAGCGCCCATCCTCCAAAGAGCACCCACTTCACTGTAGTGCACTGTGTGACTCATAGTGTGAAAAATAGCTGTTGGCTACTTGCAAGTGTATCAGAGCATTGCATCCATCTAGCTGTAGCACTCTTGCCAAAGTGCAGAGATTGTCACGTTGAGACAAACTTGATGTACAGTCGCCGAATCCAAACCAGCATAAAGGGGAAAAAGCATTAAAAAAAGAAATTCAAAGACTTTGGCCCGGTCACATACACGTCAATACGGTGAAATTGATGCAAGCTCCATTGATAAAGTCAATCATTCATCCACGGCTGAGTGCAGCACCTGCAGGAGGAGTCTAGGGATTCCTGTGTTTTGTAGGCCTTTGCTTTGAGTGTTTGGTATCCACTTCGCAGCCATTTGCATGTTGACGATAATTGTGTTGACTGCACTGGAGCCCGCAGCGCTTTAAATACAGGTCTGGCATGCAGTCAGAAAAACCTGCTGTGCAGCGTGCATCACAGATGCTGTCATTCAACCCTAGAGCTGCGGACAGGCCAGCCATCATTGTTGTACGGTGCTGGGCCATAACAGCTGGCTGTCCTTAAAAGTAGCCAATGAAAGCAATCTTTGAGAAACAGTCACTAGATCCTTGTTTAGGAGGGCTTTGACCATATTGTGAACCTGCAGTTCAAGTGGTGACATCATCTTGTTGCTAATGTGAACAGAACTTGGTCTTCAACTTTTTTTTCTCTTTATTAGAGGAACTGTACACCACCCAAGTAAAAAAAAAATCTTAAGAAAAAAAATCTGATTGAAATGTAGAAAAAGCCATGACTATTTTAGACAGACAATGGATGAAAGGAAAATTACAACATTACATCATTGTATTACTTCATGTTTATCTAGTGTAGCAATGCAAGGCGCAAGGGGGTGCACACTGTAAAGTATTCAAGATGTTAGTGTACATATTGGCTCTCTAATAAAGGTTTAAATAGTTGTGTAAAATCTTTCCCATTATCACCAGAATTACAAGTATTTAATCATTCCAGTCAATTTAACTTCATGCCACTCATCACTTGACCAGCTGAGAAAACGACTGTGTGAAACGACAGTGCACATCTTCACCAGTAGAGGGTGCCCAGTGACTGTGATTCCACAGGACTTCTCTTTCTTGTCCTGTAATTTCATACACAGTAGCTCCTCAGGGTGAGGGATTTAACTCGGAGAAGTGGTATTAGACACATAAGGTGATTCATGGAAAGAAAACCGTTGCTTGTCTACTGTTTCGGTGTAAGATACAAGATAAACTTCAAAATTTAATGTAATTCTTATTAAAACTTTTAATATAAAACTATTTGAAAACCATGCACACACATATACACATTTTATGTATTTTCACATCATGTGCATAGACAGAAAACATGATTAATTGCCTCCTGTGAAACAGATTAAATTTGTCTATGATTGGATATTATGGATGTGTTTCCAGCTTAATCTACCCAGTGCACCACAATACTTTTACCAGTAGCTAATTTTCCAGCTGCCATGTGTATGCATTGTATAGTGTAGTCACCACTGCACAGCCTCCAGTTTACGAAGTGTTTGGAAACACGCAGTAAGTGTGAAAGTGTGAAAGACTCCACGTGTACTTGCTCAGCAACGACCTATCTTCCAAATCCTTTTCTGGCCAAGCTCAAAATCAGTTCTGATAAATCAGAGTGTAATTCTTCCCTCAGCTCATGCAGTCCATCCAGAACTGCTGTTGGGCTTTCCTAATCATAAGGGTTGCTGGTTGAGTGTGGACAAGGGCAGTGCTCTTGGCCCAGTCTGCTGAGGGAACTGGAGACTGAGTATTGGGAGAGCAACACTGGAGACTTGGCCTGTTCTGGAGGTGCAGTATTCTCTCTGGAGCATCACATGCTGCATGTCAGACATGTTGGATGTGCTGTTCACACTGTTTAATCACTTATGGGCCTCCATTGCCTACACAAGAGAATAATGTCACACACTATACTGTGGAAATGACCAAGAAATTTGACCAAATCCATGTCTCTGGCAAAGACTACCAGATCGTGCTGTCAGTGTGTGTAACTGGGTCTGTTAAGCTTGGCATGCTAGCAGCAGTGCTGTGCAGATCCAGAGCCAGTGTGCCATCAATGACGGCCCTTCCAGCAGCCCCCTGCCTGCTGGTGTATGTCCCTAAGGCCTGCACGCCACTCCATTCACTCACCTTCATGTAAGAAGGGTCGCAGCCCCATAACCCTCAGAAAGTACACAGAATGACAGCTCCTCTGTAATGTGCCACCCATCACTCCACCTCTCTCTGCATATCCCCCAAGCCCCTCCCATACCATGGCCCCAGCAGGGTGCTGTTACGTGGAGCATGTCCCGGATATGCCTGAGAAAAAGCAAAAGGAGGCTTCAAGTCCCCTAGAAATTGGATGTTCACTGTTAGGTCGAATTGTTAAAATGTTAAATGTTTTGTTAATTGTTAAGATGTTAAATATTCAAGGGCCTTTTCTTCTATCCAATTCAAACTGACCAATAGCAGATCATATTTCAGCTGCATCCAAACCTGTCAATTGTTAATTGTTTGCATGTTAAAGGCTTATTAAATACAGGTGTGTGGTGCTTTTTTTTCCTGGTGACTGTTTGTTCAGGCTGGTTGCTTTTGTTTGCTTGTTGGTTTTTAAAATAAATTACTGGCTTTGTTTGAACGGTTGCTCTTTCTGCTCATTTTTATGAGAATTGTTGGCCAGCATTTCCACAGGCTCGTAATGGTCTTCCTCTCAGTGGACTCTAAACCAGCAGCAGTCTGTGTGCTCTGTTTGTTGTGGATCCAAGCATGGCATTCATTTGTGGGCATAATGGTGTGTGTTGCAGAGTCAAAAGGATTCTCCTGGAGCTACAAAGCTCAAGCTCAAGTGGACCTCTCCTTATGTATTACATGGTCTGCAGTGCAATTACTTCACAATGTAATATGTATGTATCCCTCATATGGGATTGCAATTCTCTATTACATCTTTGACAGCACTGTGCATTTGTGTCAGTGTCTGCATGGAAGGGAGTGACAGCACTTTGGCATAGTGGTTAGGAAAAAGTATGTGTAACCTGAAGGTTGCGGGTCTAAATCTCGAGAGGAACACTGCTGCTTTTCCCTTTAGTGAGGAACATTAATTGCCTTAGTGAATTTTAAGCTGCCAAAATGAATTCATAATGCATGTGACATATCATCACACTGCATGTTGGCATATAAAAATGTGCATAAGATTTTCAATGTGTGCAAACTGGAGCTCCCTTCGGTTATGTAGTTCAGGCAACTAATCATTGCCGGTAAGTGTGTGTATGTTTCCCTTCCGCGTCAACGCCATACTTTCCACTGCCCTCCTGGAAAGTAAACACAAAAAAAGCATCGGAATGCTATCCCAAACCTCCTAATTTGCTATGATTGCATTCATATTTTTCAGCTGAAATTGGCCTTTTCCCCTTCCTTTTTGCTGTTTATTTTTTCCCCCCTCGCTTCGCTCCTCCTTTGCTCTCATTGCTCTCTTTTTGGGCATAATTAAGGGTGATTAGCTGGCAGACGGATGCCCCACTGTTCCGTTCAGGCCAGTGGCTGTGTTGGGATGGTCCAGTTGTACCATTGTTGCTGCTGCCCTGTGGGGTTAAAGGGGAAAGGGAGGAAGAGAGGGAATGATTCACTGTTCCTCCCACAGCCTGTCACACCTCCTGGCCCATTAGTTCTTACAACGGTTCAGCACTGGAAGTCCCATGAGCAGCATTTAAGATCTAACACAGTCGGGTTCCTTTTAACTTTGAACTTTCCATTTGTTTGTTGTGCTTGTGGGGGTTTGCGTGCGTGTGCTGTGCAGAATGTATGTTTGTCTGTGCATCTCTCCTCAGAAGCCCACAGGTCTGTTTGTGGGTGTGAGTATGCATTTTGTCTGCTGAGCATGGTGTGGGTAGAAACATTCCAAACAATACGAGCACAGGTGTTTACTAAATGGAAAACATCAAGATCATGCAGAAAGTAGTAAATATTCCTCTGTTGACAGAAGGCACTTGGACATCAGTGTCACTCAGATATCTGAAAGAAAGATACATGAAAATGAGATCATCACTCCCAGAAATTTACCATTTATGAATGTGATGCTGAGAGTCAATTCTTTAACATTTATCCTGACAGCGACACCCCTGCTGCCAAAGCATGTATGTGGCACGCCTTGAAAACCATATCTTTGTGGGTGCAGCGACACTTCTTTATTAGTTTGTTTGTTACTGGCTCTCCCTTTCTGTGTGATGACAAGTGGCGTCTTTTACAGCGGCCTTGAGTGTTTCTTTTGTCTTTGATGAAACTTCAGGAAATGGGTCAAACCCAGAGGGGGGGGAGTGGGAGAAGAAAGAGTGAGCACAGAAAGGACAGAGATTAAGTGTGCGACTCAACTGGCAGGGGTGCGTTTCAAACAGGGCAAGACGCCAACAGAAACTCTTTCTCTTGATTTTGCTTTCTCCCTCTCCCCTTCTCTTCTCCCCCTCCTCTACTTGTTGTTTGATAATGCCTTGATTTCTTAGGGTGATTGATTTATTTAAAAGAACAGTGAATTACTCACCTCATAAAGAGTCCTAAATATCTGAGGGATCAATGAGGAAACTCCTTCAGTCTCACCAAGGTCAAGCTGTTTGACATGAGTAGGTCCTCAGCACTAGGTAATATGTAACTATCAAATTGGGCATGTGATTGTTCAGTAAATTACTGACTGTGAAAAATTGTGATAGAAGAGCCTAATTTTGCTCAGTCATGTAAGTGAACATTAGCACCACCAGTATTTAGTGCTGTAAATACTATTTTGTTCAGATGAAATAAGGGTCAGTAGGCAATGTCATGCTTTTGTGTTCCTCACACAGCACAAATTAATTAGTTGTTCTTTTTATATCACAATATAAAAATGTTCATGCAACAATTAGATTATGGCTTTTTACAGGAAAGGAAACACTTACAAAACTTACATTGACACTGATTAAAAAGTAATCCCAAGCCTTGAGTTTTGGCCAACAGTTGTTCACTTATAGTATTCCTTTTGCACTAGATATGCTTATGCAAGCCACACTCACTCTCTCTCACACAGAAGCATATATGTGTAAAAGACTGATTATCAGAAGAAATAAGTGGCATGTGCTGAGCATTAGCAGGTTACGTTTCGGTTTCTTCTCACCCCTCTGCTGTTACACCACGGCAGTCGGCCAGGGCACGTTCTTGCTTGTGTTCTGCATGCGCCCTGCGTGTGGAAGGGCATCCTTAGTCTTCCTGTTGGGAATTTCTCCACTCAACCAAATCATGGCATGCTTATCTCCCCCAGTTCCTTATCAGTGCATAATTACAGACTTCCGATCATGCTGTTTACAAAGGTCAGGAAACTTTTAATCCAATCCATTCAAAGTCTCCCATTCCCCGCCAGCCAAATGACAGGGGTTTTTGCAGATAACCCACAGAGCATTTCATAACCTGGTTCAAGTCCCTCTCTCCTGTTGACAGATTCTGTTAGCAGTTAACTGGCCCTGGTGCTGATGAACAGAATAGTACTGCAGAGGATCCTGTAGTAAGGGGAAGTGATGTTGAGCAATATGCTGAACATATTGGCAAATGTTCTCTGATTAAAATCTATACATACCGAGCTTTCTGTGCTTTGTTTTCCCGACCCAATACTTTGTTAAAAGTTGTTCAAGGCCCTTATTTGTTTTCTCTTTAGTACTTTGACAAGTGAGCATTTGGAGTGTTCAATCAGATGGGATATAATGCAAAATACAAATGAAACCAATGATTCGAAATGAATACAATGAGAGCTAGCCACTGTAACAGGCCATACATCATCCCAAAATAACTGCTCATTGCTCCAAACACCAAAAATTAATATTATATCCCAATTAAACTATTCAGACCAAGAAAAGTGGTATGACAGCACTGTGAGAAACGATGAAAGGTGAGCATGGGGCTTCCTGACCACACCTGGTTTAACTGGCTCCCATAACCAGTGCTGACCAGCAGATCTGAATTTGCCTGTCAGCGTTTAAAACTGGCTGTGCAGCCATATAAGCACATATTTTCTTTAAATCAAATCCTCATAAAATTTCCGTCATTAACCTTAGCAAGGCAGGCATTGCCTCTGAAATATTTTTCTCAACTGGCTCGTAGGTGTTGAAGTATTCTGTCACTACTTTTGGTATCCAGTGAGGCCTGGGTTGTAAGTTAGTCCCATGAGTAACCTTACCAAGGCTTTAAGACTCAGGCAGATTGCATAAAACATTTAAAGTTAAGGTTTACGATTCACTGTTATAATTGAAATGGATTACTAAGCCTCCGTAATTAGACCACTAGGACAAACAAGGGAAATGAGAGGAAAGCTAGTGCAACTGAATACCATGTTTCCCGAAGGATGAAGAACATGTGTGAAATCCAACATCCAACACATTATTAGATAAATATTTAAAGATACTGCACATATTTACACAGACCCCATATGCAATAATTATGCTGCAAAGCTGCCCTTCCCCAAATCAAATTGAGTTTTTATCTTCTCCTTATTACCTGGGCCTCACTGCATTTAAATATATGAGACATCAAGATATAGGTATTACAAAACAGGTTCTAAATTAGCTAGGGAACTAACTCTGTCATGGACTGAAGCTGTGCCAGGACTTAAAACACACTGAAAAGCATGGATGCTGCTAGTGCTCAAGAATATCTGACAACATAATAATATCACGCCAGCGAAAAAAGATTGTGATGTGTTTGCGTATTTGCCTGTGCCATGTTAATGAGAAAAAGTTATAGTCTTATGTATTTAAAAACATTCTTTGTGTTCGTAAAGCTATCACTTATCTGTAGCCAGGAAAGGCCTGCCGGCACATTTAAAACTTTAAATGCAAAGTTTTACATACAATACAGTGTCTGGGAATACTTAGCTAAACTTAGCTAATGTTCAAATATGTACTGAAACACATTAAAAATGGTTTTAAACACTTTTATTGTGTAGAATTGTTCATACTTACATCTGTGTAATCAGTACTGGTTGAATCTGTGAGAAACCAAACGGAGCAAGGAGTTTAACACGTGGTATTTCTGGAGGGGTTACCATGGTTGCAACCACCTGGTGAGCCAGCGGAGAAAAATTCAGCGTCATGCTTTGCATTGTAGTAACTATTTAGCACCCTATTTTTGAGTTTACTTTGTTAAATACTTTTGTTGTTTATGTTGGTACCACATGTTATTTTGTCTTTTGTTGTAATTTGTGTTGCTTGTGTTATTGTCTAACTTACTGATTTATCTGTTGGATGTTCCAACAGAGAAATCCAGCATTCCAACATTTCTGTACAGAATGTTTATTCATGTTTACTGGTTGTGACATCCTCACTGTAAATAGTGTGCACTGGATCCTGCGTACAGCACCAAGTGTAAATAAAATACTAGTGACTCTATTTCTTCTCAGGCACTCTGTCAAAGCATGCAGCCGCCGGTACACCCTAAAAGACTCTTTACAAGGCTAAATATGGTTTACATAGCTCCAGTACAGATTATCTGCATAGTATAATATAGTATGTAAAGTTGTATAGTTGGATTGATTAATTATATAGTAATGTATGAACATAAGTAAGTTATGTATTTTAAAAACATTTCCACCATCACATGTAAACATAGGTAGAGAAGTCAGGCTCCTTCATTAAGCAGAATAGTTTTGTTGTGTCATGTACATCCAGACAATCTCAGTAGTTCAGGTATCTTAAATTGGAAACATTACCTGATATCCCAACATGTAATACTAGCATGCATTACATTACAAGATTATAAAATGATTATTCTTTATCAAAGTACCTAATAGTCTGATTATGTCAGTACATTATGTGAAAAAAGAGGAACATTTCCATTACTATCACAACATTGAGTACATCAATGCACTAAATATTCAAAAATGCTTTCTTCAAGAAATTCCAACTTCTAGAAAGAACACAATTTTGGAGAAGTGTCAAAATGAATCATTCTTGAAAAATCTGCATTTGCTAAAATACAGTCATCACATTCGAAGACAAAACAGGGAAATGGAGTATCTCAGAAGAGAGCAGAAAAATACAGATTCACAGATTTCCTTAATAGCCACAGCAAAATTAAGGATTCAAGAGGGGCCAACTTAAATTTGCACTGTCTGCCATAGAGGTCAGGTCATGAGATGCTGCAAAATACATAAGACCCTTAACTGGCTTCCACGTATATAACTGGTACATATGTTCATGTTTGCAGTGATCGCTGCTCAGCTTCAGAAGAATGTGCAGTGTGCAAGTGTCCGGAAAGAAAAAGGGGATGGATATGTCATGCCATGTATTGCAGTTACAAATAAGCTAGAGTTTAGCCCCATAGCTGATGAACTTCAGGGACTGAATGTGCTTGAGAGACACGCCATTGCAAAATACATTGCATTTGAAAAGATTATTATGCTGCCGAAAGGACAACAGAGAGCAATACATGGTGCTGTGGTTTGCATTCCTTCAACAGTGGAATCGACTGTTCAGAGTTTGCCAAGGCCCCAGTCTGAATCACAGGTATTAAAAGTCAAGTTGAAAAGATGTATACGTTACAAAGGTTTTGTGGCCTTTGCAAACTTTGGACATTAAAAAAGTGATTAGAGCATTATTGAAGCTGAAAAAGGCACACTGTGAGTATGGAGATATATCAGTGAGAGAGGATGTAGAAGATGAAATTCTTGATGGCGTGATAAATGATGCTGTTAAAGAATGTGCCTATAATTACAAAGAAGAATCCAAAGTTGTTGATGACTATAAGCATCATCTGATGAAGAGCAAGAAGATCATGATCAGAGTCATGGTATACCTCTTGAAATGTGCTTGTAGCCTGCAGATATTGGGCAAGAAACTCATACATACACAATACAGAGAGAGTATTTATACTATTGCCCTGCAGAAGGAAATCAGCCTGTCAAAATATTTAAAACTCTACATTTGGAATCCATGGCCTTTCCAGTGCAGTTCAGCTCAGGTAAAAATAGAGTAGATGAACCAGATAAGCCTAGACAAATAAGCCCTAGCAGATATTTCAACGCTAGGTTGTTTAATGCAGACAACAGGTTTGCTGTGGACACCAGTTACATTTTCCATGTGCAGTTTGTATCAGAGATGCACATGGCTATGTCCAGCATGTGCGTACAGCTGCATAAAGCGAAGCCTTTCACTAAGGATGGACGACGAATAACCAGAGCCCTTCTGATGGACAAAAAAAGAGGTGCAAAAACTTATCAAACACAAAGAAGCCACCAGGTTTATGCAGCCACTCCGTGGAACCCCAGTATCCTGGGAAAAAACAATGAGGGATCTATTTGCAATGCTGTGGAAGCTGGGCACTCCAACATTTTTTTGCACATTTAGCACAGCAGAGATGAGATGGCCTAAAGTCCTCGCAGCTATCAAAGCTCAACAGGGTGAAACACTGGACAGAACTGGACTGGAGCACAAAGTGTGAAATAACCCTGTGACACGTGTGAGAGACTGTCAGTACTCCGCCCCCCTAGCTGTGTGTTTGTGTTCTTCCCCTGTCCATGTGCTTTTGTTTTCCTTGTGTTCCAGCCCTGCCCCGTTCCCCGCCCGGTCCCCGCCTGCCTCGTTACTGCATCGCCGCCACCTGCCTGCTAGCTCACCTGTTTCCCATCACCTCATCTACTCTGCCCTTTATATGCCCTGCCTGTTCCTGTCTCGTTGCTAGTTCGTTGCAGTGTGTTTACCCGTCTCGTTCCCGCGTCTGATTTCTGCTTGCTTGTTTTTCGTGTTTTCGACTTTCGCTTGTGCCCCGACCTGTGTCTTGCCTGCCGCCTTGTCCTTTTGCCTGAGATTCTGCCCGACTGGTTTCCGACCCTGCCTGCTCCCGTTCCTGATTCTGGATTTTCCCTTCGGACTGTCTCTCTGGTTTCGACCCTGCCTGTTTCGTGTTTTCGAGTCTGCCTGCCGGTTATAATAAACCATACGGAAAGATCTCCGTGGTCTGCGGCTGAGTCCTTGTCCGTACCTGACAGAGACTTTTGAAAAGAGGGTTTGAAGCTCTAATGAGACATCTCATCCTGCAACCTGCTAAACTCATAGGTGAAGTGATGGACTTCGTTTATAGGGTAGACTTCCAAGCTGGAGGATCTCAGCACATTCATTCACTCTTCTGGGCAAAAGATGCACCAGAATATGGCAACGACCCAGATGACAAAGTAATCGACTTCATTGAACAGTATGTAACATGCCAACTGCCTGATGGGGATGCAGACCTGGAGCTTCACAGCATTGTAAAAGAGGTGCAGAAACACAGCAAAAAAACATTCAAAATCATGTAAAAAAGGGAAGAAACACTTTAGATTTAGATTCCCCAAACCTCCACTGATGGCGACACGCATTATTGAACCAAAGCCAAAGAAGCATGGAGAAGGTGCAATGAAGACTGCACATGCCAAATCTAAATAACAGCCTGTTTTGGATATGCTGCATGATCCCCAAAGTTCTATGCATGCCACTGAAGAACTGCTTGCACAGTGCAGTATGCAGATGACAACTTTTGTAATTATTTTGAATTAATTGCAGAAAAAACCATGCTTGTGATGCGATGTGAGCCAAAAGACACCTGGGTTAATGCCTATAACCCACACCTACTGAGGACATGGAATGCAAATATGGACATCCAATACATCCTAAATCCATTTAGTTGCATGATGTATGTATTATCGTACATATCAAAGGCAGAGCATGAGATGAGCGAGCATCTCAAAACAATTATTAAAGAGGGAAGCCACGAAAACACCACAGAGGTGAAGACATGAAAATGCTCATGTACTCTAAAAATAGAGAAGTAAGCAGTCAAGAGGCTGTCACTCACATGTGCTGGCTAAAACTTAAGTCCTGTTCCCATGACATGGTGTTCATACCAACGTATGACAATGCGGTACACATGAGCCTTTCTCTCAAACATTCAGAAGACAAAAACCCTGATTCGGACAATGTTTGGATGGCTGGACTCCCCGAGAAGTATAAAGCCAGGATGTCTACACCTGAGTCTGAGTCACTTTGCATGGCAGAATTTACATCACAGTACTGTCTTGTGTATGGCAGGCAGAAATCCAGTAAAAATGTCATACAGCTTCAGGAAAATATGGGTTTCATTCAGAAATGAACAATAGAAAAACACACCATAATTAGATATCCTCACTTTTCTACAAACAGAACCAGAAAAACTCTACGGAACACTGCTTAAACCTGCCTCACAGAATGGATTCGCAACTAAAATCTAGTCGCTTCCCCTCGTACAAAATATTTTAGCAGTGCACTAATGTGATGTCACCTGGACTAGAGGAACTCCAACGGGTCTTCTCGATAGTCAATAACAACTGGTCTCAATTTGAAAAGCACAGTGAGGAAATTGAATAAGCAATAGAGCAATTCATGCAAGAAAGACCCTTTGAAGACGCATGAAGAAATTTGGTGCCTACCACAGACCTGGTGAGGCTAGAATGCATAGCTGAATGTGAAGAAATTGATCCAGAGGAGGTGAATGAACAGGATGATGTGCCAGAATTTTCAAGTAACAAAGCAAAAGAAGTAGCTATGCCCATCATGGAATGCCCTCAACTGAGTTTTATTGAAGTGTGGAGAATGTATCAAGTTCTAAATCAAAGACTAGATTTTTTGGCATTTCTTGAAGAAAATGCAATGTGTGCTTGCTGTCTCTCTCTCTCTCTGCTTGTCTGTCTGCATGTCTGTGTTTCTTTTTAACTGTCTGCATATCTCTTGCTCTGTCTGCTTGTCTGAATGCCACTCTGTCTACAGGCATGCATGCCTGTCTGTTTGTTTGTCTGTTTCTGTCAGCCAGCCTGTATGGATGTCTGCCTCTCTCTGTCTGCCTTCCTTTCTGTCTCTATGTTTGCCTTTCTCTGGCTAACTGTCTCTATATTGGTCTGCCTGCCTGCCTGTCTGCCTGTCTGTCTGCATGCCTGTTTGTGTTTCTGCATGTTCCATGCCATTCTGTTTCTATATTTCTGTAATCCAGTCTGTATGCTTGCCTGTCTGTCTGCATGTCTCTCTCCTGCTTTCTGCCTCTCTGTCTGTCTGTCTCTCTCTGTTTCTGTCAGCCAATGTGTATGCTTGTCTGTCTGTCTGTCTGTCTGTGTGTCTCGCTTTCTGCCCATTTATTTGCTGTCTATTTATTATGTCTGTCTCTCCCTGTCTGCCTTCCTTTCTGTCTCTGTCTGCCTTTGTCTGTCTTTTCTCTCTATCTGTCTGTCTGCATGTCCATCTCTCTGTCTATCTGCCTGTCTGTCTGTCTCACTGCATGTCTATCTCTCCCTCTGTCTGAATATTTGCATGCCATTCTGTCTATATGCATGCCTGTCTGCCTCTCTATTTCTGTCAGTCAGTCTGTATCCTTGTCTGTCTGCAGGTCTGTCTTTCTCTGTCCACCTTCCTTTCTATCTCTCTGTCTGCCTTTGTCTGTCTGTTTTTCTCTCTATCTGTCTGCCTGTCTGTCTATCTATCTGCTTGTCTGTCTGTCTGTCTGTCTGCTTACCTGTGTCTTCCCTGTTCTTTCTGTGAGCAAGTCTGGCTATATATCTCTATGCACACCTGTGCCTGATTGGTTGCTTGACAGCATTCCAAATCAACTGTCACTTGCCACCAGATGTCTCTGATTGGCTCCTCTGCAGCAATTTAAATGTCCACTGTCAAATCTGGTCAGAGTGAGGCGACACCAGAGACCGACGTAAGACTCATATCTCAAAAACCATACATCAAAGCTCTTAGCTCTTAGAAATGGCAGATTGAAAAGCTTGTGACAGAAGAGTGCCAAATGCCAAAAAATCTAGTTGTTGTAACTGGTATTTGTTAAGAGCAGATTTGAAAGATGTGCAGTGCTAAGAGTTCAGATCTCAGTGCTAAGTTCAATATTTAGATTGTTGGAGTTTCTGTTTGCATGAAAGTTTTATATTATTTGAATCTGTGTGTTGACATATATGAACATTGCTAATATTAATAACACAGTGATGCTAGATTCCAAACCATAAGCAATGTAACTGGGTGGCATGTAATGACTTCAAATGTATATTTGTGTACATGGTGAATCTGACACTATTTTAAAGAATCTTCCACATTCCCTCCTGACAGATAATTCATTCACCATAAGGTTTGTTCTAAATGATAAAACAGACATTAGTATGAAAGCTTGCTTGGTCTGTAGTCATTTTAGTATACTTCATGCCAGTTCAAACATTTTCTGGTCATAGAATATGTTGTCTCAAAGTTATTTATATAATCAACCTGCATGAAACATACAGTAAAAACTTGAGTGATAACATTTTTCCCTGCATACCTAAATCTATAGCTCTCTGAGAATAATTATAATTCCAGTGAGTGGTCAGAAAATTACTGGGAGAAAAAGTAAACAAAACAATATACAGCAGGTCTGTTGTTTATTCAAGCTGAGACTTAAGGTTCTGGATTTAATACAACACTGATGGTTAATAGTGAACATTCCACTGGGTGTCTATATATGCTCTATGCTACCGTTTGTAGTTCTAAACATATATATATATATATAGAAAGCGAGGGAGAGAGAGAGAGAGAGAGAGAGAGAGAGAGAGAGAGAGAGATGAGGGATCAGTAGATGTCAACATAATTTTACTTTAATGGCTGTGGATCCGCACAGAGAAAATGTGATTTTTTTTTTACCTCTTGGTGCACAGCAGAAAATCTGTTGTCACAGCTTCTTTGGCTGAACAGATCAATGGTGCTTGGTAAAAAATCTGCCACATTGTGTTCTGTGGTTAACCAAGGCTCTACCACCTCAAAGGAGACTAAATAAATGTGAACCATCTTGAGTTAATTCTCTGTTCGAGGCCTGCATGAAATTAGGCTCTGAATTGATTAAATTGCCATGGGTCTGATCCCTGCCCTCCTCTCTCACAGGACTTTCTGGGGCAGCAGCTCAGGGACTGCTGAGACTGAGTTCGGTTTCAGCCTCAGTTTTAAAATTAGCATCAAACATGAAGCTAACTCAGCTCTGGACAGTGCTCACCCCCCCACTCCCAAAAACTAAAGCTGGATGAGCAAGACACGTGGGGTTAAAAATGCAATGACTTTGAAAGTGTACTTCTTACTGTCATACTTTCTAGGCATCCCCCCCCCCAAAAAAAAAAAAAAACTTAGAATGAATTTAAACCAATTTTGCATCATTCTGGAGGAATGGAAAGTGGTGGCGAAAGAGATGTGAGATTGGCGCACCCTGTGGAACAGCTGAGCTCACTGCTTCTGCTGAGTGCAATTAGTGTGACTGGATCAGGCAGGCTCTAATGATCCCTGCTCTCGCCCGTCACCACGCTGCGCAGAGAGAGAGAGAAATAGAGAGAGAGAGAGAGAAAGAGGATAATAACACGACATGGGATCCGTCTGTCCGTCTGCCATTCGAAATTAAAGATGAAGTGATGTGTGACCCGGCTCCATGGTTTCAGAGTTACACCCAAAACAAACAAACAAAAGGCTGTGGCGAGGCTGTGTGCGCGCTTCATAGTGCCTCTGAGGATCCTCGCACCTCATTGTGTCACGCTGCGCTGGGGAACCAAGAGGAGGCTTAATGTAATCCTCCCAGGTTTCTATTCATGGGTGAGAAGTAGAACCTGCTCGCCTCGCACCGCAATGCCAGAAGCCCTACATCATGTCTCTGCTGACAGCAGGCTTTGTCTTAGCATCCAGAAATGAACCTTCGCTGGGATCAGTGCACAGATTGCACAGAGAATTGAGAGAATTCATGCCTGGTCCCTTGGTGATGTGCGCTCACAATAGCAGCCTGGTAAGCCATGAATCGGGTTGTCACTTGGTGCAGATGTGCAGTCAACAAGGTAGCTCAGCCTTGGCTTGGAGGCACAGGTGAAAGCTGATGTGTGGACTGGGCTCATCTCGCACAATGCATCGGGCACTGCACTGTGACCAAGAGCAATGCAAAAATTCCACTGAGACTTGCTCGCATGATTTACACAATAAGGACTTAGTCTGCATTGAAGTCATGTTTTTTTTTTTTTTTTTTTTTTTACTGGGGTGGGGTACTCGGACCGTACATTCACTCCAGATTTTTGTCATCTAAGGTTTCAGGTTGACCTCATCTCAAAAGCTGATTCCAGAAGTTGCTTCATCTCAGATTGTTTCAATATGAGTGTCCTGGAGACCTAGGGGTCTGAGGCAACCCTCACAGGGGGATGCAGAGGACCTGGCCAGGCCTGGGTACCAGAGACCAGGGGAGTTTGCTGATGATGTTATACACACTCTTCCCCCCGGCTCACCCCACACCCCCATTTCAGGCATTTAACTTGTTTTCTATCCGCTCTTGAAGAATTACACAATGTTGAATCATCCAGGAATTATTTCCTCCCTCTTTTCCTCAGCGGAAGTCCTTCAGCTAGTTAATTAACACAAAAAACCTGTCTCCTCCAGATATTATTTGGTCTCCCGGTGTCTTCCGTTGCTCGACAAGTACGACATGTAACAGGAACAGGGAGGCCTGTATTTATTTGGATGAAACATTCAACACATAGACAGGAAAAGGGGACTCGGTTTTGTTTTCATTTAGAGTTAACTTGAGGTGGCAGGAGGGAGAAAGGGGGAAGGTATTGGCGATGATAACTGTAGGGGAGTGAATTTGGAAGGGAACACAACAAAGGGCCTTTTCTGTCACCCCCACCCCCTGCCCTTTTTGGGAATAGCTCCACAGTAAATGTGGTCCCCCATGAACCTGTCAGCAGCAGGCTGTGTGGTTGCCATGTGTTTGCAGGGGTCCAATGGAAAGGCAGGGGGTGGGGTCACTCCAGGTCAGCAAGCACCAGTTGTAGAGGATGTGGTTCCCCTGTATAACATTGCCTGCTGATAGGGGTGAACAGATCATCCTGTCATCGCTGCGATGCCGGGGCACTGACAGCTCCCAGGTCCTCAGTACTGCCCAGCCTTTTCAGCAAAGCGTTTTTGCGCCTCCACACAATGACTGTCTTGCTGAGCTACAACACCCACAAACCTTTATTTTCACTCTCATGGAGACCATGCTGACTGTTTGGGTTATCTGCCAACCTGCAGTTGACAAGCCCTCCATGCAGATCATCACCTGCAGTAGGGCATTTCCAGCACCTAATATTCTAGCAACCCTTACCAGCATGGATATATTAGAGATCTTCTAATATGGTCTCATTTTAGAGGACCTCTACCCATATAAAATGATGCAGTTATCATGCATATGAATTTTAACCTACAACATCAAATAACATGGCAGCAGTTATTCTGCCAAACTAAAACAAATGGCAGTATTGCAAAAATTGTTTAAGAATGTTGCATTAGCAATGGAGGTCAGAGCAGCTTAGCTGTACTTAAAAACAACATTGGGATTGGAATAATAGCCCAGTCTGGGCTGTTGGTTAGAGGTAAGATAAGATCTGCAGCAGCGCTGCATTCTATAACAATGTAGCCCCCTGATAAATGGTAGGGGATATTTACACAGCACTACAGACATAAACAAAAGCCCTCATGGAAGTATTGGGATAATTTGGGTATACAACGGCCATTATTTTAATTTGGGTTCAGTGCCTAAGAATCCATGGGGGTTTACTTTGTTTTGTAGGAAGAGAGAGTGGAAAAAGTAAACAAAAAGTGGTGCACTCTAAAAGAGAAACTGACTAAATGTGCATGGCATCTTAGCAAGGAGATCATCTCACGCTATAGAAAGTATGCGCTCGTAGAACTGAGCCAGCTGATCTCAGAGGGATGTCAGATTCTGCAGAATATTGACATCGGGTATTGATTGTTTTGACACTGAATCCCTGCCACTTAGCACAGACTTAAAAATGCTGACTCCCACTTTCTCTTGGTATTACTGTCATGTCATACCTATCTGGAGACGTTAAATTTTGACCAGATGACCATTTAATCTGTAAGGGTTGTGGTAATAACAGCACTTAACAACTGTAACTGTAAATATGGTGGGAAAAATGTAGCTGTAATTAATGTCAGGTTACACTATTTCACAGTGATATGTGAGTGTATGTAGTCATCTGCTATAATTCCTGTGTTTGGGAAAATATTGCTGTCCTGTGGACTAGGATGTACTGCATGGAGAAATTGCCTGTTCAAACAAAGAAGTGGCAGGTAATGGTTGTCGAAATGTGACATGTGACTTGCATTTAGATTAGCAGGGTATGTTAACTGACACTGAGAGAACAAGATAAAAACACAGCTGAACAGTGTATATTAAAAAAGAACCTCAAGGCAGGTAGAGTTTCCTCTGTCATACAGAGGAGGAATATTTTATGATGAAGAATTATACAAAAAACCTGAAAAAAACTAATACAATCTAATGGAACTGTCCGTTTCTGAGTCCTATGCATCACAGTAGCACTGTATCCTAGGCAGCTATCATTATAACACTCCACTGTTCCAGAAGGCCTGACAGTACAAAATTAAATCTGTGTAGCCAGCTAGCAGTTTACCACACATCAAACATTACTTAAAAATGCATTATTTACAAAAGCTACTGTGCCCAGGTAACAGAGATCTATTGCAGGTTGATAATTAATTTGTACATTAATAATTTTCTCATCTTTATTATCAGCTTGTTAACTAGTGGAATACCTAGTGAGGTTGGTCATCGCTAAATGGAATTAACACTAGTTATCTAAAGACATCATTATTATGTTGAAATCTGAATTTGGTTAAGCTCAAGAACTTCTACTCAAATACAAGGTTGTGGTCTCTCATGTTTGGTAGAGGGAAGTAGATTTATTGCTTAAATGACTTTAGCCTGTGGGCTTTTTCAGGTTGCATAGGATACACCTTTACCATTTACATTTCAAGGCTGGGGAAAAAAAAAACCATGAAACTGACAGCTCATTTGTCTTTATTCCTATTAAAAACTAGTGAATAATTGCATTAATTTTGTAAAAAAGAAAAAACTGTTGTGAGGAGATTTGTTCATCCTTAACATCAGAGACATGTTATCTGATTCTGTTTTTAATTATCCATATGTCAAGCGCTCAGGTTCAGTGTAATTAAGTGACCTCCCCTCAATCTGTAAAATGTCTGCCTTTGCACACTGTAGAGGTGGTATGGGGAGTGGGATCAATGCATAAAGCAAGATATAATCCAGACACAGCATTTCTACAAGGTAACTCTCTTTTGAGTTAAATAATAAGAATCTATGATACTAAATGCTTTTCTGTTTCTAAGACTCATTCACTGTCAATGTGGTTCTTTCAAAATAAACAGCCTTAAGAGAGCTTTAGAAGATTGGGCTGGGATGGTATACATATCGGATAGAATTTCATTCCATGTGATTCAACATTATGACTCATCAACGCAAGTAACAGGCCAGCTCGTCCCATTAAAGAGCAGGGGGGGAATATAACCACCATGAAGTTCCGGTTTTGTTCTCCCCACACAGACTCAGAGTGGCATAACATGTACTGTGTGGTTAAAACCTACCATTTTATTCCTGAAAAACTGCCTGTGTAGCATCTATAAGTAGAGGGGAATCCAGAGTCCCTTTCCTTTGAACCAGCTTAAAAGAATGCCCTCTAAACAGAGCTAAATATGCCTCTGAAGCTGTGCATGTGAGCGTGCACATCAACCGAGACAAACGTAGAGGCAGTTAAGGTGCGTCACGGAGGATCTCATTCTTCAAGGAGCGAGTCTCAATGCAGAAGAAGTGTTTCACCACAAAGCATTTATGACCAACAGCACAGGGAAAGACCAAACAAATAAGGGGGAGAAGGATCACAACAATCCTTCGGGGTCTAACCATAGTGTTCTACAAATGAGAGCTAAGCAGACTGTCACAATATATTGATTCTTCCACATCTGAGGTGTAACTAAGTAGTGGGAAAGCTCATCTTCATATTGAGCAAAGACAATGTGTTCTGATAGAGAGGAATTCTGATAAGACTGTGTGTGGTGATAGGACTGGGAAAGGAATTTGTCACTAACTGTTATTAAATGGCTACTTTGTACTGAAAGACAAAGATTCAACATATAGTTTTGCCCTGTCAAGCACAGTTCTCAGTACTGCACAAATGCAGAGACAGGTTTCTTTGGGAAAAATGTGTGTTTTGCAATCATAGTTCTCCCTCTGATTTTCTGAGAAAATAGCTAGATTGAATGACAGAAAGGAAGGCAATCGTCTAAAACCTGGTCATCGAGTGGTTATGACTTAAAGACAACAAAAAACTGTGCTGATTTACTATGGCAGTGCAATCAGAACCCCTGCAGAGAGACCATGAACCTAAACACACACAGACTTGCACACTGAACTCTCGGACACCCTCAGTCTGTGCACATATTCCCATGCAAATGTTCACAGTGTGGCCTCATTGTAAATAACCTAAAAACCCTGTTCTTTGTTTCAGACTACATTTCTTAAGGGGCTGTTATGGTTTGCAGATGTCACGCTGTGTAGCATTTGGTCAAAGTCATTCCCGCTGCTCGTAAAGCTGAGCGTTTCATCTTAAGTGTCATGGGGAGAGCTTTATAGAGGCACCCTGAGGAAGAGAGAGAGCACTGACAAGGGGTTACTGTGGTAATGTCTATATCTGTGAGCACACAAGAAAGCACATACTCATATGCACCTACACGTATGCACCACACATACACATACGCACACACACACACACACACACACACACACACACACACACTTTCTCTCTTGCACATTCACATATTCATTCACATACTCATAACCATTCAAACACTTGAACAAACTCTTCCACAGCAAAGGTTTCAACTTTGGAGAGGGTTTTTTAACTCAAAGCCTCAAAGAGTCATACATTTAAATTTTCAAAAAGGATTTATTAGAGGGTGTGAACTGAAAACATGATTTTTATTTTTGATAATTACCAGTGACCAATACCAACTACTGACATTTTTTTCTTCCATCCTGTGGTGTTGCGATATATTGTTAGCGGATAAGAGGGAAATTAAGAAGTGTTCTAATTTTGTACTATGTTGTTCTGCAGGAATTGCTTTATAAGTGTCGTTGATTTTATATGTTTATTTTGTATCACTGTGACTTCAAAACTTCAGCAGCTCAAATTTGGGGCCAACAAGATATACTGTAAAACACAGAAATGGAGAAATGGAGGGTATCTTATAAGCTTCAGTTGTGTGCTGTTGTTTCTGTGTTCATTTGGAAGAATGAATATGGGGATATGGATTCAGGCCTCCACACACTAATGAGAAGAGGCCTTTGTCCTGGGGACTGGGTGGGCAGGGGAGTCCACACTGATGTGAAAACCAGTCCCATTTGCACCGAGGCTTTCCATATCTGAGTCACAAGGAGAGGTGAAAGACCTCACACCACTTCATCACAAGCTGCTCTGATTATAAGAAGGGCTCAGGCAAACAACCAGACCGACCCATATCCCAGGAACTGTAAGCTGATCCCGAACCACACCGCAGGGTGATTACACAACAGGCAGCAAATTTGGCCATGGCGCACCCAGTGTGTGTATGTGTGCGTGTGTGTGTGAGTGTGTGTTCTGTGGTGTATGCATAAATGTGTACATTCACTCCCTGTAAGGCTGAGAGTTGAAAAAGGTTATTTTAAGATGTATGTCTGCAGTCAGGCAGAGCTCCAGAGTAGTTATCAGGGATCTGTAAGTAGTAACCCTATGAAACAGTGAAAGGAAGCTGAGTTGCCACAATCAGTTCCATCAGAAGTTTCACTAATGGATTACTAAAATTGCTCACAAAATGTATATTTCTGAACTGTTGGCCTTTTCAGCTTCAGACACTGGAGAACCCTGATGATGAAACTATGATGACTTATGCTTTGATCAAGTATGTTTAGCTTACAATATCAAAGATTGAGATTTGAAAATTGTGCATGTACATAAATGATTATTTTTTGCCAGAGATCAAATACACCATATTTGTAATGAAGTATACTGCAGGGGCAAGCAACATAATCACAATATATTTTGCCCTCATCAAGCTATGATTACATATTGAGGAATGCTGCCCAGTTTCCTTAATCATATTAATCTGTTGTGGTTTATTTAAAAAGTCTGACCTATAATTTGTTTCTAGGGCCTCTGTTCTGGACATGTGGTCCAGTGTTACACTATGGCCCTGTTCACACCTGGCATTAACATGCATCTTGGGTGATCCGATCACAGGTGGACAGCTCTAACTACAGGGGTGAATGCACCCAAGACACATTGAGGACGCATTAAGATCCGATCGCTCAGACCACAATCGGAGGTGGTCTGGGCCGCATATGGCCACATTCTTTTAGCAGTGTGTACGCGAATATGTCCTGGGCCACATTGAAGGACCACCTACTCAACTGGCGTCCTCTGCGTAAACAGAAGCATGTACTCATTCACGCACCAACGGCATCAGATTAACCCTTTCGCGCGTATGGTCACACTGGTGTCATTAGCTGTTTATCGTGTTTGCTAAAACTGGTGCGATTAGAACACTAGATTGGAAAAATTCTAGCTAATTTTAGCTTTGAGGAAACAGTGATTTGATGTTAAAAATATAGCAAATGCTAACTGAAAACTATGAGAAGCATAATGAAGCTAATGAAGACATAACAAACCATGTAACTTATGCGCGCTACAGAGCATGAAAATTAAGTTACGTGTGAAAGGGTTTAAAAGTGCAACAACAACAACTAGAGTTCACAGGATACCTCAAATACTTTCAAGCTCCAAAGGTGTAATGCAATATATTACATGGAAAATGATATTATGAATAATATGTGAAGTGTTGTAGTTATACAAATAAATGTTAGTAGACTATTGTGGGAGTCATAACAAGATTTACGATATCATGAATATCAGGTTATGTAGACTCTTAACTCTGAACAGGTCGCTCCTTAGGTAATGCATGCACTTCTTTCTTCGAATACGTTCTTCCATAGAAAAGTAATTCATAAATGTATTCAATATACTAGCAAACCAATACCCTTTGATATTAAACTACATTATGAAACATTTTCATTGCAGTGAATAACGTAAGAGGGGACGACGAGACGGCCTACAGGGACAAGGTCCAGCACCTGGCCGTGTGGTGTGCCGACAACAACCTGGCCCTTAACACCCAGAAGACCAAGGAGATCATTGCGGACTTCAGGTGAGATAGAAGCCAGGCACACGCCCCCATCTACATCAACGGAGTTGTAGTGGAGCGTGTATCAAGCTTCAAATTCCTTGGCGTCCACATCTCTGATGATCTCACCTGGACTCTGAACTCCTCCATTCTCATCAAAAAGGCGCAGCAGCACCTTTACTTCCTGCAGAGCCTTAAGAAAGCTCACCTGTGTCCTAGGATACTGGTGGACTTTTACCGCTGTACCATTGAGAGCATACTCACCAACTGCAGTGTGGTATGGCAATTGCTCTGCATCAGACCGCAAAGCACTCCAGTGGGTGGTGAAAACTGCCCAACGGATCACCGGCACCCAATTGCCCACCATTTACAACAACATTTACAACAAACGCTGCCTGGGCAGGGCGAAAAGCATTATCAAGGATGCATCCCACCCTAACCAGGGACTTTTTACTCTCCTCCCATCAGACGGGCGTTACAGGAGCCTCCGCTCCCGCACCAGCAGGCTCAGAAAGAGCTTCTTCCCCGAGGCTGTGACCCTGCTGAACTCCACACCACAGCGCTAAGCAATATTGGACTAATTGACTGCACTGTCTCAGTACTTTTACTTTCATATTTGCACTGCTGTACATACAACCATCTGTACATATCTGTCAATACTGTACATACAACCCTTATATATACACTCCCCTTTCCAACCCTGTCCACTTCACCCCCCTATGTATAACACATTAATATATTATACATATTTATTATCTGTTAACACTGTACATACTGTAAAATATAACATTTCCTACACTGGAGTAATTACTCTTAACCGCACTTTCTGTAAATAATACTATTTTTTTGCGCTTGTGTTTAGATGCAAACCGTATTTCATTGGCTTTGTACCTGTGCTCTGCACAATGACAATAAAGTTGAATCTAATATAAATCTAATGTAAGAAACTTTGGAAACATAATATCTTGCTTAGCCTATTTAATTCAACCATACTGGCAAGATGCCTGACAAATACGCTGAAGTTCAAAATGTTCTAATCTAGCGTTTCTGCTTTTTCCAATGATAAACAGAACAAAAGATCAGCTGCAGCTGAGTTAAGGGTATTTAATTTCAGTGATGAATGGAAGCTAGCTTGCTAGTCAACTAGGTTTTCATTTACAGATACAACACGCATTATTTCATAGTGACAGTCATAACAAGATTCGTTCAAACAGACCTTTAAATGATGCGTAAACTTACATTTGCAAACGGAAATGATGTAAGTGTTTATTTGCATATAGAGCGGGGAAGTGAGATCTGATCACAAGTGGTCACTCGAGACGCATGTGGAGCCGCATTCTAATGCCAGGTGTGAACTGACTTTCTTGGAGCTGTCTGTTTGTGATCGGATCACCCAAGACGCATGTTAATGCCAGGTGTGAACAGGCCCTATGAGCCAGAGTTCACAGCAGTATCCCCCTCTGTGACGGTTGAATTGACATCTCATTATTGTAGTCCGTTGCTCTGGTTATGAAACAGTTCCTCTGATTATGGTCCTGGAATGAAGTTATGATTACACTGTCAAATGCTGAAGTGTTCTCATCGTTTGCACGAAACCCAGAGGCCTTGCCCATTAGCGAGGATGATGAGTGAGACATCACACGTCATCTGCCTCACAGCTCCAAGTGGCAATATCTCTCTGACCTGTTCTGAAAATTACAGCAATTATGTTACACTTCCTTTGGCAGTAAGTATTTGCTCGTCCATGAATCAAGCATCTTTTTTACTAAAAAAATTGTATGGTATAGGGGCATCACAGCACAGCATGGAACAAATATTACATCTTGACCTGTTGGTTCTGTGGTGAAGTTTCTTCATTTATTACAAAATGGTTCCACACAGTCTTCCTGGTTGATCACACAGCTCATTAACTTCATCTGATCAGGTCTGGCTGGGGTTCAGTGTCTCTCCTTTAGCACAGGACTGTGTCTCTCAGTGTCCTTTGTCATCTGTTAGTAGTAAACTATATCTTACATATCTATTTGGAAATTGTGTACATATACTATGCATTGAATAAAATTTAGATTATGCACACACATATACGTAGAGCATAGGTTTTGAAGCAGAAGTGCCAGAATTTTCTTGTAACAAGGTTCTTTTAAGTTTTTCGTGTTAGCAACCAACTTTATCTTCCAGTATAAACCAAGCAGCACTTGTGTTTGTGAATCAAAGTATCTCCTCAAGGCAATGTTTTTTTTTCCTCCTAGTTAGTTTGAATTATACACACAACTTCAAAACATATAATGCCAGGGGATTAGAAATTGAATAATTATAGTTTATTAGCAAAATACCAATGCACAGTGTGTCAGCACAGGCTGCCGGCTGAAAGCTTTGCCCCCCTTCTGTAAGAATATACTAGAAACAGCACCATTGGAGTTCCTCCCAGTGCAATCTGATAAAGAAGAATAACAATAAATATATTCTGAAATTAGTCAAAGGCAATATCCAACTTAGATATGGAGATGCTCAGTTAGTAATCTTTAGATAATAATCCCTCTAATTAATTACATGCATATAAGTCCCTCTGATATATTGTAATCTATTATTATTATTGAGGGTGTTTTTTACTCACGAAGACACCGCTGTTCCTTAATGTGTCAAGGGAGATGTGTATATGTGCCCATATGTTGTCTATCCTAAACATTCTCTTGACCTTGCACAGAATTCCACTGTTGAGCACATCATCTGCAGTGGAACCAGCATAGCATCCTCACCTTTCTCTCCTGTCAGCAGGGCTAGTCAAGTGAGTCTGCCAGCTGGAGGGAGCCAAGGTGTTTTAAGTGCATGCCCGTTTCCACTGTGCAGAGATGCTGGCCAGCATCTGACAGGCTGAGGTCTTCCCTGAGACCCCTCTCTCTCTTCGCTCTCTCTTCTCTTTCCTCTGGATCTCACAGGGAGATCATCTGCTCTCAGACTTGTTAAAATTTCAGCCTTTGCTTTTCCCTGTGATTCACATGCCATGATATCCACCTCGACTGCCCAGAGATCTCTCTCTCTCTCTCTCTCTCTCTCTCTCCCTCTCCTGCCATCAGCAGCAACTGCAATGTGGGTAAAAATGTGTGTGTGCGTGCGTGCGTGCATGTGTGTGCATGTGTGTGTATTATATGAATGGATCTCTCATGATGTGTTTGTTTATACATGCACACAAATAATGAGACTCTTATTATTATTTTTTTAACCTTTATTTAGCCAGGAAAAACCCCGTTGAGATATAAAATCTCTTTTGCAAGGGTGACCTGGCCAAGAGGGCAGCAGAGAACATTAAAATAGTTACATGACATTACATTACAATTAAAACTTTTCAAAACATATTCAAAACATATTTAGGCCAAATAATAATAATTAATTTCCTCAAAAATGCTAAATCATACAATAATTAGTGAAATAAACAGCCTTATTACTCTCTTTTGTGGCTTTGATAGTGATCAGTCTATGTTCCATTTCTGTGCAAACATGTTTATTATGAAGCTCATTAGAATGTGCACCTGTTGACCATTGTGTGTGTTTCATCTTTTCTTTTTCACTTGAAATGTTAAATTAAAAGAAAGCAATGCCACAAAACAAAGCTTTGTGCCAAAACTACCAACTGAAATAATCAAACTGAATTAAATGAATTATTCTCATAAACATTTTCTTATCCATTTTCATGTATGTTCATTGTTAGATTACTTCTTCTTTTCACCATGCTCTGCTTCAGTAATGCTTTCCTATCAGGGCATAACTGTTATTGCCATACTTAAAGTCAATACCCTGTAGATGACTCGCAGCTTAGTACTTTGCTCTGCAGTCTGTTTTTCCTACATGTTAACAGCAGAACGCAGCTGGAATAGTGAAACACACAGATGAGCTCAGATATTTAAGGGAAATGCATTTATTTTGTTTCAAACATTCTGAGGAAAACAAAATCAGCCCTACGGGTGTCCACAAAAAAGAAATATATCTTATTGACACTCTAAACACCAGGGCAAATTGACAGATGACAAAATATGTGACATGTTGAGATGAAGGCTTCAGCTTTCATCCGCTTTCCTGTTTATCCATACAACAGCTTTCTTTGGGCTGCGTCTGGAGAGGGTGGGAGAGAGCGGTGTTCATAAGCATCTGATTGGCAGACAGGGGGAGAGCGTGAGAAGCCATTGTGCTAGTTGCAGAGTAGAGCAGAGCTCTGTAATTTGAATTCTTGAGGTTAGCCCACAAGGCTGAGGGCTGTCTGATCTGACAGCTGAACAGAAATGTTGCCGTCAGACGGCGGGCCATGAAGCACAGCGTGAGGCCCCCAGCTGTAGGGCTCCCCCATCCTGCGCTCTCACACAGGCCCCTAACACCTTCACCTCCACCTGCTGGGGGCCAGACAGACCCCACGTATCCCACCGTCTGCTTTCTATTGCATAACATTAGGAGGCGGACACTTTGATCGGCAATGTGGAGAATTCAAAATGATTAGCTGTTTATATGCATTTTTGCCATTTTCATTCTAAAACGTTCTCCCAGTCTCTGTAAAGTACGATTAGATATACATGTTAAGTCACTTGGGGGTTTTAAGTAATGTAGCAATTAGTAATTTATTAGTTGGCTAATTAATTATCAAGAATCAAGGTAGAAACAAATGCAGTCAGCTGACAGACACTGTGGCTTTCCAGAACCACGGCTGACCACCCTTGAAGTACCATGTTTTATAAACTTTATTCAAAATGTATTGAGTAATGGTTGAGGCACATTTACAAGGCATCCTGTTAAATCCCCTGTAATTGTTGCACTGAGTTGAACTACTGCAGAAGCTCAGGCACGGACACAGCTGAGCAGGCGTCTCTCACACAGAATGCTGCCTGAGGTCCTGGAAAGTCTGTCTGCCTTCCAGATCATCATCAACACCCCTGCATATCTCCCAACAATTAAACCAGGCCCTGGAAAGGAAAATCAGGGTGTCAAAGACCATTAATTCTGCACTGGCCTTTCTTGTCAGAGTCATAAACCACTAATGCAGGGTTAAGGGGTGGTCTCTTTTTTATTTTGTTTTATTTCTTTGATTTATTTTTCTAAGTGAGCGCGAGAGAGGGTGGAGACGTCGCAAAAGGAGAAAAGCTTTTAATGTTGAGAGCAGAAAACGCAGCCCAAGGGAATTTTATACATGAGGAACACATTATAAGAAGATTTAAACTGAGACCACCAACACAATAAAGTTCATATTTTGTTAATAGCAGGTTGTTGGGATACGTTAAGCCTTGTTTCCTATTTTACAGTAATAATATCCTTTTTGTCTCTTTCTCTGTGAATGGAATTCAGGCAAGGCTTGGGTGCGTCCTTCCGCTTCATGACACATTTTTTTAAGTATAGGCTTTGCTTTGTGTTTGTAGATATAAAGAAGCAGAAGTATACTCTTTCAGAAAGTTCCTATAGGCCTAGTGTCAGGGCTATTAAAAGAAATCCTATATAGGAGAGGTTATTTTAAACTGGCATTCCTGCACGGTGACCACGCCGTGGTCATGGAGTTCAGCGATGTGGTTACCCGCAGCCTCCACAGGAAGGCAAGTGAGGAGAATCACAGCTCTACTTTTTTCACCTCTTCACACTCCACACTTGGGAAGGTGTCCAATAATGGCATGATGGGACCCTTTCACACCACATGCTCTCTCAAGCTTGTATCACCCCCCCATTAAAATCCAAGCTGGATTCTTGTGGAGAATCTCTGCACTGTCAAATTTATATTTAACTAATTGTATTATTAATCAAAGAGGAACTGAGATGCAGAACATGTGGGACACACCATTACACGGAGATGGCCACTGCAGACTGGCTGTGATCAATGCTGGGGTTTTCAGGACAAAGGCTAATCACATGAAATTAGTCCTGTACAACAGCTGTGGGGGAAAAATTGTGTAAATCTATTTGCCTGTTCCTTTACTGCTGTATTGAACCTTGCAAATTCACTCAGCCAATGAACCTCCCTTGTGTGTATTCATGAACCTTATCACTCAGCAGATTCCAATAAAGCAGTAGTGAATTATTATATTAAAATAAAGCTAATAAGACTGGATAAAATTTGATCACTTGAGTTTTGGATTGGTTGAATAAACCAACTGAAAAACAATCAATGCTGAACAGATAAATGGAATATCACAGGGTACTTATTCAGTGGCTTACTTTGTTTCCCTTTTCTGGTCTTTGCCTTGTAGGCTGTGAATGCTATTTGATCCTAGCTCACAAAAGCTGGAATTACTAAAAGTGGTGACTCCTCACGTTTTCTCTACAGCAAAATGCTCAAAACTTTAACTTCCAGTGGCAGATTCTCATCTTAAAAGCTAAGGGGATTAGGGCTCTGTGATTCTGGTTTCTGAAATGTGGCTGATGTTGAGGTGGTCTCTTCGATGAGCAGATGGGTAGGTCAGTGAATACATCCCTGTATATGTTCTATGTACTCAGTACTGAACCAGACCCATCCTTGCAGATCTAAACTGACACTAACCTATGCATCTAAAGCCAGCTAATACCATAGTCTACTGTAGTCATTACATAGTTTAAAAACATGCCCAGTAACCATACCACTTACCAATCCAATGTTTTTTTTACAGTACATCCTTGCTGTCATGTCCCCAATTATTTGAGAAACATGTATTAATGTTGGGACCTGGGTTGTCATAACGTCAATGTTGTTTCAAAAAGTATTTCTGTCATAAAAACCATAACAAACAAAAGCTCCCACAAGTGTATTTTAAGTGAGGGTGTAACAGTAGGCCTGCATGATATGAAAGAAAAAACATTAAAAGAAAAGCACTTTTATGTGTATTGCTTTGTGCAAAGAGGGGGAAATGGCTCCACTTCCATATTCCCATGTCAGTTGGAAACACTTCCAGATCTCTGCCGTTGTGATGGAAACAGGTCCGGTCTTATGCATCATCTCCTCTTCCCTGGGCCAGATGGAACTGGGTCTCAGGGCTGGACGAGATGTCATGGCTGGAAACAGGACTATACACTCACTTTCATCTTCTTCAACATCCCCCTCTGAACCTGCCCCGAGGATGTTGGACAGATTCTGGGCGCACGCTCAGCAATTCCTCACCACCGCGCCGAGGACAGATGTTGAGGCGTTTGCTGACCGCAATTTCATTCAAACCCAAGAGCCAACATCATTGGGTGTTCAAAGCGGAGGATGAACAGATGACTTATGACCGTGTTAAAGCAGTGCTCCCTGTGTGTGCCAGTGAAGGGAAGAAGGGACTCTGGAGCTGCCAGTTGGATGAGGAGTGCTTCTTGCTGCTCTTTCCCTGCTAGGTTATGCAATTCCACAGACTACCCACTGCTTTGACCACCACCCACAGGCCACCAGTCTGACCAATAAGATTCAAGAAAGAATGTGCCCATGTGCATGTGCTCTGCGCATCATTTTGAACAGGGCCGATGTTTAATGCATAATACCCACACTTCCCTGTGTCCAGGCACCGGGGCCATACTGGATAAATGCTGCTCAGTGTACTGCATCCTAGGAAAACACAAACCACCCCACCTTTTTGAACTCTGCCCAGTTCAGTTTCAGGGTGTTGTGGGATTGTTTCCAGGGCCCTGAATGCTCCACTGCCGTCGAGACTATAGAGGCGTCATACTTCTCTGACAGCTCTTTTGTGAAGGCATGGAATGGATTAAGCCTGCACCACCCAAGTAAACGATCAAAATTAAACAAAAAAAAATGTCTGCATCAATACCTTTATTTTCAAAAAACTCCCACTGTCTCTGTCATCCCTCATGTGTATCACCAAGGACCTCTCTACAAACACTTGTTACCTGACACACTCTGGCCTCCAGCCATAAAGTTGTGTTTTTGGGAACAATGCCCTCTTTCATAATGACTTTGTTTCCATAGATTGATGCACCTTTTTCATCACTAGGAGTTTACAGTTTACCATTGTTGCCCTTACAATGTCAGTGCACAGCCCTTCCTTTACTTTATTTGCCGGTTATGTTCACAAGAGCCATTCAGTGGTCTTCCATTGGACAGAGTAATTTCCTTTTTCTGCGTATCAGTTTTCAGGTTATTGATGTCTTGTTTTGTGATTTGTCTTTTTAGCGTAAGGTCACTGCCTCTGGAATAGACAGTCCTCTGCATGCGAGCAGAGACGCGGTGGCAGTCAGGCTTTCACAGCTCTTCCACTGTACTGTCTCATGCCCGCCCTAAGGGGATTGCTTTTGTCTGAGGCTATAAATCAGTTACTGTCAGGGACCAGGGCCTCTTGTCTTACACCTGTCTCTCTCACCTTCTCCAAACAAACAGGGGGACGGGCTGGTCTCTTGGCAGCTAGTTTACCTGTGCATGCCAGGCCCAACATTGTGGACCAATGCATTCAGGTCACATGGACACCACAAGGGCCTCCAGGCAACCAAGCATTGTCCATGTTTGGTTTCATTTATGACATGAATGATCACAGTACACATCTACGTATGAGTAGGGATAGACTTAAAGAGTACACATGCTCCAAATAAAGGCAAAGCTACATTGACATATATGAAACAACTGTTTTAGCCCCCAGTGGGGTTTGGATTAGAGCTGAGTGAGAGGATCCAAAATCAGTGCTTGGGGGCACTTATCTACTTGGACCAATGAGATGAGATGGCTGTAAAAAGGTAAGGGGGTTAGTAGACAAGGCAGATTATTACAGTCAGTGACATAATAAGTGTACATGTATGCACCATGTCATTTTGTCTTGAAATTGAAAGGAAATTGCAGTAACATGTCAAATATATGAAATTATATGTGCAATTTATTCAAATACATTTCTTATATTAAAACCTGCTAAATCTGTTACAGTATATGTGTACTGCCATTTTTATGTACGTAATTTAATTGATGTTGTAGAATACATAAAATGGCAAGCAGCAGCTGTGGGTGTGAATGGTACAGAAGTTTTGTATCTGAGATCTGTGTATCTGTGTGTGCACATCCGTGTATGTGCATATGTATAAAGTCTTGTGAAGGCCATGCATTGTATACAGAGACGGAGCTATGTGGTGGATGTGGTGTGAAGTTGGTCTCCTTAGTTTGTTTGTATAGTCCTGTAACCCTTTTGATGGATGTTGAATTGAACCCGCCAGCTGCACCATGGGAGGGGGGGGCCTGAGAGGCTCTGCCTACACACCTAATCTGAACTGAACAACACATCATAATAGATAGCATTGGTGTGCTGCCCTTCACATTTCTGAACCTGATATACTGTAAAGCACTAGCTAATATGTTCCCACAACTCCAGCAGGAGCCAAGAGAGTAAGCCCTTAAACTCTATCACAAGCTCAAATGTAACAACAATGGAAATGTTCCACTCCACATATGTGCAGAGGAATTCCACAGCAATCATAGCGTCTCCTTAATAAAATCAAGAAAGAGAAAATGGATGCTCACATCAGTTTGTCTGCAGAATTTTTTTTTTTTCAATGGGCCATGATCTGGGGTCTGTCAGGGTTTCAGAGTGTTTGTCAGCAAACCTTCACACAGCTGCTTTTAACTTTTACCTCCACCCACTCCTCTAATCTAGCCTTAGTCTGGGGGTGTACAAAAAGAAAAATGTCTCCTTCCCTCCCTGGTAGGGTGAGAAAAGGGTTAATAGCATGTCCTGCTTCCACGCTCTCCTTTTCCCATTATAATCCAGTGTTATACCGGGTCTTCATTACAGAGGAGGAGATAAGATTAGGAGTCTTTGAAGTGCAGGAAGGCGACAGGGAGCTGATTGACAGAAACAAAGCTGTACTCTGAGATTTATTGATAAAAGTGCTACTTATCAGTTCATTATGTGTTTAGCAAGTCCCCCACCTTCCCCTTTCCAAATCCCTACTGTCTTGCCTGGCTTATGATAAATGACTTTGTGTGTGCATGTGTGTGTGTATGGATGAGGAGGGGGGGTTGTCATTAATTAAGTTTCCCTAGGCTGGTTAGCTACACGGTGCCCACGGTCAACTAAGACTCTTTATTGGGGTTTGGGGGTCATGTAAGACATTCCACCGGCCAGCCCTTGAGAATCTGCTGGCCCCAGTAACCCCTGGCAGGGACCACTCCACAACTCCCACAGTGTTCCACTACTGCTATCCCAAGACCAGTCGGGATAGGGGGCCATGTCTGAGAAATTAAAAGAACCTTTCCATGGGGGTCTATGGCTGAGCCATAACTGGACAGCTCACATTCATCTGAGGGACCAAACTTATAAACATATACATGACACAACATTAGTGATTCATATATTAATGCTGCACCAGCAGACAGAGGCACCAGCCTCTCATCAGTTCATTCCATTTTTCCAGCCTTTCTGTGAGTGTAGATGAAAGAGGAAGTGAGCCGAAGATCTTAAGAGAACCCAGTGGTTTTTAAATTTTGATTATTACGATGTGGTTTTATCTATATATATGTATCTGCAAAGTGCTTGAAGCAGTCTTTGCCAAGTAGTTTAAAGAAAAAACAGGGAAAAAACATGTCCCTTAATCTTATAATCTTGTTGTAACAGTAAGATGACAGCTAGTTATTTCTGATACATAGTTTACATAACCCCAGCATAGGCTCATGGGGAGATTCATTGATCCGTGTTAAATTGCCTCACCTCAAAAGAATGCAGCTTACGGTATCTTCCCAACACCGGCACAGCAAACATATATTGTGTGGGAAAAGTCATTTAGGAAAAAGTGCACACCATATTCATTCACATAGTAATGTAAAAAAAAAGTACATAATGGATCATTTTTATGCTTGAAAGATAACATTAAAGAATGTTAGAACTTAATCTTAATAGCATTTCAAGGAGCAAATTCAGATTGTACCCAAATAACAATTTTTAGTCAAGAAAATGAGACAGTCACACTTATTCCCACCATCAAGTGATTTTTAAAACAAAATCTGTAAAAAAAAAACATTAAAATTATATCTGCTTATTCAGTGGAATTCTGTAACCTAATTGGCACCATGGACTGTGAGACAGGTGGTTTTGGACAACAGCTGGAGATTTTCAAAACAAACTGAAGTCTTCAGATTACAAAGTGCCAACAAATACCTTTCCATTTTGCATGCATGGATGTTGCAAGGAAGAAACTTCTATTAAAGGCAAGGCCACAAAAAGAATTTGGCAAAATTATTCTGAATGGCAATTGGAAGCATGCCTGAATGAAAATGTAGTTTTTTTTTAGAAAAACTCATCAGTGTTATGTTTGGCATAAAAATGTGAAGCATATGTTGACAAATAACCCATGCCAACTGTTGGTGGTAGAGGGAAGGGGGGTTACAATGTTTTGAAGTTGCTTTGGACCTACAGAACCAGAATATTTAAAAAAAATGGCTCACCTGGTGAGCTAAGAAGCTCAAATTCAACTAAAACTAGATATTTTAATTAACTGTGCACAAACTAGATATTCTCAACTTATCATCTCAGTCTCCAGACTTAAATTCAGTTGCACATTTGTGGTCAAGAAAGCAGTTCACAAAGATCCAAACATCTGAAGGGCCTAGAGCTATTCTACATGGGGAGATTGTCAAAAATCACACTCCAAAGTGTTATAACCTCTTAAAACACTAATAAGGAAGATTTACAAAATACTAATTACAGGGACGTGAACAAAAATGCAACCCTTGCATTTTCTGTAATAACATCCATTATTTGTGAACAATACTACCTTACTCAGTGTAATGGTATTAATTTTAAAGTATAGCATTCTATGATTTTTTCCTATTTATTCAGGGGTATGAGTAAATATGGAAGGCACTGATCAGCTGCAAGAGTAGACAGGGCTATAAATTACTATGAACCACTGATTACCACTTCATATGTGACTATGAATGGCTAATAGCATGATTTTTACAGGTGCTCGGTGGTCCACGGAGGCCAACATTAGTGCTTTACTTATATGTACCCCTCTCAGTAATGACAGGTCTGTAGTTGTGGCTTTTATGTGGCTGTCACCTGTGAATACAGATATGAAGCTTGAAATGGGTCTGCATATTCAACATCACAATAGACCATAACCATGGTAACTGTAACTGGGGCGGCTTCAGGTATTCAGTCAGGTTAACCCCTGAAGCTATCCAAAAGTGAGTAAACTCATGTTCTAGACTATTGGTTTATTCAAACTAGGATTGCTCAGATCTCAAATTGGAGTGATTTAAAAATGTAATTTGCGTCTCCAGAATGGTAGAAAATCTTAACTCTGAAAATAATGAGTAAAGAAAGTGTAATTTGTTTATTGATTCAGCATCAGCAGTTCATTATCCTATTATGGGCTGTTATATAGCCAAGAGCCTTTGAGGAGGTGCAGGCAAGGAGAAACTGCACATAAATATATAAGTGCAGAGAAGCAGTGGTGCTCATAACTCCACCATCTTTGAGTCAAGCTATCAACAACAACAGCAGGAAATCCATTTGGAAATCAAACTTCAATAACAAAACCAATCTCAGAGAGATCTCCTATAGCACTAAATTAACAGGCAGTCATATGCACCCTGAAGCAAACATTTGTTGGATGAAAGAGGGATCACAGTTGCTTGATTAAATAAGGTGACAGTGTGAGTCCAGCGCATTGGCTTGTCTTGGCTAATGTTCAGGGATTTCAGAGTTCAGCATGCAGCCCATCCCACCCAGACACCACAGGATCCCAGCTCTGTTCTCACGTTCTGTCTCCTCCTTAGGGTTCAGAACCCTCAGTAGATTGAATGCAAACCTTTCTCCAGATTGCAGTGGTGCAAGACCTAATCAAGTGCAGTGTTTGAGGGAAAATTGCCTTTGTCACACCGAGGGTGAAGCAAGCATGCATCCACAAAGAGAAAAAGAGTAAAATTAAGATCCCAGATTACAGGGTGGGGCCCGCTGCTCAGACACATTCATTGATGATGAGAGAAGGGTAAAAAAGAATTGGAAAAGGTTTAGCAGAAAGACATAAGCATTGCACAGGGCAGGTGCATTATGGGACTTTTGCTACAGGTTTGCAGAAGATTGCAAGTAACAAAATGCCTGGTAGGTGGGGATGTCCCCTTTGGGAACAGAACAACGGTGGAATTGCAAATTGTCAGGTCACCAAATTTTTCTATGCTTTTTTATCCCCTTTATGTAACCCTATTTTGGAATTACCAGCTGTATACTAAGCTAGGCACAACGTCTGAACGAGCATAGGAGGACTGAGGCGAGGCTAATGCAATCCTCTGATACATAACAACTATATTTCACACAGCACACTTCAATGGAGTGAGCACTCATTACTCTGCTGACTTCGTCTGAGCAGCTCACAGGTGGCAACAAATCGCAGGGTGTCTTAGGGTGTACTCACACTAGGCGATCCATACCGTGCCCGAGCACGTTTGACCCCCAAAGTCCAGTTCGTTTGACTAGTGTGATCGCTCCGGCTGAACCGTGCCCGGGCCCGCTTGAAGAGGTGGAACGCATCAGTGTGATCGCTAACCGTACCCAAGCATGGAACACGAACATGACATCAATGATGCGACTTTCCCATTTAACATATCCATTACAGCAACAGTTAGCTGGATATCTGTTAGTTACCCACCCAGTCATAATAAATCCTATAAAACAATATTTGACTAGCTAGCTGACTTCCTTAAATATAACAAGCTGGCTACCTCCAAAATGATGTTTGATTGGTTAGTTCTGTAGATCTATACCTAAAAATAACTCTGTGGATCCCCACATTAGCTTGATTACTAGAAAAGGAAATAAAACTAACCATACTTTACGTGGCGATGTAAGCATTGCTGTTGTTAGGGGCTTAGTCAGAGTATCACAAACAAAGCAGCCAACCTGTTTTAAAAGCTAGTCTTCAACAATCGTTCAGATATGTAGCCTGTTAGCTAACTAGCTACGTTTGTCAAATCTATCGCTGGATAGCTAACGTTAGCTCCCCAGCCAGTTAGCATCAATTATGCAATGCAGTGATTTTGTTAATCGTGCTGCACATATAAGAAGATTTTTACGGAGGCAGCTGATGTTAAGGGAGGAATTTGGAGCTTTACTCACCGACTACAATTCACGTTCATCAATAAGGTGAGAACCAGAACCGTTATTAACCCAAATATTCTCGAATGAATTGAAAAGTGTACTGTCCAAGTAGTAATAGAAGATGTTTGTTGTTGTAATGGTGACAGTAGCGCACAAACAAGTAGTAACCCTAAGTGGTTAACATTAGCTAACATTATTATGATTAGGCTACTGTAATCTGACACAAAATATTGGTCTGTCCCTTAGTGTAATGACTGAAACGTCAGCTGCCTCCGTATAAATTTTCTTATAAGTGCAACACGGTTAACTGAAAATCGCTGCATGGCATAATCAATAAATCTATAAGGCATGTGAGAAGGCCGTGTGTCACCGCGCCAAAACGACCCCAAATATGCCACAAATTAAGTACAATCATGAACTCCATTGTGGTGTGGGAGAGCGCTTTCCCCCAACACAGAAAGTCACATCGTGATGACATAAGCGTGCTCGGGCCCGGAAGGTTAAGCGCAATGTGAGCGCAGGCCAGTGGGGGAGTGGGGAGGGGGGACAATCGTGCTCGGGCACGGTACAAGGGAACCGGGCCTAGTGTGAGTACGCCCTTAAAGCGAGCACACCCTGGCTGATCTACCCACCCGTATCCACAGTGAAACAATACCAGTTTGTTCCCCTACCACAGTTATTGTCAGCAAATGACATGGCTGGGATCAGACCCAGGCCTTAAGCCACTGAGCTAATCAGGAGTCTTAGGTCACCCAGTTTAAGGCATGACAGGGTTAGGCCCTCATGCTTCACCAGTGGTTTTACTTCAATTAGAAAAACATGTCTGTGAGCTGCTCTCTTTGGGGCCAGTGGAGTTTGAATGAGAGGGTGTAAAGCAGGGTTGTTTATGTGCAGTGCTGCATGCCCTGACATCAGTTGCCTGCAGACACAGTACTTCTGTGACCCTTGTTTCACAAATTAACTTGAGGAATCAAACAGCAGTGCCAGAACATAATGCAACATTTCGAACACTACTGTGTGCCCAGTGGACTCAGTATCAACAGCTTTCTTGTCATGGCATTAATTTCAATAGGTCAGAAATTGTGCTTTTAGACAGACTCTCTATCAAAGTTCTTGATTGTGGTCAACAGTGTGGTCAACAAAAAAGAAATACTTTTCAAAGAGTGTCGCCCCACCAGCCATTCATCTTATTCATGTCCACTGAGCAGCAGTCATGAAAATACATTTGAATCTATTTTCAGGGGCTGCCAAGATTCTAACTGATGTGTTGACCAGTAATTCATTGAAGGCAAATGCTGTAAAAATTGTGATGGTTCAACTGTATTTCTTGGAAAGTGAACCACAGAGCAGCTGACCAGCCCTCTGGTACTGATGGGAGAGGAGGGACTGTGCTATGATATGTAATGTACCTTGACAGCTTTCACTGTTTTTCATTTTGGAAAGCACATTTAGGTCATTAAGCACTACACCATCAGAGAATGAAAACTAAATGTTTTTTTTTTCCAAATCAGGGAGATGTCATTATTACTAAAACATGTTGACACTGGTATGTTTTTCAATGGGTGGCAGTCTGGAGCTGTAGCCAGAGGTGTGCTTTTGCAAGCATATGGGTGGTTTAAATCCTGAGTGAAAAACGGCTTGTTACCCTTATAAAAACTCTAAACTGCTTCAGTAAAGACAAAGAGGAATAAACAAGATTTTTCTATGATACTGAATATGGATACAATGACTTACAGTTTAATAAATGTAATTAGTAATTGCTCTGTGAGAAGAGGGCAGACATGTTGCTACCATGTCTGCCATCATTATGCCACCAGGTGTCTCTGTAACCTTCACAGCTGCAGTCATTAGTGAGAAAATCTCATCAAAATGTCATCACAATGACTGTGATATTAAAATTAAATCCAGTTAATGTAAAATTTCAATTTCTTCCAAATGAATAATGGTAGGATTGTCTAGAAGCCACAGGCAGGGTACTCGCACAACAATACCCATCAGGGGTGCCACAGTTCCAAATTTGTGTGAACTATGACACACGCAAGACACAAAGAGAAAGATGGAATAAAAACCTCTACAACAGTGTAATATGCTGACTTGTTAGGGGTATTTTGGTTGAGTGAATGTCCCCTTCCTTGACTTGATTCATACCATGACTGGATGAATGAAAAAGCAAAAAATGGTAGCTGTCAGTCTGAGTGTCTCCTCTGAAAGTCTGATAGCTTCAGAGCAGCTGAAGTTAAATGCTGGACAAGTACCCATATTGCACTTTTGTAAGAAAATGATGGTCAAATTTCTTTAGGATATGATTAAGTAGAATTTTGTGATTAGGGTGCAAAGCTTCACAGTTTATGAGAAAATAAATAAAAACATCAAATCAATGAGTCTGTTTTCTGTCTGGTACGGTTTTCATTCAAACTTGTACTTTTTCTATATTCTATATATTTCAGAAAGGGGGTAATGGCTCCGGGTGTGAATATTTATAAACCACAGTAAATGAAATGTATACATTAGGCTACCCTTAGGATATCTGACACTGTCAAAGGGAGTAAGGTGTTGCCATGCCAGTGTAGAGCAGCTGATGAGGAATTCGAGCAGAGCAGCCGTGGAGCTGGTCCCTCATCCATCACTCATAGTTGCGCCCCAGTCCTCCTGACTGACGGCCATCCAATAGGAAAATTGAAGGGATGCATTGTTCACCCCTGATATTGATTAGTTGTCAGTTTATTAATTATGCAGCAAATAGCCTAGACATCTCAGCTGTAACTCCATGATTAACAAAAGGAAACTAGGAGCACATTCAAAATAACATTGACAAACGCTGGAGAAGACAGATGAAGAGGTAACATTGAAGAGCTTCTCCAGATCTAACTCCTGTGAAAGTATTGACTTATTGAGCTTCCTGATACTAACATCTGTCCCTGCTGTTGTTATCAGAGCACCAAGTCATCTTTCATCACTGAAACCCATGTTTGCAGTGTTGGTTACACTCACTCTCATCAGATAAACAGTTTCAAGGACATTTTTTCTCCTCACTCCGAATCAGTGTCTTGATCTGATAAAAAATACACAGACTCAACATACCCTTATTTGAAAATTGAGTATCCGTGAGAGAGAGGGAAAGAGAGAAGGACATGGAGACAGGCATATGGGGAGAGTTGATTGATTCAGTCTTGACCTCTGCATTTCCCCCTTTCTGCGACTCCTGTGCAAGGTCACAGCAACTGAACCCTGTGATGGAGCAAAAGATAAGGGGTGCGTGAACAGGGTCCACCGCCCCCCATTCCAATATGGTGGGAGTGGAAATAGGACAATGGAGTTGGGGCGCATTCCTCCCCAGCCCCGGTCAGACTAATCTCCACAGGCTGCATTCCGCCATTGCCCAAGAGATGAGCTCTATCACACTCCCAAGACCCGACAGGGTTTCTCCTCTGGCACAGGAAAGCGAGAGGCCCACTATCTCACTCTGTGTCCTCCGAGACCTGGGCTTTGAAACAAATGACTCAATCATGTGCGCATAAGTCCACGTGGTGAGTGAACGCCAGATTTAAAGTGTCTCTTGAATGTTCCCTTTCCTTTTCAGAAGAAATACAGTAAGGATCTCTCCCCTTTGGTGGATTCGGAATTCACATCCATTATTTTTAAGTGTTATAGGACTGAAGGGATTTCAGATATTCTACAATGTATATACTTATTCACATAGCACTGCACATTTTGTTTTTCCATGGTTTACATTAAATCTTTATATTTAGTCATTACTTAAGGCCATTTTTCAACATGAAGATTATGGATCTCCTAAATGAATGTATATTTTGCTTTTGAGTACAATTTTGTACAATTGATTAAATGTTATACTCTAGTACAGAGAAGATGTAAGTAAAGGCATTTTTATGCTACAGTTTACAACCCTGCATTTCATCATAGATCTCATAAGAACTACAAGAACCATGTAATTTTATGATTTATTGCTTACTTCCTGTGTCCTGTCAGCAATTGTTGTAAGAAGTATAAGCTTAAGCCCATAGCCATTTGACAAACCCAAAACAATCAACACACGTTGAAGAGAGCATCCACTTTACTCCCAGCCCTACCCCCACCCCCAATATATACACACACACACTTTGCAGTGATTGGCAGATTCTGGTGGAATACCCAGTATATTTTGGGTCTCCACCCACAAAACTGTTGGTTATTATATTACAGCTTTACCTGCTTTTTCAGCTTTTACCAGATGAAAATTGGTATTGATTTGCAATTAAAAATCACAAATGGAGTTTCTAAACACAGTTCAGCTGGAAGAAAAGGAGATTTTCCTGACTGATGGTTGAAAACCATTGACACATGTAATATATCAGTCAATATCTGTATGTTTGTTGTTCACAAAAGAACATTGCTAGGATGAAACCTGGAATTGTGCATTACCCATATCAGTTGAAATCATCCTTGTGAGCATGTTACATGCATTGAAGTTTGTTTGGGTTGCTCAGTGTTTATGCCAGTGTGCCATGCCATCATTGGTTTTCATATAACATCCTGAGTTTCCTCGGTAATTGTTTAGATATTTTGTCACTGAATGAGTTGTATAACCTTTCACCCCCATGAGTATTTACGAACACTTGCTGGTGGCATGTTTAATCAAATCCATTAGCGAAATGACTGTTCGCAAAGGACCTGAGGAACAGTGATATTTAATCAGAGTTTATACATTTTCTACTGTGGTTTTCAAAAGACAATGTGGGGGGCAGTGGTTGTGAAAATGTATTTTTAAAAGCAAAAGGCAAATGGTTCTTACATGTAGACATTAACAAGCTCCATACAGACATTGTCATGTAACAGTATAACAGTAATTTGTAGGGCTATAAGGCTTCTTCCTTTCATGCACATTTGGTCTCTCCTGCTACGGTAGAAATGGAAGAATTCACAAAGTGAAGAAATCACAAAGTGATTCAGAATGGCACAACAGCATTGTTGAGGATGCATCATTCTTGCATTCTTCAGGGGAGAGAGGGGAGAGATATCCTTGCTTGTTCACAATATGTGAGTGGCATTTTCAATGCAGCCGCTGCACAAGTTGAGGTTTCTGAAACACCAGAGGCAGCTGTTAAGCTGCACTACACACAGTGGGTAAGAACAAATGTCACCCTTCAAGTACATAATATTTTCTTTCAATCCAGAGCTGAGTTTGAAATTGAGGCTGAGACAAACCATATACTGTACACCTTGCATGTACCCAATTATCTTGTCATGTCAGATCTGGGCTCTCTAACACAGCTCCCTGTTTTTACAACAGACGTTGCCTCCATTATCAGCTGCTTCTGTGAAATGTGCTCCCGCCGCTCTCAGCTGTCACAGTATCTGTATCCCAGGAGGGCAGATTTGTTTAATGAAATAGTTGAACTTGACTTTGGAAGAACATGAAAGGCGGGACAGAAAACCATTAACCCGGCCTTGCCAAGATTGACAAAGCAGCCATAACAAGTAGGCAGCCCTCGAAAGCCAGTGCCAGCCACATTAGTTTCAGGAGACATGCAGTTCATCTCCTCTCTTCTGTGGTGTGTGTTTTCCACCCCATTGCCTCTATCTTCCCCTCGTATCTTGGGAATGTATTGCTGAATGGCAGCGGATGAGATTTCGCTAAAGCACATGTGTACAATAAATCACCAAAAATGGAAAACAGTTCTAGGAATTTCATTTACTTCATAAACCTTTTTTTCCCAGAACATTGCAATCCTAAATGCTAAGGATTAAGGAGTAAACACTAATGTTGTACAGGATACACAGTATCTTTCGGTAGCCATTATAAGGTATCAAAACACTGTGCTACATGTTGCAGCTCCCTGTGTGTAGTAGATCGAAAACCAACATGATTGTGTGTCACGTGAGCTTAGGTCAAAATAATGAGTGGATGCTGCTAAAAGGTTTAAGAGTCATGAGCAGACAGGCCTGTCCTCTCTCCCAGGTGACCTGTACAGCTCTGACCAAGTGCAATGATGTTATGGGATTATTTTTATGGAACCGCTGTGTGGAGGGAATGTGTCCTTGCGGTGATGAATAATTCAGCAAGCATCTGCTATGCGAACAGAATCTCTGATGCAGAAGGTTTTATTTGGGGAGTATGGAAGGAGCTCCACTTTTTCAAGTGAGAAGATTAAATGGTCTGCCTTTCTTTATATGACATATTGATTCAGATCCACACTGAGCTGCCAGCACGTCCTCTGTGAGCCATTTGCAATGAGTTGGCGGCAGCTTCTGTCTCCTTCTCACAGTTCGACCTGGCCCTCCTTGCCCTATTGCTGGGCCCTGGCTGGCTGCTGTGCTCTGGGCCCCCGGGGTGGCTTCCTGTGTAGTGCTGTCATTGCTTGGCCAGCTCAGCTACATTCATCCCTGCCAGCACTGGCTATGCACTGTCTCTATATGTTAGACACTCATCTTTGCTTCCTGCTAGAATCTGCATCTGATCTGCTGTCCTGATGAAGGCAACGCCACACTTGTATCCAGCAGAGAGCCCTCATGGAGTCCCAAACCTCTATTACTCATGCACTTGCAACCAGGCAACGGCAGAGTGTAGGGTTACCTCCAGCTACATCCATAATAAAGGGAAAACTTATATCCCCTGCAGCTACTTATTGGCATGGTGTGCTCTTACGTATCAAAGGCTTAGGACACAGTCTTGCTCTGGGTGCAGTATACTGCACTACCAGTTAACAGGCTGATTAATCCAGCTGTGCAGGGTACTTATACGTAATTAGAACCCATTAACAAATTCTTTTTGTTAAATGGTGCCCCGTCACCAAAAATATTACCAAACCAAAACTACCTCAAGGTCCCTATTAGCTGACAAAGGACATTCAGATCAGGGGATGCTGGGAGAATTTTGAGGCTGTGAGATGACAGTCTGGAAGAGAAATTTCATATCACTGCATTCTTTCTTTACAAGTACTTAACTAGCGAGGTCACGCCTGAGGTGCCACTGGAGCCACATCAGCCAGCTATAAAGATTTAACATGTGGAAAAATATCCCTAAAAACAGGTGGTGTCTCATTAGAGAAGGCTGCTTTTCACCACGTTCAGTAGTGAGGATATGTCAGAGTTCCAGTGGAGGAAGATCCTGTGTGATCCTTTGTTTGAGCTTTTCTCATTTGCAGTTGGCTGTGTTTGGTTAGCTCCCACACCCCACCCCCCACCCCTCCACCTGACCCTGACGTCGTTCCAACACAGTGTAGCTCCTCCATGTAGACATCCAGTCACAACCCACAGGTTGGACAGGCCAGTGACATTCAGAGGGCAGTGGTCTGGTGTGCTTTTTCCTTCATTACTGCCACCCAAGAAGGTCTCATTAGCAGGATTCATGCTTTTTATTTTTCCTCATGCATAGAATAGAGGCAAGTCATGATGATGTGCCAATTCTCTCCCCCCTCCCCTCCTCTACAAACTTTCTCACCTCTACTCACAGTTGTTTTTCAGAAACTAAAAAGTGAATTAAGCTGCTGATGATTTAGCAAGTGCTGGAAGAGCTATGATCCCTGGGCTTTACAGACAGCCAGAGGCAGTAAAACAGGCTCCCTGACTGTCATCCCCCCGTAATGAACCCAATAAAACAGAGATGCCTTTGAGGAACAGCAAACTGGGACCCAAGAGTACCGACCACTGTCCCCGCCCCTCTGCAGAGAGCTCCACGCCTGTGTGCTATTCAGAGAGGCCCGTCCACGTAGTGATATGACAGGAGAGGCCTACAACCTTAAGCTAAAAAAAGTGTAAAATATGCACCACAGAACACAGGTGCAAGGAATCAGAGCCTGAATCACCACAGGGGCAGCCGGGGGTCAGATTCGTAACAGTGTCTTTATCTCCACAGGGGCAGCTGTGTCTGTGTATATACGTATATATAAGATTTATATGTATATATATATACATATATATATATATATATATATACAGACACACACACACACACACTCTCCATGCAAGAGTATCTGCTACCTCTACTACCACATTGTACACTGTACATAGTAGCCACACAGTCTTGTCAACTTCACCTCAGGATACCCTATAGTTTTCAAATATAGAAATTATTGTTAGGCTTTTTCATCTGATAACCATTGGATAGTTAGTGCCGTGACAGTTGATCTGAGTCCTGGATAAAGCTGGATCTCCTGTGGTTGTTCCAGCTGAATTTTAAGATGACTTAAACTTAAAGTTAATGTTCTCCACAGCTCTTTTTAATGCCTCTCATGGTTATAGGTGTTTCAGGTGGAGATTAAGGAAATTCAGATCGCTCATCTGAAAAAGTAGTCCAACAGATGCAGAACCACTACAGTGCTAGGACTGACAAGCCCAGGTTTAATTGAATTGTTCTCCTGATGTTCTCTGTGTTTTTCTGAAAAGTAAAGCTGCTTTGGCAGCAGATTTAGCTTCAGAGAAGACCAACCTTTAAAAAGAAGACTTTTCATCCCAACTGATATAACATCTGTCTGTTCAATCAGCACCTCAGAGACATCGGGCTGGATTTGTCTGGAATAATTCTGTAGTTAATACATATTGCAACACTTTCCAATTACTTCCACCCACAATGAGTGGACTGTAGGACATACAGAGCTGGCCTCACAAATGAATCTTCTGACAGCTCAACTCATGCATTTCCATGACCTGACTCCCCTTTATGTCACAGAGCACAAAACAATGATTGTACATAGTGAATAAGGTGCTGCTCCAGCAATGGCCAGTGCGATTATGTTTCAGTCCTCCCCAGTGTAAAGTGGTGCTCTACTGGCACACACTTCAAGGGACTATTTTTAATGGCATCCACATCAATAAACTCCTGGATGTGTCATTCTGGCTCTTTTCACTTGTTGAACTTGTAAAATCACTGGGAATCCTACTTGCCTTTTTAAAGGAATTTGGTTGTGTATCTGTCCATCTGGAAAAGACACAGAGATTAGCATTCAGTGTTACTGTCAAAGATCAACCTTTGAAAATGGTCTCCGTGGCTGGATGTGTAGGCTAGGCTCAAGAACTTTTTTCTACCACTAGTATCATGCTTTGTTTAGTAAGCTGGTAAGCAGATATGGACATCAAAAAAAGATTGTTTTTAGTTTTGACATTTGTGCCTGCAAGTTTAACTCCCAGAACATATTAAATTCACATATAAAACAAGCCATTCTCTGTGTTGTCATAGTGGCTAAATTAGCAGAGGTCCTAAGCTTAGACTGTCTCATCAAACGTAGGGATTTTGGAGACTGAGAAGTGAAAACGTAGCAAAAATGTGACATTAATATGTAAAATTTCACATGCTGTAATGATAAAAAAACAATTTCAAAGTAGTTGTTACTAATAATCGTTAAAAATGTGTTTCTAATTTGTCATAATCATTCCCTGTATAATTATGAAAATAATCATAATTAATAAATAATAAATAAATAATAAATAATAAATAATAAAATTTTCATACACCCCCCAGATCCCAACCATCAGTACAAACAGTATATGTTATACATTTACATTTTGACCTGTGGTTATTTATGTTTCCATGAGATTGCTGTAGCTTACTTATTCTTGTTTACACATAGAAATTCAATTTAATGTCTGTGTATATCCTTGTATAAAACTGTTGCTCCTTTTAAAACAATTTAAAAGAACAAGATAAAATTCAGCCTATGACCATTGTGGGTCTAGCTGAACATGATAGGCAGCAGTTCTGAAGACCATGGGAGGAGAGCTCCAAGGGCTGCACCTCTAATTCCAATGCAGGCATGTAGTTTCAACAAAAACTCACGTTAAGCCCATAACAGTAAAAATGCCATTTTAAATAAAAAATGACAAATTGCACTCTTATACTGTGATGTAGGATGGAGACAGTCTATTTATTCATGTTCAGGCATTCTAGATGAAACTTCAGAAGGAAATGCAAACCTGAAGAGAAATGCATAACTACTGTATATCTTTTCCTGATTTTGCAATTACAAATGTATATCTACTATTTGCCAATTCCCTTTTTGTGATTAAAATGTTTACTGTATGTCATCTCCCCTTATGAAATGCTGAGCTTGATATCCCCGTGACTCAGTGTAGAAATAAAGTTCCCAGATTTGATATGGCTGTTAGATCGAACATGATTACATAGGTTCAGCACATGTAAGAACATTAGATATGTACAGTATGTTAATATTAATAGCCTGTCAAACTTGTAGATAATGGCATCACCATATTTGTAGTGAAATATTAAATTTATGATGAAAACTAAGATTTTCTTGAGATCACAAATCATTTACCCTAACTCTGATCAGCCCAGTGTAGTGACTTTGTAGGTATAAATTTTGGTTATAATTGCTTTCAGATTAATGTAATTTGAAATGTTTGATGTGTGCAGACCTGTGTAGTTTTAGATGACAATCTGCTAATGTGACTTGTAGACCTCTTTTCCAAGCATTAGAGAAGGCAATAGATCATGATTTAGGCTAGCATCGGAGGCCCACACAGCAGGGCAGGGCTCTCACCTACCAACATGCTGGTGTGCTTCATGCTTTGTCCTAGCACACACCCAAGTGTCCACAGAGACTGTTGTCTGTAGTTATTGTGCTTATTTATTCTCTGAAATAAACTGTTTACTTGTGAGGGTTGATTTTAAAAAGATACCATTGACTAACCAATCAACATATTTGAAGTTTATACCATTAACCTTACCAATTAATACTTTCCTTATATGTTTATGGATTATTGTGACATTTTGTGATATTTGATATTTGATATTTGCCAGAAGATAAGGTATATTAAAAGTAAAACATAATAAAATGAATTAGCAAAATCAGTTATCATCTATTACATTTTTTTAATGTTCTGTAATGGCATGAGATCATCTACAGCTCATGTATCGATACAAAATAAATTGTTTGGAAATATGGCACATTAATTATGTATTTCTTTATGATGAGACTGGGTGGGTAGATGTATTTATTGCTTTAAAATTTTAATTTGCATTTAATGTACAGATTCTACAAAGCTTTTTCTGTTATCGGATCTCAGCGCCAAGTCCAGGAAAAGGATTTTTTTCACAGTTTAGTTCTTTCAGCGTCTAAGCCAGCACGCCTCCAGCAGTACAAGCGTGTCTAGTTATTGACGATATTTCCTTAGGCAATATTCAGTTACCAATCCTTTTGGAAGGCCGTTTGGAAGCATTCTATCGGAAAGTTGGAGAAATAAAGGACCTACACGCCAGAAAAACACAACACAGAACATGCAGACTGTGGGACTGGGTCTGATAAGGGCGAGCGCATGGGTGGGCAAACAAGAGAGAGAATGGGTGAATCAGTGGCCAAGTGAGATGAATGGACTGGCAGGCTTGTGAGCTCGCCGAGCAGCGCTGGGGTACAAAACCGGCGGGTGCCAAAAAAGCAGGCTGAAGGCAGTCACCCCTGCACTAAATGAACCAGCTGTTTGAGCAGCACACAGGTGGCCATGTCCACAAGCATTATTCTCCCCAAGGGGAAATCCACCAGTCCTCTGCAATGCAGGGCAGGCTGTGCAGTGTTGCCACTTACCCCAGGCTATGTCCAGGCCGGCAACTCCGGGTTTTGAATGCACCACCTGGCCAATATTGCCTATCAAACTCTGCATTGTGATGACAAAGGAGCCTTCGGTTGTGAGCAGAATGTATTAGTATTATTAGTGGTGCAATCAGTTTTCCATTGAGAAGCACTGACTCCATCCACAAAGTGGATGAATTTGTACCCGTCCACTCACTGTGCTCTAGGGGCAGCTGTTCTGTTTTTTTTTTTCTCCTTAAAACCACAACCTAGCAACTGTATAATTCTATTTTGTTGGGAAAAACATTAAACTACATTGCACTAGAAATATGATTTTTACATTTTTTGGACTGGTGAAGTAGCTGTTATTCCTCTTATTAGTCTGACAGGCCAGATTTGGACATAATTCATTTTATAATCCCAGGCCTACAGGACTTTCAGAGCCATATGTCCTGCCAGAATTTTATTAAACAAAAAAGTGTGTGTGACGCAGGACCCATATGACATACAGTGCTTGTTCTAGTTATGTAAGTATAATCATGTCCTCTTTGAGCAATAATAACAGCTCATGGAGAAAGAAAGCAAAGCTCTATTTTGCGGGGCTTATCTTACCATTTAGTGGACTCTGGGTGAAGCAGATATATGCTTAAGATAATCCTGGCCAGACCTCAGAAACACAGACTCCACAAAGAGCCTCTTTCAGCACCTGCTGTCCCTCTAGGTGAGGAACAATGTGTGGGTGTAACACAGAGTTGTTCTGGGAGAGAGACTGTCGCAGAGCATGACATCTCTTGGTAGGGCTGGGTTGTTGTCCCAGAGTTGTGTTTTTTACCTGTATTTATGTTGGCGTGTCTTTTTTTAGCACTTGGCCTTTCCCTTCTGCACACATAGAGGAAGTGTGTGTGAGGAATGTGGACAATGTGCCGGTCAATATCACAGGACAGATCCGTGCCACCTGCGCCTGCAGTACATTGAAGAGCCATCCGGGTTCATCAGATACAGTGACAGTGCATGATGTCACCGGCCGAGGCTCAAAGGGAGCAATTTTTTAATAAAGAGCAGACTCTGGATGTAAAGGGAGGATCAGAGCAGTGGGGCAGCAGGAGACACCTGCAGGGGATAATGAAGCGAAGCAGCTGTGTCAGGCAGGAGCTCTGCATCACCTTAAGGTTATGGGTGTTATCAAAGGAGTGGGGCCTCATCCTGCCCATGCCCACATGTGATGGATCCCAGGAGGAGTCTTGTCATGGGCCTGTCCATCTTGCAGGTGCTGTGACTTCCTGAGGATCACCAGGTCACCCAGCTGTCTCGGCCAGGACATAGTCATGTAGGGTGTCCTTACCTTTGTTCAACCTGGTGATGGGGCAGCAGTGCTTTTCAGTACCTTTTGTACTGTCATTGTTTTTCTTTTTTTTTCAAATGTAATTAAGTATTTAATTGCATGTGATTATGACGACCAGAGGGCCAAGCAACTGACTTCTTAATAAATGTAACTCTACAGGATTTTGGGCACTTTCTACTCTCAATGAATAAGATGAGGTCAACTTTGAACGTTGAAGTAGATATTAAATGACCCATTGCCCCTCACAAACAGCTCAGAGGGGCCTGTAACTTCTGGTGGGATCATAACCTTAAAAACAAGGTGACATGAAGTTCAAAGCCATTCATATTTAATTAGGTGGGATGAGATCTAACAAATCTAGCCATTAGCCAGGCCCTGAAAATCTCAGTAGTAGGAAGTTTGGTGTGATAGCAAGCTCCTCTAAAAACAAAGTGACTCCTTCCTTTCAGGAAAAGTGATTCAGTACTGTGTGTCTGATAACTCAGCTGCTAGTGAATTGGGGCAAAAGTGTTTGCTGCCAGTCTTTTTGTCCTTTCAGTTACTCCTGGACTGAGTGAGAAAATATCACAATGGTCAAATATAGCTACAGCTTCCCTGTTGTTTGTTACTAAGAAGCCTACACCAGCTCTAGGGGTGTTGGATATTCATCAGTGTACACCAAGTGTTCGCTGTTGCCAAGGTTTCCAGAGGACGCCTTCCAAAAGAATACTAAACTACTCAAGAACCTCACCCCTGGTTTAACATCAGGAATCTGCAGGAGCCTGATTTGCTGCATCCTCTGCGTTTATGACTGGGATGAGACTGAAATTCAAGAAAGAACACTCACAGCAGGTGAGTTTTAATTTGCTCAGTACTTTTATTTTGCAGTGGTCATGATGCGTATTGAGAAGCTGACATTTTTCTTCAAGTCCCAACTCAATGTGGGCATTGCTTTGGGATTTGTTTTTGTTATGTGGTTTTCGGTCTTGTTTTGTTTTTTCACCGAAATACAGGGATTCTCACTCAGCCCCACCCTACTGATGCATGGATCCTCAAAACATACATCTCCGAATGCCCTTCCTCGGATCAAAGAGCTCGGAGAGCGTCTGAGCTGAGAAGCTGTCAGCTGGGCCTTAAGTTAAAAACCTGTTGTGCCTCCCCATAAAAGTGGGATCAGCGGAGGCTGCTAGAGCTGGGGCCCTGTGGTCTCTCTGTACACCCGGCAGAATTAAAGTGCTCCAAGGCGTTTAGCAGAACAGAGACGTTTCCGCAGGCAGCACCAGCATGGAATTGGTTTGGTGCACGGTCCCAAGATTTGGGCCGCTCCTTTTTGGGACTACTCGCACATTCTGTTCCATTCCATAGCACCTGAAACATGCAGCCCCTCCTCTATCCTGGTCGTGACTCACATATAGACTCACATATATGTGCAACACTTTTTGTTTTTAATTAAGAGTTTTAAAAGGGCTTATAAAATATGACAGTTTTGTCTCGAGTGAAGTTTTTGCACTGTTTGTGGGACTGTCAGAGATCTCCATTTCCATGCCAGAAGTAAGATGAACCATCAAGGCTATTTCGGGTCTGGGCTGTTGTTCATCTTCATTCTAAACTGATCATAACCATGTGTGCTACTGGAATCACACTAACACGGCCATCTGAGGCAACAACAGCCTGTGATTACCAAGGAAGATCATCATGAAACTGTCAGTCAGCTGCGCCATGCATCCAGCAAGTGCTTCACCATGCTTTGTACTCTTACAAGAGCTTTGGTTTATTCGCTGCGGGCGGGCAGACAGATATTAATGTGGAATATTTCATAGCTCACTAATTTGCCAGTCCTCTGTGGATGATTAGCTTTCTCTCAGGGCTCTTCTCAGACTTTCCTACTTGCAAATGCAATCTGTGTTGGAGCTTCATCATTTAAAAACACTACTAATTTGTCCACCAGATACGCATTCTTATTATGATTAAAGGGGGGAAGTACTTGTGTACATTGGAAACCTAACCATTAACAAAACAAACTGGGGATGCCTGTAAATTAAGGTTATAAAGCACACTACCAAACATGGAAATAAGTGTAAAACATTACAGTATGAACACATATTTTATCGACTTCCTTGGTCATGCTTGACAGCCATTTATTGATATTTCAGAACCATTTTTCTCTGCATCTTAGAGATGTCTTCTTCTCTTTTGAGCTGACATATGAAGTGCACTAAAAGTAGCTACCCAATTCTATATTTTTGCATATACAGCTACTTCATAAGTCAAAATGATATGTTTCAGAAATGCTAAATCCCTGGATAAAACAGTTTTGACCACTGTGACGGTCTATGAGATTCAATAGACATGGAGACCTTGCTGACCCTTGGAAACTGAGGCAATCAACAGTCAGAATGTTTCCACATAATGACCTTGTTCTTCTCCTCTTCTGTCATGGACAGACCCAGAAATGTCTGCTCTCAAAATCAGCTCTGTCCTCAGTGGGGGCCTAAAATGGGATGTTTGCCCTCCTTTCCTTCCTGCGTGGCCCTTGGTGTGAACTGTGGAAGCAACTTCTCCTGTGGAGAAACAAGAAGTGAACCAAGTCTTCTCCATGGTCTCCCCAGGGCCTATAAAAAGAACACAGTACTGGCTTTGGGGAGGAGGAAGGGGAGGAGGGAGCAGATGTCTGCAGATGATGGAGACCATTCCATTTGGCAAGATGGAAAAGCTTTGTTCCATTGGGCTGGCATCACTGAGTCATGAAACAGAGCCCACAGTCCAAAGCCATTTTATTAACAACAAGGCAGGGCTGTCACAACACAGCCGACCCTCCCCTGGTCGCCAATCCCTTCACTGCATTCCACTTCCCACCCTGTGATGTGTCATCTTGGAGAGCAGAGAGAAAAGGCCAGGCAGTCAACTTCCTCCTCTCCCTTACTGCCCATGCCAATGTGTGGGAATACCGTGCGGCTGGGAGAAAGAGGGTAGCCAGGGTAGTTACTGTTCATAGGGAGAAGAACAAAAGCTAGCCATGATTCAGAATCTCCAAAATAAGGGTGGCCCGACCGGCCCCTGGTAAAAGCATCGCACCTCACACAAGAGGAAACTGTCTTATGGCCCACCCTGATGCCTCCCTGCACTAACCTCCAATGCAACATACAGCTGCCTGGAGAGATCAATAAGGTGTGTGAAAGTCTGATTGACTGTGTGTTCATGCACATGCATGTGTGTTTTTCGAACATGTATTTGTACTGAAAAGCAGTTGAAAATGTCACTCACAGCAAATAAAAAATGTGTTTAACTCAACAGCATATTGAATGTTTCTCTGTTCCTCAGCTCTGGCAAAGACATGACTCTCTGCCTGTCTGCTTTTCACATTTAGTCTTCAACATCAAATAGAAAGCTGTTTTTTTTTTTTTTTTAAAAAAAAGAACATTTGCGAATAAACAGCAATCTGTGGTGGTAACTTCTACTTGAGCCTTATGGTTACTGAATCTACATGTTGCTGCCTTGTGTCATAACTACTTTCCCAGTTGGTGTCATATTACAGCAGAGGATGAGCTAGAATACAGGTGTAATTGCTGTGGGACACAGTGACAGTAGGTGGGCCTGTCTGATTGAACCTCCAGATTACTCTGTCAAGATTCTTTCCTCTGAATTTAAATACAATCTGGTAGAATCTGTACAATTATGTATTATGTACAATTATTGAAAAACACACAAAAAACAAAAAATCCCTGTCTGACTTTTTATATTTATTTTCTCATTAACCCACCTCAAATTATTTGGTAACTATTGTGTAACTATTCTGTAATTATTTCATATTTTAACACACACAAAATATTTATATATTTTTTGTTTACTCCATCTTAATCAATGCACCTCTGATATTCCAAATTCTGCCACTGTTGCAATACTCACCTTTTCTGCAATTTAACTCTGAACTGTGGGTAAGTAAAACAAAACAAAATAAATAAACCTGGCTGGAAATAGTCTTACATTTGAGCCAAACTAGACAAGAGCTCCAAAAATTTGCATGCAATATAAGTGAAATATGCCCTTCTCCCATGCTACTCACAGCCAAATTCAGAGTGACTGTTCAGTACAGCAGGAGACATTGTGACACCACAGAGATCACTCTTTAAGCCACGGAAAGTGGATATGTTGCTGTTTTTCGCCAAAAACACTGAGTAGAGCTTAGCGGTGAAACACTTGAGGAGCTATGCTAAGCCTAACAGCAGCAGCACTTTAGTCTGTTTTACTGACAAACAAAGGTGGGGCCACAGAGCCTCACATCATTACTTCTGAATCCAATTCAGGCAGGAGAGAGCTCCATGCAGCTACAGACATATGGTTCACTGGTATCCAGGGTGGATGAAAAATTCACTTGTACTTAAGAAGAAAAATGCATAGGCCTATACACAGTTCAAACCTCAAAACAGTTCAATACCATCCTGCACCATGCTGAAACAATAAACAACAAACCCCACACACTGTATGACAAAAGGCCAGTCATGCCCCCCCTCCACAAAGCACGTGGTTCTCCCCACCTCTAAAAGTTCATTGTGGCATTTATTCCATTGCTCTGTGACTCCAGCTGACTCACAAAGCTAGTGATAAGTGCGCCCAAAGCCAAGATGGCTGCAGCCTGTCCTGTTTGTAATAGCCCATCTCACCCATCATGACATATATGTGGAATCCTGCCTGCACTGCAGGACCAGGACAGCCACTAGGAGAGCTTTTTGGCGCAGGTGCGTCACTCGCACAACCCCTGACATTCAAAACCATCTGATGGGGAGGTCTGGCCTTAATCTCCATATCCAAACCCACTCAAGACTCAGAGATCCTTGAGATATCTGCTTAGCTCTCCCAAAGCACTGCACAGGCCCATGCAGCTTGGAAGTAATTTTCACAGCAGTTTGTTTAATTGAGTCGAGGTAATTCAACCTAAACATCCAAATCAAAACAATGTCCATCTGGTGTACAATTCAAAAGACCAGTGTTTGAAAGCTAATTGAAAAAAAGTTTAAAAAGAGGTAAAAACTAGAAGGTCTACAGGCAGTGACTGCACAAATCCTTTGTTTTCAGTGACACTGATGAAAGACCAGTAACTACTGTTGGTGGAAGACAACCGTATATGTTGTATATATCCACCCTGCACTTGTGTTTGTGAGTCTTGAGTCCTAGAGACCATGGATTGGTGCTTCTTGTGCTGTGACAAAGAATGTAGATATGTGTGGCCAGAACTCTGATTGTTGAGGTAATGCTAAAGAGCCTTATTAAAATATAGGATAGAAAGTGCGCTGTCATGCATCTGTGAACCTCCAGAACGTTTTGCCCTGATCAAAATCAGCTGCCAATCCCTGTAAAAGCAATGACAGGCGGGAAGGGAGCTCCATGCTCTCCATGAGTCTGTGTGGGTTGGTACCATGCCTTATATCCTTGAGTAACACCCTGCTGTAGAAAGAAAGAAATGGAAACAGAAGAAATGCTGCACTTCACTTTCTTCACAATCTTTTTTACATCCCTCTCAGTCAGCTAAGATTTAATAAGAATGGCTTTGTTGAGGGAAAGCTGATATTGCGTTAATTTGATTTGTCTTTGAGTTTCAGTAGCCACCCATGTTACCCTCCAGCCCTCTACCAATCTGTGTCCTCCTCCAATCACTTGATTTTGTACACTTTGCATGAGTCAAAAATGATTTTTCAATTTCCATCTATAATGTTTCCTGAATGTGATCTGCATTTTGAAAACAAGCTTGGGCTTATTACTATTCATGGACCCACAGGTGCTTGCTTGTTTAACACCACTGAAAAAAAATATCTTGGACCACGCAAGTGCATGACAGCGAGGTCTTTTTTGGTCTATCATCTGGACATGACACCACTACTGGTAGGAGCCACTGAAAGTTGTAAAGAGTTTTGCTGGATGAATTCACTGTGAATGTAACACATTGCCAACCATACACAAGCTACCCTCTGCCCTCCACACTTGGTAAAGGGGCAGCTTGATTTGTGATGGCCTTTGGCTCTGCCTAGCTGTTTCCCGCTGTACTCTGTAGCCTTGCACACTAACAAGCATTTGGCCTGCAGCGCACTGTAATCTTCACTAAGTCCTGCACCGGATCTGCCCTGCCTCCCCTCTCCCTGTTCAAGAATAACATCTCACTGACACGCCCCGCGGCTCTGCAGGCCATCCTCTCTTCGAACAAGGAAGGGGAAGAAAAGGACATCTGTATGGAGCAATTATCTCAAATTATCTGCTTATTTGAGGGACAAAAAGCAGAGTGGTGAGACAAGGGGGAAAAGAGCAGCTTGTGTCAGTCAAAACACTACAGAAAATAATAGGCCCTTTAAGTGCTTTGTGTTTCAGAGATAGAAGCGGCGGGAGTGGGCAAGGGGTTTCAGGAAGGAAATGCGGATTAAAGAGCCATAGACACCCAAATACCTTCTGCAGCGCCTGTGTCAGTGCTTCTCAACATACCCTCTTCCTCAAGTCCATATCCCCATCCCCCAAGCTCCATTAACCCCTCTCTGGTCCCCTTCACACTCTGGGCTTAGAGCCAGCACAAAGCCCAGGTGACTTCACATGTTCTAGTTCTCAACAAGATGATATCATGTGTTTTTGTGGATCATGCCCCCTGACAGCCCCCCCACCCACCACCCCCACCCCATAAGTGGAGTTGACCCCCATGCTTCCGTGATCTTTGGTATGTGTTTGCTGTCATAGCGGAGAGAGCGATAAAGGTGTCTGTTTGGCTTGGACATTTCCTAATCTTTTAAACAAATAAACTTCAGTTCAGCACCCGGAGTCCACACCCAGCTGGCAAGGAGCTTTGTGGCATGAGGACTGTTACAGCAAACTCCATGTGAACACACTGCAGGGGCCGCTTGTCTACGTGTTCACTTATTGGTTTTACATCTGGATGCATTAATATTTTCTTTTTGCCTTTCGCCTCAGTGAACCCAAGCCTTTGCAGGCTGAGAAATGCTCTTCCCTGCCTGCCACCAGCTCTTGTTTATTTGTTGTTACTTGAAATATTTATCAATTGTCCCCACTTCCTTCCCCTTTGCCTTTTGCATTCCCTTCTGTGTCTGGACCGCACCTGGCAGAGGTCTGTATGCTCTGGCTGAAGGTGCTGACCCATGGCACTACTGCCCATCTCCTCATGTGTATGCTCCTCCAGACCCCTGTCCAATCCAAAGCTGTCACCTACTGCCAAGATTGTGTCTCTATTAAACATGCTGAACCAAGCTGTGCCACTGTAGCTGCTTCCCCATGTCTCCTGCTGCAAACTACTACTTCACTTCTCCAAAGCCTTACACATCCGGCACAATTTATTAATTACAGCATCTCTGCATCCCATGCCATTGCCAAGTCCTGATCTGGTTTAAATTTGTTTTAAGGCATTAGCTGCATGTGACCTGAAAAGGCTACAACAAGTAGAGCACAAGCAATCCCTGATACATCCGCCATAGCCCATATGCCTTGGGATGCCTGCGGATACTAGACTTGTTGTAGGTTTACACTGACACAACCTTGAAAGCCATTGCAAAAGTGTATCAATGTCCAGAGTTAATTGAATCCCCAGTAATCTCCCCAATATCATGTACTTCAAAAAGTAATATATGTCTGTAAGCCGCTTGACTGGCTGAAAGGTTGTTGAGCAATGGTATAGGCAATCTACCAGGAAACTTAATAGCAGATAGAGTATTTGTTAGGATTGGTGTATTCCAGTATAATTTAGGCTTGTGAGAAATGCAAAGTATATGGTTTCACATACTCAGGCTTTAATTCCTCTCCTTTTTAATGATGACCAACCAGGACCAGTACCTAAAGGGTTCTTTCAGTGACATATAGTTACCTGGTTGGCACAGAAATCACTTGTAAATGGTAATGCACAATCTACTTTACTTGACTATTATTATTGAGGAGAATGTTGGCGCAAGCTGTAAAATAGTTGTATGTACTGTTGAAATTAGAAATTTGTCAGTTTTCATGATATGAGATAAACAGAAGAACCCCTAAAACACATTTGTGAGAGTCATCTGTTGAAGCTGGATGTTGAAAGTGAGTCTGTAACCACTTTATAAGAAATATGACATTCTCAGCATTGTGGTAGTCAATGTCTTGCGCTGAAAAGACTCTGATGGTCATTTGAAAAGGCATGTACGTTAGTGGTAGTAGGTTAGTAGGTAAGTGTGTACTTACAGGACAATTGAGAGATGAAATTAAAAAAAGAAAAATTGTTTAGATTAAAAAACTGTTGTAACTGAAGACTCAAACCCCATCCCCAAATCCCCAGACAGTTTTAGAGCAATTGTACAGATGACTACGTGTAGCAACCATACCCTTTGAAAAGAGTTTAGTATAATATTAGGGAATCTTTATTTATAATCGAAAACACTTTCTGGTCTATCAGTTCCATTGGTTTTCCCTTTGAGATTTGGTATTTGCTAAGTGGTCAGGAAGTGGTTACAATCCCACCACAACTGATTTATATATGTTCTTAGCTTTCCCCTTTCCGTTCTTATTTACTCGGTCCAATGAGATGTCACACACCTGGTGTTAAGAATGTAATTGGAACCACTGTGTCTGAGGGAAGTGAAGTTTCTGCTGGGGTGTATGCTGGGGTGTAGCGTGTTCATGGCCCCTGGTGCTGCGCAGCTATTCCCCATGACTGTGGAGGCCTAGGGCCGGAGGTCTGTGCACAGGAACTGTAACTCAGGGCAGATGCTTTGTCAGCATCAATTTATGGAGGTACTACTCATGCTCTGGATCCACACATTATGCTTGAATTACTAGGAAAGTCTATCCGTGCCAACAAAGTTTGAGGGAAACCATGCCATGTCAAGTGGCTTGGATGTTAAAAATGGCTGTTTTGGATGATGCTGTGAAATCAGATACCATCATCAGATACAGGATCAATTAATACAGAACATTTAGCCTTGATTTTCACTTTGACTTGTTTATTTTATGCAGAGATTGTTTCCATTGGCTTTCCTTTTGTGGGGTTTTCTGCTTTTCACAAGAAAATTAGACAGGTTGTATGTTAGTTTAGAGAACTCTGAAACAACCCACTTGCCAAATTGAACATAAACATCTCGTTTGGAGTCATACACAAGCCTCAGGATCCTGCTGGTTGTGCTCTGGGAGGCCCTTACCTGACATCAGTGAACCATTGTCAGACTTGAGTGCATTGCAGATATGGCAAACACAGGATGCATTGAGGTCGAGTGGAGAAAGATGGGCTTGCAAGTCAGAGCTTCTCAAAGCCTAGAGCTCGGGTCTTTCGGAACCCTGAAAGCCGAGACAAATAAACAGCTGAGCGATGGGCAATGGCTCGTGTCTTGAGGATGAATTCTGAGTGTCTGCCTGTCAGAACAAAGGAGATGTTGCTGTGGTAACTCAACTGTGTACGTCCTGTGAATTCCTTTGTGCAAATTCCTGTTTCACCCACTTTTGTGAATGAATCCAGACATTCCCAGGAACCACAGACCTCAGCTTCTTAATTGCTCTGCATTGTTGACAAGAAACACACTGAGAGAAGCTCTTCACATGTAGGTACAGGCAGCACGGACACACAGCTCCACCAAGGAAGCATCGTGAAAAGGAATGAAAACAAGCTTGTTCTTTTCTTCAAATATATTTTGCTTTAGTTTATTCACGTACTCCTTTTCATTTGAAATTCACTATTACCTTCCAATATGACAATAATGACTAATCATATGACTACAAAAAGTTGCATAAATAATTTAACTGAAGAAATAAAAAATAAATATGAAGTTAATTCTTTGTAATGGTCCCTCTAGAGTCTCTGTTATTTCTCCCCCCTCCCTTTCTGCTCACTGCCAGGTAAGGGAACCACTCCAATAGACCACACAGGTACAGTATGTACAATCTGACTTTATGAGTTGCTGGTACTTAGCACGGCAACTCTGCTTAAAAGACAAATTCCCTTCCAGTTGCTATTTCAAACACACAATTGAAAAGAAGCAAACACTGGTAGCACTGTTTACAAAACAGAGCAGGAAGCAATAGAGAAAAACAAGTACATTTGAACAATGTACGGAAACATGGCAACAGTCTTCATTGCCTGGGAATAGCTCCTGCATGCCCTAAATAAAGGTCCTCAATGGCACAGTGCGGCATGACACTTCAGTCTACCCTGTGGGACTAAACACATCTTCTGGACATCTCCTAGCCCTTTCCTACAAGCATCCTGTGAGAAATCAACATGAATTATAACAATTCTTATTTATATGAGTTCATTATTATTGTTTCACTCTTCCCTGTTATGGCTAAACATAGACTCTGTCCTCACATTCTGAGTTCAGCTGAGATGGCACTCGAGGCATTATGACCTGACGTTTGCTGTGTTTGATTGAGTCTCTCTTGCAGGATTCAGTGTACGGCAATGCTGCAGCCCAGATAACAACATTCATGCCCCCCCCCCAATCGGAGACACTTTTGAATACTTTTTTGGGTAACCCCTCAAGGACCTTTTTCTTCTCTTGTCACAAACAGGAAACATAGAAAGGGAATGACTTCTGATAACCCACAACCCAAACAGAGGAGTGGGATCATTCAGACATTAACAAAAGTCTCAGTTTTGGGTATGCGTAATAACTGTTGTGCAGTTGACTGAGGTACGCTGATCTTGGAGCTCCTCGGTCTGTTGACATAGCCTTGCCCAGTCATTGATGGTGCTGTTGCCTCTGACTGACAGCCTCCTTTGACAGCAGAGTGAGCACTCCAGAGAAGCCCCACTGGCAAGAGTGACCCCACCCTGCAGCACAAGCACGTGGCCTGGAGCACTTCCAGCAGCCTCAGTCGGGGGGCGCGTGGCCTTCCAGGCCTGCCAGTGACAGCTGACCTCCAGGGCCCAAGCACCCGCCAGCGACCAGGCCACTGAGGGTGTGCTGCCACACATCAAGGAGGTGGAACCAACGCGGCTGCAGAAATATCCTTCTGCCTCAGGGACACGGTCTACTTGGAGGACACGTATTCTAGTTTTTAAGCAGTGAGACTGGCGCTCCCCGTTGGTCGCACTGAAATTAATTTTACCTTTGGTGGGAATTCTGTGGTGTAAACAGGACCTTGCCACACACTTTTGAAGACAGGTTCAGTAACTGCCATCTACCTCCACAGGGAATCTATTTTCTACCCGAGTGTCCATCACTTCGACCCCCCCCCACCAATGTCTTAAAGAGTCAAAATGTCCCATTCTGTAGCATATTACAAGGAATCGACAGAGCATGCATGTCCAGAGAATGCTGGGGATAGTTCTAGTGCACTGTGAAAAGGACGCACACCATGGAAAGTCCAGCACACAGCTCACGGTTTGTGCGTCCCTGCTTCTTGCGCTCTAATGCAGGAGCGGTGTGCATGCTTGTGTCCATTTGTGTGTGTGTGCGTGTGAGTGAGTGTGTGTGTGTGTGAGAGAGAGTGAGTGTGTGGGGGTGTGTTTGTGTGCGTGTTGGCTGTGTCTGCACGTGGGTGTCTGAGTGTATGCTTATATGTGGATGGACAAGGGGTCCTCAGTAGGAGTTGCCCATCTCTGGGGTGTTGCTCTTGCTCCGCACTTGGGCCGGGCGGCTGCGTTTCTTGTTGCGGCGGGGCTTGGGCGAGGAGGGCTCCTTGGCCTCAGACTGGTTGTGGTGGCGGGTATAGCGCTTGCACTTGCAGGAGGTGACCACGCGGATTTTGTAAGTCCGACTGTTGCCGTGTGGGCACTGCAGTTGAACGCGCTGGGTGCGTGAGTGCGCTGGGATGCAGCGGTAGTCGGACGCACTGCTGCGCCACCACTTGCCCCGCAGGATGGAGTTGGGCAGCAGGTGGGAGGGCACACACTGGCCCGAGCACACTAGCTCCTTCACTGGCTTGGCACTGCGGCAGGACCCATCGGTAATGTAGCGTGTAGAGCGTAGCTCCCGGCAGCTCAGCTCAGAGGCACCTTGGGATAGAGGGGGAGAGGAGTGGGTTACAAGAGCCACATGCCATTTTCCACCATATCAAAAAAAAGGTACTTTCCATCTCTTCCCTTCCTGTAGAGGAAAAAATTTTCCCACTGCTGCTTTTTTTTCTTTATTATCATGCCAGTCAGGGACATTATAGATTGTGGTGCCTTGTTTTACTTACACAAGGTTTTAGCAATGGAAAGTAGGCCCTGAGTATCATTGTCCTACACACCATGAGAAGAGTGCTTTTATGAGAGGATTTACTCCGTAACTTCATAAAATCCAGATCTTTCTGAAAACAAAATTGCTCAGCTTTGAGATGCACCCTTTACAATGCCTGTATCAAAACAGGCAACTTGTGTCAGATTAAGTGCGGTAGATGTATCAGGTGTATGCCTCAACTTCACTTTTAAACCGTATGACTTAAAGGAAAGAAAAACACCATCTTGTTTTTGAGAATGTTTATTGCTCTAAGCTCTGTGGTAGTGGCTCCCTTTAAAAAGCACAGAGTGAGGATTTTGTCACATTAACTTTTAAGGTCAAATATCTATTTTTCACAAGACTACTTTTTACCCCTGAAATGGAACCAAAGGAGAAAGTTGCATATGTACATTGAAAAGTTTACTATGGCGGTCACAAGCAGAACCTGCTGCAAAAGTAGACTTCTTTTCCTGACACCCAACCACCTGATCAAGAAAGTGGAAGAAAGGAGAGGATACACTCCTATGAAGATCTGCATTCTTTTGTGACTTTCTATGGAGAGACGAACAAAGGCTTTGTGTCAGATGACTTAAAAATCTTTCCATTCTCTATGTACTTGATCTTGGGCCATTGTACAGCCACAGCAGGAGGATTGTCCTTATACTGAATGTGGAGAGGATCTGGAGGTGTTCCAGAGGGAGGTCAGCATCCTTGGCAAGACCCCTGGACCCCAGCCAATCAGAGTTAGAAACAGGGGTCTCAGCCACCACTGCAGTGGGGGCTCTTTGTGTATCACCACCATGGACTCAGAGCAAACATGTCCTGATTTGGTTACAAATATTAAGCGCATTATTTACTTACTTATAAGGGTTGATATGTCTCCATTACAATGTGTGTTTTTCCTACATTATTTGTAACGACTTGCGTGGTTGTCTGGATGTCTGTATTGGAAATGAATAATTGTTGGACACAAATTGCCACATAGCACTTGTATATCTGGTTTACAATTATTTTAAATAATTATGCAAGAACAATTACTGCAGTAATCCCTTTGAAGCGGAGGTTAAACATATGCTTATATGTACATGCACCGTAAGCAGCTAAACTGGCATGAATTAGGTAGAAGTCAATGTTAAAAGGACCATTAACACTGAACTTGCAATGTAAGAGTTCCCTGAAGCATTTCCACCTTTTGCACAGACCTTTATAAGTATCACAAGACTTACTGATGCAATTAAACAGTTATAGAGACTGGGCAGACTTTCATTAATTTGGTAAAAGAGAAGCTATTTAATTGCTCAACTCTTAACACCCACTGATAGTTCTATGCTTAGCAGAGTGCAGACACAGAAATAGTCAATGGGAGTCAACAGCTGGGAAATGTACACATCGTTTGATGGTAGGGGGAGCCTACCAATGTCCTTAAAGAAGAATGTAGATGTTGTTCATGCAGAAGTATTATCAGAGGCTGCACTAATTTTTGTAAGATCAGATCTGAGGTCCATGTAATGTTTTTCTGCTTTATGAAGTTTTACAGTTGTGAATTCAACAATCCTTGCTGCTTTTTATTCCACTATGTGATAATCATAGTGTATGCATGATTACTTTTAATTACATAAGGGTGTATAATTAACTTAAAAGTATATTTTCGGTGCTCAACACTGAACTGCCGCGTATGCTGACATAAGCCTTAGTGACTTCACCATCACATACATAGTCACCAAAACAAAGGTCCGCTACGTTTTCCCATATCTCTGTAATGACTCCTGACCTTTGGCAACATAATGTCCAGAGAAGCCATATACATAACTTATTTTTTTCTAAAGCGCCTGCCTCTCGAAACTATTTCAATTAAAATGCAGGCGCCAAAGCACTGTCTTTCAAACTGCATATTCAATCCGGCTTTAGAGGGTAATGTGAAAAGTCCAATGTCAATATAATAGCTCTTTACGCATTTGAGGGCATGCTTTTGACCCCTTACCATAACAAAACTTTCAATAAAATACCTTGGTCTAGTAACAATATCTAAACCCACTGCATTATGTGTAACGCGTTTGTAGAAAAGGATGTATTCTCCTTGTAAACGGTCTTTTTAGGGACGAAAAATTAACAAATTGTTGACAAATGTATATGTTGCATCATTGAAATAAATAGTAGTTGTTCCATTTGTATAATTTCAATTTGTGTAATTTAAAATATATTTATTACATTTTATATGAACTTGAAATTTATTTAAAACACTTATAACACCGTCAATTCCCATTTATTCGTGATATCCCACGAGGTTCAGTACGTCTAATGCGCCCCTGCCGCAATCCAACAGTCAGACGATATACAAATAAATAAAATGAAATACAAATGCCAGCTGTTTTTGTTTCTCAAGAATGCCAACACAAACATTTACTTCTTATGAAAACATTATTTTAAATGTTAACACATGTTTACGTCATATGGGAATAAACTTCAGTGTTTAACCCACAAGCACTTGTAGACATAGTCGAAAACCAAATTCAACGTTTCTGCGGTTCTATTACCCACCAGATGCCTCCTTTGTACAGCGTGTCCCATATTTCTTATAAGGTCAGTTTTTAAAACCCTTACCATATGAGGGAGTATTGGCAGATCTCCTCCGTCCTCCGTGTTTTGGCCGATTCATTGTATTATTAGACATTTGTAGGGGTTCATCCGGTTGTGGCGTTTCTTCGGGGTATTCAGGTATGATTTCTGTGGCATCATTCTTTAAAACCCTCCATCCCCGCACAGCTGTACAGCAACCCTGCAGCAGCAGCAGCGCCGAGCTGAAATACAAGAGGACGAGAGACACCTGCATCGTGATTCTTATCGATCGACTCCGATACAAGGACGCGTCTTCCAGATGCACACGGGGGTCACGTTGTACAATTCCACCCAGTCATGAAGTGCTCTAGCTATTTAAGTACCTCTGGTTTCGCAAAAACCAGACAATTAAGCTCTTACACAAAGTGGGAGGGATCCAGCCGCGCCGATTCATTGAGAACCCGGTGGGGCGGTGTGTGAGCAACTTTGGAAGTCCTCTGCAGTGGCAGACAGCGCTTCTGCGTGTAATCTTATGAGATTAACATGCTTCGATCTTTTCCCACTTTCATTCTTACAGTCTCTTTAGCATTACTTTCAAAACTATTCAAATGTTTTTTTTTCTTCAACCTGACTAGTGATGGCTCATTAAGATGTATGGTTAATGTTCCAATGTTTCCTCTCCGTATGATTACCTGTACAATCGCAGCACTAGTTAAAATACACTTTAGTTAATAATGATCAATATTAGTAATTTGCAGCCTAATCTAACCCTTCAAGCATGGCAGTCAACAAAAACATCAACAGTGCACATTCAGATGTGGTTTCAAAATTGTATGCAAATAATATAATTGACCTTAAACGCTGAACCCTCTAAAAGACTGAAATGCACTTTGTAAAGTCAAGTTAACACTGCTCATTTTTGAGACACTGAAGGTGGGTTTCTTAACTGCAGATGGTCATAGTTAAAAACAAAAATACACAAAATGTATGACAGAAAAATGAAATGATTGAAAATCTCTATCAAGCCCGATTGGTATGGAAATGCCTTTTTTTATCCACTTATTTCTGCCCGTTGAACTTTGTTTTCAAAGTCGTTCAAAGGCCCACTGGGTGTCGGTTTTAAATATTATTGCTCCTTTAACCTTCAATAGTCAGGGGAGAAGAAATGTTCTTTGAAGTTCTGACTTTGGCTGCTCTCTTCAGCAGAGTGGCTCCTTGGTACAAATGCTGCCCTCTTGAGGAAAAACAAACAAACAAGCCTGTTGCGCAAAGAAATTCTGATTATGGCTTCTTTTGTTTGGCATGTTCCCAAACGGGCTCTTACTGGAAAACAAAGCTCATTTAGGAAATATGTGTACCTACCAGCCCAGTGTGTATTATTTAGCAGCTAAACAGTTCCTGGAAAAAGATGGTCACTGTTTCATGTTTTCACAGTATGTTCATTCATCCCCATTGACCTGTTTCCACAGTCATTTGCACCCGTAACTATGGCCACCTATTCAGGCACAGCGGGGATCTGGTTGTTCCATTTTTAATACACTGATAAAGAAGCTTATAACCTGCATCGACGATGCTGAGGCATTCCTATAAACAGTACAGCCTCTCTATGGGCTACATGGAAATTATTTCAGCGGTGGATGCTATATCCTCTGGGAAAATATCTACATGGCCAAAAAATGGATGAAAACAGATGAATGACAGTGTGTGTTGTTGCTCCACAGATAGTCAGGGAAAGCCACTGGCTGTCCCCCATCGAACTCGTGACTTTTTTTTTCTTCTTCTTCTTCCGGAGATACATTACAGTGGTGCACACGATTATGGGTCTGGAAAGAGGAGAGCCATCTTCGAGGCCTGTCCGACGTCTCATCGCTCACACTTGTCAGCGCATCCGTGAGGAACGATCGCGGCACTCACCGCAGGCTGGGAGTGATTGCACCCTTCACTCCATCCCCGTGATTTGCAGGTCCTTTTTATATTGCTGCCGGTCTCTTTACAGAGAACACCGGCTCCGGCCTCGTTTCATCATGATAACAGTTTGAGTACGTTTGTCCAAATAAATAGCAATCAGATGAGATCCAGATTCTGCCAAGACTCTTTTTTATATACACAACACCCAGAGAGAGCTTTTAAAGCAAACATAACGTTTAAGCAGAATAAACAATTCAAGTTAACAAGTCAAGATGGGCCCCTTATTACTTCAGGCTCCATCAGACTGAGCTGGTTGATCATAAAGATGTATTATTAGCCCAGACTTCACACATCATTTGAACTATCTGGAAATGGGGAAGCATTTCTAACTAGTGTTATAAGGTTTAGGATTATTTTTCAACAATGAATCCCCTCTTCACTTGTGGTCATGTTACATTATTTATTTCCCTACCCAAAGTACTTTATCCAAGGGGACTTTCATAGCATGCATCTAATGTATTTATACAGCTGGATGTTTGACAAAAGCAATTCAGGTTAAATAACTCGCTGAGGGGTAAAGCACCAGTCCCCCAACTGGGATTCAACCTTGCATCAATCTGGCAAGCGAGTGTTGACACTGTGCTTTTACTTTCAAGCCAGTAACACCTGCATGTAGACAAAAATATGCCTTCACAAATCTGTTTTAAGATGAGGTTCTTGTACATGTAGATGGAAATAGGAGACATCTGAATTTTCGTACATGACCTCTGGGTATTTTACAACCACATTTATCAAAACTGTGCAGGCAATGACTGTGCATTTGAGAAAAAGGGCTGTACTAAGGTGGAAACCAAAGTCCATAATGAAGGCCAGTATGTCTGTGACTGTGACTACAGTACACCATGATTAGTCCTTGTACAAGAGCAGACCAGTACTGGCAAATGAGCTAGTGCACTATTAGTTTCATATTTGGACTGTGATCCATAATCACACCAATCAGTCTGACATGCATTAGCCAATGTCTCCTGTGATTGAGAGCAGGTGAATGCCATTGAACAAAGATTAAAACAGCTACACTAAACTACCACTGATTGTAGGTGCAGCCCACAAAACAAATGCACATTAAAAATCATGTGCAGCATGAATGTCATTTTTAAATGTTCAAATGTTTTAGATTTATTTTCATGGGGATTTAATGTATCTCTTTTTGTTGTTTTTGCAGACACTGTAACCCAGCCTTTTTTGAGGAGGGAATGAAGGCAAGCATTAAATGTGGAAGTGTGACCCAAGCTGCGTTTCCTTCAAAGAGGGGGTAAAGTAAGACATGAATGACTCAGAATTTATAACAAAATATTGAGTACATGCCTCAGATGCATGCTGTTACTCTTTTTCAAGGGCTGTTTATTCCCACATTTTTCTCGTGCACCAGTATACCCATAATCATTGCATGGAAGCCATTGAATAGGTAGAGCAAGGCTAAGAAAGTGACTCTCCCACTCAGAACGGAACTTATTCCCTACCTCTCCAAACTATCTCTCAGTGTTCATTGGCTCCATTCTGGCCTTTTTGCATCCATAGGCCCTGGGAAGGTGCTCAGGTCATGAGCCAAACCTTTTCAGCTTGACTGTTTCTGTCTGGGCCATCTTGTCTTTGTGGCAGTGCATTTAATTTTCTGTATTTTAAAAAAAGGACATCCCAAAACCCCAAGTGTCTCTATTCCGAATCTGCCACCTATGGGAAAGCAATCATTTCGAGCTCGCCCCAGGGACTATGTGAACCTCAGCTGTGGGTTTACTGGGAAGACCTCACAGTCTACTGGCCCATGTGCTAACCGCCCAGGCTCCTCAAACCACACCTTGGCAAGCAGCTGGCCACAGGTGCTATACTTAGCCTCTCCAGTAATTACAGCAAATTATTCTCTGCAATTGTGATGATTTTCACTGGGCCTTTTTATAAGATGTTCACATTTGTGGCAGCAAACTGTGGGGAGGGTCAGGGGTGCAAGAGGAGAGGGGAGGGGCAGACAGATCTGTCCACTTCTTCGAATAACTGACCAGCCACCAAAACCATACAGCTGGCGCCAGAATTGATGACTCCAATGGGATCTCATAGAGGAGAGGTAGACAAGGACCTTGCATGCATCAGCCGTGGTCATGAAAACCAAACTTTATCATGGCATTCCAAATGGCTCTCAGTATCAACTGTTCTTTCTCTCTCTGCACATCTGTATTTTCTCTCCTCCTTGTCTTTATTTGCTTGTTTTGCTGGCGTGTTTTTGTTATTGTCCAGATTGCTGGTTTTGTAATGCTTTTATCGAGTCCAGGATTGCCAATTGAGATTCAACAGAGTGCCGTCAGTGTTGTCTCCCATGCCTTGAAATTCTCTTTCCATTGGTTTGGCAGTGTCATTCTTGCAGTGACCTCTGTTGGCTGTGTGGGGTTCACAGTCAATGTTATTCATTAAGCAGCAGTGATGTGGCTTTACAAGATTGTGTTGTACAAAAAGCCATATATTTTCTGCATTTATTTAACCTTCCTTTGTAGTAGGAACTCCAGTTTTTACATACTCAGCACTGCTGAACAGGAGTAGGAGATCCAGTTCATCGGATTGTGGCTAGATAATTGGTAATGGCAGATCCCTGTACACTGAGCTGGGTTTATCAGCCACAGACATGGTGACACTGTGACTGAATGCTGTGTCAGTTTGGGGAACATGATTATAACCTTTGTTGATGTATTTCAAACAGAGGAAACTTACTCCAATGGTTGGTAATTGCTGTGGTTGTCATACGTTATTGCCAAGGATGAACTACAAGCAATTTAATTCTACCTCCCTATATCCCATTTAATACATGTGTGTACAGTGTTATAAATGAGATTTTTAAGCCACTTCTGAAGGATGTACAGAAGGAAAGATTCAACAGAGAAAAACTCAGCATGGGTGTTTTCTAATAACCCTTGTTATTTTTTGTAAGAAGTCAGTGAGTTTTATACTGTGTATAGTATCTCAGCTTTATCTCAAGTATTTGCTAGTCAGCCTTGCAAAGTATTTGCAAAATATGTCTTGAAAGGTTGATTGGCAAATATTGGCAAAACATTACATTTTCTTGAAGTTTTATATGTGTTGAATTTATCCAGGTATACTCATAGCAAATTTCAGTTCAACCAATTCAATATGTTCTATTACTTCAGTAAGGTAAGCATTGGTCCAAGGGTCAAGCCCAAGGTTCCCTTAAAGTATTATTTAAAATACACCACAGGACACAACTTCCTATTGGGGACAGTCTGTAAATTGACCATGTCAACACAAAGGGCCTCAGCTCCTTAACCTGGACTTTGGTTTGACTTGTTTTCTTACAGATGGTTTTGAAAAGGGTTCACAAGCTTGATTTTTATGAGCTCAGTAAAATTGAGGAGCAAGATCATAAAATAAACCCATCTCTCTGATCTGATCTCTATCTGATCCAATAAAGACAAATTATAAGCAGGAATAATGAAAGGGATCACACCGTGGTCTGTCACGTAAAGGTAGTTGATCAGGTCTGGGGTAAAGCTGTTCTCCAGCCACCCACAGTGCAGCTTTCATACTCTGTTTCAGTATGTACAATTTGGCCAGCAGGGTGACTAAAAACCAACAGACAGAAAAACAAAGCAGGTCAAACACACATCATATTGTATATAGTCTGTGTGTGTGGCTCTGTCAATCTCTGCTTTGCCTTCAGAATAGTCACAGCATTGACGTTGGTTTAGACAGAGCAGGCCTATGCTGTTAAATGTGAAGATGCATATGAACCTTTTTCTTCATTCATAACTAACTTCATCAGTAGGGCAAAGGTCACCAGTAATAAACTTTACTGTATTTGTTTTATGTTCTCAAATATCTTGCCTGCGAACAGTTACAATGTGTTTAGCCTGCATTCAATTAATTACACAATGAAAGTATTAACAGGGTGTGCTTAGCTGCAACTCACATCTAAATATAATGTTTAGACAAGGTACTTGGGTACTGTGACTGATTTAATCTTTAATCACAGCTAATCTGGGTCTGTAATATACCCCTGAAACCATTGCCTAGACTCATATACAATGCTTACAATTTAACATCCTCTATCTCCTACTGTACATTTAGAGCTCAATTCAAAATGGAGCAATTGAATGAAACCCAGTGTAGGGTTTGAAAAATGGATAAAATATGTGTGTATATCCCTGCTACCAGGCTGAAGACACAGTACTACAATTCCTGGATACCACAGTTATTAGTGTGCCCCTGCACTTTCCCAGTCTTTTTCACAGGGGAGCAGAGTGGCGTTGTAAATGGAGTCATCCACTGGGGTTGTGCCCCTTGATCCTCACCGTGCCAGGCCGTCTGTAAAGACCTGCTGCTGGAGTGTACCACTGCTCATATATGCCATCCCACTGCACACGCTCCGATGAGTGCTCCCTGAGGGGCTCCATGATAAAGTGCACCCACCGCAAAACATTTTTTCTTTGCACATCTTTTTCCCTTTATGGACATATTTGATAAATCAAGGTGGGGCGATCTGGCTTAGGGCCATGTCATTGAGGTCATCATGTCTCCCTCATGCCGCTTCTGGGAAGTTCCCATGGCTCTCTACAGTTGACGCAATTCTTTTTGGTGTGGGAGATCTTGTCCTTTTTCTTATTTAAATTTTTCCCTTCAAGTTTTGGAATTTCAGTGGGCGGTATCCCTCCCATTGGGATAATGAAGACAGCAGCATGTCACTTTGAACTCCTGGTCCTAGTCCAAATACACTGTTGTCACGGTTGACCATGCGTGTGAGGGTCCTGAATGTGAGCCACATATGGGGATATCCATAATAACTATTACTATGTACAACGATATCTCTCCAGCCTCTGTCATTATTTTCTTTACTATTGTCATTATTAATGATAATTATAAAAAGAATGCAACAAGGTTTTCATGTGGATGCTGTGTCTATGGTTAATTTGAGTCCATTATGATTAATAATGCACTGTGATCATGATCTTCCTTGAAAACAGCCATATCATTTACTGTAGTGCTATTATTTATGTTATGCTTGTACATACTTCATAACAAATATCAAATGAGATCTGCTGAGAGGAAAACAACAAGCCAAGTCAAAGGTACATTCCTCTCTATGGCGACCTCTGTGACCAGGCATGCAGACGCTCCCACCAGCTTGCAGAACCCTGTTTGGGTCCCCATCAGCCAAGCATTTCCCATCATGGTGCTCTTGACATGACAGCCTCTTTATAAACATCAGCCACCCTTGGCAGGTCCCTGCAGCAATGACGGACTGCTGTAAAACAACAGAGCTCAGGGAGATGAAACGAGCGACACCACTATGGGAGCAGACGCTTGGAAGAGGATCTGAAGCCCCTCCAGTCCAACCCCCCACCCCATTCCCTCTAATATTTCCCAATAATTAGCGCTGCTCTGCAGATGTGCCCCCAACCCCCCACTCTCTTTTCGTTATGGGAGCGTTCTGTGGAATGCAGTGGGGCAAGCGGGGGTGGGGGTGGGGGGATTGTCGAACGAGTGCATCATGTGCTTTCCATTCAACACAATCATTAAACAAGAGGAGGAAGAAGAAAGGAGGAAACACATGAAAAGAGCCGGTTAAAATAGCTAAGCGCCTTGCTGCTCTGAGGACAGCAAATAAACAGCAGAGAGGGGTGGAGATAGGTATATGGGTGAAGACCTGGGACCTAATGCTGGCCTTGAGCGCCGCTAAACACATCACCCCATGTTTCCACGTTATGAACTCCTCAGACAAAGGCAGCCAGTGGATCAGAGGCAAGCTTTGTGAGGACAGCGTAAGAGAAAACGACAGCATTGCGTGATCAGATGAAAACATGTGGTCAGAGGTGAGGGCTGTGGGAGGGGCCTACTGTATTTTCCTAAACCACTGGTGGGCATACTGTTGTGCTGAACAGGACGCATTAATGACCCCTTGGTTGTGGGCCTGGGTCGGATGACTCAGGGTGTGTGCAAACAGTCGCCCGTGTTACATGTGTGGACATGCAGCCTACAGGCTGCCAGCAGAATTCAGGCACACATACAGTGTTATATATAGGGGGCAGCAGTGTGGCATAGTGGTAAGTAGCAGTACACAGTACCCAAAGGTTGTCAGTTCAATCTCCAAGTGGGGCACCGATGTTGTACCTTTGAGGAAGGTACTTCAGTGTCTCAGTAAATATCCAGCTGTATAAATGGATAACATGTAAAAAGGCAATCTGTATAAACGGGATTAGATTGCCTGCCAGAAAAACACAGTGATATCCATATAGTGTCCTATGAACCGCCTCCTTTGTTTCAGGAGTGTAAAATCACTTTAAAGAAACTGGAAGCTGCCCAGACTGCCTGTTGCTTGCTCTCAAACAGAGCCTGCCTGACAGAATCTTATCCACGGCAACAGAAAGTTAGTGCAGCCAATAATCTCTGCTGCCCACTGGGCTCCTTGGCAGAGTTGGCCTTGCAGGGCCAAAATGTGTTGGGGGGAGGAAGAATGATGAGGAGGGTCCTGCAAGGACACAGCTAAGATTGATATCTCTACAGGAAGCATCTGATAACCCTGCATTATTCTGAGAGTCAGACAGAGAGAGGGAGACGAACACAAGTGTGCTCAAAGATGGAGAAAGTGAACCAAGAGAGTGTCTGTCATGAAACCAAAATGACATTTTCAGAGCCAAAAGGATTAGTCAAAGAAAATTTCATGAAGGAAAGAAACATACACAGAGCCTCCAAGTAAGACTATTGCAGATGCATGGTTTTGCCATTGATGCTGCTAGCCAGAAGATGCAGTCCCCCGGGCTATTATCAGGAGAATTGCAAGCAGTGACCAGGATTGAGAGGAGGCTGGTGGGACCCCCGCCTCATCCCCAGTGGATCTCGCAACCTCCCCCATTGACTCTGCCTCATTATTTTGCTCTGGTTGAACCTGCTCTCCTCTCTGACCCTGTTCCAGGTCGCCTGCACTACAGGAGCCATGACGGTGACAAGGAAAAGGCCCCTGGACCAGGTCCCTCAAGGTGTCAACAGCTGGAGCCGAGTGAACACGGTGAGTGAGTACCATAGATTACCAGGGAAGTGGTCCAATTTGCTGAGGTATTTTCAGTGGTCCTACAGGACTCCCAAGTGAAGGCAGCATGTCAACTGCGGCTGCATCCCTCAACCATAATAAATGGAAAACAGCATGTGCATCATGTCACCGGGGGCTTGTACGGTGTCAGTGTGCTCCTCAACTATGTGATGGGCCATCTTACAAGCTCTCAGGGTATGCACAGCAGTTTTCCTCATAGGGAATTATTTCAGATTTGTATTTATGGTGTAGAAAGCCGTCTGACCTGGTCAACTCCCTAATGACATTCTTGCCATTGTGCAATCATTCTTTTCATGTAAGACTGTGTGTGTGTGTATTGGGGTGGGGTCACTGGAATACTTGATAAGAGAGAAGTCTCGTTTCCACAAAATAGTTTGAAAGTATTTGTCTCCATCTAGTGGTGAGCAAGTGAACTAGTCACAGTATTCATCAGGGCTAGTATGAGATTTCCTGTAGAGAATAATAACTATGTCTAATTATAGCCTAATAATAAAAAAATCAGCCGAAATCCATATCAATATGATGTAGAACTGGCACACCTCAAGGTCTCATATTGATAGAATCTGTCATGGAATAATCAGTGTTTCTACAACAGTTCTTTTGGTCAATCTGATACAGAAGACATTGTTTATAGAACTTTAATTTCCAGGCCCCTAGTTTTCCATGTGTACATTAGAGTACTAATCAGTCTGTTGTGTTCAAATACCTCTTCTTTTCTGTGAGAGCATTCTCCAGCTCTGTGGTAATTACAAAACTTCTTCAAAAGTTGAAATGGATAGCTTGTACCATATGCCTGAAAAATAGACTATTGTCATGCAAACCACCAGGCCACATGAGGGAAAGAAGACATTCTCATGCACGCATCTGCCTGAGAGGAAAACCAAGCTTGATGGTTTATTATTATAATTTCATGAAGACCAGGACAATATTCATAAAACACGACTCTCAGCTTCGTTTAGTTAGGGTTTAATCACGGAACAGGAATCAGAATATCTGAATATGACAGTTAGAGCCACTTCACTCTGCATTTTATAATTATGAAGAAAAATAATTAAATTGCAACAAACAACTGCGTGTAGGTTATTTAATTCATTTCCTTGCTTAAATAACGTGACTCTGCAGGCCTGCTTACACGAACGCACTCAAAAAAGAGCACCAGCAATGCAGGGTTTCATTTCCACCATTTATTGTTCAACATAAGAGAAAACAAAAACTTCTCCAGGTAAGAAAAATAACACTGACATTTGAGATAACATTGACATTGAAAAAGTAAGAAAAATAACATAGACATTGAGCAGTGTCTTCTTCAGCAAAGGCGAAGAGTGGCCCCTCCCTTTTTTGCCCATAAATTAAAAATACAATTCATCTTGAGTGTAAGGCTTTAGGGCAGGGTGTTCGGGGATAACACCTGGACAAGCTGTGTCAACAACACAGAAATCAGCATGTAACATGTCACACATGGACCAAAGAGAACACTTTCAAACCATGCCTTGGGAATGGTGACCAAAACATAGTGCTTAAGCTGGGGCCTCTGCCACAAAACTGCAGTGGCAGGAGACAGTGGACTGCAATTAGTGGTCACAATGCATTCCCCGTCTCTCCACCAGCAGTACCTGAAATGGTGAAATGTATTTGGTCAAGGGAGCAGCCCATTATATGCCATACAAATAATATCTCATGCTGTTTCTGAAACACTGTAACAACTTGATCAGATTGAGGCGTCTACGCTTACTTGTTAGATTGTTGTGAGATAGCTTGCATGTCAATTCTGGGTTGAGGAGGCAGTGCAGGCTCTTGTGCTAAATCAGCAGTGGAACTGAATGTGCTCAGGATTGAGCCCAGCTGGGATGGATCAGATATAAGCAGCACTATAACTGATGTGAATATCATAACTGAAAACATGTGCATTTGTTCTTGGTATGAAATATGTGTGTGCGTGTGCTTTTTTGTGAGTTTGTGTGTGTGTGTGTGTGTTTGTGCATTTTTGTGCATATGTATGTGTGCACGTGTGTGTGTGTGTGTGCACGTGTGTGTGTGTGTGTGTGTGTGTGTGTACGTGTGAGTGCATGAATGCATGTGTGTGCATGTGTGTGCGTGTGTGTGCACAAGCATATGTGAGACAGCAGTAGAAAAAGAAGTGCTCAGGTAAGCCAGACAGCTGAAATGCACTGGGACACATAGAACATAGAACAATAAGGTAACTCTAATGCTAAAGCTCTGCAGGCATTGTGTTAAAAATCCCCAGTCAGTATATACAAACAATGGAAATCACACAAGACACTGGCATAGGGCTGGTGAAAGTTACACTAGCTTCCAAGTGGTGCAGTGAGTTGGGTCTAGCCAAAGCAGCGACATCACAATAAGTACATTGTGGGAAGAAACAGTGCTTTCAACATACTTCACATCACATTACATTAACATTGCGACAAGAGGAGAGGGGGAAGCCTAGTATTTTGACAACCCAGCAGGAATGTTTACCAGTATTATTCCACTTTATACATGTTCTATCTACAGACTAAGCAAAGTAAAAGTATAGCCTTTTTCAAATGATGGAAGGTGCACACACTCAAGCACAGACAAACAAATGAAAAAAAGAGGTAATTTCTTCAAGAACAATTTCACATTACAAGCCATTATCTAGACCTGTCACAGAGACAAATGTCATATTTAGTATTGTGATATTTTATAGTTTTTCTTTGGACTCTCAGTGGAGTTTATAGTTCTGCCTAATATTATTTCAGTGTCATACCTTCCATATGTTAATAAGTCACACTTAAAGGCATTGCAACAACTCTTTAGAAGTGAGAAAAAGTATATTAACATCAAACTTTACAAACAGCCTTAATAAACATCAAAAATAGAAAAAGCTGGGACTCCACCCTGGCATACCCTCAGTGCAGTGTATAAAAAATAATTGCATTCATTCTACAATAGAGGGCAGTGTTTCTCTCTCACTGTTGTTCCACTGGAAGTCACCCATGGTTCAATATGCAGAGCACTCAAGCTGTCCATCCAACAAGCAGCCTTTCATACAGCGCTATACTGAAACACTCTGTCTGTTACCCCAGCCCAATCTGTCCCGGTGAATACCATCACCTCTCTTGTGTCTCAGCTGTCTTTTGCCACATTTGAAAGGGGAGATTGAAGAGCACACATTGTGGTGCACAGTCTAACTCAGTAAAGAAAAAGAAGTCACAAAGAGGCAGTGGTAAAGAAGAAAAGCAGCAAGGTACTATGTATTCCAGAGCAGAGGGTTTCACACAGAGGCGTTTGGTCACACAGCCAATGCTTACATACAGTGTACAAGTATGAAAATAATACCTCTGTGTGTATGGATAACACCTTTGTTTTGTTTGTACCTCGCCATCATCCAAGCAAACACACAGGCCAGCACTGGCATTGGGCCATGACGACGAATGTAACACCGCACCCAGTCAATCGAACACTGAGAGATGTTGGAATACTCTCACAGCCTCTCTTTTAGGTATTAATATAAATATGTTCATATAATGCTCAGTTCCACAGATGTCCTCAGTTAAGGGCAGCAGGAGTCAAATAGAGTATCTCCAGTGTATAGATTGATATTCTTTCCAGTGATAAAATGACTCATAGCTTTGCCCTTCTTGGAAAGCATTAATGTTTGCCGGTTTTGCTCATTTAATGCAAACGAGGCATGTTTAAACAGACTCAACTTTCCATGGATATTGATCTCTCACAATTCTATTTCAATGTTTGGAGTGGGAGGAACACAGAGGTATCATGTGTCAACCAAATCTACTACAGCCTGTGTGTTTGCACGAGTGACTACACAGCACAAAGGTTTTGATAACTACAGTAGGTCAGGTTATATAAAGCCTTGGTCTCCAGATGATGTCACAGGAATGTATAGTAAGTTTTTCTTCCCCGTCCACTTAGAAGAAAAAAAAAATCATTTCTTAAGAGTAGTTGCTTTTCATGTAGTTGGTGTGATCATGAACACGGTGCTGGGCAGCAGGTGAATGCTGAAGGACAGGTGGCAACATGAGTCAAGAGGCTGGTGACACCATGGACCAGTGTTACCTGCACTGACTAGAGACACAGGCCAGAAAGGTCCTGCTGCCACTAACCCATTCTACCCACAAACATCCTCTATCCAAAACTTAGGCCATTGATCTGTGAGCCCAATATTAATGCCAAATACTTCTAACAACCTCAGTTCTTCCAGAAAACATAGGTGGTAAAAAGAAACAAGACAACTTGATTGCATTTGGATATTTAAAGGCATATAGAGTGCACACACTACTATGAAACATCAGAACAAGGAAAAGAATATGGAGGCAATGGGTGCTCAATGTCACAGGAGCTTTTTGTGCCTTTTGTACAAGTTGCGATGCTACAGAACTAAGTTTATCCTATGTTAGATATTCCTCTAGACAAGCTAACACATACTAGTAATACATACACATTACAGACACGTTTCTCACACATTCATATATGTCAACAAATATTTATATATGTATATTTATATGTATGCATATAGATATATATAAAAAAAATAATAGACCAAAATGTGTACGATGTAATCTAACCTAGTTTTCCTCATCTGTAACAACCTCCTGCCATTGATGGATATGAAAAGCCCCCTGGCTCTGATCTGACGAGTGAGTTGGGTGTTGTGGCCTGAGCAGAAAAGCACTCCTGTCAATCCTAATTGAAGTGATGCTGGTCGTCATCCACAAAGCATGTCTAACAGTGGAGCGAGGGTATTTGTCTGCTCCATTTACAGTCGCTGCTGCACTGACATTCCCGTTAATACAGCCCGACGAAGTCGTGTCTGACTGTGCTGCCAGCTTTGGGTTTGAGCCCCCGGCACTGGCTGAGACATGAGGGAAACTTTCAGCGCTCACACAGAACTGTTATGCAAGGCATACAGTGTCCACAACTTCCTCTGTTTTGATCCAATCATCACTCCTCTGGTCATGTGAATAACAAGGGACTGAGAGGATTGGCGCGGAGTTGGAGAGATAAGAAGCTCTGTGTTTTCAAGTGAGCGTCCTGAGACACCCAGAAAGGGTCAGCAGATGTGTGAGGGGGGCCAAAGCTACCAAACTGTCAGAGAGAAAGTCCTCCCCCTGCTAGTGTGTAACACAGCAATGTGAGAATGCTCCACATCGGTTCTGTCTGTCCCCACCAAAAGCACCCTCCCAGCCAGCAGTGGTTCTGATAGGCGAATACATTAAGCAGGAAGTGACAGCAGAGCAGGGCAGGGCAGGGCAGCATTTCTGTGTACCTTCCCAGGCCATGGTATACCATCACATGAAGTGCGTGGAGCTCACAGATGGCAGGATGGGGGGATGCGGCAGTGTGACTGCTGCATTAAATTGCATTAAACATGCACCTGGCTGCATGGGCCAGGAGGGTCACTGACACCGCATTGAACCTGGCTGGCAGAGCTCTCTCCCCTGTTGGAGACAGAGGCTCATTTGTGTATCAGACTGATACCAACTGCAAGCAGAATTTTACAGCGCCAATGCTCTCACTTCATTGACAGTAAAACTACAACATATAACAGGCATTCTCACAATGGAGCACAATGATACGGCTGTCTTTTTATGAGTTTTTGTTGTCTTTAATGAAGTTGTTTTTTTAATGAAGTGGAAGGGAAATCACTTCCATTTGATGAGTGGGATGTCACTTTGTGGGGCTCAATAAAGGAACATGGAGAGCTTGATGGGGTGAATGGACAAAAAGCACCCTCTGCTGGCTCTGTGGAGTAACAGTTCTCTGTACTGCCATGCAACATTGAGCCATTAGTCAATATAGTCATCTTCAGATGCAGGAAGGGCCTGTTGCAGTCCATGAATAGAGAAGTCAATCACATCTAAGAATAACCTGTTAATGATCGTTAGAGGACTCGAAATCCTCTCCAAATAATGACAATAATGAGTGGAGGCAGAACAACAGCGTGTCATGACCACAACTGCCATTTTCTGTTTAGCAATGATAACTGTATGTGTATTAATTTGTCAAACAGGATGAGCTGATGAAATGGTAAAAGGAAAAATATTTACCCATCTTAAAATGGGGGCATCCAAGCTATGGCACAGGTTTGCTTTGGCCCTTTCAATGGAAAGCTTACACTTAAATATTTAAGTTTAGCTTAGGAATTTAAGCTTAGACATTTAAAATGTTCTTTCAAATGGTAATTTTTTCTGGTAAGACTGTATAAAAAGACTGTTTTGTACATGTAAATTTAATGGAGGGACATGTTTGCCTCTCCACTTCTCTGACCCCCTTGCTTGTAAGGGCTGGTCACCCCCCGATCTAATAAAACAAAATACACTCAAACCAACTTTGGCTGCATTACGTGGTTGAAATAAACATGTACTGAATCTTTTTGGAACTCTGATAATTAATGACACATTCAAGCTGCTAAAATGCAGTGGCCCGTATGGAGCAGACACTCGTAAGATGGCTCCCCGGCCAATTCCCATTCTCTGCTTTAAAAGCAACAAGCAGAAAGCAGATGGACGCTGGGTGAGGGAAAGAGAGCACCATCGATCGCCGCGTTTGTGCTGGAAGCAGGATGTACGTTCCTGTAAGACACTGCTTTCCACCGATTAGTGGCGCCTTCTCGGATGCCTTCTTGGAGGCGTTTCAGGGAGGTCAGCGGACATTAACAGACACACTATTTTTTTTCTTTTCTGGCCTGATGCCTTGACATCATTATCATCCATCAAAAGACAGAGTAAGGTGGCTGTGACATTGCTGGCAGTACAGAACTATGGAATGATTGTGCTGTAATCTGATGATCACTTGGAAGACTGTGTTTTCATTTTTATGGCTGTTCGTGCTTCTAAATACCAAACGTTTTGCATGGGAGACTGCAGAATGGTGCTAACTGCTGGTTAGAAATGCAGTTTCACTTTAATTGAGGGGAAGGTCCTTCCTCTGGCATCAATGGGGAAGTGCCTTGTAACTTAACTGAAAGCTGTATTTAATAGTGTAGATAATGCTGCAAGTGTTGGGGAATAAAGGCTTGTATGAAATGATTTAATGCCAGACAGGAAGTAAAATGACACTACGTAAAACTGGGATTTACATATTTTTTGTCTACACCTGTGCCTTCCAAAGAAACTAGCTCTCTTGCATCTAAATCACATTTGTGAAAACTGCATATACTGTAAAGATATATGCAAAAAATTAAGAAACCTCCCCTCTACACAGTCAAACCCCTGAAAAACAGCATTTTCATAAGAAAAGCTCAGATAGTTTGAAAAGTAACACACACAAAAAAAACAACCTGTGTGGGCTGGCAGTGGGTCGTTTTTGTGAGGAACCCCTGGAAACGGAAAAAAGGGAGCAGGGGGAGCTCTTCCCCTTCCCCTCCCCACTCTGTCCATGTGGGCAGAGCTCAGAGAGACATGCCCCAGCCAGGCCAGGAGACTGGAGGGCATGGCTTGTGTGGATGTGGATGGCAGAATGATGGGACGAGAGGCATGGCTGGCCTGGTTGGGTTGAGTGGGGCACTGAGCCCCCCGGGTGGCCTCCAAAGCGCCCTGTGCCCTACAGCAACGCAGCCAGGACGCTCTCATTTAGTCTTTAACTTGCCCTCCTTTGCCAGCTGCTCATTCAGCTGGCACAGCTGGCGCAGGAAACCGTCATTGGGGCCGATCTCTCGCTTGTGCCGCACCGTGGAAAGCGCCGTCCGCACGTCCATCTTGTGGCGCAGCATGAGGTAGGCGATAACCATAGTTGGTGAGCGGCTGTACCCCTCTCGGCAGTGCACGTACACCTTACCTGAGAGGAGAGGGGAGAGAGGAGAGACAGTGAGGCTGACTTGGGGGCTGAGGGCAGGGCAGAGCAAAATAGCAGCTGTGTCCAAACCTGCCGACCGAAGCACCTCCAGAGCCAGGAAATGCAAATGTGGCCCTGACCTTCACAGCAGATGAGCAATGTCAACCACAGTTTACCTCATCACCACCCTCTTCCACTCCGTGTTCCCCAACCCAGAGCCCCTCCCTCCCCTACTCTGTGCATTCATTATCAGCCTGACGATACCCCCGGAGGAATTCACCTTGCCAACTTCTGCGCCGTTCTGCAAATTCTGCAGAGCCCCTGAAATCCGATGGTGCCTTCGACAGCGCTGTCTGTACCTTTCAAATGACCTGAGCGCTTCCTATATCCCAACAGCCCCCCCTTCGCCGATCAATGCAAAGCCGGCTGTATCCTTCCCCACTGCTACAAGGTATCAGAGGGGATTTGCAGTTGGCCTGTCCTCCCTCCCAAGGACTACCACGTACCACCATTGCGGAATGGATGAGCCAATGTCTCAGTCTAACAGTACTGCTGCAACAAGACAGTGACATTGTGGGAGTATTGCACTTTAGCTGGGTCCTCTACCGGGAAAGATTGGTGTCCACCCTTTGCCTGAGCTTCACAGCTGATTTACTGCACCAGAGTCCCGTTGCCAAAGCAGGCAGCAATTAAAACGCTCCATAATAGCTCTTTTTGTGTCAAATATGGCATAAAATCCATGCAGATAAATTGCATTTGGGGCTCTGTCTGCACCAATTAAATGCATCATAGTAGGTAGCAAACAGGCTGAGTTTCTCAGGGTAGACTGAATGTAACATGCTCACACACAAATTTCTTGGGATCATTTAGAAAATAAGAAAAATTTCAACTCTGAGTTTAAGTATGCACAGTCCTTTTGAAGTTTTTGTCACTCTGTCGTCTGGAAAATCTGGTGAGTGTGGTTTCACAACTGAGGTTTAAGGAAATGGGATGACTGCATTGCTCAAGAATGTTTATTCTTCAGCTGCTTTGACATATGTCCAATGCACCCCTTGGATACTAAAAAGCTTTTTTACGTATCTTGCAAAAACAGTGTTCGTTTGAGGAGAAGTGAACTTTTTGAACAGAGAGGAAACTGGAGGAAAAAAAAAAAAACTTTGAGTTGAAGAATGCTTTAGGGACTGTAAAAGGCTCTGATGTTGATGCTGTCTTATGCTGACATCTTTACAGAAGGGGGGATGATAATGCCCAGTGAGGGGGAATAATGAAAGCCTGTGCTCCACCAATCAGAAAACCCTCCATCATCCCCAGGTAGCCTTGGACTCACATGCAGTAACATTCCTCAGCTTAGGGGCGTGGCTTAAATCTGATTCAGCACCTGATAGGACAGTGTTTCACAGCACCACCACACAGCACAGGACTGTACAGAGAGCAGGAGGCTTGCCTTACCCTTACCGTCCTTGTGTGCCAGGGCCTTCTCGATGAAGTCTGCCCCCTCCTCGAAGAAGGCACTGAGGTTGAAGTGCTCGGTGTCATTGGCCTTAATGCCATGGTAAGTGATGCCGGTGCCGGCATAGAACTCAGCATTGGTATTGACGTGCATGAAGGAGTTGCCCTCAGCCGCATTGAGGATGTGGGTCACCCCCAGCCGCTGCAGACGCATTACGTTTTGGGCCACAAACCTGCCAAGCAGAGGGGCATCATATGTCAAAACACTCAACTGCCAGAAAGCAGTCATGCTGTCTACTTTGGTAGTTGTTGTGTGTCACTGTGAACAAAATCCATGATGCATATTAAACATGCATGATGGATTTTAAACATTCAGTTTGCACCTTATGAGATTTAGCAAAAAACAAAGACCACGTATGACAAAAGAAAAACAGACCAAAAGTTGGAGATATAACAGAACAGTATACAGTAGAATTTCAGCAGGTGTATGGAGTGGTAAATGAGATACAAAAAAAGAGTGGTGACATTTTGGAAAACTTGAACTTATTCTTTCTGACTGCTTATTTCTATGAACTTATTTTGCCAAACCCTGCACTTTGATACAGCTGTTTATCAATGCATGCTGTATTCAGTTTGTTTCATTCTGAAAGTAATATATAGTGATTAGTGTTGGAATGCTTCAAAACCCATAAAGAACACACAGCCATTTATGTCAACTTAATGTTCATAGTTCAATGCTCCAAATGTTTCTCTGTACTTTGAAACACAGAAATCACCCGGAGGATACTTTGAGAACAGTCACATATCTTAGTAAGGCTGTAGCATGCCACACTTCACAGGTCAGCTGTAAAGGTTGCTATATGGTTACAGAATAATTTCATTTGATAACAGGGATGCTGTTGTGTTTTTCAGTACTGTGCACCCCTCTGATAATGCCCAGCCCCCACAATCCCTGGCCTTTCTGTTCAGCGCAGCGCTGGCATTTTTCATCGGAGCTTGATGGGTATAATTTGTGGAACTCCTTTTAGATGGCAGAGATGTCTGTCTAAGTTAGCGGCACCCAGGGGACAGCAGAGCGTTCTAGACCTGCACACATACACTGTGGAGATCTTGGCTGCTGCCCAGAGGCATTGAAACAGTCATGGGCGCATAGCGCTGTGCCTGGGACAAAGTGTGAAGATTACTAGGGAGGGGTGGGTGGGGGTTGAAAGGGCTCTCCATCTTCCTTTCTTCCTCTCGCCACACTGCATCTCATCTCTATCCCCCTGGATGGATATGCTCCACCTCCGCAGCCATGCTCAGTCTTCATCCTCTCACCCCCAAGCCCCTGTAAATCCTCAGCTCTTTACCTCTCCATTCCCACTCTCCAAGGGAGCCTCGCAACCAGAATGCATTTTATGAGACAGTGGCGGCATGCTGCTGCTTGCTGGACACAGCGGTGCTGTACACAACGTGCACTGTGCAACTCTTGCTTGTGCTCCACCACGACTCCTATTATGGCACTGTTATGAAAATCACTGGGTTCACAGCCCTAGGGCTTATCACTGCGTCCCGAGATGCTCGGCAGAAAAAATCTGTCAAACTGAGCCAGTCAGACTTGGATACAACACAACGCTGCTTGCACTTCTAGTGTTCCTGTTCCTCCTCATTGATAGGGAGGTGATATCTATTCGGGTGGCCTCTGGTTGTGGTCTGACAGAGAAGACCCTCTAACTCAGCTGCTCCACAGGGAGGAAGGAAGGCTTTAGAGAGTGAAAGCACAGTGCAGCCCTCTATGTGCCTCACAAGCACAATCACTCCCTGCTGCAGTACCACACCTGCCCAGTCCTTACATCAAACCTAAAAACTCATGTGTTCAAATACAAAATATGGAACATAATGAATTGTGAACAAATTGATTGTAAAATAAAATGGTAACCAACACAGCACAATACAACTTGCCATGAACGTGAAAGGTTATGTAAAAGTGGCAATAATGACATAATTTGTAGTATTTCCATTTATTCTGTGTGCTTATATATTATCAAATTCCTTTTATTTTGAATGTCTACTTTACAGTGTAGTGATATGTGTCCCTGTTTCATAAGGGCAATGCACAGCTCTCTGTGGTTGCTCGCTCATACATTAACAAAATCCCCACAAATCAACTATACAGTGAAATGAACTCCGTCCTTCACTGTGGAAGATAGGCATATGCCTACAAAGGCATATTCTACAAAGGCAAGGCATCCTTATATAATACCTGTGCCTTGATGAAGTTTTGCATCAAGCTACTTTACAGCAGGTCCTAGGATTTCCTGCATGGATTGATGCTACTGGATGACTTCTGTAAGTCAATTCAGCTGCAGCAGTAATGCATGGCCTTAAAAATGCCACAGACCTGAAGACTGTTTGGAACAGATGTGTGATTATTTATTAAAGACTGTTTGTTACATTCACAGCACAGTGTTCAGGCTATGGCAGAACACACAGCAGCCTTCAAAGTGCATACCAAGCAAGCAGCTATACCTATCCTGTTAAGTTCTGCAAAGATGACTGATGCATCTTCATCTGTTTTTGCTTTTGCCAGTTTTTTTCCTTATCTGATTCTAGCCATGGCTGTTGGTTTTGTGACCTTGTTTGGCTTTGGAGCAGCAAATTGCCAGAGATGTCTTCTGCTTATTGCTGATGATTGGCTGCTTTAAAAGCACAACACCCATAGTCCACTGACAGGTGAACAACCTGCTCTTATTAATTACTGCCACAATTCTGCTTTTCAAACTGAATGAGAACGTTTACCCAATAAGTACGGTATCATTTTCATATCACTTACATTTCAAGAGTGCCAAATGTATAAAAATGGAAAAAAAACATTTAGCAATGTGTAAGTCCAAAACACCAACAATAGTATTTGTGTGACCTTTAAGTATTGCCACATAGAATGTTGGTGTACTACTATAAGTGGAAAATTTTAAGTTTTTCTTAGAATTCTTAATTCTTACATCCTATAGCATATTTGCAGCACCAAATCATTGGATTGATTTAGTAGACATCGTGACTTGCAAGCTCACATCTTCTGGCATTGACCTCGAGGACATACATCATTCACAAATTCACAATATGACGTGTAGTGCAAGGGTCCATTGGAAAGATTCAGTCAAGTTCAGCTGGTCTTGTCTTTTTCACAAACTCTTTCAGGCTACCATACAGTTTCAGCTCTGTGACAGTCTGCCTTTAATCTGGGTTAGGCCTTGATTGAGGTGATTGAGTACAGACTCAGTGAGTGCTACATGTTTAGAGTGATAGCACTTACACACATTGTGTTGCACAGAGATAAACAAGCATGCGAGTTTAACCTGCGTTTGCAATCTGTCCAGCTCTTTGCCTCGCTGGCCCCGTACCACTGACTGTAGTCAAACAAGTGATGGATTAGACACATTAGGTGGTTCGATAACTTTTAACAGTGAATTGTGCTAGGGCTCCAGCATCATGGACTGTGGCTGTAAAATCACAGCATCACCCTGCCAAAGAACAAGGGTCTCCCCAGCTACAATGTTACAAAAATGTAGAGAGAACTTTGTGTGCTAGCAGGGGTGGACCTCGCTTGCATGGCATGAGGCAGGTGAACCAGCTGCCACCTACACAAACACAGAGTGTTAGCCTGGGTTGTGATCCAAAGCCATCAGTGGCTGATCCAAAGGAACAGGGAGGAAACTGAAGTTGTCGTACGCTAATCTCCAGAGTGCCATCAGCTTTGTCCTTTAAAGGACTGCAGACCCACACTGTATATTCTAGAGACACAACACTTGTGCATGCCACCCAGGAAACTAACCACCGGGAATCTATCTATCTATCTATCTATCTATCTATCTATCTATCTATCTATCTAGATACCTGTCTAGATAGATAGATCTGTCTGTGTATCTGTCTACATGCAAAATAGCAAAGCATATATGCATATGTAACTATAAATAAAACAGATTAAGATCAAAAGTCATAGGCAGTGCTATTGGTCAATGCCTCCTAAAATGAGAGGCCTCTTTAAGGAAAACATGTAGTGATGTGTCATGGTATAGACTGTTTATCACACCTATGTGTTTTCCTACACTAAATTACCATAGTAAGATCCATGTTGCACACTGCAAGAAAATACACAAATCAGTTACTGATTTGGAAAGCAGTCAATTTTCCAAGTTATTCAGTTATTCAGAGAATTATAATGGTTAAAATCTCAGCCATCAATCACACTAACTAAAGAATATATACGACATCTTCCACACCGTTCTCGATCATTCTGCTCAAGGTCTTATTTTCACACCTCAGTATATTGCCCGCTACACACTTTCCACAAACGGGCTGTTTTCATGGAAAATGTCGAATGGCCTAATACTAGTTTGACGCTCTTTGCGTGACTTTAATGGAGAGACAGTCAGTTTCAGACCCTGGACATGTTTCTTTCAGCCCATCTGAAAATGAAAAGTGAACATGTTGAGTTTGAAAAGAATCATGTATCACATAAATGCACTGCAGTACATATAGCAATTGAGATACTTTACCAATATTACATAGTACTTGGCAATCGCTTACAGAAACACGCCTAACTTCGTTTCACAGCACGGTGTAGAGCAGTTTGACCAATTGGCATTCAGGAGTGAGTATCTATACATCGCCAGCATTTCATGTTAAAATATGGTTGGTTATTTTATCTTGAATGTTCATTCGAGCAGTAAGAAACGCCTCATTCATTCAAATCGAAATGTCTGAAGCGCAGTTGAGATGAGACATGAATTAATCAAACATATTTCTAATTGATGAAATAGATCCTTGAACCACGCCTATTTGAAACACTTCATTTAAGAGGATTTCAGAGGATACATCTGAGGATCATTTGCATTCGTTACAATGGTTATCTTTCTGTGTGAACTGTTACGAGATTTGTTTCGGAATAAACCCTGAACAGTTGGCATGCACATAAATCTCCGCCAAATGTAGAAGACATATTTCGAGATTCTTACGATTAAAATGCATTCTTTTTCGAGATCGTGAATCATACCTTCCCATCTTAGACGCTGAAACAGATGGTGAAGCGTTGCTAAGGAGGATCAAGTAATACCTGTATGTGTGATTACATATAAATAAGGGCGATGTTTGGAGAGAAAGCCCATTTATAAAGGGACATGACTTACGCGTTGCCCACGTAAATCCTGGGGAAGACCTCGTTGAAATGTTGTGTAGGCAGGCTATAAAATCCACTGCCGTTTGATAAGAGCTCGTTGAGTTGTTGCACAGTAACCTCGTTGTCTGACATATTGACTTCAGCTGGAGCCGGTGCTTTGGCTGGGGTCTGTTTTTTCTTCATGTTTCCAGGCAGTCTGTCCAGCGGGTCGAACAAGTGTCAGGTTACTGTGAAAGTCGGAGTGGTGTCAGCTTCGGATCTTGATGCATTTCTTTATCTCGCTTGTGTCCTTTTGTGTGTACGGTATCTGAAACCCAAGCTCTCTCGCTCGCAGACACACCCCGACTCGCCCCCAGCAGACAGACACTCCAGATAGGAACTGGCGGAGGACAGTAACACGCGCACCAGGGTGGCAACCAGAAAACGACAAACAAGGCTGCGAGAAGAACGTTAAAGGGACCGCTCCTCCATGAATCCTAATGATAGTGTTTTATTCCCAGAGTAACATCTTAATTTATCAGTAATCCATGTCGCTGTCCTCATAGTCAGTTGAATATACTGTAGGCTACATTGTATCCTTGTCCTAATGGGCGGCACATTCCTACGTAAGGCATGTATAGTGACGCTCCTGTGTTTTTTTAAAAAAGGCAAATGAGATGTAATATCAAAATGATCAGAAATGATCAAATTTCAGCTGCATTATGTAACAGCGTGTTTTTCATCTGGCGTTGCTCCGCCTGTCCTTCTACCTAACAAAGCCCCTTCCCAATGTTCAATACATGACACTGTCTCTACATCCTTAATGTATTCTATCGGACGTTTACATCGACCCAACCTTATTTTTAAAGACATAGGCAACATCGGATTTTGTCAATAATGGCAGCACCTTAAAACACTTAACGCGGTCAAATTATTCAAGACATACCTCAAGTCTCAATAACTGATGCAATTAAAAGTTTTTTTTTTTGTGCAGTTGGCTACATGTTAATCACAAACACCCCTTGTGCAGTTTTTAAATATATAGTAGAGAAATCAATCATTTAAATTACCACATGTGGATGCTTAATCGGCTGTATTTTCCTAAAACATGGATATGCATTGTTATCACATTATTTACATAGTTTTACAAATCCACAATTTTAAATACATTTCGTTTATAATGCAGTAAAATGCATTTAAAAGTGGAATGTGATCAACTATTGCAATTTGATACGTCCGTCTAAACAACCTGTTGCACAAATAATTGTTTGGAAAGATGACATTTTGATGTATTTTCTTGTTTGAAATCAAGCCGCTATAGTGAAAAAAATAGAAGAATGCTACTTCTTATCAATTTGTTGAGGCAATGTCAGAAATAAAATCGATTTAGGGTTGAACACAGAGTTGAAACTCAAGTCCGTCTGGGACAAAAGTGGGGAATTCTAGAAGACCGCTACTTTACTGTGGGACATTTTTGTATAATTTTATAATTCTGAAAGTGATTAATTCAAAGAAATACAACTTATTCATGTCATTTTTGATACTACAGTGCTAGCGGCATCGTCTTTAACATTTTTTTTCAATATTATAGAGCCCCTCAATATTATAGAGTGAAGAGCTTGAAGTTATTGCATGTCAGGGGAAGAAAATATAAAAAATAATAAATAAGAAAAAATAGTTTTACTGCTGTAGTGTACCTTACAGCATATTTATATATATACAGCACATATATCATTTAAATGAAATAATTTCAACCACATGTTTTAGACTTTTAGTACATAGTGTCATCAACAGACATTTTTTGTGCTTTAGGAAAAAATAATTTTCAATCCATGTTGACAAATGAATATCAATTCCATTCGCCAGGCCAGACAATTTTAAATGTATTTTCAGCATGGATATATAATGATTCAGTGTTGACAATTCATTCAATGATTATATTCCGCTTTGAAATAACGTTGATTAAGCTGCATTTTCAAGGCTAAATTAGAGTGCAGAACTAATACAGAATTTATTTTGTGCTCACTTTTGTTCGTTTAAAGTTAAAAATATGCTTATACACTGTATATAATAAACAAACCAAAACAGGTGATCCATGGACTAGCAAACAAATTTTCAAAAATATGTCAAATTAAACACTGGGACGTGTTTAAAACTGCTGCTCTGAGAGAGGACTGTACTGTTGATTTAGAGGACTATGCCTCAGGGGTAACTGGCTATATCAGCACCTGCATTGAGAACATTGTCCCCACAAAAAGATGCAGTAACTACCCCAACCAGAAACCCTGGATAAACGGGGAAGTCCGATCCATGCTACGTGCCCGCTCCGCCGCATTTGTCTCAGGCAACTCTGAGGAGTACAAAAGGGCCAGATACGACCTGCGTAAGTCTATCAGAGAAGCCAAGGGACAATACAGACGGAAGCTGGAGGATATTACACCACCGCTGACTCCCGGCGCATGTGGCAAGGCCTGCAGTGGATCACGGACTACCAGCAGAGGAGTAGGGGGGTCACAAACAGCCACACCACGCTGCCAGATGAGCTGAATGAGTTCTACGCTCGCTTTGAGGTCCTCAACACCGACCACCAACAGAGAGAGGCCATGGCCATGGAGAGCACACAGAACACATCACTCACTGTGTCAGCGGCAGACGTGCGTAAGGCTCTGAGGAGGATAAACCCTCGGAAGGCAGCTGGACCAGATAGCATCCCGGGGCGTGCACTCAAGGTCTGCTCAGCAGAGCTGGCTGATGTGCTTGCAGACATATTCAGTCTGTCCCTTGAGCAAGCACGTGTGCCCTCCTGCTTCAAGTCCACCACCATTGTGCCCCTCCCAAAGAAAAGCACCGTGACTTGCCTGAATGACTATCGCCTGTGGCACTCACTCCCATTGTGATGAAGTGTTTCAAAGGATAGTCATGGCTCACATTCAGGAAACCATCCCGGACACCTCAGACCCTCTGCAGTTTGCTTACCGACGGAACCGGTCCACTGACGACGCAATCAACACTGCAATTCACTCAGCCCTCACACATCTAGAGGGCAAGGACACGTATGTTAGAATGCTGTTTATCGACTACAGCTCAGCATTCAATACGGTCGTCCCTCATAAACTCTCTCAAAAGCTCCTCACCCTCGGACTGGCACCCACCCTCTGTAACTGGGTGCTGAACTTTCTAACAGACAGACCCCAGTCAGTCAGAGTTGGCAGCCACACATCCAGCACAAGAACTGTGAGCACAGGGACCCCCCAGGGCTGTGTGCTGAGCCCCCTGCTGAACACGCTCTTCACGCACGACTGTGTGGCCTCCCAGAATTATACCAGCATCATCAAGTTCGCTGACGACACAACAGTCATTGGACTGATCACTGGTGGGGATGAGACGGCGTACAGGAAGGAGGTGGCAGATCTGGTGGCCTGGTGTCAGGACAACAATCTCTACCTTAACGCGGACAAGACCAAGGAAATGATTGTTGATCCAAGGAAGAGGGGGGAGCTGCACACACCACTGCAAATTGGGGAGACCGAGGTGGAGAGGGTGAAAACCTTCAAATTCCTCGGTGTACACATCAGTGAGGATCTCACCTGGTCTCACAACACCCAGCACACCATCAGGAAGTCCCAGCAACGACTGTACTTTCTAAGAAGGCTGAGGAAATTTGGGATGTCAACCAAAATTCTCAGCAACTTCTACAGGAGTACGATCGAGACTGTCCTTACCAGCTCCATCACTGTTTGGTATGGAAACTGTACTGCTCAGGACAGGAAGGCTCTCCAACGTGTGATTAAAACAGCAGAGTCCATTTCAGGAGCAGCCTTCCCCCCATTGCAGGACACATACCACACCAGGGTCATCAGGAGGGCCCACAACATCATCAGGGACAGTTCACACCCCCAGCACAGCCTCTTCGCACTTCTACCCTCAGGCAAGCGCTATAGAAGTATGAAGTCCAGGACATCCAGACTAACAAACAGTTTCTATCCACAGGCAATCAGGCTCGTGAATAGCCGTCTGACACCTGGTCCCTCTCAACCTCTTTGAACCAGGAGTTACTGACTGATACACACATACCTCAAGGAACACCACTCAACTCCTCACACACTACACAACTGTTATTGCTGCTACCCCCCCACCAATGACCATTGACACCCTACAACAATGCACAAGTGCACTTTATGACTGCTGCTCTCTGCCCTTTGCACACACTGCACATGGACCACAACATTGCACACTACAGTTCTACCTCATTCTACAGTTCTACCTCATTCTTCTTCTTCTCATGTTTCTCCAGTGTTTTATTAGATTTCTTCTTTTTGTTCAGATTTACTTATTTTGTTCAGACTTATTTATTTTGGTAACGAAGGATAAGCAGAGTAAGAATTTCATTGTACGGTGTAACTGAGTGTTCTGCTGTGCACATGACAATAAAACTCTTGAATCTTGAATCTTGAATCTTGAAATTATTCATTTTAATAAGACACTTTAAGACATTTTCATAAGAGTCAAACAATCTGATTCAATATCAAAAGAAACAACCTGCCCACAACTATTACATGAAAGATTTGTAAAACTGACAATGCATTTACCATGTGCACTAAAGAATTTGACATTGCACAGCTGTCACTGTAGTTGATGACTGTAATAGTGTGCAAGTACTTCTATAACAGAAAGAGGTGTCATACCTTATTCAATTTACATACATTTCCATTTTTTTCTATAAATGCCACATCTATTGCTGTTCAAAAAGAAGGAACCATTCTGAAAAATGTGAAGCAAAAATGCTGTCAACCTTGATTTTGAGACTGAATGGAAATAATGTCATGCATTTGGTATAACAAGACACACTGTCAAATTGAGGCAACATTTCATTTATATCTCATCTGCACAACCAGATTGTGTGATAGTAAGCTTTATTTTACTCTTGGATGTCAAAATGATGACCTTTTCAGAAAAGGGTACTTGTACTTCTCCCATCCCAGGGTAACCCAGTCACTCATGCTTCACCCATCTCTGGGGTCCCTCACACTGTGCTTCACCCATCTTTGAGGTCCCTCACACTGGGGTCAACCTAACCTGGGGGGTCCCTCATACAGCTCACACACTGGGCACGCCTCCGATGGTCTCACGGCAAGCCATCCCACATCTGACACCATATGTAGCAAAGGGAGAGAGCAGTCACCCCACTCAGCCTCGAACCCGGGTCTACAGGGGGCCAAACCTGCAGCTTGACCGCAATGCCGAAGAGCCACGCTCGATGGTATGGCAGTCAGACTCAACTGTAGTGATGGCACTCTTTCACAGTACTCCTACACACGTGCAGAGCTATTCCAGACATGCATCCTGAGTGGTCTTGTTCATGAGCAATATAGCATCGTAGTAAGTATAGTGCTTGAAGGATAGAATCCTGCTGAGACAAGATGGTGCAAACACACTGTCAGTACGCTCTTACACTGGCAGTAGTGAGATGAATTGCATTCTTAGAAGACGTTTGCTGCAAATGATTGTTGTAGCTGACTGTAATGTGTGTGGTAATTTAAACCTTTTTAACACACACACATATGTGTGTCTGTGTTACATCTGACCACTTCTCCATAGTCTGGCATGTTTATGACCATTCATAGACAGTCAGTAAGAGAATTACCATTACCACGCAAATGTAATATTTCTTGCCTTACAGAACATAAGAAATATAAAAAACATATAAAAAACAAACATGAACATAAAAAACAACATATAAACCATTTACTGTTTACCAGCTAGCTAGCAGTATTAAAGAGGAAGGCTTGAATATGGTCTGCCTGCTGGACAGTTTATTTTTCAAAATCCAGTTTTGTAAATTTGGTTCTCAGATGCAATAGATTGTACCAAGAGGAGTAAAGGTCCATTCTTTATTGCCCAAGGAGAAAATTATATGGTAAATGAGAAAAATAAATCTTTTGCTCTGATTGCTTTTTTAAATAGATAACATAAGTCATTTTTCCCATTAATTTTGAATCACAATATCTAAATAAATGCACATCAAATATATAACATAAATGCTAAATATCTTTACTCATGCCATAATCCAGTTACACTTTTCTGACAGCCATAGTAAATAACAAGATAGTCATTGGTTGAGATGATTGTGGTTATGCAAATCAATGGTTTTGTTACATGTGGCCTACTGCTTCTTACCATTTAGTTTTAAAGTCCATATTTTAGGCTGCAAAATGTAATTTACTTTTTTGTTGTTTCTGTCCACCTCAGAAACAATTATTTCTATTTTTTGTTCTACTCAGATATATTTTACCTAAGATATTTATGACACTGAACTTTATTGACTCTACTAAATGTGGTTGGTTTAGAGTGTTTATTAATGTTAAATTTCAAGTACATAATAGTAGAACAATCTTTGATCTATCAGGTATGACGGTGTATCTATCAATGTTGATATCAAAACATTTGATGTAGAGGTCATGTACATGATTGATTCCTCATGCAAAATTGGATCTCCCAGCCATTATACAAATTTGAAGTGACCAGTGTTTTAATATTGTACTTTACTTTAATTTTTGTTTTAAAACAGGATTTGCATACTTATTTTCCATGGAGATACCTCCAGTTTTATCCCATGCTTTGGGTTACAAAAAGGGCTACAGATAAATCAGTTCCATCACACTTGGCACCATTACACCTTGTGTCTTGTGTTGAAATGCAATTGAAAGAGACAAGCACAATACAGTGTATGAAAAGAATTCCAATGAAAAGTACACAGACATTTTAAATCACATCAACATCAGTGATTTTTGTGTGCTTAGACAGTTACTGTACATCATAGAGCTATAACTCTCCTGTATTTACATGCATGGAATTATCCACTTCATCTTAAGTTTTACTACTTTTCTACTTTGATAGAGGAGGTAAATGAGAAGGAGCTAGATGAGAGGAAAAGAAAGAAATGAGGCAATGACCTAAAAACAGCAGAGAAGAGAGAATGCAACAAGTGAATATGAGGAGCTAACTGTGTCTAAGTCTAACTGTGATGTGTGGATATGGTGGGGGTATACAAAGTTTGCAGAAGGGAAACACTTTGAGCAAGGCTGGGATGTAAGAACAGAGGAACTGTTCTTACATGTCAGAAAGGACAGCAAATATTGAAGGAAATAGTTTCTTCTTCACTCAGCAACCATTCAAAGCATTTGACTGTGATATACTCACTGTAATCATAGCCTTCACCAAATCTCTTTCTTAACTGAATTGATCTCTGACAAGCAATTCTAACTGGAAATGTGGCAACAGGTTCCCTGCCATATGAGTCACAAATATAAATGTCATATAATACTGATGTATCAGTAAACAAACAAATACAGACTTTCTCCTCAAGATAAAGTACTCCTTGCAAATAAAGTAGGCCTACACTTCTTTAGATCAATAAAATAGAATGAACTGTGATGTGCTGCTAAGGGCAAAAACAAATATGAATCTGTATTGTTTTGTCCAATTCACATCACCAGTGTATTCTACCTAAAATAATGAACAGAAAGGTACCGATTAAATGTATTGTTTCATATCTTGTGCTCTGGATCTCTTTCAAGTGATATTATGAATACATCATCTGTGACGGCTCCCTCTGTTGGACAAAATCAGCACCACAAGACATTCTTACCAAACAGAGAATGTTGTAGAAGCTTCTATTTCATTCTGGCAGCATTCCAGTCCATTTAATATTACACACTTCCCTTTATCTGCCAGTCATACAGAACATGTCATGTAATGAAACATGTACATCATACGAGTGAACACTTCTCAAGCATTAGTGTAAGGAAGAAAAACAATGATACATGAAAAATAAAACTAAAAAGTCTGCAGACATTTTAGAGGAGATACTCTGCTGGCTCTAATCATGGGTATTCTTCTTCAGTGTTCCCAAGGTCCCACATGGAGTGTATGAAATACTTTGGGTGAAAATTTTGTAAATCCATCTATCAGAGGGATACTTTGGGTTGCAAACAAATGCTTCAATATTAACATATACTATCCAATTTAAAATAAAATGGCATTTTAGAAATAATTCCCTTAAACACAAACATACAATTAAGGTTATCTATCAGTGACTTTTTGTCCACAAATGTTCAGCTAACGCTTTTTTACATTACTGCTAGATTGTTAGCTATAGGACAGTTCCTAGACAAACCAGTACAGTCCTCTAGCTTCCCAACTAACACTCTTTCTGATCTATGCTTTGATAAACATACCTTTAAAGCTTTGCTGGGTTTGTGAAGTGATGGATTTGTAGATTCCTTTGGAAAAAAAAAAAAGCGAAAGTGAGGCTTGAGAGAATGAAGACACTCCCTGTACTTGCCTTATATGGAGCAGAACTGAATATGGAAATAATACCACACCTGAGTCTACCTGAAACTGAAAGTCACATGCAATCTACTCACATTCTATTCATTTCATATAAGATGAACTTGCTCTAAAATTAATTGTGCACTGTACAGTACTTACATATCAAGTGTTGCTTGGAACACACCAATATACCTTTATCTGAGATGAGCAATTGTTTTACATTTCCTGGCTTGGCATCATTCAACTCATGTAATTGCCATGTGTCATCTTAACATTACAAATGTGATGTCAGGTAAGGAAATGTTTATCTTCCTATGTCCTAAGTGCATATAAAAAACCTTTCAGTTTTATTTATCTTATTATTTACAGTGGTGTGAAAAAGTATTTGCCCCCTTCTTGATATTCTCTATTATTGCCTATTTGGAGCACTGAAAGGTTTCAGATTTTCAAACAAAATGTAATATTGCACAAAGGGAACCTGAGTAAACACAAAACACAGTATTTTAATGTTTAATTTGTTACTTCAGTGAAAATAGTTAACACCTATATAACCTCTGTGAAAAAGCAAATATCCCCTTAAACCTAATATCTGGTTGAGCCACCCTTAGCGGCAATAACTGGAACTGAACACTTCCTTTAATTTCATATGTGTTGCACATCTCTGTGGAAGAATCTTGGCCCACTCTTCTCTGCAGAACTGCTTTACCGGGACCTGAGTACCTCATTGTGTTCCCTGTCATGTACAAAACGTCCTGGAATGACAATAAAACATCCTTTTCCTTATCCTTAACTCTGACAGATTGGTATGTCTTTGAGCATGAACTGCTCTTTTCAGGTCCTGCCACATCATCTCTATTAGATTCAAGTCAGGACTTTGACTAGGCCACTAGGCACCACTATGACACCACTAACTTTAATTTTTCCTCTTTTTAACCATTCATATGTGGACTTGCTTCTGTGTTTTCGATCATTGTCCTGCTGCATTACCCAGTTGCGCTTTAGCTTCCGCGCGTGCACAGATGGTCCAACATTCTTCTTAAGAATTGTCTGGTACATAGAAGAATTCATGCTTCCTTCAATGATGGTAAGTCGTCCAGGTCCTGAGGCAGCAAAACATCCCCATACGGTCACACTGCCACCACTGTGTTTCACTCTAGGTATGATGTTCTTACAGTGGAATGCTATATTCACTTTACACCAGACATACGAAGACTTGCACCCTGCAAGAAATTCCACTTTTGACTCATATGTCCAGAGAATATTATCCCAAAATTCTTGGGTATCATCCAGGCGCTTTTTAGCAAACGTGAGATAAGCTTCGATGTTTTTCTTGGTGAGCAGTGGTTTCCACCTTGCTATTCTTCTGTGAAGCCCATTTTTGCAGTCTCTTTCTTATTGTTGAGTCATGAACACTGACCTTCATTGATACTAGAGAGGCCTGCAGTTCTTTGGATGCTTTTCTGGGATCTTTTGAGACTTCCTGGATGAGGTGCCACTGTGCCCTTGGAGAAATTTTGGCAGGTCAGCCACTCCTGGGAATATTCACCGCTACTCCAAGTCTTCTCCATTTGGAGATAATGGCTTACTGTTCTTGGTGGAGTCCAAGAACCTTAGAAATGTCTTTGTAACCCTTTCCAGACTGATATATCTCAACAACTTTTTTTTCTCAGCTGTTCTGGAACTTCCTTTAATTGTGGCATTGTGTGCCTGTAGGAGCTTTGTGGTGACTACTTCTCTCTGATGGTAAGGTTCAATATATACAGTATGCCATTTAAACTCAACAGGGCTGGTTGCAATCAAGCTTGGCTGTGATCAGTCACCTGAATCTAATTATCAACTAAAATTTTGTTGATCTCTTTGTTTCAAAACTAAGGGGCAATTACTGTTTTCAGATTAAGATTAATGATAAAATAAGATTAACGCCTTGTGTCATAAAAAGTCCATAAGGCATCAAGGCATAAATTACCAATGATAGGAGTGCAGGTAAATGAGAAAAACAAGTTATTTCTCTCTTGTTTCCTGCCACAAGAGGGCATTGTCCTATCACCTAGAGAAAAACATTTTGAAAAACCTTGAAAAAAAAACAACTTATATTATTCCAAATTAACACTCAACCAATGGATAATTATCAGATGTTCATCTCCAATAGCGAATCCATTCATGGAGAAGGAGGACAAGAAAAGACTTAACATGTCAGGCTGAAACAGCCATTGATTTCACAGATTTTTATAATCATTTTTGTTGTTATATTTGTTTGTTTGACAGAAGCCTTTGTCCAAAAAGATTTCCTGACAAATAGAAGCTAAGGAGTGCACAGCATAATGCAATATTATAGCAAATGAATCCCTTTATACCTATGCCAACATGTTTGACAGATAATGTAACAACATAATCAGAAATTCACTACAGCTTACAGTAGGACCCATGTGTCAAAGCTTATGCTCAAAATCTGTCTCATTACTCTAGATTTGTCATTGAATTTCTTTTCCAGTGAATGATGGGGGGCCTTGTGACCCCTGGTCAGGGTGTAACAGGTTTCACAGATGAAATGTTATTTGTGAAACTACCAGCAGATGGAGCTGGTGGCTTGGTTGGTTGGATTCTTCAGTAATGACTCATCCACAATTACTGTGAACGTAAAAAAAAAATAATGAAAGCTGGAAAATGGGAAGCGAGAAAGGGGAAGTAAAAGACACATTGATTAAAGAGCACAGGCTCCCGATCAGAATGAACAAGTAAGAGATGAGGAGGAACCTAAGAAAAAAATCCTCATTCAAGTATGGACTCTGTTGCTTGGGGTCATGCCTTCTCACAGTCCAAATGTGTTCTTACAAGTTTCTAATACCACAATGATATCGCATGAACCTGCAGCTTCCTTCATTTCAAGCTCTGGGAGGTGGTTGGTCTGATTGTACCCCATGTGAGTACTACCAATGGTGAAGAATGGGTCTATAACATTGGTCAATCAGAAAACTGAAGTGACACTTCAATAGCTAACAATGCTACTTTGGACTGCATCAGCACATTATTATGTCTGACCATATTTTGCTCACCTTTTTCAATTTTCCTCTGAAAGTAAACAAGGCTCACTCACACATACATACTCACACAGACACATGCGCGCATGCACCTTTACAATGCTCTGCTAACCCCTAAAGGGACTGAGCCCCTGTGGGCCTGTAATGTAAGTGGATTAGTGAAACACAGAATCAAGTTGATGACATTGTCTTCAGTACAAATTGATTAAGAATAGGGCAGAAGTGAGAGATTAAACCTGTGCAGATGTGTAGAACAGAGGGCCCAGACTGGTACATTGCTGTGCAAGTTAAATGCTCTGCCATCTGAGGTACAGGAAGGGTTACACTGTGGTTTGGGTTGGTCATGGTTGAAAATCCACAATAGAGACTGCACCTGGTCATCTCTGATAACCTATACAATGTAAAATCACCATGTCTGATACAAAAAGGGAGCAGCCAGCCTGTGTTTTCTGTTTCCATGGCAATTTGAGGAGATGCGGTGCAGTGCTATGGCAACAGGCCCCTTGTGAGGATGCCAGTCTTTCCCTCATTGTTCTGCTTTGCAGAGCGATGCAAGTGTGTATGTAAGGATATGTCTGTCTGTCTGTCTGTCTGTCTGTCTCCACTTGTTTCTGGCTGGTATGTCAGTGAAATCCAATGAATATAGCACCCACAATGCATCATGAAGTCTGTTATTTACCATCAGCAACACCTGCACTGTGTTCATGGACACATCAACTACGCTCCAGGGCCTAACCTTTGATCTTGCCTAAAACCAATGGGCTGCATTGACCACACAGGTTAGTCAGCACTGCGCTCCTGCACTGCACTCCTTGCCTGAGCCTGAAGAGAAAAGTCAGCCCTCTGGAGTGCCGACATCAGGTCCATATCAGATTGCCCCATAACAAAAGTCTCTTTCAGATGATTTTGCTGTCTGGTTCCAGGCCTTTTTCCTTGTTGTCATCAGTTGCTCATGAGGTCGACATTGTCCCACTAATCCTCAAAAGGGCACACCTGTGCATTCGCTTGTGTGAATGTGTGTGTGTGTGTGTGTGTGTGTGTGTGTGTGTGTGTGTGTGTGTGTGTGCGTGAGCATGTTCCTGAAAGGGAAGAGTTCCAGTATAGGTTATCATCTGGGACGATCTCTCAGTCCCTCCCAGGCGTCACTGATGCCTATCCTATGGAAAAGGACATGGCTGTCATCACACAGGGATACACGCCCCCCAGGCCCAGGGCCTGGGATGGAGAGATGTTTGGGTAGAAGGACAGGGAAGGAGGAAGGCCAATAGGGGAAGAGGAAAAAGAGCTTTGGAGTGACTAGGATATGTGGGTGAAAGAACCTAGCACACTGTGCCATGTCCTGGCTATTCAGCATTCACAAAACTACAATGTTAAATAATTAAGCAAATAAATGGACTAATGCATGGATGAGTGCCACACATTTTATCCTATAATTACTCCCAATAGGCATGACCAAAGTGTCTCAAGTCCACTTCATCAGTTCGATTATAAATGCACTTTATGTACCCAAGTTGGTCCATTGCATTCTCATGACCTACATATAGTCTGACAGGTGCTGCACTGCTCATCAGTGGGAGTTATGCAATAGCCCTGTTATGTAGTGATTTTACTTCATTGTATTCTCTCAGCAAGTGTGTCCAGCTTTTTACTTTTGCTGTCAAACTGTGAGGTAATGCACTGCAAGAAGAGGCTGCACTGGAAAGCATAGCTGGAGCATAGTAAAAAGCGCTTTTGAGCACTGTCTCAGGGAGAAATCAGAGGAAGAGATCCTATAAGACTAGGAAATCTAGCCAGTTTTGTCAGCCCTGTTCACATCATAGCAAAGATGTTCTGGCATTATTTACCTGATGGCTGCAACCCCAACACTATTTACAACAATATTTACTTGATGGCTACTAATGTTACCTTTCCCATTTCTGACCAAGTGCATCTGTACCATATAATCCAATTTCTTTTGCAGCTGGGTATCTATCACTGCTATCACTTTCTCCTCATCCAAATGGGCTCTGAGTCTCATCACCACATGACACCATCATAGGGTGGGGTATTTGTGAAGATTTCTGAAAGAACCTATAAGGACTGGTTAGGGCGTGGTTTATGCCTCACCACTAAAAATTCAGATGACCTCTGTCCTCTCATAAAATCTTTTACATAAAATGAGAAAAAATTCCTGGCACTGCACTTTTCATGACAAACTGCACGGTTTCTGCAGTACAAGTTAGTTAGATATTGCTGATCACTGATCGATGATTCTAATTATTAAATGTGACTGGAAAGATTATCAACAGTGCATGTCTAAAAATGCCTCATGGCAGAATAATTACCTTTTCACCGTCAAAATTAACAGGGAGGATAATTTTAGTGCCAGTGTGATGGACAGGGACATTTTGAATATTTTATCCTTCCATTCTGGTTTGGTGGATAGGACATAAGGGGACTGATCTCATGTCCATACATTGCAAGACAGACACATGTTAAGGGACATGGTGACTACTAGTGACATACACTGAAACAGCTGGCTGATCAGTTTTAACAAAAGGTAAACATACTGTATAGTTAACATGACAGTTTTGGTCTCTATTGAGCTGCCAAAATTAGTGACTCATTTAGTGACCAAACCTTTGTGTGTCTCATGCTCTTATAGGTAATGAAATCTTGCTAGAGACATAATTTCATTTCTGATTTGTAAGCATATGCTATTTTATATTACAGTGGCTAATGTTTCCAATATATTCAAATGAAATATCAAAATATCCACATATCAAGACATGCATTCAACATAATAAATAAACATTCAACATAATAAAACTGAAATGTTTTCAGCCTTGCACAGCACATACCTTTCAGCTTCCTTGCAACTACATTTTAAGTGATAGATATGGCATGACATGAGTGTTAGATGGGAATAAAGCTGGCTGTGTAGCAGTGGCTGGATTCTTGAATTTTTAGCAACAGAACCACACCTTTTCCATGAAAGTGGTAAGTATTATCTACATAGCGCTATAATTAAGTAAATCTGAATGAATTTTACGTGTCTCCCTATTCACCTGTGTTTACACATGTTGATAATAGTGTGTTTCACATGTTGTTGTTTTCTAGACTCTGGTTAAAGATGTTCTGGAGAGGTTTCTTGGCTAGTCTTTACCACGCTTGTGCAGTGGCAATGCCTCATCCACACCCATGAGGAACACAGAATTGATCACAGAGACCCACCTAAAAATGGTAACCGTGTCAGCCTGTCCCATGAGATAATCTCCTATTAATGCACTCATTTAGAGGAGGGGGTAAGGCTGAGGCTAACATTTCAATGCGCCCTTTTCTAATTACTACGAGCACATTTTACAGCATTGACTTTTTCAGAAAAACGTCCCTTAGCGCACAATTCAGACTGCAAAGAACCTCACAAGGGCATAGTATACATACCTGTCTGGTAACTGAACAGCAGTGCGCCAGTTTTATAGGGCAATTACACCTCAGCATGACATTTTTTCAAAGTGTGCTTGTACGTTTGCATTCAACATGACATGTTTCAGTGCAGATGCTTACTTGGCATTGCATAATTTCATTTATATGAAATGACACTGACACTAGTATCTTTTGACCATATAAATGATAGTGGAGTTGTAAGTTTAGAGATGTGGTCTTAAATAAACATTGAAGCCCTATCTGAAAAAGACAGGATGGGCTGAATGTTACCAGACATTGAGGACTGTAAGACAAACACCTGTCACAAACACCATGTGAGCCACCCCACGTACACTCAGTGGAAGCGACCACTTCCAGCAAGGCAGCACAACAAAAGCATCTGCTTCACCCCAACCACATTCCTAATCCTACCTGTTTGGTATTCATAATTAGGCTTTTATGCAACCATCAGCACTGGTGTTTAAACCCCTACAGCGACTGGCACACATGAAGAGGTTAGGCGACACCGCCACATTTATGAGATCAGAGAGGCTCAAATGCACTCATTAGAATCTTATTAAGATCCTGAGATGAGCATTTAGAGCTGGTTGTGAACCCCTCCTGCATCTGCCACTTTTTTGTATCATCACTGTCTGTGTGGAGCTTCAACCAGGCTGGGCAGCAGTCCGAGTTAGACCAGTCAGCTGCTGGGGGCAGTGTAATGTCACTTTAGCCAGAGTGGTAGAGGTTTTTTGCACTGTCAGCAGCATCCTTTCAATTTGAGTTGTGTTTATTCACACCAAAAGGCTGGATGAAAGTACAGTAAGAATTCTTTTTGGGTTGCACCTAGAGCTTGTTATGTCCATAAGGACAGGGCTGTGTGACATCAAGTACAGCAACAAAGGATGAGGTTGTGATGAGGAGGACAGAACTCAAAGCACAGCAGACTTTCCCAAGAGTAAGAATGCCCCAGAAAATGTGATGATTTAAAGCCACCATGTTTCAGCTCTGCCATAGCTCTGGTGTCTGATTGCAGATAAGTGTGAAATGTTGAAGTGGGGACTGTACTCTGAAAGCAATTGTTTTTTGACTTCCCTTCCCGCTCACACACACCAAGGACAGGCACTTAGGGGCATCAGAGAGCCCTACTCACCAAGCTAATCAAACAGGACATGCTTCACCAAGCAGACGCTCAGGCGCAGAGCCCCCTCAAATCCAGCTCATGCTGTTGAGACAGAACAGAAGTCTCATGAGCAATGGAGGGAGTGGGATCTGCTGGACAGATGTGACGGACAGCAGTGGAGCAAATGGGGGGGTGTGGTACCGGAAAGGTACATTGAAATCCAAACCTATTGCTGGTTACAGTAACTCCTTCATCCTCTACAGCACAGAGCATCCATCGTCCACCTTAATCTTTCAATAATTCACAGCTGATGCCCACTGGCTACAGTGATGACATCTAGAGTAGACGAGGAAAGCCCCTGCAAGGCCATAGAATCATCAGTCAATCCACAGACGCGCATGGCCACAACTGAGAACAGCGCTGAGCAGAAAGCAGGGAGGGCACTCACCATCCCTTCTCCACACCCACTCCGGCTGTAACAAAGAGGAATGGGGCTTATGTCACATATCACACACCCTGAGATCGCCCTGAAAAATGTGCCTATGTGGTGAGGCTCCCATGGGACCTCTCATCGATCTTATTGTGAGCCCATTGACCCAAAGGAACAACCCTCTGACACACTTGCTACATCCTCCACCCTCCATCAGGAGAGTCTTATCTCACTTCAGACAATGAATTCAAAAATGTTTCATTATATTCTTAAAAAGAGTTCTGAGAAATGTCTTTTTCTAAGATGTTTTCTGAGCCGCACTAATGTTTTCAGGCTGATGTTTCTAATTGACTGAGCTTCAAGGAAAAATTCTGTCTGATTCTATATGTAAATTACGTATACAAGAATAATGGCCATTGATTGAGCAGCCTTTTCAAAGACAGACTCCCCCACCCCCATTCTCCCCTGCTTATTGAAGTGGGCCCATGGGTAATCAATGTGGGTGGACAGCAGCACCTGGGTCCAGTATTTAAGTTCAGTGATTATTACTATTCCAGCACTGGTGCCGGTGACATAATGAAAGAAGAAGCATTGTCTGTTCATTGTGAGTACTCAACAAGAATTTAATGTCTGGCACCTTGTTTACTTTTGTGTTTGAGTATGTGCCACAATTACTTTAAGTTTTGTTGTGTTTTGACCAAGATGTCCATGCACTGAGGGCAACAGGAAGGGGGTTTAAAGGTAGAAAACAGGGGAGAGACCTGGTGTCTGGGTTTCCTGGGAAACCAGGGCTGTCTGCCCTGACAGGCACTCTAGTGTGTGTGTGTGTGTGTGTGTGTGTGTGTGTGTGTGTGTGTGTGTGTGTGTGTGTGTGTGTGTTTGTGTTTGTGATTATTTGTATGTGCATGCATGTTTGTGTGCATGTGTCTGTGTGTATAGAACGGTCCACAGAATGCTCCCTCTCCATGGTGAGACAAATAATGGTATAAATAACCCTGCCCTGTCACAATACGTGCCACATTAGCAAATGCTGTGTGTCCCCAACAGAGGTGCAGGGTGGGCTGCTGTGTCATACATCACCTGACTGAGACTGAGGCTTGGGTGTAGAGGTGAGGTCAGCACTGAATTCCAGCAGAGGCAACAGCCTTCATGTTCTCTACACACAAAGTCTCCATAAAATCTATTTACACTGAAAAGACTGGAATTGTAGAAGAATCATTGTACATTGTGATTCAAACACTGGCATGTCAAGGCACTAGTCACAATAAGGGTCTGATTCACCTGACAAATGTCTACATGTGCACACCTCACACCAGTGTGCCAGATGATGGAAAAGAAAGTAATAAGAACAGAGGGAAAGGATGAAAAAGAAATGTCTTCCAGAAGTGGTGACATGAAAGGCACAGAGGTGTATTGGCTTGTATCTCCAAACCGCTGTACCTCCGTTGCGAGTCATGTTGCTGTGTCAGGGGCAGTGGCACATACCAATAATAACCCAGAGCAATTTCCCCAAGGGGAGGACAAGGACTGCTGCTTAAGCCAGCAGACAACATCAGCTGGGCAGGGGTAAGACTAAAAAACAGAGATGATCAGCCCCCAGGGAACCCCTCCACTGAATCATGGATCCACATGGTCCACTTTGAGGACAGTACAGAGTCACTGTTGGAACACCATATCTCAGTTCACATGCAAAGGTTATGCCTATGTGTCTGCCTCAAATGTGTTGTATGGAGGTATACTATTAGGCAGTATATTGGAAAATGCCAAAAAAAAACCAAGCAGCAATGTTAGCTTAGCTGATGAATTAGCCTGTCTTACAAGTCAGTTTTGTGAGGGTGGGATGAAAGAGACCATGATAAAAGCTCTGCAGAAATGACCTTTTGCATCTGTGAGGTCATGGGTGTAAGGTTTTGAGGGCCAAAAGGGGCTGGTGTTGGCAGAGAGTCCCTTTCAACTCCAACAGGAGTCAGTAGGTGTGAAGCTGAGTGGACACCCAGGTTTAAGTGCCCCCTCTAGCTGTTGTCCCTGTACAGCTCCCTCTTCTCCCAGTCCCTGCCATTTCATGATCCTGTAACACTTCTGTACCCACCCATGTAGCACCCTTGTGTCTCTCACTCCTGGCTTCCTTACCTCACACTCAGACAAGTGTATCATTATAATGTTTCAAGCATTTTGTAACAAAATTACCCCTCTACTCTGATTCATTTTTTTTCCTTTCCTGAATGCAGTCTCCCTCTCTTCCTTCACCACTAGGTTTAGACAGGGCCTGAGAATGTGTAAAGTGTACGTCTGTTGGTTCCTCCTTAAACTCTTACTTAAAAAAATTGAGTGTACAACAAATTCATTAAAAAACAACAATTCATTCAACAGCTGAACAACAGAATACAAAACTGCTGTTTTATTGGAATATACCTACTTACTCCTGACCTAATGGATGCTTTCACAGACACGGTTTATTGAAAATTCAATCCTATTATTGCTTGCAACGTGATCCATGAATGAGGATATGTGCTAATCCTTTTGTGGACTGGATGTTGCATTTAATTGCAACCAATATTTGATTCACAAGTAGCCAAGTGAGGTGCCCACGATTATGTTTGTCTTCCACAAATAAGCCTTCATTCACTGCTGTGTCTCCATGAGATGCCTCTCTCAGAGAGGGATCCTCCACTGTATTAAGAGAGTCACAGCATCACAGCATCAGTTTTCACAGCCTCGGTTTGCACAAGCCCACCATTGTGTAAGGGAAACAGTGACATCAGCAAATGGCATATCTGAGGACAATAAACATATCAAAGGGGTTCTACTGCAGGCCAACCTTGAAAATGGGGGGCTCAATGGATTGAGGCTCAAGGAGATGCATTCCAGGCCTTTGAGTGGGATCCCTTGTCATAATTGTCAATTGACACTCATTGGCACCCTGATCCTTGCTGCCCCCTTGTATCATGTCATGCATCTGGATTTCATGTTTTTAACTCAGGAAAGTTCTCTCCTCAGCCACAAAGACTTTGAGAATCTGTTAGTTATTTTTATTACACTAGCAGACACCTGCATCCTTATCGCTTATACCTTAACTTGTGCTTTACCTTATATTTTCACCTATGATCTATTGCTTAACAGTGGTGCCCCACTTTCAAATTTGCAAGCCAACCCTCTGTGACTGCTCCTTGTTTCTTCCCATTCTCACTGAGCTCAGCAATGTTGCTGTATTCTGCCTTTGCCTATAAAAATGCATCTAAATTGCCCAGTAGAGCTGGATTCCTATTCATCTGCTTGCCTAAATTAGCAGAAAACACATTTATGTACATAACAGGCATGCTGCTTTTTAAAACTTTGGAAATTATTCAAATTCTCTCTTGTCTAAACAAACATGACTGATTTTTTTTTTTTTATTCAAACACCGGAAAGCTCCAGGAGGATTTTGGATTTTTGGAGGATTTTGTGTTTTCCCATTTAAGCATACACACTCAGACACAAAAATACATGGAATGTTCCAGAGCTACTCTATGTCAAAGCTTCAGGGGTGATGCACACACTGATTTCTGGACAGGGCTGGTCAATCTGGCTTGTCTGCACTGGCCTATAGGTGGGTTGTGATGACCTACAGCATTGTGATAAGGATTCCCTTAGTAAGTTTCCCCTCAGGTAATTGTGTGTGTTGATAATGAAGGGCTCCTCACAGTGGGAATTGTGAATCCATACAGGAATCAGATAGTGCTCTTGTTTTTCCACTGCAGTGTGTGATTGTGCCAGGTCAGCTCAGGTCACAGGGAAAGATTCACGCACATTCTCACGCACATTGTTAAAGGACACCTTCATTTTAAAGATAGCTTATCACTAACTCAGTACATAATGTGTGATAATATGTGATATGTTATTGATTGCAGATTTATTTATTTATTTACTTTGGAAAAAGTATAAATGAATTTTAAAATAAACTCCAAGGAAGCTGGATGCTACATACTTTACGCTCTACACACTTTCGCTTGGAATTCTCATAGAACCACCACAAGCATTTTTTTGTTGGTTCAGGGAAGTGGGGGGCTTTTGTGATGTCACATGTAATGGGGTGAGACCCAAACCACAAGATATTGCAGATATTAGAAAGGGGAAAAGACATTAAAAAGTACCTCCATTAGTACCAGTATAATTGTGGCCTTGGTGAATAGAAAAGAGAACAGTAAGCCAGCATGGGAGAAAACATAGCCATATAAATTCATCCCTCCCCCCACTGCTGAGTGCAGCTGGGCTATGAGATGGAGAAAACCCCAGGGAATGAAATGCCCAGCATCTTTTTCAGAGAGAATGAGCCATGTCCACAAGTCAGCTTCTTTACATTACTGAGGAAATCAATGACTCATACTTGTACAATTTGTACAATTTTGTACAATTACATATTTTGTACAATTCTGTTTATGGAAACTGACAGGCAAATATAAAGTTGTCAGATTCCTTAAAATGACACAGCCTAGAAACATCCAAACTATGTTTATGTGTCTCTAGGCCAAGCCCCTTGAAGAATGTTGACTTGAGGCAAGCAGTTATCACTCTCATGTTTCCTTTACATTTTGGTGACATTCCTAAAAAGTATGCAATAGCAACGTTGTGCCCTATGTTGGCTGGGGTGGGAGGTTACCAGTGTCCTGTACAAGGCTCAACATTTTGTGTGTCTGCTTGCTCTTGTTTCATTTCATGTATGACCTTTGGCTTGGGCCAGACCTTGTCTGTAAGTCTGACTTCCCATTCTTGAATTACAGAACAGGCTCACACCTACATGGCACCATTCTGTGACACTTTACAACACTGGTCTAACAAGGGATGGATGAAACAATAAATACCCCCTTCCCCCCTAGTGGGAGACAGAAAGCCCCCCTGTCCCCTGTCACTCACCACACATTACCGACCAGCTGTGAGGTTTCTCAGCTGATGTGCGCTCTCTAATTAAATGTATCAGGCAGGCCTGTAATAGGAGAGGGATAGAGGAGCTGGAGAGCTCCCTCAAACAGATGGGCCCACCACTGGATGTCTCCACAGCAACCGAGCATGATCCCTCCTCCCCCTTTCCTCCCTGAAATGTTATTATTGATAATAACAATAGCCCCAGTGTGTGGCATATGTACTGTTTTGCCATCACTACCTTCACCTCAGGGATCTACCGAACAAATATTATTTGCCATTGTTATTTGGCATAACACTGGCCAGAGGTGGACATGAAATAGAGCAGAGAGGTCTGTTCTCTTGGGTTACTCACAATGACAACAAGCTGGAAAACCAAAGGACACTGAAGTGATGTCCAGTTGTTCAGCAGATGTGACAAACTCATTTTTGCATTGTTGTTATGCAGTCTCAGTGAAAGGTTAAATGTCAAGTAAAACAGAAGTAAATATGATAGTAAAAACAATATAATCTACCCCTACCTAGGAGCTGTCGCTGAGGGTCTGGATTGCCAACAAGGCCCCTCTTCTCCTCCCCAAAATGATAAAAAAGACAGGGCTCAGTGAAGTGGATTCAGTCTAATCAAACCCCATTATCTGATCAAACAGAACCAACCAAGAACAAATTCCCATTAATTCACAGGAGGGGGGCTGGGGTGTTCTCTGTTTTATGTCACAAGCCATTTAACCATTTACCTGAAATGTACAGCAGGCTCATGATCCCCTCAAAGACAACATGTGCAGTGAAGAGATTATGGGACTATTTAAAAACTCTCATGGTTGTCTTGCTACTCAGCACTAATGTATCGCTTTGTAAAAACATTTCTTGTCAACATCCTCTTAAAAGATGTGAAAAGACTAGGGAGGTGGCTACTGCAGCAGTGTGAATATTGTCACAAGGTTAATGGTATTAATATTTGCTATTTCCTGACAGTGTTTATGTGCTTATGTAAAAGGTGATGAATTGTTCTTGTCCAGTCCAGCACTGAAAGAAAGATGACATTGGCTGCGCAGAGCGTGGGGTGACTGAACATGTCACAATGTCTTCTGTTCCCCGTGGACCCATATGAGTCAAAAGGAGAGAGGAGAAGCCAGAATCTGGATAGCTCTTTTTTATTGAAACACAGCCCCGAGTTACAGATCTCCTCCAACCCTAATGTGGCCATAACCTGGGCCTCTGTCTTCTGGAAATCCCCCATGAAATTGCCTTGAACAATTTCATTGTTTCATAGCATTGGATTGGACTGGAGAAGACATACTGTAGGAAAGCTCACAGCAAGCAATGACTCGTTGTAATCCCCTCCCATTGACCTGGTTGGGAATACCAGTACCGCTCACAAGTAGCGGGAGAAAATTAAAGGCTGTTCACATATGGGAAATCCACCTTTCATCTGCCTTCCCAAGTTAGTGACAAGTCTGTTTTCTTCTATAGCAAGGGAGGGCCCTTTCTAATTTAACGTCTCCTCTTTCTGTTCAAAATATTTAGTATATACTATAATGTCACAGACCTTCATCATAAATATCACCTTATCACCCATAACACAATGGGAGATTACTATTAGCAGATTTAGCAGATGTCCAGCAGACAGCACTGTCTGTGGCAGTTTGTCTATCCCCTGTCCCTAGTTTGTCATCTTTTAATTCCAGACATGCAGGTGTAAATACAGAGATGACACTGTTGGATTATTGCCAAGCTTCTGAAATGCTACAAATCCTCCTTTTCCCTAAATGTAACTCAGGAACTCTCCTCAATGGTCATACCAAAATGTTTTCACAGAAAAACTCTCTCTGAGAGCAGCAAATTAAATGGTTCAGTGAGGACCTTGACAGCATTGGGATTTGAGGCAACAACATGAAATTAGCCTCAACTCTAGTGAGTGGGATGTGCTGCCCCTCACCTGGAGCAGAGCAAAACCGATGGGTGCTGCAACTATTTTGTCCAGACAGATGAAATATTAGCTATTTTCATCTGTTTTGCTCATGGTGTCTCATTCCTGTCATGGACAGTGGAAATCTGCACTTCAACCCAAGACTCTACTGTGAGGTTTTTCCCTAAGTGACAAAAAATAACAAAAAAGGCAACAAAAAAGGCCAGACCTGGAACCATTTGTCATACAGTTTTTCAAAGGCCAGATCCCTTTCATATAATTGAGTTTCTCTGTCATCTTCCCCCACTGGATCCTGATCAAAATGGCAGTCTGCTGTTTAATCACTGCCATGTGTTCACCAGACCCGCGCCTGCAAAATTCCACTGAGGAACAAACGCCTTTACAATGAATGTCTTAAATGTCTACCTCAGAATTAGTTGTTTTAGGGGGAAAAGGATTCAAAGCAGGACATGCTTGCCAGAGAAAAACTGAACCTTTCAAGCAGACATAGTTAGGTGACATTGTCAAAATGAGAAATCATTGAGACAGTTTTGGCTCAATGAAAGATGAATATTGAACACTGGTATCAGTTGAGCAGAGAGGTATTTTCCTAGCTCACTGTACCCAGTGAAAGCCCCTATTGGTCTTGTAATAAAAGGGAAGTGACACAAGAGGAAAGTGAATTTGTTTTAACTTTTTAGTATCAACCTCAGGGGGACAACTTCCCCACCTTAATCTGGATGTCTTCCTACACTGCCATCTTCATCTGATCTAGGGTTAATGATTAACTTTCCAACTCATACTAATTGCAATGCTGATGGAAGCAAGGATAATCTACCTTCGCGTAAAATCTGAAATCTGACTCTAAATCCCATTTCTTATTTCAAGATGAATAGTAAAGGTCATATTTTACCAAAATAATTTTGGCACTTGCTAATCCAAACAATTCCTCACAGGCACATCCTCAAAGAAATAAATTGACCTTAATCTTGAAGCATCTACAATCCTTAATTTCATTACTGTGTTTTTACCTCTGATTCAGTGAGCTAAGTGTTTGTCAGGCTGCAAAAATTCAGTTACCCTGACTTGATGCATCTGTTTGCCAGTGCAGAGAGGTGACCTTTTCTTTCAGTACAGCCAGTTAAAGCCCTAACCAGCAAAATGTGCTCTGCTCTTGGTGGCTCGAATTTGTTCATGATACAAACCCATTTGTCCATCCCTTAATGTTATGTCCATTTAAACCAACCACAAAACTAAAATTCCAAAACAAGCTGATCTCTGTCAAACATTGCCTGTGTCTCTGCTAGGTTCAGTTCAGGTTTAACAGCCATCATCACTCAGTACAGTGCCAAGAAGGCTGAGTGTGGGTTGTGCAAAAGCTGATTTAAAGCAGCCACTCTCTGAGTCCTTTGGCCACACACTTAAATGCCTGTAGTTTTACACAGCCAACTTCATAAACTTATACCTGTCAGTATACTTGTGTAATGTTCGTTCTGTATGCTCACATTAGGGACTCTTTACCCATACAGAATGTCCTCTTTTACACAGATCAGGGAACAAACCATTTACAACACTCTCCTCTGCCCTCTCTCCTGCCCTTCCCTACAATAATGCATGGGCCCATTATGGGCTAAAGTGATGATGGGGTTATGGAGGTGATAGCCAACTGTGATTTCAGGTTATCTCACTGTAACACCTTGAGATTGAGGGAGAGGCCCAGAAAATCTGAGAACAATGTCTGTAAGGGGTTTCTTCCACCCTGGTCCCTAGGGATCACACCAAAGATGAGCAGACTGTACAGAGAGACCTTGGCCATTGCTCAAACCTGACCCTGTGATGACCTGCGCATTAAGGGAACTGAATTAAGGAACTTAGAGACAACTCCCAAAGTCTTACATTAGTGATTGTACTTACCTTTTTTAAAAAAACATACATTTTTCCACTGACTCATTGTCTGTAATACCAGATAAAAAGGTCTTTGCCCTCTGCTAAGCAGAGCTGCCATCATTATCCTCTGTAGCATCAACACAGAGACTGAGAAACTCTCAGCCCTGCCATTCAGCTGCTTACCTCTAGGTGGCTACAAATAGGCTGAGCCAAGCTTGCCCTTGACAATGAGCAGGGTTCCCCAGAGTCTTTCAGATTCCATAACTGACTTAATTAGCACAGTCAGGTGAAAAAGTCACTGGAGTTACAAAGATATCGAGAAAAAGAAGTACAGATGGTCAGTCTGATCAAGGAGACCAGTGTAACCCAATTTCCACCAATTACATTTTCCAGAAGACCCTTTCAGGTGCTACTGCACAATTGATGATCTCTGATCTGATCTCTGAATCATACCCACAAAGCTAAGATACATTCAGTTGGAGCGCTACAGCTGGGTCTGGAAAAGGGGATTGCATTTCAGTTTCTTGAAGAGGCCTTGAAAGAGTGCATCCCACTGGTCCTTCCACATTAGAAATGCTGCTCAAAGGAAGTCAAAGTAGCATTTAGTAAAAGGGTCAAAACATAAGCAGTTATTTACATAACCTTCTTAAAGTCAACAGCATGGTGGAGAGGTACGCCTGGTGAATTTAATATGACTGGAAAACTCCTTGAAAATGATTTTGAAAAATGCCCATCTCATGCCCCCTTCCCCACTCCCACCAAAGCAGACAAAAAAATAAGCTTGTAGTTAAAATGTGCCTTTTTCACTTTTTATCAAAGCACTAATAATATCTCTGCTGCTGACAATCTTAAATGCTCCCGACAAGCAAAAAAGTGTTCCTTTTCAGTGTTCCCTTTCAGTGTTCTTTGGGAGAAACAGGGAGAGCAGAAAACTAAGTGTACATAATCATTGCAATATGAATGACAAGGGATTGTTCCTTGCTGCAATGGACCTGTTATGCTTCATGGACGCACAGTGAAACATAAGCAGTCATTAACAGACAGACTGTGTGCCACTTTGTCTGTTTGCATTGTGAAAATCAGGTCATATTCAATCATTTGATTGTGGCAGTAATATCCCTGGCTGCAAACAGCCAGGATAATCAATTCCAAAACACCCTTGCTTCTGGTCCTGGTCCTCTGTGCTCTTTAATTCAGTTGAGTCTGTCTAGTCTCTTTTGTCCTGCTGAGGGGCCCATTGTCAGAGGGATATTTGTCTAATGACATGAGGAACCCTCCAAGACAATAGCTCTCTTCCAAAGCGGGTACTGAACAATGGCGCCCCATGCATAATGTAACCATCTGCCTGTACGGGCACTTAAAGGATTAGATACAACAGGGTTATCGGCTGGATCAAGGGGTGCGATGGGGCAACTGGAGGGGAAAGGGGCACAGTAAAAAAGCGAGAGGAAAAATAGAGATGTCAACAACTAGGTTTATTTATATCCTTGCCAAACGTCATTATCTAGAAGGACTTAGCAAGCAACGAGGTATTAGTGTGTCAGTCCATGTTGTTTAAACGACAGCCATAAGTGCCATTTCCTCAGACTGTGATATAAGCATACTAAGCTCACTAAGAGAGGAGAATGATTATTTTCATTATTTTGGCGGATTAGAAAGACTTGACTTGAACTATTTAGAGCTGCTGTAAAGCACGCAACACACTGATGGCATCATATGAACTACACAGATTTTGTGCAAACAAAGAAAATCAGAAAACCACCAGGTGTGAGGAGGAAACATATGTGGTGAAGAAGATGTGGATCAGGGATGTGTTCCACTCTTGCCACATGTCCCATCTCCAGGGTCCCAGGGCTGAGGTGCTTTGAATGCCTGGCATATGCACTGAGTCTGACATCTGCAAAATCACTTTTTGGAGAGAGACAGTAACACTCCACGGATCCAGCTGTGTTTTGTGTGTGTGTGTGTGTGTGTGTTTGGAATAAAGTTTGCCCAGACAATCAGGCCAATAAAACAGCCTTGAACGACGGACTCATACACTCAGGACTCACTGATCCAGTGGAAAATATTCAAAACAGCTCAAGCATGTCAAAACCTTGCCCAGAATAAATTCTGCCTTTTTAACACATTAGGCCATCTTATCTGGGGACTTATTAATTATGGATCAAGCCAGACTTTGGGCTTTGTGGAGAATAGCATCTGGTATTTATGGCATTTAGATTTATTATGAAGTCTCTTCCCTCAACTAAAAGCAGGAGAAACTGCTTGGCTGTTCTGCTCCAAAAAAAGGATTAGCAATATTTTTAGGATGCTGCTCTGTGCCTGTCTGTGTTAATGGTTCAATGGTTAACGTTTTTGCCTGTCAGAGACATCCGTCTGCCAATGACCAGTGAAGTAAGAAGACTCTCTGTGCACCCAGGTAATTTCAGTGTGTCAGACTGAAATCTCAGAATGATTTCACATGATCAGTTTTGCTGTTATCAGTCACTGGTACCATTGTTTCAGTGGGTTATACTGAACAGTGAAGGCCCATAGGGAGGATCTTCTCCATTTCTTGAGTACTAAAAAGGGATTCCTGGTTATCCTTCCACAACAGCTTGTTATCACATGGGAAAAATTATAATGGATAAGTCTTGCGTGCTTGTTTTTTTCCCCAGGTCATGTTCATTTACAGTCACACAGGAAACCATCATACCTTGCATGATGCCTGCACTGGAGAACAGAGACTGACCAAACTGCAGCTGCACTATTCCACCCAGCTAGGTGTGATGTCAGTGTATCATTCTAATGTTAGTATGTCAGTTCGTTATGTCTGTAGTGTCTGTGTGTCATTCAAGACAAGGTAGAGGTCCAGTCCTGTCAAGTTGGCAGTAGTCATTCTGACACACTTAATTTCTTCCATTCTCTCCATTCTCATAGAATAAACCCGCCTAATAACAGGTTTGCTTTATTACTCCTCTTGTTTTATTAACACTTTAAATTTCTTCAAGTACATGTTAAGACATTATTTTAAAAGTAAATCAGTACTGGGCATATTTTACTCAGCTTATCTTGATACCAACCTGAACCTGGTTAAACATACATACAGAAATTCCTATTATAAGTGATGTACTTGTCTCAATACTAAAGTTACCTGAGGTTACCTCTACATACACCTACACACACACACAGACACACGCACACACCGAACCCTGGTATACAGTGTGAGGGAGAGACCATCTACTGACCCTACTGACCGTCCCACCCCCCTGCTGGGTGGCCGTACACCCAGTCGCATGAATGTCAGTAACGAGAAATGAGGTCATGACACCTGACATTTCTCAGTCATACAGAGGCATCTGCCACCCCAGCAGGAGAGAGGGGGTCTGCTTTTCGGTTTTGTTTTCCCTTGAGACAATGATGACAATGATTACCCTTTGCAGGAACTATTGAGACCTCTCCAGAGGAGGTGCAGGTGAATCATATCTGTGTGTTTTCGTTCTTGGCTCTGTCTGTTTATGTTGTTATATAATATTCAAATAATTATGTGCTTACCTGATTCCTTTTACATTCATTATCCCCAAATCATCAGCTCAGATGTGCAGGTCTGTACTTTGCTTGCAGAAGGTCTTTTCCATCTCAAGCAAAAATTCATTAATTGAAACAAAAGATCAATGGCTTTATTATCAAAGTTGGCACAAGGCACAGGTTTAATTAATGACTGGCTTGGAAACAGGCACTTGGCTATGGTGTCCACATTATTTGTTCAAGGTAAAGCAAAATAAACATAATGTGTGCTGTTAGATAGCTCCCAGCTGTTCATTGTAATCATGTGTTGTTGTTACACAGCAGGTTGTTACTCCACAGTATGACAAAGCTATTGATAAAATGTGAAAGCGATATTGTGAATGTGTTAGCTGGGTTGACACAGGAATATATGAGAGTAACGGTCATGAGACTTAACTGTGGATTCATGTCCCAAGCACCCCACATCCCAAGTCCACAGGCTCCATAAAGCTGGAAAAAACAGATTGAACAGAGGACAAAATGACAGCTGACCCAGAGGACACCCATTGCTCACTATTCTGGGAAAATCACGCAGCAGATCTAATAGGAGGGTGAAAATGCACCAAAAAGAGCACAAAGAGCCAGGGGGAGCACACCCTCAATCTCAACATCCATAGGCAAAATGGCCTTCTACGTACAGAACTTGGGATCATTCTTTAGGGGCTTTGGGATAAGCCTGTGGCTAAAAAATTGTCCAAAAAAGAACACATATCCCCCTCCCCAGCATAGTGGCCAAATTCAATCACTCAAATTCAATCACCAATTAATGATGACGTTCAAAAAGCCTCTCCTTTTGGTTGGCCTCTCACCACCAGACACCTCTCTGTGTGTTTTTTTTTTTGTTATTGTTTTTTTTTTGGCTCATTAGTGCACCAAAGAAAAGCAACATGAGACCATCTACCCTACATGGAGGATAGAGTTTGAAAGTCATGAGCTTTTCGTTCTCTTTTTTTTTGCCTTTTGTCTTTTCTACAACTCTTTTCATCTTTTCTCCAGGACATGAAAGCAGCCATGTCAGAGCTCTGGAAGAAAAAAACTGAAAGAAACAGAACAGAAAAGAACTCAGACAGGAACAAGAGGGGAAAGAAAGCAGTAAATGGCAAGAGACAAACATGTATTTGATGAAGCATGTGCAATGTTCAATGTCCTGAATGAATGAAGTGTTAGGTGTATGCAAAGGCTGAACAGAGTTTTCGTCTCAGATCATGATTAAGAGAGACCAATGGAAGGGAACATGAATGCTTTGTTTGAAGGTGTTGAGATCCTTCAAAATTAACAACCCTATTTGTTCAGATGTGCTGTTCTGAGACTTGCACACCTATCAGGCAATGTATTTAAGAAAGGAAATCAGTTGCCTTTCAAGACTCTGAACCTGGAACAAGTGTATATGTCCCCTGGCTCTTTTTTTGCATTATGCTTACAAGATAGATTGTCTCCAATGACTTTTCTACCAAGCAGTACTTTCACATGACCTACACAGAACTAGGTTGCCAACACTAAATGTCATCGTGCTGTGTGTATGTCCCCTTGATACCTTTTGCGTGCAACAATACATCAATCCACACTCCACACACACACACAAGTGCCACACACAAGTGAATAAAGTGAATTTTGCAGGAGTTATTTCTCACTGTGCCCTCAACAATGAGCTCTAGCATTCTACATGAACACTCCAACTCTGGGTACACATGCCCTTCAGGTGTCTCTCCCAGAAAAAGAGAGGAGAGTCAATTTCAGTTTGATCATTCAATCATAAAAACCATGCAGCCAGTTTCTGTGCAGCTACAATAACTATGACTGACTGAACTAGGTTTGTAGTATCAATAATGTCATCACTAGCTGACATAACCATCCATCCACTCCTAATTTCTTTGTAATGCATCATTCAGCCTTACTTTTCCATGCATGCTTGGCTCTTGTGCCCAAAATGGATTGAGGGATGGACTAATAAATGGCCAGGGATGAGAAGTAGGTGAATGACCAGTCAAGGCATCTCCTTAGAACACCCAGCCTGGCAGCCCTGTCACATGCCTAGGAGTTGGGGCTGGCAGGGGAGCAACTGTCAGTCTTGGTAGCTTCTACTCTCCTTCCTCTGACCTAGACCCTCAGGCCCATCATAGTTCTGTCACTCTGCCTCCATAATGAGCCAATTAAACCTGTCGCCTCATAACTGGTGCCAGCCCTAGCTGGATGGGTGGAGGAATACTGCAGTGAGCAGCCCACCCTTCTGGGAGCTTAGAATGGTGCATGTAAAGGATGGAGCTGGCAGTGATATTAAGGACTTTGATTCACTTTGTCTTCCCCTTCCTGCCACATTTAATACCACCGTGCCACCTGCCCTGTCCTAAATTCACTGAGAGCAATCCACTGTTCCTGCATGCTTGAGTCAATTAGCCACTGCAGTGGATTGTTCTACTCCACAGCAATGCCTGCAGCAGTCAACAAGAGCAAGCTCTGCTGACAGGTTACAAAGAATCCCCCTGCATCACCGCATTCCACCAGCTGAATTATTAACATTATGGAATAAGAGAGACAATCCATTAAATCTATTATTAGATACTGCATAATAGGTACAGTACATGTGCTACCTTCTCTCCTGTATATCTCTTCTGTATATGAACTGACATCATATAACTTGATAACAATATTCCTGTCTTAAGACAAAAATGGTCATCAGCCCTTTAAAAGGATTGACAGCAAACTAAAAAATACTGGAGCATGATTGCAGAAGCCAAGATCAATGGTGCCATGATCCAAACAATGAGACAAACAGTATCACTTGCAATTGTTTGCTGAAAGGCTTGCTGCTGTTTCCCTCACTGGAGCAGACACCCACTCAGTCAACATGAGCTACCAAGGTCCACTCCTGTACGACAGTACAAGGGGCTATTTTGGGTTAAAGGACTATTAAACGGTATCTAGTAGTCCTTTATGAGAAAATAAAAAGTGTTTGGTTGGAAGTGCCAAACATTTATGGAATGTCACGTTTGAAACATTTATGTTAATGTCCATATGTGCATCCACCAAGTTTATCGCATTGGTTAATTGTTGGGAACTTACAGCCTTCTTCCAAATAGCCTCAAAGCTCTCATTAGATATTGCCAACTGCTAATTGTCTGTCCCAAAGATTTCACTTTTAGCAACCATGGTATTTCATAAAGTGAGTAATAACTGCACTACCTTCAGCGTCTGAAGCAAGGCTGGACAATGCGCAGGTCTTGACTAACTCAGCCAGTGTCTCTTCAGGGAACACAATCATATAGATCAAACGGCCCAGCCCACAGACCTGCTTGATACAATATTAACAACAAGTCATAACAAGTCATAGTCACTTCTCATTCACATCTTATTCTTATTTAATTTAAATTGATGGATTGGACTTAATATAGCTTCCAAATGTTGATCTCCAGTTCTTTAGATGCAAACCTGAGGTGTTTATTGAGCCAGTTGTCTGATTTTTTCTAGTATGGTGGTCGATGGCATCCTGTCCTGTGGTACAGATGCACTTTTGAAATACAAGTCTCATGAATTCCAAGGCCAGAAAGGATCATTTTGGCTCGTTTTGACTCGTTTTCATTCTTTAGTCCACTGGTATTCCTGTTGAAACACTGCATATGCAAAACTAGAACTTTCACCTCTGGAATTATGCATTCACTTTGTTGGTTGTTTTTTCAAGTAAAGCTGGTACATCCTACCATTGTAATAGATAGTGTGGAATGAGTTCCTAGCTCATATGCCAAAAATGTGCCAACAACAACTGTGTTTACACCATTCCTTAATCCAGTGCTGGACTATTTTCCCAATTTTCCCAAGCTCTGACCTCTAAACTCTAATCTTCTGTTTTTCTACACTTCCCCCTAAATGAACTTTACACACTCTTAGTATGTTTTCAACCACACAGAAAGCAAACATGTTGTGAAAGTATCTGTGCAATCAAAGCAAGAACAAGCACACACTGTTGCTGTTGGTGTAAAATTATCCAATCATGTGGCATCCAGGAGCCTCTTTTGATGTCTTAAGTCAAAAGAAGATGTCTCACAAAATGAAATACTATGTTAAATGTAACTGCATTAGCAGTTTTATTCATCTCACGAGCCCATCATAAATGTAATTCCTATGTGCTAAATAAGAAATGTGGAATATTGTATACATACATTAACAGAAGTCATAATATGTTTATGTGTCTTTAAAGGTGACCTCAGCCAAGATATCAATGGTTTAGCGTGAGTCAAAATAAAAAAATGGTTTTATAGTCATCTAACCACAGCAGCACTGAAAGAAATCCCCAAATGGATTAGACTGCATCTAATTAAATGCATTTTAATAACACTCATTTGGAATGGTTCATTACAAGTTCAGCTCTATTGATAGAGCAAAGCTAATGAGGGGGTGGAGCTGGCTGGGGGAATGCATATAAAAATGTTGCCAAAAAAAGAGAATTGGGTCATTCTGTGGTTGCCTTAATCCCACCCTAATCTGAAATGCAATAAAAGCACAGGAGCCCTGTGTTCAACCCATCTAAGCCAGAGTGTGTATTTGGAACTCCAGACACCGCTGACATTGATTCAGATCCAAAAGCCAGCGTGACACAAAAACAACCCACAGGAGACTTGCAGTACAATTTGCTTCTCTGGAATAATCAGAGTCCCTTTGTTTAACCCCAAAGTAACTTGGTAAAATTTCCCTGCTGCAGTAATTCAGTACAAATGTGAAAATAAGGTTGGGTATTGAGGATTGGAGAATGGGAGAAATCACTCAAAAAATATGTCTGTTTTTCACTTGGAAGGTCATGTCTCTTGACTTTATCAAAACCAAATCTGAAAATATCAGCTGAAAGAATGATTCATGAGGCACAATGCACATCAGACATTTCATGTTCAGTGCTGACTGAAAAAGACAAGGACGGTGGTGCTGAAAATTTCAGAATGGCCCTGTGGCATGCTGGACACTGCTGCTCCAAGTCCTTCCGTTAGCACAGCCATTCCAAATTAAGACTGGCCTCCAGACATGGACACATCTGTGTGCTATGCTGGAATCTCTGGGTTACCTCTGTGGGCATTGTTATACAACAGGACAGACTATTAATACTGGAACAGACTGAGGGTAGGATGGACCATTTCACTCTAAGACACAGTGTTGTAGGGACAGATAGAGGGCTTGCAAAGCCAGTCCCTGGCACCAACCTTTTCCCAAACAAACAGGAAGAGAATAGTTCTTGCAGAGGATCCATCATCCTCTCCGTCACCACTTTGCACCTTAGGTGTCACTGCACTTTATGTTTCTAGGACAGAGGTCGCTGAAGCCCGAGACTTGTCAGTCACCAAGAGGCACGTCACCACTTCCTGCTCAGTGTCAGTCCCTTTATCATGGAGTGTTTCCACAGACAATTAGCAGCAAAGAACAACAAATACATTTCTGCTTTTGGAGTTGGGTGAGGCAAGAGGGGGCTTAACGGCTTGCAGTGTTTACTGTGGAAGTGCAGCATAAGCCCTCACATACCCTAGACACAAACATACACAAACACATGAGGAGAGATAGTATGCCTGTGTCACTGTTCCACTCTGACCACTAAAGCTGGGGGCATGAGGAAGGACTTCCTGCAGGGGGGAGACCCTCAACCTCTTTCGTGGTTGAACAGGTGGGGCTGACCTGAAGGGCCAGTGGCATATAGGTATATATGTATCATATACAAGGGTAATAAATCCGCAGTTCATTTCAGCAGAACAAAAGCACACAACTGGAAGGTAGTTAATGGTAAATTTCATACTGATACTAGGATGATTTGTTATTTGTTTTTCAGTCACAGAATTGTAAATGCATGTAATAGTTTACCAGGATTTGTACAGAGTGTTCAAGGACACCAAGCTTGTCATTGATATGTTCTAGACTGTAGGCCGAAAGATAAGTCTATCTGGGCAGAATGGCCTGTTCTCATCATTAAACTTATGTTTTTAAATTTTTATGTAGCAATTCAAAAAACAAAGAGAAGTGCAGTGACAGATAGGTGGAAAGGTTACCAAACAGACAAAGGCTTGTAACTGATTCCAATAGTTTCAGTTCCAGAAATAATTCACAATGAATGAATAATAAAAGATGCTGGAACCCTCACCAACCTTCAATGCCAAGACCCAAATGTGAAGGGGTTAAATCATATATTGAAAGGAAAGCAAGATACTATATAAAATATATTTTTTTCTCTGAATAAGCTTCTCTCCAAGCTCTGCTACTGCCCCTAGCCTCACAATACCAAATTATACATTGTACATATCAGCACCCCATCAGGTCCTCCCTTGCCTCTGTAACCACACTTATTGGCAGGAGAGAAGGACAGAAGTGGAAGTGGAAAAGTAGGGGGGGAATATTAGTCCCACTACACTGGAACCATGCTGCAGGCAAAGGCAGCTTCTCACCCCATTGACCCTGTGATTGGTATTCTTTGTGCCTTGACAATCACAATGTCTGGAACAGTGATATGCTGGGAAAAGCTGGTCAAACACATCACACATTTGTAGTAAGCCTGACACTTTTTCCACTACTACAAATGTTTCAGGAGAAAAAACAGAAACAGATCAGCCTTTCCTCTTCTGGGAAGTGAAAGCCCCGAGGATGCATGTGCATATTGCTAGGCTGAGAACATTGATACTGGTGTGTTTAGTCTGTGTTCTTCAGCTGCAAGTTGGTTGAGTGTAGGTGTGTATGCTTAGAGAACACCATATGTGAAATCGATCAGTTGCAGGAGGTAAAATGATGTAAACACTTGCAGGAGGTAAAATGATGTAAAGCAAGAGGCCAAAATTGCATATCTATATCTGTAAAACAAAACAAACAAGAACAAGAAAATATATAGTATATAAAAACAGGACCTTCCAACAAGGCAAAAGTTCATTACATTGTTGTCATTTAGCAGACACTCTTATCCAGAGAGACTGAGATAGGTTACAGTTTTCACCTGTTATCCATGTGTACAGCTGGATATTTACTGAGGCAATTCTGGATTTAGTACCTTGCCCAACTGTACAGCAGTAGTGCCCCAGCAGGGAATTGTATCAGCAACCTTTTGGTTATCAGCCCTGCTCCTTACTGCTGTGCTACACTATCACTGCCTTACAATGGCGTACAATTGAATAGTGATTTTTGCCTGCTTTTATATTTATATGAAATATAAATTAAATATAACTGCACATAGCATGTATTTAATTTATATGCACTCACACACATCCACAAATGCTCACTATTTTGGTATCAACCCTGTGTGGTTCTGTCAATGAAGGCAACTATGGGATAAATATGTCTTCAAGGGGAAGGATACTCCAATAAGGCCAACATCATCATTATCATCATAAATGGCCTTCATCTCCTTCCCTGTCACAGATAACTGCAACAATGAGGATTACATTTTTTGCTTAAATACCCAGACAAAGACTAAAAACCTTGGTCTGTATATGTGTCAAAGGCAGTGTCTGTCAGTAACTAACTCTTCTTGTGACCAGGAGGTGTTGTTTTTCAGTAGTGTCAGAAAATGTTAAGCAGAGGCATTTTGTGTGTGTGTGTGTGTGTGTGTGTGTAGATGCAACATCATTAAATTGTTCTGTTTGTTTCCAGTCAACAAGCTGGTGTGATTTGCTGTGAATTTTTTCTACTTACTTTTGGTGATATGTTAGCTTTACTTACTAGAGTAAACACCAAGCAAGATGCATTTGATATTGTATCCTCCCTGTGTCTATGCTTCTTATTCATAAGTCAAAGAAGATACAGTAAGATAAGATGTTCAGATGTAAGATGTTCATGACCTTTTAAGGTGACTTCTACTGTACCCAAAATGAGGGTGAAAATTATATTTCAAGAGTAAATGTGTGCCTCTAATGAATAATATATGCCAATTAAGATGAACCGAGGCATCTTTTGTAAATAGGATTAGAGAATGTGAAATGAATGTAGACGGTGACATAGCTATGATCATAGCTTATTATTACACACCAGTTGTTCACAGCCTCTCCTCTACATTTTAAATGGAATTAGTGTATCTATTGTTAACTAAGGTTCTCTTGTGTCATTATCTCTACAGCTAATGGCTAGATGTTCAATAATCTAGAATTCATCCTCAACTGACTTTTCTGACATCCAGCTGACAGAAATGTGAAGCAAAGTGTGTTTTGTATGTGTGAGTTATGCCCCATGTTAAAATATACAGGATCTCCAACAGATTCATTAAAAATGGACAGCTTTCCAGAGCTCAGACAGGCAATGAAACAGGCAGAGACGGAACCAACACACAAGCCCCTCCCAACAAGTAGCACCTCACAATCTGTCACTGGCCCTGCTCTTATCGTCTTCCCTAATAAAATGAGGAGGGTTCTGACCCAGGGTCTTCCACAAATTAAAAGTAAACAGCAGCTCCCCCACTACCCCCCTTCTCATAAATCTCTCCATTCATTTTTATTTTTAACTGCCATTTGGTGAAAAGGAAGCTGCATATTGGAAGTTTAGAGTTCCCTTATCATAACAGTGAGCTTTTTGTTGTCATTGATTTGCACCCCAGTTCAAGTTCATCACATATTCTTCACCTTATCTGCTCAAAATGGACATAATGGAAACAACGCAATATCTATTATGAGTCTTGGTCTAAATATGGAGCTCATTAAAGATTGCCATATTTATGGTTTCATCTAATCTGTTTTGTTAATGTGCAGGTCACAGAGTCCTGCTTCATGACCATAATTATAGTTTCCAACACATGCACATGAAAATATTGTGTTTTCAATTTCCCATAAGGACCAATCACATTCCTCCTCTTTAGAGAAACAATGAGTGTGTGCTTTAATTATGAGTTGAGACCCTGGAAGTAGTTTTTGTTTCTTAGCAGACTTTTGGGGAAATTTCCTCTCAATACAGGAGAATGGGGGAAATAAAGAGGAACAGAATGATTCTCAATGAATCATCTCTTTCAAACTAGTCAGTCATGCCTGCCTTATTGTGCCTTATTCACTGAGGTGATCACAGAGCTCACTTGCATTTAACTGTTAGTTTAAGTTAAGGATAGATGTTGAACCCAGAATATGTTTCTGTATTTGGCGGGTACTTTTGTGTAAGGTGGCGTCTCAACATTTCATCTTGATTTGATCAACTCTGGAGCATGGGATATTCCTTGATTTGTATTTATCTCATTACGCATTACTCAAACTAATTATATCAGACTAAAAAGGATTTTACTTTCCATAGTGTTGTTTTCTTCTGAGTTAGCCAAATGAAAGAAACAACAAAGACTTTTGGTATTTTGGAATTGCAGATCTTAGGAGACTGGCATCAGTCATTTTTTACCTTGTTTTTGAGGTGTTTTTCCAAAACAGTTTGACAACAGTGTTTCATTTCTACAAACAGCTCAAGTTGCTACAAATCAATCCTACTAGAGCATAATTACAAGTTTCATTTTCATTTTAGTAGTAGTATTAAACCCTTACTGTGTAGCTGTAATGACACTCATACGTGGAAATATACCATAGCTAAGCATCCCAAACCCCCAGGGTTAAGACACCCTTAATATTAATCAAGCAGGCATGCATCGCCTTACTTCAAATGCCTTCTGATTTATGGTAATGGGATTGTATGACATGTAAATAGAGGCCATCTCAACACAAAAGATCATGTGTGCTGTGTTCTACACATGGAAGATTATAGACTTGTTCAAACATGCACAGCTGTTATCATTTATTCATAGTTCAAACTCAGATCTATTTTTACATTCCCGTCTTCCATAATTATTCAACGTATAATAGAGCACAGATCATTTGCCTTGTGCTGTGTGGAAGGATTTAGCTCTTTCACCCCAGAAAAAGTTCTGCAAAGGATTTGTGGAGGAGAGATATAAATTTTAAAATGTTAAAATATCTTTCATCTCCTCTTTAAAAATCAAGTCACACAGAATCAAAGGGAGCAAAAAACACAGAAAGCAAAGTTTCACCCAAACAGAGACCACTGGCTGAATGTGGACAGTTGGGATCACAGGAGGACTCTCTGTCAGGACCCAGTGACTTTGAAGCTTTACCTTTTATCTTATCCGCCTGCCATCTTTATATCTCCTCTTTCTCTCAAACCCAAAGGCTTGGGGTCTCTGTGGACATCCCAACATATATCATCTAGTGCCTCTCTTCATCTGTACATTTCTATTCACAAAGTAAGAGAGACTTTAATGGCAAATTACAAAAGTCACAAATGAATTTTTTCTGCAAAATGTACACAATACTTCAGTATTAACAATAATTCATGCTGACATGTAAGTCACTTAAACAAAATTTATTTTTGATGCCCTGTTTCTAGGGCCTAACATTTATGATGTCTCAGTGGAAATAGTAATGAAACCAACACTATCCAAAGAAATATATCCTCCAATAAATAAATAACCTTTCAACAATCTGTTGTGAAATTTTCCTACAATGTCAAACTCCCATTAAATACACTAATATGCCAGTTTCTGAAAATAAATTTCTCATTTAATTTCAATTTTGTTGTTTCTGTTGAATGTGTAATCACATGCTGTTGGGTTAGTTTAGGAAAATGCAATGGTACCAGAATTTTACCATACCATTACCCCCAGAGATGGGCAAAGATACATCAAAATGTATCTTGTTACAAAATACAAAATACCCCTCAAATAAATGTATCAAAATAAAATACAAAACACCGGTGCCAGAAAAATTTATCAAGACAAAATACATGTATTTTGTATTTTCAAAATACAGGAAAATACATTTGTAAAATTTGGCATTCTGAATTTGTACAAAATGGCAGACCATTCAGATTTTTATAATGTACACAAGGCTCTGGTAAGAGTTTGAACCCTACAGGAAGGAAGAACAGGAAGTAGAAAGTTACTGTATCTAAGCAAAACTGTAAAAAAAAAAAAAAAAAAAAACTGAAAATAGTATGTCTTGTACAGTATGTAGAAACTTGCTCTCTGTCCAATTCAAAGACATAACAGTTGAGACCCAACCATTTCAATTATTAGCCTATTTAGTTGCCTTTAAGAACAATTAACTTTTCAAATATTTTTGGTGTTAAGCACCTCCTGTGCGGATGGAGTATTATTCCTGCAAATGAGAACAGTCTCTCAACCGGAGCTGAAGAGGGGAGGGTTGTGTTAGCATTGCTAGCTTGATATACTACAATGTTAACCACCATGTACCATGCAATATGTAGCCAGACATAAATTATACATCTAGTTAACACATGCTGGCTACCCATGGCTAACCAGTCTTGTATGCTCGCCAAGCTGTTTCATGTTGTTAACTATCCAAGCCAACATGTAACACTAATTAATAACTAGCTAGCTAGCCTTCTGGCTTACTCACTTCTTTAGCCACCGGGCCACATGTATGGATTGTTTTTATCTTTAGCCTTTAACTATGGCGCTCAACATCCGTACATTCTAAAAAGTAAGATATACTTTATATGGTTATTGCAGTTCAGATTAAATGTTTACCTTGACGGACAGTCCACTGCACTGGTTGAGACAGGAAGCATATGCTGGCTTGCTTGGGGAGGGTGCACCTCACAGAAGATGAACTTGATTACAGAAATACTGTGGGTAGTGTGGGCTTACAAAATCACTGTGTGTGAGTGTGTCTAAGTGTATTGTTCATCATTTTAAGATGTATTTACATGAATTTTTTATGTTTTATGAGTCATGGAGAAAGTATTTTGACTATTTTGAAAATACAAAATTACTCCACTCTAAAGTATCTTGTTACAAATTACATTTGAATTTTTTCAGCCCTGTCAAATACAAATTACAAAATACTCAAAAGTAATTGAAATAAATATTTCAAATACGAGTAACAGAAATACTGCCCATCTTTGATTACTCCTTTACCGTCAGCTGTAAAGTGCAACCATGAAAACAACAGACATCGTAACAGTAGACACATTGTCCATATATAGTTAAAGCTTAACATTTATATGATGTAACAGAAATTTTGTGTGAACATCATTTTTTATTAGGTAATTGCCATAATCCTGCTCCTCTTCCTTGGCTTGAAATGACTATTTGACTATTTTATCAGGTCAGTCAAAATTCCTTTCCTATCTTTTTTCACATTGCTTTTTCAGGAAAGTTCTTAGGTGAATAAAAGGAAACAGCCAAACATTTTTGGAGAGCTATTTCTATCTCTAATGGTCAAATATGTTTCAGAATTGGAATGTTTTGCCCTTTATTAGACTGATGGTCACGCATGATCTCAGCTGAGAGGGATTTAGTTTCATGTGTATTTTGCCAGTCCTTTGAAATAGAACATCTTCAATTCTCTATTTAGTGAAACAGCATTCATTATGGTCAATGCAATGACAGCATCATATAAATATCTCAAAAGCCCATAACAAGTTGTGAGGCACCCTCTTGTCCTCTCAGCGAGTCTTTCTCTGCCTTTTGCCTGTTTGGACCTGTATGGAAGCCTCTTTTTCTGTACACACGAAGCCCATTCCTCTGTCATTCGTGGCGTAACCTTGAGAGGGCAGGGCCGCTGCTGCCCGGGAGCGGAGCGCTATCTTTAGCCAGGGTGGAGAGGGAGCTGTGCCAGCCTCCTCCTCCTCCTCCTCGCCTCTCCTCTCAGTTCACTGAGCACTCTGCAGAATTGTTACTGGGCAGACTAGGACAATCCAACTTCCAACCCCAACAGAAACACGTGCCTCCCTGTTTTTGTTTCAGAGTGAATGACTTGGAAATGTTGCCCTTGAATTTTTGCCGGGAGGGATATACAGGGCTCAAAACACTTAGTATAGCATAACAGATTTTGCATAACGTACCAGATAGGCCGACATCTTCAGCCCCCTTGCATGTGCTTGTGTGTTAGGGAACTCAGGCGCAATGGAAGTGCAAGCAGTCATATCCATTGGAGCTCAAAGACTTCTCATCACAGATACAGTGCTGCTTTAAAGTTTGTGAACCCTACAGAGATGGTCATTATTTTGTATAAAATATTAAAATAAATAAATAATCTCTGGCATCTGCTTTGAGGGATTTTTGCCCACTCCTCCTCACAGAATTCAGGCAACTGAGTGAGGATTGAGGCCACTTCAGGTGCTGCCACAGCCATTCTTTGGTACATTTGCTTGAATGCTTTGGGTCGTTGTCTTGTTGGAAGACCCAATTTTGACCCAGCTATAGCTCCTTGACTGATGGCTTGAGGTTCTGTTCACGAATCTCCTACTATACCTCAGAATTCATGATTCTCTTATTGATGTGGAGTCATCCAGGACCAGAGAAGGTAAAGCAGCCCCAGATCTTGACATTTCCAAAACCATGGTTGACTGTTGTGATAAGGCTCTTTTGGAAGTAGGCATTGTTGGATTTTCACCCAACACAGTGATTTTGTTTGCAAGCAAAAAGGTTCATTTTGGACTCATCTCTCCAAAGAATGGACATACAAAAACTTTCAGGTTTGTCCAGGTGGTCTCTGGCAAGCTTAAGATGGGCAGTTTGGTTCTTTTTTGACAGCAGAGGCTTCTTCCTAGAATCCTAGCAACCCTCCAATGAATGCCATTTTGATTCAGTGTTCTTATTGTTGAAGCATGCACAGTTACCTGAGATGATGAAGTGAGGTATGCAAATCTTTAGATGTTATGTTTGGGTTGGGTTTTACCTGATTTATTATTTTTCTAGTGGCTCTTGGAGATATTTTGGAAGGGTGTCCATTTCTAGGCTTACCATCATGTTAAATGCTTTCCACTTGTAAATTTTTTGCCTCACAGTAGCCTGATTGAGCCCAGATCTTTCTTTTCCCAGACTGATGTGCTCTCACTACCCTCTTCCTAATGTCCTGTGAGATCTCCTTTCCTCTTAGCATGGTGTGTTTTCATTCATTTCTATGGGTAACACCAATCTGACCAGGTTTCTTATCTCTATTTATCAGAGTATTGCCCAAACTATTTCCTAAAGATCTCTCCTTTGATTGCTTAATTTGGTACCCAATTATTTACCCACCTCATTCTACTCACCACCTTGATTTAACCAATGCAACTTAGGGTTCACTTATTTTTGCACCTGCACTATTTCCTTTTTAATTTTGGTTTTCTCCACACATGATTTCCGCTAGCCCAACATTTGGAATTGGTTTATTTCAGATAAAAGACTGGTTCTTCTTAAATAAACATTTCATGGTAAAACCTAAAGAAATCGATACTTTCACAAGGAGTTCACATACTTTCAAGCAGCACTTTATGTTATTCATCACAACCTTAATGCATGGCCAAACACTAATGTGTTTACAGACAGTTAACCGTTTTCAGAAAGTCACTTTTTTAAAAATTTGACAGTACACCTGTGGAGATTGCTAAAAATGGGATGAACCGGGATGAATCATATTGCTAAATGGCACATTAGTTTAACAGCATGCATGTATGTCACAGCAATAAACTTCTGAATTGAATGCATGACGCATTTTCAATAACTCAATCAACACCCTCTTTGTGTATTTTTGAGCAAAACTGCAGGTAGGGTTTCTGTAGACACATTATTATTTAAGTGAAAACCATGGCCTGTTTTTGTGCCCATAGCCAAATGTGGAGGACAAACTAAACCAATGGGTTGGACTGGGAGCAGTGCCTTTGCTTTACAAAGCCCTCCTCTGTTAGATGACTACTGCACATCCTTACTGTCCAAGACCAGAAGTCGGGAAGCTTGGCATTGGTGTAACTTGGGTGCGGCCCAAAACAGTATGACCTTTATGCTGACCTTGGCACCCCATAACCAGCACACATTCAATTCCAGACTTATGCTGAGAGTGAGGGGTAAAAAGTGGAAGTGAATCCCTCTGTCTAATACTCCTCCTCTCTGGTGTTCAGATCACCTGCAGTCCTGCGAATGTGCATCTTGTCTGAAGCATAGGCAGATCAGGCCACGTGATCCGCTCACCTCTCCCGAGACCCGGGGTTAAGAAGGGCCCCATTGTGTTCAAAGCAACCTGACTTCCTCTGCTGTATCTCAGCCAGGACAGGATCAGGGCCACCTTTTTCTCAATGCTTCCTTCGTTCAACGGGTCATTTGAAAGGAATACAATGGAAACCATATGGGAAAAACGACTATTTCTTCTTTTTTTACTTGGGACATCCAAGACTGAACTGCAAATACAACTGTAGTCTATTATCTGATCCGGGGTTGATCTGGGGATGTGAGAGGTGGGGGAAGGGAAAGGGTGAACTGGGAGGGTGAGGGGGAGATGCTCTGTGGTGGATAAAACAGATGGTGTCCTCTGTAAACCGTCCTGTTAATATTTCTCATTAAAAACATCAGGTTTTTACATTGAAAATAGATTTCCTTCACAATTAGGGCCTTTGCACATAGAGGGAAGCAGTCAACAGGTAATGAAAATAATGCCTGACTCCATCATCAAGAGTTAATGACTCTCAACAAATGATTGCTTCGTATGGAAGGGCAAGGGGCACAACTGAGTGTGTGTAGCAGCACCTGGAAAAAATACAATGATCTACAAGGCCTAAAAACTTCTCACAGGATGGATGTTGCTGTCAGGGCTGCTTTAAACGGGTGATGGAATCTTGACAAACCTGATAATCGCTGGCGCTTTCATATCCTGTCCTCCGCAGGGAATTTTGAACATGAGCTAATGAGTGAAGAAACAACAGCCTGGCAAAGGCAAAGGACTTCACTCCCATATCTCTGACACGTTTTTGCAATTACCACATAAGAGGCTGAAACACTCTCTGCTGACTCTCCAGAGGTTCATGGACAAGGCTTTAGTGCTCTTATCTTTAATTAAATACAGAACAGCCAATTCATACACACATGCACACGTGCATGTACACACACACACACACACACACACACACACACACACACAGGTGAAAACAACCTCAGCCATCTGCAACTATTTGCACTGTGGAACGTCCTTATTAAAATAACAATGCAGCCAGCTACCGCTTAACGTGCCTCTTCAATGGCCTTACTTCAGCGCATTGTAATTAAGGCGTCCCTAATCATCTTAGTTTACATATTAATCCATTTGGACTCCTTTTGGGGAGTTGCTAATCTCAGTGTGCTGCAGAAGGGTTTGTGGTTTTGGAAGAGGTAGAACTGTGCTGGAACCACATCCAGGGAGGCAGGCCCATTAGGAGAGCATTTGGCATAGACATCACACAGCTTAACTTTGCCCTTACAGGTTAAATCAGGGCAACAGCTAGTTAAATCTGCAACAGCTAGAAAAAGCTAAATACCATCTTCCGAGGCTACCAATACAGCATGTTCTCAACCAAACAGAGACCTTACACAGAATGTTACCCCTGAGTGTGACCCCTGAGCCCTTTGCTGCCTTACCCTAGTGATTATGGACATGGAATGTAGTTACTGTAACATTTCTTAAACTTGTATGACTGCTGGGGCTTACAACCTGGGCCCATATTACAGAAGAACTTTATCACCTATGCCTGACAAAGGATTTTTCCTAAATGGGTATCACAGAAGCACAAAATAATATTGGTATCTTATGTCACACATCCTGTCCTAAGTAAATGTAAGATATATGTTAGGAATCCTAAATTAGAATAAAAATTCAGCTAATTATTTCTGTATGAGGTCAGTGGGTCAGACTGAACTACTTAGCTAGCCACATAAGTAAAAAAGGGAGAGAAATATTAGGACTTAGGCTTTAGACTTATTGAAATGGAATTGTCTTCTTGTATATAAACAAAAAAAGCTGGCTAGCTAGTCATCTAGAGTAGTAAAGCTGTGGCACTGTTACTAATGTGGTTAACCAACTAGCTGTTTTGTTAATGTGGGATTAATAAGAAAATTAATTTAACTATCTAGCTACCTAATATTCCCTGAAAAGATAAATAGCAATTGCCATGTTGCTATAATGTCTGTAGTTAACAATGGTGGAGGTCATTACATATTGTAAATTTAAATTAACTAGTCAGCTGATTGATTGATCAGCTAGGTTGTTTTAATGCTGTAAAGCACCAGCCCCTGAAGACTCCACATATATAAACACTAAGAGGCACAGTGCCTAACTTTACTAACTTAACCAACTAGTGAATAACAACATTATATACAGTATTTCCCTTTATTTCATCAAATATTTTGACAAATATTTATGGTACTACTGCTACTCATCAGTTACAGTGTTTCAATGTTTGGAAAAAATCCAAAAATGTTTCTCATTGCAATTTATAATTACAAATGAAAATGTTGTCTAAATGATAATTGTGTTAATACAGATTGTCTGAATATTGTCCCATTACATCCCCATCCCTTGCTACAGAACAGCATTAGCTCTCAGTGACATTGATGCCAGTTCATAAAGAATATTATTTTGAAGTTGTACCACCTTTCACTCGATCTTAAAATTTAAAAAAATAATTTATGATGTGAAGGATTTAGAACCCATCTACAATATACATTTTTCCAGCTTCAATTAAAAAGCATGGTATAATTAGGGTCACATATTCTGTCATGACAAATGTGCTAAACTTTTCTCTGAGATATGATAATATTTGATCATTACGATGTTTCAATAATACAGACCCTCAATTCCAAAAATTGTGACAGCTCTGAGAGTACACACAACACTGTTGTCCTTTGAAAAAGTGCAAAATTGCACTGTGCCAAATACCTGCAGGGGTAAGAAAAGTCATGCAGAATATTGGTCTAATCCTGTGCTAAATCGGCTTGTTCTTGGCTTGGCTTGAATTTGATCACTTTCTGTCTGTTCAGATGGTGATGCTGATGCAACAGTCATTACTTACGAGTGAGATCTAATTACATTAGCATGGATTCAGATCTGGCTTATTCAAGTAAAGGGGCTTTAACAATAGCCTCATCGTGCTATTTCATCATACTGTTTTCCTTCAAGGTCAAGTACGCATTATGACAAGATACTTGGATCGACTGGCTGTCTCCCCAAAACAAACTTCACCACCCCCAAACCCCTGCCTCTCGTTGTTGACCCTTCATATGTTAATTCACCCCACAGTTGACCAAAATAGTAAACTAGGCTAATCAAGTTAACAGCCCATTAGCAGTATGCATCATTCATATACAATGAGCCATTCAGATCCTGAAAGAGTTCAAAATTCTCCATTCTAAAAGTTAGAGCAGTACCCTCCAGGGTAAAAACTGCATTACTCAATAATTTATCCCCATCTATCCTGTTTTATCCATTCACCTATTGAAATTTAGCAGTGACAAATGAGGAGATTTGATTTTGAAAAGAAAAAGTGTAATTAAGCTTTAAAGTCATGCTGCTTGAATAATTCAGGCGCAGAGCTGTCTATGCTAATTTTACAGTGGGGAGGAGAGAGGGAATGTGCTTCAGAGGCAGGCTGGGCTTTAAAAGTGTGCGTACGTGCCTCTCCCTCCTCTGCATTGCAGTAAACTCTCTGCACCTGCTGGAGGCTACAGAGGCAGGCTGCACTTCTGCCACTCCCACTGGTGCCAGCTCGCTGCTCTTCACCTACTTTAATATCGACATTGAGCCCTGCAGTATGTCACAGAACCCCCCATCAGGTCATTTGCATTCACCCTTTTGATTGCGGATGCTCACCTGTCATTGGCCACGTAGCTCAGCGCAAGCCCCATGTCAAAAGAGACTGCATGGCCGATGACAGCGTTTCAGTTTGTCTACCCAGAAGTAAAATAGAATACAAAACACACGGGGTTCCTCCCCCGGTGAGTTCAGTATCTTCTCATTTTTCTGTAGAAGTGTTCTAGCTTTTTCTGCATGACGGCAGCTAGATGCTGCATAGATCAGCACTGACCTACATAGTTGTCAGCAGATAGGAGGAGAGTAAAAAAAATCAGTTTTAGTCACGACAGCAGAAAAGCTGTAGGGTGTGAGTAGTTGCGGTGAATTCCCTGCAAATGTCAGACCAGATGCTCTGAATCCATATCCTAAGACTTTCACATTTTGAGTGATCCTTTTGTAGGGTTGTTCTTTGCTAAATGGTGTGGTAATTTATAAGCTACTGAAACAACACCAGAATATCTTTTCTCATTGGTTGGTTTGTATGAGGACACATGAACATCTATCATGTTGTCAGAAGTCTGAGGCATTGGAACTTGCTTTCATTCCACGACACACAAACAATTTACAATGACACAATAGACTGGTTAACCCTAGCTGTCAGAAATTGTTTTGTTGCTCCCAGAACTTCTGCACCGGCTAAACAAGGAACTAGTGCGGAATGAATAGAAACTTATTAGAGGGAGCTGACCACTGACATCACAGCTCATTAATTCACTCAGGTCACTCAAAGTCCACACAATGTCTGTTTTATGTGCTGTTCCCACAATGTCAGAGACACACTATGGGAATGTAACGTGTCATTGTAAATGCGTTTTCAGGTGTACACCACATGTATCATGAATGTGGTTTAAAAATAGTAACAGCATAAATGCAGCTATATACAATATCAAATTCCTCATTAGACTTCCACATTAATTTATCTTTGAAAGAAAGGACACAGACCACCTCCAAATGTTCTATATTAGAGCTTTTTAATGGAGTTGCATTACTTGATGTCACCTCTGTAAATAAATGTCATCTGCAAGTCATTCATTTCATTTCATGAACTCAATTTCAGATACAGAAATAAAACAATGCCAGACAATAAGGAGTCTCCTGGAAAGAAAAAAAATGTGATTATCAATACAAAAACAATGTGATGGAAGAGTTTTTGTGTCTGAAATATTGATTGACTCTACTTATTGTTGGGTATACTCCTTTTTCTCTCTTAAACAAGTCAGTAACTGGATGAAAGGTTTCTCACAGTGTTTGTACTGTAATTCAATGATGGTTAACAATGAGGAAAGGAAAATTAAAGCATTTTCTAACATACCTCTGCACATTTTAAGAAATACCAAAGTTTGTGGGATATAAAACACTGACTAATGCAATGTGGTAAACGTCCTATCTCTCAAAGTCTGTAATGATCTCTAGAATCTGTCTTCTCTTCGAATGAATCAATGAATTTACTGCAGGCATTAGAGTACAAATTCTGCTCTGACCTTTCTGTTGAGCTTGGTCAAAACTGTCTCAGCACAAACAAAAACCCCTACCCTTCAGTAAGATGCAGTCTGTGGCTCAATCAGTGGAAAGGGCCTGGGACTGGTTAGGGCTATAGAACGTGGGTCGATTGTAGAGGAAGCAGTGTCTATGTTCTGTCACCTCTCATCTCTGCCTCCCACACCAGAGATACGGGATGGTCCCAACTACAGTGTCCCACAGTCCCTTTCATCTCAATAAAGGGAGTGATACTGTATGGGGATAGACTAGACGTATGGAAGAGGGGCCTGATGAACACAGTGAAATACAGTACATAGAGAACTTCATAAATATCTTGCAGGAATCACTGGCTGAAGCACCAGGCTGATTTAAAAAATGTGTATATGTAGCGAAGGCAGAGAGCAGTCACCCCATCCAGCCTCAAACCCGGGTCTACAGGGTACCAGTCCTGCAGCTTGACCACAACGCCAAAGAGCCAGGCTTGTTGGTATAGCAGTCAAAGCGCATACTCAACTGTAGTGACGGCACTCCGTCATAGGCAGTCATCACCAACTTGATGCCCTGCCCTCATGCCATGTTGTGTGTGTGCGTCTTTGTGTGTGTAAGAGGCTCAGCTCACAGACCTGGCAGCATGACTCAGCTGTGCTGCTCTTCCTATCTTGCAGGTCATGCTGAGTCAGCAGCAGAATCAGTAGGCACAATCACCTGTCACGATCTGATCTGATCATGCTGCCAGCAGTGTTGGTAGCTCTGCTTGAGAGACCGTCAGCAACACCCTGCAGCATTGGGAGACAGGAGGCTGAAGCAGGCAGTTTGGAGCCTTAATCCTCAGTCCAATAACAATGTACATCTGTTTGAAGAAGAAGGACCATAGCATCTACACAATGCCCTCATGGTACCATCTGTAATAGTTTCTGGAAATGAAACAGTGCCTAAGCACGGCTGTCTCCCTGTACTTTATGTAGAAGAGGGGCAATCAGGGGCTTCTCTTACATCCCACTTCACGGCAACTCGTTCTTGCAATATCTGTCGAACAGACCACTGGGCCTCCTTGTTGAGAATCTCCAGAGAAGCACGGTTCACTGCCATGGATAACATGTGGCACTGTTCAGTGTTAGTCTGATGACAGTAAGCCTACATGGAATTGACTTTCGTATTCCTCTAGAATGGGTAAAAGCCAACTGAGGAAGGGTTAGGAGTCACCCCTCATAACCCTAATGGGCGATAGGGTCAAATGCCAGTCATTCCCCAAATGCCCGATCCTTGTGTTTTAAACAATGTAAATTTTGCATTTTAGACATGGCATGAAGGATGCTACAGCACAGATAACAGGGATCAACACTGTAGCTTAGTCATGCTTATGCTTTTAAAGCTATTCTTTCCATGCAGAGGAGGGTCCATGTCTCTAAGGAATTCATTGAGCGGCGTGAGGAGTGCTGGGTTGCTGTCTGAAATGGTAGGCCTCCCCATTTACTCTTTATCATCATGACTGAATCATCCCTTATTTAATTGGAGCTCATGACTGAATGCAGTCATGAGGAAAAGAGTCAGACCTTGCCCTCCACTGCACAGCAAACATACTTGTGAGTACATTATTATGGCAAATTTAAAGGGCTTTTTTATTTGTATTATGTGAGATATATGACAAATAGTTGTGCGACTGGTCATATAAAAGGTTGGATTCCCTTACCTCATCACAGTTCCCTGTAATTAATTTATTCCAGCAATACATTATCATTATATTCTATTATAATTATACCTGATCTTTCACACTGGGCCCTTCCTTGCAGTCCAGTCCCTCCAATGAAGGCTCCCCCCATCACTGGGAGCTACTGGGACATATGCCACTAGTACGTCCCCACAGAAAGTAACATGGGCCTCAGAGGGGAGTGATGTTGGCTTAGACAGGACCAAAACCTATGAGTGTGTGCAGGGAACTGTCTGCCACATTGTAACTGCCTTTACAGCAGAACCAAGCCTCTTTTTAAATGGGGAATGAGAATTGTATCTGTCAGACTGAATACAGGAGGCTGGCAGTCTGAGAGTCAAATTCTATAAGCGGAGATGAGGGGCTAGAAGCTGCACGTGTTGCGCCTCCACCTAGAATGTCACCTGTCACCTGTTTCCCTCTGCATATTACCAGTCAGACTGGATGACAATCATGCTTTACCTTGCTGGATCTGAACAAGTCTCATATATCCTGTGAGTTGCCATATCAGTTTGGAATGAATGGTAGTGATGTGCGAGGAATCCATTTTACATGTCTGCACTCTTCTAAACAACCATTAAGACCCTCCCTTGCCCTCCATCCAGCAGTGTATGCAGCAAGCTCCTGTGTCAGTATCAAATTACCCAGTGAGGTAAAAATATGCTCCACTTCCAGTCAGCTCACAAAATAGGGAATAATGCGGTGAAAGGGAGCAGGAGGACAGCTGAGGCCATTTTAACAACTGAAATTGCTTTCTGTGGCAGATGTGCGTTAAGGAGTTGACAGGCAGGTGGAGAGACAGAGAGGAAGCCCACGGCATTGGCGGCTGATGCTAGTGCACTCCTCTCCTGCAAGAGAAACATCCTGAAATAGGCCCAATCAGGGGATGGGAGGAAAGGAGCGCAATTAATCCAAGAGTGGCCTCTTGAAGACTCTTCACTCCCATGAGATGTGTGGGATTTTCATAAGACAGAGGCCTCACTGGTTCAGTGTTACTGGTTTAAATCACTGAGGCTGCTATTCATCTTAGCCATTGTGTGCATAAGGATGTATGTTTCTATGTATGAGTGTGTGTCATAGACCAGGATAGTGTGTGTATGTGTTTATGTGTATGTGTGTATGCTTGTGTGTGTGTGTGTGTGTGTGTGTGTGTGTGTGTGTGTGTGTGTGTGCGCAGGTATGGTTATGCAATCCTTATCTGCAATGGGTGTGAAAATAAAATGGGAATCATAGCTTCTCGAGGCTCTGATTAGACTTGCCAGAGTATTTCTTCACACACATTCATCCACATTTCCTGGGGCATCCACTGACTACATACATTTCTACTGATTTCTACTGTATTTCATGCACAAACTAATATACCAGCACATGTATTTACACACACACACACACCTAACAGTTTGTGTCAAGAAGCGATAGCTCTATTTGTAGCATCATGGTGACGTCACTTTCATTTTTGCTCTTGTTTTTGTTTGCATAATGACAGCTACAGTGCTGCGCCAGTAAAATCTGCTTTCTCCCTCCCTCTTTATGAGGCTACATTCAACTCACTTCTTGAGCATTCCCTGCTCTTATCCCAAATGGGACACCCCTGCCCCCTCCACCCACATCCTCCTCCTCCCCCCACTCAATCTTCCTTTCAGCATTTTTTGCTCCTTTGCTCTCTCACTCCCTCTCATTCTGTTCCTGTCCACTGATGTAAGTGCAAAACCAGACCAGAATATCCCGCTCTTTGGCGTCTCCTCCGTTTTGTCAGAGTGAGGTCCAGCAGCAGTGCCTCTAAACATACACATTCACAGCTGACAGGACAGTTTGCTGTTTGCTGCTATTTTTGCAGCTGGCCAAATACACTGATCTGACATATTGCACTCAGGCTGTAAGTCCCCCCAACACTGTTGTACAATGTAATGAGAGGCATGCTGATAGATTAAATATTGTGCATGTTGTTGTAATGCATGAATGATGTAGAATTCTTAAGCACATGATAAAACACAATCTTCATTATAATGAGACCATAGTATTGCACCAACCATACAGCAGGACTAAGGTTATGTTGTCAGCTGGGATTAAATGTCCTGTATGTTATGAACATGTACCTCAGCTCTGTGGCCTTCTAATCACGGGAGTGTATTGTTGAAGTGCTCTGTGTTAGAGTCAATTAATGCTCTGTTATGGCTGGTATTGAAACTCGGAGTTCAGCCTGCAGCCTCAGGGTTTGTTGCTGAGGTAGATGAGCAGGGTTGTCTTTTGGGAATAAAACTAGAATCAACGTTGTGTGATTTTTTTTTCCTCCTTACTCCAGGGCCAGCCCAATTAGCCGTCCCCCCCCATATACTGTGTGTAAATTATAATTATAAGCCAAAACACAAGTTCTAGAGTGCATTTGAAACACCACAATGTCCACCTTGCTGGTCGAAACAAAATTGAACTCCCCTCTGGTAGAAGAGTTTAATATAGCACTATTTATTTGTGTCTTTCATATCTAAGAATGTAACAAAAAAGCACTAGAGAGAGTATCTCATTGTGTAGGCTTAAACATAATGATATTAAATTGGCCCACAGAATGACTTGACTGTTAAGTCCATCATTTTCAAAGGAGAATGGCTCTATTTATGATGACACAAAGGAAATCTGCTGGGGTGAGAAGGGAGTGGGGTTTTTTGAGCATATGGGGCAGTTATTCAGCGAAAGCTATGGGAGAGTAGCACACCAGACACAGGAGAGTGGAGCAGGAGGTCCCAGGGAAGGGGGGCAGCAGGGTGTGGAGAGGGAGCAACCAAAAGGAGCACACAAAAGGAAAGGTTTTGACCTTGAGCTTGCAAATGGTCACTTTTGAAGTGCAACAAAGATTTTTGCAGCGATCTCAGAGAACTCCCCAAGAGCTCTCAATTCGATCATGTTTATAAAGCAAAGCCCTCATGTGGAAAAGTTTCTCACATGGAGATCCAACATTAACACTTTTGAGCCTTTCTATATAACATTTCCACTTCCCTGCTCTAAAAATAAACCAAGTTCCACTTCAGGGGTTTGACCTGTAGATAATGACTGAGAATGTTCAGTTTAAGGAAGCTGCAACCTACTGTGGAGTCTTACAGATGGAGAACGCAGATACTGTAAACTGATAGAGAGGGAACCTCTGAAGCCAGGAAATGGTGGGGAGTCGTGGCCATGGCACTGTTTGGGTTTAGAGTCTGCGTGATAAACGGCCTTTGCACACATCTGAAATAACTCTAACAAGTAATAAATTATACCTTTTTATGATGAAAACATCAGAACTATAAAACAGCCAACCCATAAAATTAAAGGAACAAACACAGAGCCCCCTGCTGAATGTAGTGAAAGAGCAAGAGCACTGCCCCTCCAGAGGAAAAGTCTTGATGTGATGGGAGTGCATTCCAATCCACAGTATAGAGGCATCATATACATAGAGACACACACACAATATATAGACAAACAGTGACCGTTGTCTGTCTTTATGACCCCCCATAGATAGAGAAAGAGACAGGCATTATTAGATATAATACACAATGCACACACGGTACATGTATACTTTGTTCGAAAAGAGAACTGAAATCAACAAATGCTTGTGACAAAAATGTTAGCCTGGTAACATGAGATTTCACCATCCACATGCTTGAAAGTTAAAATGCTGTTAAGTGTTATACCACCTCATAGGAGCATATCCAGAACAAGGGTGCACGTGTTCCGTGTAGAGACATATTAGCCTCTCCCAACAGTCATGTAAATCTGCACATTTTACCAGCAGGACATCTTGCCTGTGTCAGCCCTGTTTTCCAAACAAGGTGACTAGCAGTTAGAACAATGAGCCTGTCTGCTGTGCCTCTAGCAAACTCAAGTCCGCAGCCAAGAGATGAGGCAATGGAAATACTGTAAAATGGAGTGACTCAGTTGGGCTGTGTCTGTACATTCCCAGCAGGACAAACCAGGTGGAAGGGCTTTGGATGTTTACCAATCACTTTGGGGCTGAGCAGAAGCTTTCGTCTGGTGTACCACTGAATTATCGTTCCACTGAACTGGGGCTGTTTGTTAGTAGGGGCTGCAGGTGCACAGGGTCATGTTCTTTAGGAATGGTCCATTCACATGATGGTCTTTCAAGGTTCACAACATGCCCATCCCTTTGTGCCTGCCCTGGCAGTACCTCAGATCCTGCCAGGGGGAATTTAAGTTGGTAATCAGGGTTACCGTTGCCGAGTCCCCAACACTCCCCACTCCATGTGCCTTGCTTTCAGCAGATGGGCAAACGTGAAACAAAAGAGCACAGCAGTCCCCCGGATTCCCGCCAGGACTCGACATGAACCTTCTGAATGAATGAAGAGCCCCAGGGCAGAGCAGGGTCTGAGTAATCTCTTTGGAAAAGAGCGAGGGCTCAGAATAAAGGCAAAAGGGGAGTGAAAACAAAGAGTACAGTACTGTCCATAAAAGGACGGTTTGTAAGAGCCAACGACAAAGGCGGCGCTATGTAATCATTTTTTTTTCTCCACATGGATTCCCCTCTGTGCCCATGCCAGGGACATTGTCTCTTTCCCAGCCCCAGGCACCACTCAAGCTCATGCAATGCATTTGTTGGGCTGGAGTTACCTGGACTGTCACCAGCTAGCTACAGTTACTAAAACAACAACTCCTAAAACACATAAATAAATGCTCATATGACAATGACAAACATTTTAATATATCATCAAAGTTGTTCAGCTCAAATGTATTTGAAATATAGCAAAGCAAAGGAGAAATATATTGAAATATACCATATTTACATATATTCAATATATTGATTGAACTAAAGATATATTCTCAACATATTAATTTTGTGTGGGTGTGTACATTTACTGATGAAATGTAATATCTATAAATGCACACATATTAGTGTATACAAATATCAATACATTTCAATGCATTCCATATATATCTGAAAATATATAAATTACATATATTGTACCATTGTATACATCATAATACATGGTTATATAGACTGTACTTACTGCAATGTACACACACACATAATTTATACAGGCACCATACAAACACATTCCAAGCCTGCTTTAACAGGAACAGGCCTTTATCACAGTATGCACGGTGATATTGTTGGTGTCATTTTGATGTATGTTTAATGGCCCCAGTTTTGGTCCTTTACCACAGGATTGTATGTGTGTGCTGTTTCTCACCATTCATAAAAAGCAGCATTGGAAGTGATATGGTGGAGTGCTTGTGTCACTCTGGGGTAGGGCTCCCACTTCCTCATGTTGCATGGAGGGTTTCCTTTTAGCCATTCTTCAGTGACATGATCAAAGCCCCTCACACATGATCACATTCCTTCTTTTTTCATAATGGATGCTCCTATAAACCCTTCTTCCACAGAGAGCTTTATCATTTCAAAAAGGAAAAAAAATGGAGTTTTTACATGTCCCTCCTTACCTTGATAATAGTAGTTATCAAAGGAAGCAAAGAAAGTGCTTCCTTTGTATTGAAAAGGAAGCACACAAATAAATCTGAAATCCTTTCAAGGTTTCCTTGCTTGCTTCAGGCAATCCTACCATCATAGATAAAAATTAAATACACAAAGTGAATGAGAGAATTTACTTTCATAGCTATTGCTATTATTTTCATCTTTTCCCTTCTGTAGTGTGAATATGTGAACAATTCGTCTTATGTAATTTTGAATATGAAGAAAACAACTACATATGATTGACTAGCAAGCGAGGCTGGCTGTCCAAGTGACTACTTGAGCCAAGAAAGGTTTTATGTCATTTAACGTTACATTCATAAGAATTTTGCAACAACAGGATATTGGCAAAACGTAGTTTTTAGATGCCAAAGTAACTTAAATGTGACTGAAGCAACAGAACAGTAATATGCCATTGATGTGTGTGTATGTAGATTATTTATTATTCATTCATTAGGAGTCTATAATGAATCAAAAAATAGTCAATAAATCCACACAAACAAATATACCCATTGCATTAGCAAAACTGCACATGTACAAATTGTCAAAGTGTTTTCCAATCACTTCTTTAACTGTTGGCAGCAGTACAATGCAGTGGTACCTTGAAGAAAAATGTAACCGAGCTAGCTACAGTGGTTATTCTCACATTTGGAAGTAGTTTTCTCCATTGTAGAGAGCAGTTGATTCTGTTCCAGTATCTTAGTTTTCTGATAACATTGTGCAAATTCAGTCTTTCCCAAAATCAGCCAGCATGTCTCTTCTGCCATGGATTCACAAGCCAGTCATTTTTAAAAGCATGCGTCTCTTTATATGTGAAAATGAAAAGCAGGCCTGTAGCAACACAATCAAATCTTTCATGCTATCATGGTAGGTCATTTTGGCTACAATATCATCAACTGCATATAGGCAGCAAATGGTCCACTAAATGGGCCAGCTTGCTTGCTCTTTTTTTAATTAAATGTGCTCTGGTAACTCTCGGTTTAATTAAATGTGCTCTGGTAAGCAGCAAGAAACAGAGTGGTGAACAAATGCATGAAGAGTTTCTAGATGATCCCTACACAACTAATAAAGTCTACACCATCCTAAAGTATACAAAACCCAATCACCACTTCCTTTTTGTGTCAGCTGTTGATGACATCAATCCTCCACCCCATATCCTCCTTTATTCTATTCCTCCGTATGATGTCCATACTGGGAGGTGGACAACCTTGGCCTATGGCAAGGTAGGACCCCTTCCTCAGACTCCAAGCCACAGGGCTGTACCCCTGTAGCCTCATCATTAGCAATGCCTCTCATTGTATTAAAATTCATATCTACTGAATTCATTTTGATTTTTTTTGCAGTTTTACTATACTGCTCAGATATTGTTCTGAAGTACACTTGCTTCACTGCTTGGGACAGTTAACCTTTGTTGCTGTGTAAAAAATTGTATGCATTGCTAAGACATCCTCTTTCTATCTGAGAATATAAGCTAGTTATGGCAAAATTCAAACCCAGTTATGGCAAAATTCAAACCCAAACAACTCTTATTGAGTTCAAGGGGATGTGTATCACTGCATATATGATGTCCATCCATGTCATCCATGTCATCCTTGATGTCAAAACAATCAGTGGCAATCACCATCACTGACTGCTAGATCTGACTTCAGATCTAGCACCTTCTTCAGCTCTGTCTTGCTGGGTTTGTCTCCTCTCCATTAAGTTGCTATGGAAAAAAGGTCAATGGTTTAAATAGTTCAAGACAGCAACCTGGGCATACTTGGAAAGGCCTCACATGAAGATTTGAAAACAGTGCACATGGCATCAGGAGCTATAAGGAGCTATATGTGATGTTATGTTTTAACCGATGAGAATGCCCATGTACAAGGAAAATAGCCAAAAAAGAACAGTCAGTGACTGCAGCCATGCAGCCATGGCAGTTAGATTGCAGTTCTCAGCATCTCCACCAGTGCCAGACCCAAAATATCCAGCAACTACCCTCATGTATGTCAACATGGAGACAGTCGCGGGGAATGTCAGTGGGCAGCATCCTCCTCCTCTGAAGCAGTGGTGGCTTTTAGAGGGAGTCTCAGAGCAAGTGGACCAGTGCAGCTTGAGTCGGTTAACCTCTAAGAGTCTTTGTGCTGCGGTAATTTTCCTTCCCTGCTGGACAAAAGAGAACGTATTTCTTGTGAGCTACGTGGCGAGCATGGGGGAGGGGATGTAGTGGGTGCCACGAGCAGCTCCACCATGTGGGGCTCTTACACTCACGTGGGCTCCACTGCACACGTGCAGAACTCCTCTCTACATAGGCTGCAGTGACAGCCTCCCAGTGAGAGAAGAGGCTCTCTCACTTGCGCACTCTCACACTCACACATACGTACACTAACTACAAAGGGTTAGATCGCCCACACTCTGAATTGTTAATGTCGACAGACCCAGCAGTGAGCTCAGAAAACAAGCAGCAGGTGGGCAGGGCAACCAGCCCAAGGGTGCGCATGACGATCTGGGATGAAGGAGCGAGAGAGAAGAAGGCAGGCATGTACCCAGTGAGTCCCTCGTTCTCTCGGTCCCTTGACACAACATGAATCAAGTTTCTCTCTCTGAGAGATCTTTTCAGCTTATGGAGATCTTTGTAAAAAGACAAATACAGTAAATAATGTTGATCCTTGCTTGCCCTCTGTTCCTCTCTCTCACCTCCACAGAGATGTGCACAGCCTTGGGAAATCAGAGCACAAACAACACCCCCACCCCCCACCCTACCCCCCCTTGCGACTCATTCTATCCCACAATGAAAATGTACTGTACATTCACAAAGCAGCAAGCAGTAATTGCCCCTGTTCATTCTGAGAGGGATGCACAGTAAGAGAGAGGTTGTGTATGTTGGTTAGAGACAAGCTTTCTGCACATATGCACATTCTGCACATTGCTGTTTTCCCTTTTTGTCTGCATGTGAGTTAGACATACCCCCTTTTATAGCATCTTTGCTCAAGGCCTTTCTGTGTCAGAGCCAAAAATTAAGCAGTCTTCCTTAGCTTAATGGAACAACAGTGGGTCATATATATATGGGAACTTAAGCTAAGCATTTTGCAGGACATACAGAAAGCAATTTTGTAATTATTTGTAATTACTTTTTAAAATAAAAAAAGCCAACATCCATAAGACAGGTTTATTGTGTCAGCTACACAGCATGAACTTTGCTAATATTCTGTTACAGGAGTGGCATAGAACTATTAGGATGCATCAATGAAATATCTATGCAGGATGGATTTTTTAATACAGTGGAAATATTAACCATGACTGGCACTTGATCTGCCCCTGAAATGCCACAGTGCCCTTGAAATATACAGAATTTCTGTATGCTGCTCTCAAAATCTGTTTCTTTCCAGAATACACAAATGCAAAGGCTTTTATACAGAGTCTTGAGGTAATGTTTTCCTTTTCTTTTTCCACCAAAAAGCAAAATTAACCTAAATCCCAGCCTATCAATAGCATGCTGCTGGCAGATTCTTGAGTGGTTACATTTTTTCCATTAATTCTAGGGATTTCAGTGCTGTCCATGCTGTCCTGTATAGCACTAATCTCCTGCTGCCATGGCTGAGGAGGAGTCCAGTCCAGTGGGTAATCCAGACCCAGGATCAAGGGGCCTCAGATGAGAGGCTCAGATTAACCACAGCCCAAACTGAAAAACAAACAAATCCGCAAAACAACTGTCTTCAGATTGTTCCTTCACCTGCACACAAACATTTGTCAGGCTCACGTCACTTTCAGTGGTTATTGTGAAAGACCTACTTGTGTACTTCTCCCTACAGTGCTGCCTCCCTGCTGTGCCTCTTAGCAGTGTCAAGCCATATGCTATGCATCATATTACAGAGTGCATTTGCACTCCTGTCACCTTGGAGAGAACACAATGGCTGTGTCCCCCTGTACATTCTGGCATGGTGGGAAAGGACATAAGCATCTACCAAACCACTAGATTTAAACAGGATATGGGGAAAACTCATTTTACGCAACCAGGGATTTCCTTGTGTATTCAGGCCAAGGTGAATCCATGCTAGAGAGTCAAAGGAAAGCCTCATATACTGTTCATTGAGAAATGCATTACACTGTGAAGTTATGATATCTTCAGATATATTAATAAGGTATGTGAGACTTTGCTTAGTGGTTTCTGTTTTTGCTTGGTTACCATACATGCAGATATTGTGAAGCTTGATGTGTGAGCATGATAGGTTTGTCATTCGTCAAATCATAATTTAATACATCAGCGCTGACAGCTGGGGACAGCTCCTCAGCATTAAACCTCTGCTTTGTCAGCTCCGTTGAGAATCCTGAATGGATTGGCCAGTGTTGCTCTGTTGCTGCAGTTTCTGACAGCTTTATGTGGCCTTGAGCCCCATGTGTCAGGGCTTCCATTAAAATACATTTATAAAGAAAGGTTTCTGCTCCTTCCCTGCTCCCCCCGCAACCCCCCACTGAATTAAGCGTAACCTGCGGCATAACTGTTTAAATATTTACACTTAGTAAACAGGCAGCCGATTATTTCTGAGAGGCCCTGTGAGCAAGGCAATGCAATCATGCCAAGTCTTTGCCTTGAACAAAACTTGCTTCCTTTAAGAAATATGCTTATGTCACATTGGGTATTACAAATTAATTTTGTAGCTAATAAATGACTTTTGGTGGCATTAAAACCTTGACTTTGTAAGTAACATGAATTTGGGGACTGGGGGAACCTGTTGTCCTTTTCAATTTGCCTTTGAAGCCAAGAGACAGCAGTTCAAATCATAACATCAGTTTTTTTTCAATGTCTGTGTTCCATCTATCATTCAACTGGACCATAAAATGCAAGACAAGGTGTCCATTTACCCAGAATGCAGTCATTCCATTGTTTATCGCCTTCTGCACATAAAGCTAGAGGGGCTGTTAAGGTTGTGAGTCTTGCTCACACATACCACAGAAATTTTCTTGGAGGTTATAAAACACCATGGTTCTTTGATTGTAGGCTCGCAACACTCCACAGTACACCTCTCTGATCACCTAAATTGGAATGATCACATGCCTGGTTCCTTGACTTTGTGAGAGACAGATTCCCTTTCACTTACGCCACTGGGGATTGATAATATGAAATCCTGACTATGCCACCCTTCGGTTTATTACAACAGAAGGGAGCTTGGATCTACTAGTACCACAAATGACACAGGTTCTTCTCTATTTGGGTTGTGTAGCACAAAATGGAATGGACACAAGGCAATATTAAGGGGTGCAGTTTTATTTTAAGACATACCACCAACTCATCTTTTACATTTACATTCAATTATCACCTCACAATAAAACTGTTATTGATTGTGACTTTCATTCCATATTTCAGTAACAAACAGGTTATAATATAGATCACACTTGATGTGAGCATGATATACTGTATATTCATGACATCTCAAACATCTCAAATTAAATGAGATATTCTCTGTTCTGAAAAAAAACTGACTTCACTTTGAAAGAGATCCCCTAGGCAGTGGGGATATCATGATATCATAACACAGTGGGTATTTACTTGCCCTTAAGTGATGTTGATGATTATGATGAAGGTCACAATGAAAGTTAGTAACTGCAAGATTCAGGTGGGTCCGATGAACTCAGCTTTATTTTCAGGGCTATTATCAACTTTACACAGGCTTACAGAAATAATAAAAGGGAGCAGAGGGAATAGAGACAAATCTGTCTCCCATCCCCACAAAGTCTGCCAAATTAGATACATCAATATCTCAATATCCAATACACTGTGTCAAAATAAAAGTAGTTCAATAAAGAACATTTCACAATATCTTCACAGATTTGCTAACAATGAAAAGAGTACAGAGAAAATAGTATGATAATTTCCAAAATTCCAATTATGCAGTCTGAAGAGTATGTTTGAGCTGTGGTACAATTGTAAGACAATTATATTGACATAAGTCAATTTATTTTTACAAACCAAGGTTTAATAAACTTGATCATATTAATCTTAAAGAGATGCTGTGAGTTAGACAGCTAGATGTGCATCAGGCTAACCAGATAACTTGAATGCATTCTAACTTGAATGCATTCTAACACCTTCATGAAATAAGTGCTAAGGATTTAATTTTTCATTGCCATAAAATTAAATTAAAATTAAAACAGATTAAATGTGGTTTGAAATAGCTGACATGTCTGTTAATTCATCACATAATAATATCAACAAAACAGGTTGTTTTCTTCTTAGTAAAAACATTAATAGTTCACAAATTATTCTTTTTTTCAGCATAAAGTAGCATAAATTGCATGTTTGCATCATAAAGACAAAATGTCCCCATAAACATTGCAGATTTGAATTGCCTCTTCCATATTTTTTCAGCTGAAATTGCTATATGAAAGGGCAAAGGATGTTCAAAAAAGTGGGAGGTTTGGGCCAGATTAAAAAACATGCTTTTTCTCATTTTTGTTTTTTTATATCTTGGCGAGCGTTTCAGAAATTCCTTCCTCCATTATTCCTTGTGGGAAACCCTGGAACAGCGGCATCAAAACAAAACACGAATTATAAACAATGAGCAGAAAATGACCAGCTTTAAACTGAACAATGATGGTTCAACCTCATTCAGCCACATAATCAACAGTGGAACACAGCTACCACCCCTTCAGTAAATTACTGCTTTAGGGACCAGGATCTTTGGGCTTATAAACAGTGAACAGAGATGACCAGAGTGCTTCCCTGTGCCTTCATTCTAGAGCACAGAGAGCCAACAACCAATGCAGAAAAAAGCAGACATCAGGTTTCTTAAAAAGGGCTGTTGGATTTATGGCCGCTCTACATTCTTTTCTTCCCTAAAACTTTGCTGTCTTTTTCTCAACTCCTTTCACTTGTGATTTAAAACCTGTCTCAACTTTCAGTTTCAGCAGTATGGCGGTTTTATGGGCCTTGGACAAGAGCGTTTAGACAGGCCCCCACCTCCTGCCATTAACACCCCCACTGTAAATGCTCCTGGCCCTCTCACACCACCGCAAACACCCACTGAATCAGCTCTTTCACACAGTTTTTTTCTCATTGCTAGGCCTTTAGAACAAGGCACAGTGCAGTGTCAAAAGGAAGCCACTGCAACAAATGCCATGATGAAGATGTAAACTCACACTGTGCTCTGTGCAGTAGGTGTCATTGTTTGTCATGTGATCCAAGGTTTAAGGAAATGTGTTTTCCTCCTGCTCCTGATCAAAGATGGTGTTTAAATCCGGCTTGAAAACTAAAACATTGTGAAGCAGGACATGCTGAAACACCCAGTACACTGCATGATGTGGGGTAAAACTCCAGGCCCTTGATCATGAGTTAATGTGTTTGCCAAATACAACAATTTGTGTTTACTAATCTCGGTCAAATATTTGATGAAAGTCTTAGCATCAGTCTGATCAGCTACACAGTGTCAAAATAATGGATCCTAATGGATCCTAGGCTAATTTGGTGCTTGTTGCCACACCTGATTATTACGAGACAGTACACAAGAATATGTGTAATGATGAGGGTAGAAATTAATTAAATATTAAAGAAATCACTTATACTGAACTGCAACGGACCCCTCAGTCTAAACTGTGGCACGAATATCCGAATATCCCAGAGCATGGTGTTAAGATTCTCAATGCATTCTTTAAGTCTGCACCACCTCGACATCCCCACTGGTCAGCACATAACCCCAAACAAAACATGCACCCAGTCACAAAAGCAATTAAGTCTCAGCCACTGCTTCCAGAGGTCACCCTTGGAAACTTGCCCATGGTTACTGTGGTGACAAACAAGGAGGACGGGGCTATTTGGGATTCCTGCCATTCAGAGGGAGCCCCCACCCCACCCCCTTGCACCTTGGCTGTCTTTGTGGTTTCCTGAATGTGAAGAGAAAAAAGAAACCCCTGTATTCCAGCAAAGTTCTCACCACTGTCTGCTCTTGTCTCCTAATCTGGGAACTCCACAGCACCACAGCTGTTTATCACAGCTGGAGAGATAGAATGTGCCTCCGTTCTGCTTACTGTGGAAACGTCATTGATGAACCTAACCATTGTGCCTACACAGTACATCTGGTTTATTGCACCTGTGTCCCTTGTTTTGACAAGCCTAGCCATAATATACCATAATATAACCATTAAATTCAGTAGCTTTAGTGTGTTCCTATTAACATAAGTTTTTACTGTTTGGTTAGTGTGTACTGTAGCAAGCTATTGCTAAAATAAACCAAACGAAAACTAAAACCAACAACTGGTAAACAATAACAAATTGATTCAGTTTGTACCTTATTTCTTGTAAACTTCAACTTATTTTCATCATGAAACCTAATCCTCTACATGTACACCATGAATGAGGAAGCATGGCTTTTCAGCTGTACCTGACCAGAAGAAAATATGCAAGAGATTTAACTACTTCCAAAGTAACTGGGGAGAAAATATGAGCAACCTTGTCTGCATCAGATAACTTGTTAAGTTGACAGCTGGCAGGTTGTCATCTATCGTAATATATCTGTTAAATTCTGTTGCATGCTCAGAAAAGATTTTATTATGGTATTGTGGAGGGATTGAGTACTGAGATAATGAACTAAAATCATACTTGCAGTAGAAAATTCTGCTGTGATGCCCTTCCTTTAGCTTATATGTATCCAAATACTCTCCCTGAAGTGCAGGACAATACTAAGCAGGGGACCACAGGACAGTTTCGCAATATAATAGTATGGCACATATCGGGAAGAAGCACTGCTGGAAGTACCCTGGCGGAAGAGCTGCCCCATGATGCGTGTAACATCATTTCAGACACGCACCTGTCAGCCTGTGATTCCCTAAATCTAAATCTAAATCCTCTTAATCCTACAAGCTCCCCCTCCCTGTGATCGCACCTGTCATTGACCCAGCCTCCCATTCAATTGGCACAGAGCAGCGTCATGCCAGAGAGGTGAGATTTACACCCACTCATCAAAATCTCCCCTCCCTTGACGCTGGACTCTGATTGTGCAATGCAGCGTGCTTGCATACAGCATTTCAGTGCTTAGAGTGATTTGCATAGGCCTATCGAAACTATTGTGTGAAGTGTTCACAATCAAGTTGCGTTGCACTGTTGCAATGCTATTACATACATAAACCCAACTCTTCCAGCCTCCTGCATCCAAAGGCAATCCCTAGATTCCTGGCTTCCCACTGAAAGAAAAATGGTAGTACACAGCAACATCACATTGTTACAGACATTAAAGCAATTGAAGCAATTGAAGAAATACTTAGGGTGACTGTAATGGGAAATAGACCATTACCATATGTCACAGCCTTTGATCACAAATGGAAATCATGGCAGATATAGACAGGTCTGTTCACACTGCTGGGACCTATCTGCAATTTCAACACTAATCACTAAACCCATGTTTGTGTCTTTTCCGCCACAAACAGATCACCTATGCCTTGACTCTTCCAATGGGATCTCTACTGCATGAGACTTTTTAGCCTCATAGGAGATTGAACTGGGGTCAAAAGATTACAAGTCAAAGGCCACGTTATGTCTCTACTCAGAGTGAAAGTGATTGAGGGCATTATGCCTTTAATCAGAATGCAAATCAGATGTAATGCATTGCATGTTTTTTAGCTATGCACACCAACACAGAGACCCAGCAACAAAGACTAATTCAAGCAGAGAACAAGTGCTTAGTGATCTCAAATGCCTTCTTTTTCTTTCTACATTACTCACAGAAAGAGGTGCACATGCATACATTATAATCCACTCAAGGCAAAATAAGATGAGCAAATAGATGCTGAAATGATAGGCTATTGAAATATGGCTCATATCCCTGTGAATAAATTTGTACTTTGACCTCCAGAGTCTTGGGACAACCGGTGGCTGCCAGGCAATTGACGGGAGAACCCTATGTTCTACTGAGCCCCATGTACACTCGATTAACCGCTTTGCCACGGCTGGCTGACTGATCAATAGGTCATACAAAGAATGAGGTGAGCCAGGGTGTCCTGTTAAACCTACAGGATCAGGCTCCCGCTCAGAGGCTTAAAGTGCCCCCATTAGGGCTATGCTTCACTGGCACATGAGGAGCCCAAGCTGAAACAAAAACCTTTCCTTAATTTTATTCAGGATGTCTGCTGCATTTATCCCTTTCATATCTGGCTGCCTGTCAAGGTAATGTGGCAGCAAGCCTTTCCTTTGGATAAAGCGCCCATCTGGATGGATACAGATCAGCCTTTCCACCAATGATCTGAATGCAGCAAGCAAGTGGATACAATCACCTTGAGCACTAATGACAAAGTGACCCATGTCAAAATACTTTGCAATTTGAAATTCAGATAGAGATAGGAAAGTATTTTCCATTATACCAAAAGTATGTTATATATTACATTTTAAATAAATTCCCTTTAAAAATCCAGTTTCATGCATATAGTTTTGGAGGATGAATTATACAGGCAAGTAGCAATAAAATATGTATGGTCTGATACAAGCTTTATTTTGACATATGTTAGTATGTAGTTTTTGGATATGTTCCTGGATTTTATACTGTATTTCATTTTTTTTTCAAAAGGGAATGTTCATTGGAAATAATTCAATATAACCAGTGCATTGTTTGGGTTCCCTTGTGTTCTTTTAAAACAAAACATTTCCATTAACTCCTTGCTAGTAGTAAGAGCTGTGGCATATGTATCAAGAATCTCATCACAGAATGTCCCGTTCTCAAAACATAATTCTGACCTTGCAGCCTTTGTCAACCACCAGATGTGTCAACTTGTGCTGTCAGACGCAGGTAGGAGCAAACATTGGTTGGAGGGACAAGCTAAGAACAAGTCTTGGGTAATTGTATGAAAAAGAAACATACTTCCTGTGTCAGACCTGTAAAATCTACACAAGGGATCTTAAATGAAAACACACTAATTCCTGTATGATTATGTCCTGTTCACTCTGCCATATCTCCAGTATCTCTGTGTCCTAGGGTGTCCTGGCACCCTCCCCAGTGTCTTACTGCTAGGGTGTAAGTATGAGCTTGTCCAGTGGAAAAGCCACTATCATTCGGATGGGGAGGAATATGCTCAGTGAGGCCTCTGAGGCCCCACTGCTTTCCAGGCCTAAACCTATGTATGAATTTCATGCTTTGCTTGAACAAACTCTAGGCCTCCAGTCAACTGCCCTCAGCCCCACCTGTGCTTGCACTGCAAGAGTCTTCACCTAGCCCCCTGGTTCTCACTGTGGATAGTGGGGTAACTGTTGGTGGGGAATCCTGTGATAGACCGCTAAATCCACCTAAATCCGCAAAGTAGCTTTCTGTCTTGACCTCACACACTGATGAGTAAGGTATTTACACTACCTGTAGTCAGGTATACCCTGGTACAGCTACTGTGTTTACTTTACCTCCAGGTGTACCTCAGCTCACTTTGTAATATGGCACTTGACTGAAATGATGCCAGCTAGAATTTGAATATAGCTAGCTTTCAATATATCTGGATAGCAGAAGAAATCAATGACTGTCAATGATGTAGGTGGGCAGTAGCATGTGCCAGCACTTCTCTTTTTCTCTGTAATAAGAGCTGGTGTAGGGGCAGTGTTTAGAGGCTGACCTCTGATGCTGTTGGAATGCACGTTTACCCAGTGTAAACTGGTTGAAATTAAATATTACCAATAGTTTCAAGGTGACATGTTACAGACTAGTTAGACCCATATGTGGCCAGAGAAAACAGGGCAGAAAAAACAAGCTTGCTCAAGTGGTCTCAAGGAACATATTCCAGCTGATGTGTTTGTGGAATGAAATCATTCACCTTCGTAATCTCAGTTTCCATAATGTTGATGCTGTGGAAAACCTGCCGTGTTTATAAAAGTGTGGCACAGTAGCCCTCATTCTTGTTCCCACATAGTGACAGTAGATTAGTAAAGTGCTACTGCACTTCAGGTCAGTTGACACTAACATCTAGAAAACAAACTGACAAGAGATTAAACAATAGTTGTGTTTGCTGGTGATATAGTTGCTCAATGTCACACGTAATGCCCTGAAATGGTTCATACAGAAATAACTCAATATCCATGCACGGTTGCAGAAAGTATTAGGATTGCATAAATTCTGATAGTTATTTATAGAGAGAAATCTAAACTAGGGCACTAGGTCAGGATACAATAAATTATTGGTAATGTCTGAAAAACCTGAAATATACTGTATCTCAGTTTAATATGATATAAACTTTGATTGTTACAAGGAAAGACGGAAAAACAAAAACAGTGTTAAACAATTTATAAAAATAAAAATGATATGAAAACTAAAACAAAGCTCAAACAAACAAATCTCAGTAAGTTTCTACGATTTTAAATCTGGACAATCTTGTTACCATTATCATGTCTTTTGTTGCTTTATGAACCTTATGTAATGGCACCTCCAAGAGTGATGTATTTAAAGTGTTCATAATTAACTGCACAAGACTGGCAGTTTAGCATTGAAACCATGACCTGTCAGTTCTGGGTCCTGAGTTGTGATCATTACCCTAAGGAGTATGTGTTCTTCTGGATCTTTAGGATTTCTTAATTCTCAAACAAGATGACATTATGATCTCCATTTTATTACAACTGATTACTGCGACAGGAGCTACTCAGCACCTAGATCAATCAGGGGCAGGAATATCAGATGAGTTGGGACTTACTGTTAGTCCTATATTACCATAAAAGCCCACTCAAGATTTAATGGGCCTTTTTAATAGTGACATTAAAAATAAATAGAGGTCATTTGCATCCAAACAGCCATGCAATTTTAGTAAGAAAAATATCATAGTGAGGAATGTAATACATCACATTCAATTAGCATGTGCTTGCAGGCTTTCTTTACAGAATCCCCAACAGAAATACAGACTACCATTGAATAAGAAAGGAACAAGGGTGATATAAGCCTCTACACAGATGAAGCTGTTACAAAATGATAGTAATGCAAAAAAAGGTATAGTCATGAAGTATTTTCTCTGTCGACACTCTTCATCTCTTAACTAACAGAGATAATGTTACCATTGGCCTCTGCATAGGCTAAACAAATACATCAAAGTCCATTGCCAAATTACAATGACTTTCCAAGAGGGGAGGAGCCAAAACTCCTGTTCTTTCATCTGCTTTGTTGTACAGTTTACAAACAATTTGTTGTAGAATATGAAATCCTTGTTGTCTAATGTCTCTTAGAAATAAGCGGTCTATGATTTTTGTCAGAGGCCAGTGTACTAAAAAGTAATCAAAACCCATGTGCCAGAACCGCACAGCAAACACTGCCAGGAAGTGCACTCTAAGTGTTTTAATGACCACATTCCTGAGAGTAAAGGCAGTTGCAAAGCCATGGGAGCTCACAGCTTGGGTTTGTGTCTGTACCGTGAGAGTCTCCTGAGAAAATTCTACCGGCAACTAGCAAACGGGGCTCTCAGCTGTAGTGATGGGAATGTTGTGTCACTGTATGAGCACCCACAGGTCTCACAGTAAACAATCTGACACGTTCTCACAATGCTGCTACATGGCTTTAGATCACACATGACCACATAGTGCCCCACCAGATTCACCTCTATAGCTGAGAGCAGGCACGGGAATATTTTGGAAAGGTGGTGGGGGGCATTTCAAAACAGAATGGTGAATTTTGTCACTGTAACCTCCTTTTTAAGATGCAGCCCTGTAAGGATTGCTTTCCCACAACACTGGCACTGTGTAAAATGCCATGTTTTGTGATGACTGAAAAAGGCTGTTATTCTTTTTCTGTGAAGCAAGGTTAAGACAGAAGGCATATGCCAAGATCAACAGAGGTACAGGGTAAAGCACATGTTTCCTATTATATCTTTTACCAGGATTTCAGGCAAGGACAGCCTGCTGGTTCGCCAGCCTCAGGGGTTGATGCTGAATGACAACATGTGTGCTCCAGATTCACGGCAGGGCCCTAAACAGACAAGCTCTGCAGGCTGTGTAAGGCCAGTGAAATAGTGCTTTCCAAGCCAATATAATTAGCATTAGTCTAAATGCCACAGCTCTGCCCATGTCATCAATGTTTGTCTATGCAAGGGCTTGTTTGTTCAGGTTGTCAATGCTGTGTACCGAGTAATTGGTCACAGGTGATGGAGTGCTACTCAACAAGTGATCGTGATATTCCCAACAAGTCTTTTATCATGAAAGAAATCCTGAAACGAACTCCCCGCTCCTCACACTCCAGTGACTAACGATTTGTGTGGTCCAAAAACAGTCATAGGATTTCATAACAAATCCACTGTAATTATCAGGTAAAGCAATCAAACAAACCGGATTCATGTGAGACACGGACTATGTAAGGCTTTTCTAAAGCCAGGAGTCAGGAAAAAAATCCCAATCCCACTTTTTGAACCTGAAGAGTATCGTGTATGCTTACTCAACTCAACTGTGACCCACCTCAGCATTGTTGAGTAAGGGATTCAGCAACAACACAGCCCTTTAACAGGATCCGTGAAACACAGAGTGTCTTTATTAAAGTGTTCCCAACCACTTCCAGGAACAGAAACAGCAGGCTTAATGTGTTATTAAAAGTGTGTATCACCCCCAGACAGCTCCACCACAGGACACAAACCTGAAACCACGGTAACTTAACTCGTTGTACAAGGGAGAGGGAGGCTAGGCAGATTTACTGGTACACTTTTTTTACATTAATGCAGAGATGGAATAGAATTGTTTTTCCTCAGTCTTTTCTGTCACTTTACTCATGTGACTGTTCCCTGTGCAAGCTCTCCATTGTAAGTCATGTGCCTTTAGTAAATATTTGAAAAGAGATGCATGTTGTTAATCTGTTTGTCATGTAACTTTTACCTGAACATGTGCATTTGCTCTGTGATTGTAACCTAAGCACTGAAGATGGCACCTTGACCTTGCATGTGCATGCATAATTAACGACAGTATATTTTGTATTTTACAATCTTCAAAGTTTTTGCCTTTTTTGAGTGCAGTTTTCTTTTGTTGCATGCTATATTACTGTACCTCAGTATTCAGTGTTTCTAATTCAACGAGGCTGGAAGAGTTTTAAATTTATCTAATAATATCCATAAATCAATAGCAGCCACTGTAAAAACACCTTAAATAAACAAGAACTCTTACAATTCTACAAGATGATGCAGAACCTTAGAAAGCCAGGCATTTTCATTTCATGTCATAACTTTTTGTGTGTGCCAAAACCAGGACAGTTTCTGAAAGCACTATCCTTTTGCATTGTCACTGCTGTTCAGTAACTCACTGCAACTCTGCCTGGCCTAGTGATGTCACCATGTTTCCTGCTTCACTGGACACTGCTTTTAATAAGGCCACTGCTGGAATTGCAGACACACACATATTGACATATGTACTAGACAGGCTGCTCCTCGTTACCTGTCTTTTGTAAAGTAGAATCCACATACACTGTAAAAGCAAACCTATGCTGTCAGCATGATCCAGTGAAGTGTTGGGATAAACCTCTAAAGCCACCGTTTTACCATCATTGAGCCCTCTGGCTGCTGTGTCTGCAAACAACAAATCTTGAATAGACATGGCAAAATCTGACAGATAGGAAAACATAAAAAGAATGTGAAAGCACATATTTCTTTTATCTTCAGTAATCATTCATTCTCACTGAAGGCCTGGGTGGAATCTATTGGAGAAACTGATTGCTCAGCAGAATCATTTGTTACATCATCATAAATCTATTCATTGGGATTGGCTCCAGTGCAGTGTTAAGTAGGAAGCCCTTATTGAAAGCATTATCTGTAGTCTGCCACCCCCACAAAGGTTATAAATGAAGTAAAGGCAGCCTGATAGAGGTCACCAGCAGTAATGGAACCTTTTTAACCTTTCAGTGGTAGGGATTTTTACAATCCAAGGAAAAATTTGGATCTCTCCACAATGCTCCTCCACGAATTCCCCATCAGACCAGCCAGCAGACACATATCCTCTTATCCACTAAAAGGAAATGATGGTTTTCTCCCTTGTCTAAGAAAGATTGCTCTAATTTCACCTAAGGGTGTGCTGCATTAGCATTTTTAAACATTTCCTACACACTGCCATCTGTTATCAGAGCTGAAATAAAGAGTTTCCTCTTATCCAATTGGTGCTCAGCTCTGAGCTACTGACCATCTCATAAACAATCATGGGTGACTTGATTAGGGAATTCTGGGAGCCAGACACAAAAATCTGCTACTGCTGAGGGCAGCTGCAGATGGAGAGTGGTTACCTCACCAGTCGGTGTATCCCACCCCCTGGTTTGGCTAGGCTGTGAAGCTAATAAACCTGGCACAAAGCCACTCAGAAAATCTGTCAAAGCCTGAAGACACTTAATACAGGAGCCACAGGCTTTAGCAGGAAAGCGTATACTGTAGTGAACATTCTCACAACATTTCCACAACATTCCTAGAATGCTCACCAGACTTCACAAGACCTCAAGTTGCTTCCTGAGGTTGTTTTTGTTTTTGTTTTTTGGGGATAGTAACAGGAAGCAATCTAGCATCAGGAAAAAGAAAAGCCTGCCTCTAATGAGCGTAACAGCCCTTTATGTTTCTGCCCTTAGTGCTGAGCAGTGGCACGCATGCCTTCCGTGATGCTCAGCCCATCGTCCCACGCAGGGTGATTTGATAATAGGAATAATGCCTTGCTTCCACGGCACACGCAAAGTGCTGTCAGATGTCAAATAGTGTCTGAGTCACATGGCAATGCTGTCAGAACTTGTTCTTTCAGCTCCAAGAAGCACTCTGATCTCCCACAGGTGCAAGATTTTTTGACTGTTGGATCTTGACAAAGAGAGCCCACATGCTGCCTGGTTCTGGCCTAAAACCAGTGCAGGCAGTACTTACCTGGCTATTTGCAGCCACACTAGCAAATGAATGATTACCATCTTGATAAACTGAGAGAGGTAAGGCTCAGATGACTTGCTGTGGCATTTGAATTAATATGTTGCCCAAACTAAACAGTTAATGAAGGAATGTCGAATGCAACACAAGACATGTGAAAGATGCTTAACTTCTCATGATATGCGAAGGGCTCATGCCATCCCTTGTTCATATAAAAGCAATCTAGGGGTCATGTGGAGGAAAACATACGTGAACATCCACCCGCATAGGCCACAACTGACATCCCATCTGTCAGACTGACCTCCTTCCAGTTGTAGTCATGCGAACAATGGGGACCACATTCCAACTGTCTTCCAACTAGGCCACTGTGAAGACTGGTGTGGTTGTCAGCATGGTTGCACTTAGACAGTGCAGCTTCTGTAGAACAGCACTAGGAAACTTCAAAGCCTGTGAACTGTGAATCTGAAAATCTGATTTGGCCTTACTAAAAAAACGTATTCAAACTCATTATAGGATATGTTCAAGGACATGGAATTCTGTTGTGTTAGCCTTTTACCTAACCAAACATAAATCCTGTGAAAAATCCTGTGAAAATATCAACTGTTTGCTACAAGGTAAATCCCAGAGAAGGACAATTGAGGATTTATTTGTTGTAGACAGAGAGAGAATTGGAGCAAATGTTTGCACGGTCGTTTTGGAGCTGATAGTGATGGAGTCATCTTGTAATTGAGTGTCCCTGCAGGGTGCTCCACCTCTGAGCCTATGTGGGATAACCTTGACTGAACAAGTAAAGTTAACTGCTAGTAAGACTGCTATCTCCTCTCCCCAGTGTGCTACATTACATGGCCATTGCATGAGGTGAAAAGTATGGTTTGCTTTTTTCTAGCACTGATGTATTCTTCTGGGCCTGGGTGTTGACCAGAGAGGCTGAATAATATGATAGCACTATATGTAAGAGCTGTTCTCGATTGCTTTTTTAAGGTCTGACTCACACACTGTGAAACAATGTGACTGGAGTAGTAATACAAATTTGGGAGCTGTCACAGTTTTGTCCCCCTCAGTTCTTACTGCCCTTGTGATAACATTACCATCTGATGATGTTAGATGAGAGAAACCGGATGGGTTCTGAGACTAGCCTAATTATCAGGAGTGAATGTTTGCATTCTGAACTGGAACTTCACTGAAGCTGCAGCTCACTAAAAAGCAGATGATACACATCTGGAACAGCCTGTAAAATGGTAGAAGCAGCCAGGAAGAGGGACTTAGCAGGCAGCACAGATCACAGGGCTGCATCTTAACACCTTTTATGCTTATTACTAACCCAATCAGTCCCATGCCAAAGCACTCATGTTTTACCAAAAGCTACAGCAAAGTCAAATTCTTTGTTCAACTTTGCTTCTCCAACTTCAGTTCTGCCCAAAAACTGCACTGGTAATTAATATAATTACAGCTCGAACTGCTGGGATGCTGCTGTTGCAATCAAAGTAATTCAATTTGATGGTAGGGCAAGTGTTGTGGGGGGGGTCAGTCAAATTCTTCTGCAGCCTGAGCCAGCAATCCAGGAGCGTGGGTGTAGGGAGAGGGCCTTGTAGAAAAGAGGTCCTAATTTGATTACAGTCCAGCCACATTGCAACAGAAGTAACAAACCAAAATCCACTCTGACACAAGTGCCTCTCTGGCTGTTTATTCCTCAGCTGTGACAACCCAGGAGTAAGAGTGGCAAGATAAGATGGCCATGTAGCTCAAGGACACCTCAAATGTAAACACAGTTGGATCCCAGCAACTGTGCAACCAAATCATGTGACTTTGATTCCATTTAGTCTTTTTTGTTTCTCTGCAAGACTGATATTTTAAGAAGCACCTGTGTTGATACAGGGTGTGTGCTGTCTATGACTGACTAGTGCAACACGCATTCAGTACAGGCTTACACCATGAACAGTTTCTTGTGGTTATGATAGATCTGCACAACTATGCATGCATAAAGTGTCACTTCCCAACCTTCTTTGAGATTCTCAGCACACCTTGCCAAAGCATGCTTGGTTGTTTTCAATGAAACAATCACATCTGGCTATCTACTGGTATTTTAAATCACATTTCACCTTGATCCATCCGCCAATGGAGCTATGAGCCATTTCTATTACAAAAACAAAGTCAAGTCAGTTTAAGAGGATTATGCAGTGCTATTCTGAAAAAAACATTAAGCACATTTCTTTGAAGAGTTTTCAAAGTACATAATGTGTTTAGATTAGAAGTGAGCCACCACTTGGTCACGTGGAATTGTGTCAAGACATCTGATAAGCATAATTGGTTTTCATTTCACTAACTACCCCCATCACCCCCCACACACACACACACACACCTGCCTCACTGAGTGAGACAAAAAAAAACACTTAAGATATATTGATTTCTTCTACCACAGCAGGGGGATCAGATATCTCAGAATATCTTGTTACAACAGGACCCTTGGCAATACTAAGGATGAATGTTGTTTTCTATGATATGAAGGTCCTTGTCAGGTTCAACATACTCCATATGAGTATATAATTTTTACAGGACTCTAAACATATGTCACTGATATTGTTAATATGAAAGGAAGGGGAAGTATTCCCATCTATATTTGAATGCTATTTAATTTGCACAGATTTTTACAACAGAAAAATGTGATATTGGGGATTGCTTTTTCCTTAAATAGGTCCCAAACATTTGCTTGGATAAGTCCCAGTTCTTTCAATTTTACACTGTAATACTGTAATGTCATCACAGCAGCAATGGGATTGTGGCTAAACATGCATGTTCTTCTCTTAATCAGTCCACAATGATACAAAAACCAGCCTCATTGAAAAAGGCTTCCTTTAGTGCATGGATTTGGGAGAACTGTATCTAATCACTGCTGTGGGGCAGGATTTTGTATATTAGTAACCAGAAATCCCTTTTAAATTAAAAATTATATCAGATTTAAGACTGGAAGGGAGATTTTGCTCCTTTCTAATACTGTGTGACTTTAAATGCTAAACAATACCTAGAAATACATCTAAATGTTGACCCAGGAACCAGCCTTCCCATAGATAAGACAGTGAGTGACATTTTATAACTTTCCTTTCTCATTTAGTTTGTGCACATGCACTTGAACCCTTTGGCATCTTATGATTTAAAGTATTAAAAGTCCAAACATCTCTTTGACCCATGCATAGAATTTGCATTTTCATCACAGTCAAAGCTTATGATATCTGCTTCAGAAACAACAGGCAGTGCTCATGTCAAAGTCTTCAATAATTTATTTATTCATAAGCATTACAAAAAATATGTACAGATTGTAAAAACAGTCCGCTGTAACTACAACTTCATTTCTGTGATGTGAGGATTTCATCTTAGACATTACGTCTATAACTACCAAAACAAACAGTACCTTTGTAGTGGCTCACCTAACATACCAGTGCTGGCATTCAGCCCCAAACCACAAAGCAGTGTTATCCTTGCAGACAGCCAAGGGAGGCTGTGATTTTTTGTGATTCTGCAAAATCTTTATGTTACCAAGCTATTAGCCTCAATGCAGCTGTTTGGTTGAAATGAACATTTTATTAAGTCTATCTGACTTCATGGATGCCTGGGCTAAATTCTGCTGACGCTACAGCCTATTTGAGCAATCACATATTCCTTGAATACAAAGGGCAGCTGCAGCGCAAACACTAGCTACGGAAGAAAGCGGTTCAATACTGCATGTCACTTAAAGGACAAATCCATTTTTCCTGACCTCAGAGCTAAGTGTTCTTTGTTTGGCAACTTGCTGCAAATTCTCTCATTTTAAAGGAACCTTAGCCGAGGTTCCAGAGTTTTGAAAAAGGAAAGGTTGATTAGGCAAATTGCTCATCTCTTCTTCTTGCTGTGTCTGACCATTTTCTTCCTCTTCAGAATCATCTCATACAGTTTCTCCAGGCCAGGCTGCAGGCCCTGGCCATCAACAGCACTGCAGCCCTGTACATGGTGCAGGGTGGAGGTGTTCAGTTCATGGAGGGCGAGCACTTTCTCCACCTCGGCCACAGACAGTGCACCAGGCAGGTCTTGCTTGTTGGCCAGCAGGAGCACAGGCACACCCTGGTTCTCTGACGTGCGTGTGATCTTGTGCAGCTCCACCTTAGCCTCCTCCATGCGCTCGGCCTCGGTGGAGTCCACCACGAAGACCATGCCATCTGTCCGCCGCGTATACGATTTCCACAGGGGCCGCAACTTCTCCTGGCCGCCCACGTCCCACACCTGGAAGGTGATGGCACGTGAGTTTCCCACCGCCACCTTGATCTTCTCCGTGTTGAAGCCCTTGGTTGGAATGGTTTTGACGAACTCCCGCAGCTTCAGTCTGTACAGCAGTGAGGTCTTTCCAGCAGAGTCAAGGCCGATGACCACCACGTGCAAGGACTGGAAGTTTGGCAAAAAGGGCGTGTTGGGGGCAATCTCCGTCAACTGGTTCCCCATGGCAACAGGGTTTTTGTGCCTAGTTAGCAATGAGGTGGCAGCTTCCTTTGTAGGTGACTGTCTTTATAGGCACATGGCATTCACACCTACTTCAAAGGTAGAGCTGGCAGACAGGAGGGCAGCTGGCTGGAGTCACCAGAGACCTTATCAAAACACAAACACAACATTTGGTTACAAATCACTTATAAGGGTTAAATACATCAGTTCAACCTCTTGGAATGCTATCATCCTTACTCTGAATGCTCCTGCTAGTAAACTTAGCTACATGCCTTAATGTTTTGCATATAATTACATATCTCCCTCTTTAGTGATTATAATTTCACTTTTTGTCCTCAGTGACAGAGGAAGTGGCTATCGAATTATATACTGAAGTATGCAAGCAGTACTCCCCGAAAGTCAAGCAACCATAAAGGACAGACAAGATTATTACAGAAAGAAATGGCTTGGTTCTGAAGTCTGCAATAATATAGCAAATATATATCCACACCTCAGATATGAGTAGGAAACAGAAGGTTAACAGTCTGCTGGTATCAACAACTGCATAATTTTGAATATTTATCTAATATTTTTCATCTAACCGATAAGAGATACCCATAATTGTCACAACTAATGAGCCGAATTTTGTTCATTTGGGAGACTGCCGGTTGAGGCTTATTGCTTCTGGAATCCTCTTACAGTACCAAATGGTTATGGATTCATTAAGGCGACAGATGGCTTAAACAGTAATGCGACGGTAGACGATATCTACGAATTATCCCAAAACATTGTATTCTCTGATTTCTTTTAATTCTACAATTTTTATTCTATCATCATGTCATGATCTGATTTAATTTATGGCATTGCCATAGTCAACACAGAATCTATAGCTATAATGCATACGATGTCTTATTAATTCTATATCGAGAAATATTATCATTCAAGTCAACATCGCCTCAAATTATAGTTAAGGCACATGTAACATGGATTATGTTTCATGCCTCGATTCGCTAGCTATAGAAGCTCCCCTAGTCCAGAAAACGGCTTCGTGCAGTCGAAGTTTCCGTTGGAGCAGACGAAATAGGTATGTCACTGGCAGTTATAAACTACATCTCGTAGTTTCCGCAGCAAAACAAATGACATTATGACAAGCATTTAAATTTCTTTATTTATCTTACCAAACAATGTGTCCTAACGATGCGTGCTTACAAATATGATGACATACAATTGAGCGCAACGGTACAGCAAAATATTGGGGTGTTTTTATTTCCCCTCCAAATATTTGTAGGTACAAATTTAAGTACACTTACCTTACGATTTATCTTGTATTGACCAGAAAGACATCTTTCCTTTGAAATGCGATTAAGAGTCCTTTTTATGCGTGGGTACACCGGTAATCCCAAATTCTAAGATTTCGACAGGTCTCGCGTTCATATCCCCTCCCCGGTATCATCTGATGAGTTGTGAGGCAGAGTAGACGGAACACAACAGTTAGAGCACAACCCCCGAGTGACGTAACCCAAACATGCTACAAAGAATCCTCTGGTCCCTCCGACTCCCCTAGGCGGGATCTTAAAGGGGACGTATGATGTTTATCAAATGCCAACCTTTGTGAAGTCCAAAAATAGCCATGGAATAAGCGCGTCTATTCCTCTTTACATAATGCTTGGAATATCTTCCCCGGGCCCAATCGCACTGTGGTTGTCACGCAGACAGCACATACAGGGGAGAATTCACCATCTGATAAATTCGGGGATTAGTCAAAATACTACACTGGAATATTCTCAAGCCACATAAGAAAACACTTAAGTGTAGCACAACCCATATCATTTCTCACAATAAACGACGTCCACACGATGTGGATATTACATCCACTGTGCTCTTAGGGATGGGCACATTACAAGCATTAAGAGAACTATTTACATTTCTGGTCACGGATGTGCTTGGCAATACCGTTCGTGTTGCTCCGTAACATAGCTAGGTACCTGATTCATAACTCAGCGTTGAACCTGAGTTATGAAACCACTGCCAAACTAGGTCGAGTTCAAGAACAATAATAATAATAATAATAATAATAATAATAATAATAATAATAAACATTAATAAGAATAAGACAAAATCTGCAAACGGTGAGAGAAAAGGAACACAGTGGACTGTGGTGGTAAATTGATCGTACTCTAGATTCACTCTTGTGTGCCAACATTCCATTCCTTCTTACAAAACAGCGTGCTTTTGTTTAATGAGGCAGTAAACAAAGCAAACTGGCACTTAACTTCCACCTACTAAACAAGACAAAGCATCGTAATTTGCGCGCTAAAATTTATACATTAAGGATTTTGTCCCAAACCCCAGTGCAGTCACTTAAGCGAAGCGACGACGTTACTGCGCCTCCGTGTGGTGGTTTTAGGGTGGCGTACATCCTCCACCTTTCCTCCCATTTACAATGTCAGATAAATTATTTGACTGATTGTGGCATTATATTGAAAAAGGGAAAACATGGATCAGAAAAAAAGTGACATTTAGAGATGATCTTAGAGGATTCTTTGAGATGTCATATGTCGTAAATTTGGAAAGTATTCGTGTAGTATTGGCATGACATATGTCTACCTATTTTATTTTTTTGTTAAACATCAAGCTTCATGTTCGCCTTGCAATACAAATTGTTCCAAACTGCTTCTCGAAAACCTAAGAAACGAGGGTCAAATCAGGAGTCTTCTCTTCATGTCGGAAACTTTAACCTGCAATAGACTTCCTTCTGTCTCATGCCTAAGTATTTCAAGATGCCGAGGTATCAGGGGTAGGTGTCCCATTTGATGATTGTGCCATCCATGTTTGGTCTGGAGAAAGATGTGTTACTATTTTATATCATAGATTAAAATTAATTGGAGCCGATGGGACAATATTAATTAATTTACTGAAAATTTTGACGTGCACCTTTTTCATTATAAGAATGCAACTTGTATGATGTCGAGACATGTAACTGGCAAAGGCAGACTAAAAAGTTAATTAATGATCCTATCCAACCTATTGGATGTACATTAGTGCATATTCATGTAGTGGATTATTTTATAACCGATCCTATGGATGCCCATACAGATGCTACTAGGTTTTCCAACTGACCTAAATGTCAGTTCAATGTCAATGTCAATGTCAGCTCAATTTAATGTAGCCTATGGATCTGTATATTCAAAGAGGTACACTTTAAATATAAATACAAGCTCTTTGTAGCGATGCAGGCTATACAGGGATGCATTAAATGTATGCAGAAGAAGGGGAATACGTGTAAACCACGCGAGTTGCTTGACAACCTGTCCTGCAACGTTACGGTCCACGGAGAGAGAGGGGTGGAGTCTGGCAAAGCGCAGCATGTCATCGACAATTACTCTTTTTCATTGCCTGGATCTTAGGGTAAGATTTAGTTAGTAGACATTTAGTTATTAAGATCTTCTCGATTTAGGTCGCATTATGTTATAAGCTAAGGTCAGACAATGCTATATCAACTGGCAAACAAACAAAATGAGACTTTTGGAAGCAATATGTAACCTAGTGGTTTCAGTGAACAGAATTATTCTTTTAGCCAAAAAATTGAACGATTAATTATATAGGCTGTCTTAGCTTGCCACTTCCTAACAAAGTCAGCCATGCACTTGGAAACATGCACTGAGTTCGCATTGGTCCGCAAGGCAGCAACACATTGGCTCCCTTTCAGTGCGCAACCAACCGTAAAGACATCATCTCCTCTCTCTCCCATTTCATACCACAACCCTACTCCCAAGTCTCTCTCTTTCTCAACAACACAGACACACAGGCACACACCCTTATTCTATACACCTATTCTACTTTTACATGCACATAATTCCCCAACCCTTTCTATTTATTTATGTCCATCAATGTATATTTGTATTAAAGTGAGGTCAAGATAACATATCTCAATTTTTGCCATAAACATTACACTTTATCAACAATTGCTATCACAATAGAATGTAGTTGATGTGTACTTTATATGTAATTCAGCAAAGCACAACTCTCAGGTTTTCTGCTGGGGGCTTTTTTTTCTTAATCAGCTCTGTGCTTAATATTTTCAAACAAATAGTGTCTTCCCTGCATCTTCCAGAGCCATGAGTTGAGGGTCATTCTCGATCAGCCCACTTAATGCTTCTGAAGTCTCTCTTGAAGCCCTTGAGTTCTTGAGAGTTGACTCTTAGTTCAAGAGGACAAAAGCACTGTAGCAGCTAGGTGCACTACTTGTTGTGGCTTTGTGGACCATTGGCACTTCCACTATTGGGCAGAGGGGTGTTTAGTGTGGTGGCTGGAATATGGAGAATGTGTGACAGATAAGGGAGCTCCTAGTCCAGTACACCAACACAGTAAAACACCTATATACAGGGAGTGTTGTTGTGGAGTTTGTGCACAGCACACAATTAGTAGGGAAGATAAACTATTTGTATGGTGGTAAGATGGCTTCCCTTAGTACAGTAGAGCTTGATACAACTCTTCTTTACAAAACAATATTGCTTTTGGCGTGGTAATGGGTATATCAGCCAGACATATCTGAGAGACTTGCCACCACCAGCTCTTCTACAGATGGTATTTAATCATAATAGTAAGAAAATAGTAAGAAAAATAACTGGAAATTGATTATTCTCTAACAGAGACCAAGCTCCAGGCAAGTTATCACTGTCTCGCTGCAAGTGGTTGTGTGGAGATAATTATTGCACCCAGAGCATTATTCTCTACATCACAAAACAGGCCCTGAAGAACATACCTCTGAATATGTGTGCCAGTTAATTATTCTCTGTGATGCGAGTGCCCCTATTTCCACAGCAGGAAGTTTAATGTCAGCTGCGTACAAAATGAAGTGCTGGCTTCCCTTGGGCATGCTTCCCCATTCAGAGGCACATGCAAGGAAACTGGGAGAGAGGCTCACAAAATACAAACTGCCTTATTAGGCCAATCAGGCTCCTTTTCCCAGGCAGCGCAATATTAATTCTGTTGCCTGTTTTCCAGTGACCTCTTACAATGTGGTAGGCGGGTGAGAGGAAAGGGTCAGTAGTGTTTGCATGCGGAGTTTACAGTTTGCATGTTGATGCATGGATCAGCTGATGGGTCAAGACAGGGGTTCACTCTGTAAGTGCGCCAAATTCAAACAGCATCAATCTAAATCCTTAAAATTGCTTAAAAATGCTTGAAAAACACAATCATATTCATTTCAATTCAAACCTATCAAACAAGCCAATTCATCTGTGTATATTTTCTTCATATCGTACTCCAAATCACCGTTTCTTCTTTGCCCCAGGTTCGTGCTTGCAGCTATATTTCATATTTAGTTTTTCAGTGGGTGAAAGCAATGCGTTGCAGTGCACGCCCTGCACAGTGACAGACCAGCTCATACCCTGAAATAGTTAAGAAATAAAAATGGCCCACCCTATGCATCAGCTTCCTTTCACCACAGAGACGTGTGTGCTTGTGGAGTTTCTCCAGCTAGCTGTAAGTATGGAGAAGCAAGGCCTGTCTCAGTTTGGTATGACAAAGGACAAATCATCTGGTCAGATAAAACCCATGCTACTGTGTGGCATGAATTCCTTGTTCAATCTTGGCCATAGAATTCCATTTTTTTGAAGCCAAACACTAATATCTGCTTTATTTTGGTTGAAGCGCCTAGAGAAGCAGATAAACACACCAGCAGATACTAATACTATCTAATATTCTGCAAAAACCTGTGCCAAACTGTCAGAGCGACTGTACTCCCGGAGGTACAGTTTGTTGAAAAGGCCATGATACTCAAAGAAGTGAAAAAAGAGCAACCTTCATGTTTACCATGGCTACACATGGCTACATATGGAGTGCTCTCTCAGTTGAAAGCACTCATAAGATTAGAAACAGAACAGAAGAGCTTAAGCTGCACTCATGCATTCGGGCATTAGCATGCACCATGCATCGTCCATGGTGCGTGCATTTTGTCAAAATTTAGTACCCCTGCAGTAGATGATGGCTGCAGTCAGACTCATAATGAGCTGTAAGGTGACAAAATTTCATATTTCCTGTCAACACCCCTTCACAGAAGTACAGTCAGAGTGAAAGCTTGTGGGGGCTGGCTGGAATGCTGAGGGTCTTCCTGTCAAGGAGTCATAAATGCTTTCACTTCAAGAGCTGCTATCCAACTTGCTACTGACAGCATAACAGTGAATCCTTACTTGAATACCAGGCAATGCTGGGACAGTAGGCGGGTTCAATTCTCATTCTGTTCCACTGTCATTAACAATCAGCAGCCCAGACCCTTTCCAAATAATACATTACATTGCCATGACAATAATACGACATTTTTCACAAGGTTACCATGTTACCTACATTACACGGCCATACTGAAAAAGGTTTTCACATACAAGACAATAAGAAAAGGAAGGTTATACAGGCATACATAAAGATTAGGTAAAGGAGCGAGGGTACAGTGTAGAGTAAGTCCAAGTATTTAATTACAGTGGACAGAACCACAGCAACAACAGCTTTCAAATGTCATATCAAAAGTCAACATATTAAAACAATAAAAGATGAAATAAAACATATTTGTGATTACACTGCAAGTTTTTGCTAGAGTTCAAAACTACTGAAAGCACACATGCTCATACAGTATACTCAACTCACTGTTTTGAAAATCCACAAATATATTACATATCAATGGGGTAAAATACATTTAATGTCAACATTAACAACATGAAATTCCAATGTGTGGTGGGTGAACTCCCTTATATAAATACTAAATGACAGTTGTTTCTACTTGCAATCTGGATTGTTGACCTTGTGAAACAAGGAAACACACAATGCTTGATCTCCACCTAGTGGCTGTCCTCATACATATCAGTTGCTAACAGCTGCACCACCTGCAAACCATTGGTTCTTAAAATGATACTGGGCAAGTATAGCAACACATTCACTTTCATTTCCTCAGAAAGAAATCTCATGAACTGATATCAGTTAAGGATCGCGGCTGCTGTGACATCTTACATTGCAGGAGTTTCAAACTAAACTGATCACAACAATGTGGGACTGAAAATCTCCCCATTCTCAGTTACATACCAAACAACGAAATAAGTGATTTATAATTGGCTCCAAACAAAACATATTTTTGGTTATGCGCATGAAACAAAAACATATGACATTTCACTCCCTGTGGGGTGAAATGGCTGCATATACACCTTGTAGTGTGTTAGAATTCAATGATTACAATCCTTTCCATATCCTTTTAAATAACACTTTGAATATGAACTTCAGCAAAGCAAGAATGTGTTAATCCAGTCAAATTCTGGTTGGAAAGGCAATTTCTTTTTCCCTCAATCCAAAAGTCCAATCCAAGCAACAAGAAGTCAAATCTTAGACATGATTATATTCTTGTTGACTTCAAAAAGAATAAAAAATAATGACAACATTCAGGTAATTTTGACAGGTTAATTGACAGGTCCAGATCCTTCTCCTCTATCAGATGAATTACTCAACTGATATGAGGTGCAGAAACTGATTGCACGCATAAAGACATTTTTTTAGCCCCTCTTTAGAACAGAAGCACCACTCTGTGGTGGAACACTGCCTGTGGAGGCATTTAGGACACTGCCTCTCATGCAGTGATAGATTAGAGTGGTGGGACAGTTTGGGCAGAGCAGGGCTGGGAAATTCTGATCCTTGAGAGGCAGAAGTCCTGCAGGTTTCAGTTGCCTTTGAGATTTACACTTTGAATACCAAGTAGTGACTTATTATCCAAATAATGAAAGCAACTAAAATACTGAGAGATGAGGCAGAAGAAAAAATGGTGCCTGCCGTGGGCCCAGAGGACTGGAGCTGACCCCCCCTGCAGAAAGGCACCAACATAGAATGCTCCCACTGGTTTCAGCTGTCCCAGGAACTGTCCCATGCCCCTTCCATCTCTCTGTGCTCCAGTAACGTGGTCTAAGGGCAGGCAGGAGTCAAATAATGTGGGGGACAGTAGAGTTAGTCCCACAATCGACGTACTCAAATGTGTCCATGGACAGCTGCTCGGAGTGTGCCAGATAGTACACCCTCATCGTCATCCTGTGGGAGGCATGGAGGCAGACAGACAGATATGTTTCAGTGAGTAACTCCCTTTGTTGCTTTATGACTTCATGCAGATAAAGTTAAAGCCGTTTCCCAAACATTTTTCCCCTTGAAAATGAAACAGGCCACAGACAAGATAAAAAAAAAAAAAACTCTGAACTGGGTTACATGTTTATGTTAACATTTTAAGGCAGGAAAGGAGGTGGAGAGAATAAAAATGGTTACAATTTAACTGCATTTATAGCTTCGGAAAAGTATGTTCCTGGTTATCTGCACAACAGTTACAATATAAGCATCCTGTGATAATGAATTGGGACAAATTAAACCCAGTGACAGGAATAAGAAAGTCTGAATGGCTGTTTGTGCTCCAGTGAATGAGAAGATTTCTCAGCTGAAATCTCCTCATTCACTATTACATTCAATGACAATGGAAGATGAAGTTGCTAGTTTATAAACTTTCCATAAAATAAACAGAAGTTAGCTACAGCAAATGTTTCAGCTAGCTGGTAAAAATCTTGGCAATGCTGAACACAAGATAAATTGCCCTTTACAGTTTTTTTACAAACGTTTTCACACTTAGGTAAATACCATGCCCACTTTTTCAAAACTCTTAACACAGCGTGCTTAACAACCATGCATATGAGCACATCAGTTAATCTTTCATGCAAAATGCACTACAACCACCAAAACACTTCATAATTCACGCAAAAGTGACTCGTGCTGCCATAACTATAGCAAATGTTCTCTCCCAGGAAGACTACTTTGTCACTCAAAAGCACAATGAACTGAAAAACACAAACAACTTGAAGCATTGTAAATGGCATATATAATGTGTTGCTGTATCTTCTAGTTTGGCATAGATTAGGATAGTATTACATTGCAAAAAAAGGGAAAAAAAAAAGAATGACACCACTTTAGAGTACATACTGTAATACCAAACAAATAATTCTAAAATGCTGCAATATGTTTCATTACAGCGATATGCTAAAATTTCTGTGTTACTGTATAGGCCTACTACAGCACAACAAAAAGCATGCAGATGTTACGTATTCATTTCCAATGCAGTAAGTTACAAACAACAACACATGATACAGTATACCACAGTAAAACTACTAGAAGTCTACTGTAGCCCTAATGCTGATCCATGGTGTCCTCTGTATTTTGGGTCAAATTTTTATGAATTTCACATTTTCTGCAACATTCTCCCTTGCCTTGAACCTTTAGAAAAAAAATCTTTAGCATATCTTATCCATAGGCGTCATTTACGCTGGGGACGCTGGGGACACTGGGGACATGTCCCCACCACTTTTTGTCGTGGCCCATTTTGTCCTCACCACTTTTTGAAAGCCTTTAGTTAGTTGAACCCATCGTTGTCCCCAGCACTTTTCAAAACAAACTGACGCCCATGATCTTATCCACCCCTACAATCCTCCAAGCCTTATAAATATTTGAAGCCAAACAGCTATCATGACAAAAAGAACAAACGTTTTGATCTGCTGTTTTACCTGTCACAATACTGTAGATACCACTATTGAGTGTGGTAAATTTACTGTAGTTGCATTCTTGGGTCACTTTCTCTCACTGATAGCCCATGACTTACATATACAGCAGTAAAAATCTTTTCAGCAACAACAACATCTATAATTTGCCTATATACATGCACATTTCAATGCAAATATCACCACTTTTGTATAGATGGTAACAAGGCTGCAAACAAAAAACTGAATAAACTTTCTGCTAAAATCAGAATAATCTGTCTTATTTTAAGCATATAGTTTCATTTGTCTGTCAAAATGCAGCATATTTCCATCTACAGTGATCTAAATTTTGTTTGGTTTTGAACTGAAAGTTAACTGTTTTGAACAGAGTATCTAAATGTCTGCAAAATTTGCTGTAGTTGTACAGAATTTTGCTGGTAGTGAACTTTGACTGAGAGAGGTTTTCATGAATTTTGGAAGAAGTGGTGATTGAATGCATTTTGTATCAAAGCAATGCAGAAGTATACACAGTTTAGTTCACATAGTCTACTGATATGGTGAATGTATTAAGTGTTTTGAAAAAGAGGACATGGTATTGAGACATGTGTGGAAATGTGTGTAAAAAACTAAGTGAGATAATAGTGTAAATTATAAATTGCACGATGCCACTACAATGTCTGCAGTTTTTTTCATTCAAGATATCCAAGCAGTTCAGCATAAACCACTTTGAACTGTGTTTAAAGTTGATCCACAGGAGTCACTGTGATGCGGCCTGACTGTGGGAGTCATGAAGCTATAATGTGAAATGACTGTACTTTGTAAAATGTCTTGAAATAATAAAATATAAAAAAGTATGATACTCACTGCAAATGCAAAAACAGAGTGTGAATCCTGATGGAGGTCGACTTGCAGTAATTGCTGTAAGACAAAGAAAATTCTTTTACTATTCTGTAGAGATTCTTGTACTTAGTGCTTTTCACATTCATAGGTTTCTTTCAATAATCTGATGCATCGAGTGAAAATGGGTGAAGCCATAATGGCAGAGTAATGCCCATGAAGTAACATCCTTCCATGAAGTTCAGATCATAAGTATGAGAATGAGAATGTCCCCCTCCCCACTCCAACCACCTGTATGCTCTGCAGCACACAGTTGATTCCATGTGTGGTGTAGTTTTATATGCTGTGACTTGCCCCCAGATTTAACAGTAAGAGAAACAGCCTTTTGCCCAAATCCAAACCATGGCTCACACTGACGAATGTACGGGGGAGTGCGAGTGTGCTTCTACCACACCCTGGACTTTCCCCCTGCCCTCTATTTTACTGGGGGGGTAAAACCTTTACAGACACAATTGGAGTGGCACATTTCAATTGTCTGGCATTTGGAAGCTTTTCACTGGTGTTTTAATAGAAGGGTGGGGTGGTTACTGGATAAACTATAAACACAACAGCCCAAATCTTCAGAAAGTACTGGCCAAGTGTAATGAGTCTGAGGGGCTGGTCAGATTGTACAACCAAATCCACTTCCTAGCAAGCCAAAGTCAGGACAAATGAATGCACTAACAGCTAATGAACAGGTCTGAACTCTTGTTCATTCCCTCAATGTTCTAACCACACCACTGCACTCTCAGAATATTGCTGTAATATTATGTGACTACTGAGAGCTAGTTGTAATGAACTGCAGTTCAAGCCATTGCCCTCTCTATAGCATTGTGCATAGATCCTGATGCACTTTCCTTGTTAAGAAAAACCCTTTGTTCTTTACAAGTATTAACAAAGGCTCTCCCCATTGACACTATAATGCCTAAGCAGCAAAGTATTAAAACAAAGACTAGTACATTTTCCTTTGTTACAACAGAGCACACTACCATGCCAGACTGGAGTTATTCTGTTAAGTATGGAGAGTTCATTAGTACATAGCCATCAAAGCAAGGGAAGAGACATGATAGCCCACAGCAGCTTCGATCATGTGCTGTTGAATCCACCCACCAATGATTAACCCACTTACATACAGATATAGATTACCTTTCCTTCTGTCTAGAAGAAGCCACACAACCAAAGTCCAGCAACACAAATCGACTACAGCCACAAAAGCCAAGCAGACCCTTTCTTTGCTGCCTAATGGCATCTTACCAGGATTTCCATGCAGCCAGACATTCAAATGTCTGGGCAATGAGTGACACACATTACGGATTCTGCATCATTAAAGGCGGATCTATAATTATATCGGTAGTCAATGTCTTGAGCAGTTTTGAGAAAATTGTGGGAAAACAGGCCTGAGTCCTCACAGGATCTCCAGCTACGCTCTCCTTTCTACTCCACATACCCACTTCCTGAAGATGGTGATATCCCCTAAGACACAAGACTCACATTTGTACTTACTTTAGGCCCACATCATCAATTGTAACTGGAACCACATAGGTGTACTGCAGAAAAAAAAACAGCAGGGTTAAAATGATTTTGAGGCAAAAACAATTGTAAGAAGCACCTCATAATGTAACAGTTTGACATAGAATCCCCAGACAGCAGGCATAGATTGCATTTATGTAATATAAAAGATAAATGATAAATAATTTTTGCAAGACTGATTTTTTTTCCATAGTATTCCATTGTATTTTCACTTGGCTTGGCTAACTACCTAAATGTAATCTGCACTGTAAAAGCTTCTTCACTGAATCCTTTCTTTGCCTCAACACAAAAGGATAATATTATGCCCTGGTTCTGGGGTGATAGAGATTTCCAGGAAAAAATGACTGATTTTACAAAGAAAAAAGACTGCATCTTGGACTTCTTTCCAGTATTCTCACACTGGAACTGGACTGGAATTGTGTCCTCTCTACAGAAAAGCTATCCCCTGCAGGGGGCCTCACCGCTTTCTGAGAGCGTGGTTTGATGGTGGTGACATTAGAGACCTTCGCCCTGCCCACAATGGTATCGTAGATCAAGACCTGCAAGTCCAAGTTGCAGGCTTGGACGGTCACAAAGTTCTCATTGGTGATGTTGACCACATTCTGGAATGAATCAAGCAATTAAAAGTTTGAATGTGAAAGGACAGCATTGTTCCCCATGCACCCGTGTGTCCTCTACTCTCCACTCCAAACTTTATGCTTCACCCTCAGTCTCCCAGCACCCACCGTGACATTCATTTCGACGGTTTTCGGGGTGAAGAAGACGTAGGCAGACATGATGGCCACGGGTGAAAGTGAGACACTCCGGGGGAAGAGGAAGAAGAGGACCAGTGCGCAGATCAGGAGACAAAGCACCACCGACACACACACGTACAGCTTCCTAGGGGAGTGTGAAGAACACATTGTGTCACACTCGCAGAGATCATGTGCACACACACAGGCAGGCTCACATGCACACACGCACGCACACGCACACACACACACACACACACACACACACACACACACACACACACACACACACTTTTATAAAGATACAATAAGGAATTTAAAAAAGGGATGCTACACTCACAAACGGCACATATATTTTCTCCTCCCAGCATTCAACTGCCTCCAGAGCACTGTCAGGACAGGAAACTATTTCACTTACGTGTGCCTGGGTTTCAGCCTTTGGTCACTACAGGGGATGACTGCCACTAGCTGGCTTTCCTGACCTGTGAACAGGAACCAACAAGAAGCTCCACTGAGTAACAGTGCACTTATGCAAAGTCAAACAACTTTGTAGACACTGATGTGGACACAAAGGGAATGACTACATTTAAGAGTAGGACAGGGGTTTAAAAATGCATCTTGGTATAGTTGAGGCTTAGAAAACCAGACACTAAAGGGGCAGATAGAAAGCCCTACCTCTAGGGATGCGTCCTGTCCCCTGACAGGTAGGGCAGTCACTTGAGCTCTCAACACTGGTGCTTCCATAGTCCCTGCGGGACAGCCTCCTCTTACTTGTGTCCTGAGGCACAATGGCCTCCTTCTCTTCCTGAGGGTTGCTGCAATGCCCCACTGACACCCCCATTGGTGATCCCTTTCAGCCTGCCTGTTGGAGGGGACAGTCAGGCACTAGTACTCTAACTCTGTAGAGAACAAAAATGACACAAATTTGTCTATACAGATTGGGGCTGGACTAACCTTGTGTGTGTGTGTGTGTGCACACGCGCATGTGTGTGTAATTGTTTGTTACCACAAAAACTAAAACCCAGGTGAAAATGTTTTATTCGACAGACCAGACATTCATAAATTAACTCTGTAGAGGCCACTGACTTGGTACGTGCTTGGTACATTAAAGGATTTCATTATGAATGCATTACATTACATTACATCATTTAGCAGAGTGACTTCCAAATAAGTGCAAGTACATAATAACTTTCTTCCACACAATCTGACATTAATTCAAACATCACAAGAATGAAACAAGAATTACGCAACAACTTTGTGCAATCAAAATGTATCACAATCTACTCCCACATACAGTCTTCAGTTTCAACTGAGTTTTTTCTTCCAAATGAGCCATATCTCAAATAGCACTGAGCCACACAAACTCCACCATTGTATTGTGTTATTAAAATCAAATGACAAAACTGTGTGCCCCAAGTTTAATTTCAAAGGGTTCAGTGAATTGTGTCCCCCTGAAACGATGAGACCTTACGCAGATGAGGAAACACGATGCATGGACGTATGATAATCCCTTTAATTTTACTGTCCTGTGTTAAATGTTAACAAGGTCCCTGGTAGAGGATACGCTGCGTAGCCATTTTGTGTTGTCTTGTGTTGTGAACAAAAAGTCACTTCTCATTCTTTGAACAACATATTCATTTTAGTAGATTCCTGAAACGAAACGCCACCAATGCCTTGGTCCATGTTTTCATAACCCGTCCTTCCAGAATTTTTGGCAAGTACAGGTGAGTATAACCACACATTACCGCCCATTCCTTTCTCCGTATACACAGCTTTTTTAGACTAAACTTCCAACTCAAGCATCTGATTTTACGCTCCACATACAAATACGTAAAATGGGGCAAATGCAAAGTAATCACAATTAAAAGCTGAAACGATACAGTAACTGGACACTTAAAGCAGAATAAATAACGTCTCAGCACAAAAGGCAGTTATCGTTTACATTATTTTGCCAAAGGGTACCGCTAATGTGTACTCATGTAAGCCTATAACTTTTACATGCGGATTGTGTTTATTCCGTTCATCATTTAAAAAGTGATGGCAACTAATTACTTCACTCACAATGCTGTCCTACGTTTTCTGAGAAGGCAACGTACGTGAGAAAGATTCAAAAAATTAAATATTTCCCATGGACACGTTGCAAGCATATGGACTTTTATGCAAGCATATGGACGTTTATGATTATGGGACTGAGCAATTTAGACGCAGAAATACGACGGAAATGAGATTCGCAAAATTGTTGTTGCGCAATAAATTACTCACCTTTTTGAGAATAGAACTATAAGCCACCGTACAACATGCCGTTTAAAATCTAAAATCGATGGAGAAAGGCGAACCACAAGTAGTTAATCAGTTTATCTCATCTGGCAATAGCCCCCAACTTGGCTTTCCAACATCGTCGCTGAGCAGCTTTCAGCAAAGATTGTCGGGGGCTGAATGCGCAGTCTGAAAAGTCCCTTCCTTACTGAAGTCAGCTGATCTAAATGTTCACCAAAATTGTTTTTGCTGCCACCTCATGGTGCTTCAATTACAATAAATCTACACACAAAACACATTTAGACAAAATGTTTTACATAATATTAATGATACTTGTATATGAACCCATTGTTTGGATCAATTGAATATGAATCCATTGTTTGTGAATCCAAGCACAATGATCGTCTTTATTTGTTGGGCTTGCTTATGTTTCTTCCACAAACAGTACAGCTGGTCATACCGTGTGCCGTATTTATGGTATGCTTTGAGGTTAACAAGGGATTCATTCGTCTTCCTGAGCTGTGCAGACCTTTTGTAATAAAGAATAAGTGGTCATAACCAATACTGACAACCAAAAATAAATATATCAATAGAATGATTATGGGGTGAGATAGTAAGTTAAACATAATTCTGCAACAACAATCTTCAATTTCAAGTGTTTTTAGTCAAAACATTTAGTTTTTTGTGGTTTTCATCTCCTCAACAGCAAATCATTTATCGTGTTTTGTTTAAATAAATGATTCATCCACATAAAAACTGAATGTGCACAAGCTTTCCACTAGGAAATCTCATAAACAGTCTTTTGGCATTTGGAATCCAGTCTGTGAAATGCTTTGTGACCATTCTTTTAGGAGTTCTATGTCAAATACAGTTTGTTTCCTGTACACTGCATTGTTCTTCCTCATGGAGCTAATCTGTGCCAAGGGATGCTTTATGTTCTTTCGTCTAAGCTTGACACGAAAAAGATAATTGGACTGCTTATTTCAAGAGACACTTAGAAAGGTGGCACATACCTATCCATTTAAAAAGGTCACTAAAGTCTGGGAACATCACTCCTGACATGTTATGAATAGGTTGTGCATGGACTTTTAGCAGGCAGTCCATTAAAACTGTTAGGGGGAAGACATCATTGTAGTACAAATGAAGGTGCAGCATCAGACATTGTTCTAGTATGCAGGTGAACCTGAGGAATTGGAGGATTCTTTTTTTTTTTAGTGAACTGGGCAAATGCTACCCTACTTGATCCAATGAGGACAGAAATTTACAGTGGGCATCTGACACTATAAAGAAAGAGGGACAAACAAGTCATTTCTAAAGTAAAAAAAAAAAATACAGCAAAGTTGCTTGCATCCATTCTATTTTCCTGTGGTTTTTTACAACTCCAAGGAGGTCACCCTACCAAAAAAGTGGCATCGAACAGTGACGATGTAATTATATTTATTAAATCATATGAGCAACAAATTTTACATCACATTTTTATGTCTGTGAAGTGCTTACGCTATGTAACATAGTAAGAATATGAATGCTGTCCCCTCTGATCCCCCAGAGCTCATGCAGACATAGAACTGTGGTGAAATCAGATGCCTCCAGTCCAACCATTCCCCACATCTGTGTCAGAACACATGTCATTTGCCTCTTTACACAGCCAGGTTAGACTAAAAGCATGTAAGGTGGTACAACAGAAACCAGTAGTTTAACCATTCTCAATGTTAATGCCATTGATATTGCCTCTTCCCTACTGCACAATCATTGTCAGGGCCCTCTAGACATTGGTTGATGATGCCACTTCTCAATAAAAGCTCACAACCAAAGCAAATCCTGTCAATGCTGGTGCACATTTAGTAATGTAAGCGAAAATTCATGTCTGTATTTCAAGGTAGATGAGCATACACATGCAGCAGCGCCTGCACGGTCACAGTCATTTTCTTCATCTGATAGCTGAGACCCGTCCTCCTTTCTTTAACAGAGAGCTTAAATTTTATGAACAGCATCTGCTAATGGCGAAAAGAAAGGTTTAAATCAAGGCCAAATACAACAGATCTCAGACATTCTTCTTTAGGTGCAGAGCTGAAAGAAGAGGTTGAACGGGAGGCTACCCGAGTTCCCCTATAGGACAAAAGGGATGTCTGTCAAAATAACAGGCCCACAGACAACTATGACAGCCCCTTAGCCTTAACCATTCTACCTTCAGAAGAGTTACTCTCATTCTACAACAAAAGGAGAGCACTGTTTCAGTGTTCAAAAATAAGTGCTTTTATGCAGCCATACATAAATAGATTTAGTACAACCGTACTGTTCAATAGTAATAGTAATTTTATACTTCTTTTTTAAGGAAAACTAATATGACCATTTGCAAATGCTCAATATTCTAAATTACTTTTCAGACACACCTATATAGGATTCGCTTCTCTCTGCAGAAAAATAAAGTGACTCTACAGCTTGCAAGGCTTGTGGAACCCACAGAGGACAGGTGCAAAAGAAACGCATGAAGTTGTGATGCAGATGCAGACTCCTCTGTTTCACGGCATCCTAGCACACAGCTCTGAGGCTGCTACTAGACCACAGAACTAACCCCCCCTCGCAAACTCACAACTCAAATAGCACTGGAGGGTCATCAATCAGTAAATGTTCCCATGAGGACTAACTTGATGATTTTCAATGGCCTATATCTACTCATGACCCCCCCGGCCACAGTTCTTCGGTTCCTAAAATTGCACTACATCCAGTCATACACTGCTTAAGCCTAAACCCCCAAACCCCCACTGATAACAACAAAAAATACACCTCACAGTGTCCAGTTTTTCCCATCCAGTAACAGCGGGGGGATGATGTTTGAGCTGACAAAAGGAAAAAATGCATGGACTTCCTCTGCTTGTGTAACCCTGCTTTCATAACGCTTTGAAAAAAGAACCTGCTTTTTTGCCTTACTTTGCATTTCAGTGACTTCTTTAAGCACACATTAACTCTACATGTACATCAACTCCTGCACATTTGAGGCAAACAGCATTTCCTCAGGTACCTCAGGTCTTCAGGGACACATGCCTAGAACATTACAACCTAGAACAGGTTGAGGTAATAAAAGCAAAAGGTGTAATACTCATTTCATGTATGTAGACAGTCTTGAGGTGGTACCGTTAAGCTTTGAAGTAACCTGGGAAGGATGTGCATTCTGATTAAAGGCTGTTAATGTGATTGACAAGGGAAGGACCCCAGGCAAACTGTTCATACCCCCAGAAAGGAAGTCCCACCCTGCTCTGCACAGTAACCAATCTCCTGTGCAAGTTAGGGGAAAAGCATAGTCACACCAGAAGTTATGTTCTTAAGTATGCCCCAAAGTATTCTATCATTACTTTTAAACCACAAGCCCTTTATATTCAAAAACTCAACTTAGAGAATTGGGACAAAAAATTCCTCTCATCTGAAAACAACTAAGAAATACATTACAACTTACATACCAGTATATCCCTCAAATGCTGAGTCAGTGCAGACAAGTATATATGGATTATCACTATAACCACTGCATGAAATAGGCAATGTTAATACAATCTTCTCTTCAAACATCTTCCACAAACACATTGGAATGTTTCATTTTTTTCTGTAAAGCGCTAGATACATTTTTATACATCTACAATAATAAGCTTTTCCTTTGGCCCTTCATGTATGTGAAACAGCAAGACATTTCAGAATGGAGGTTAGTAACATTCAGCGTGCGGTCCCATGTTTGATCCCAAAGGTACCTTTAAAATCAGTGTATGCCTGTTTGCATAAGCCTGACTTGCAGGTCTCACAAAAAATATAGTTTTGATTCCCACACAGAAAATCATGCATACGTTATGAAGAAAGTATGAACTAATATCTATATGATATCTATTCCATAATGGTAGCTGTTAATGTGAAAGCCCAGAATCTTGCCACTTCCCAAGTACCGAATAATTTACTGCAATGGCATATAGTTTATGCAGATGCAATAATTACATTACGGAAGGTATAATGACAGACACATTCTATGCCCATGTTTTTGAGTTGCCCCTATCATATACTCCTATGTATACCTACTTATGTAAACACATTTTTAAAGCCAGCTTGGAGAGGTCATTATATGACTCCACTGTTACTCTAATGAGAGATATGCCATCTATGTGCAGAGGCTTTCCTCCAGTGCCATTTACAGATTGTCCCTATTTTTCTCTTTCCCCTAGAAACAAAGAGAAGGGCTGAGAGACACACTGTCCACATGATAGAGGGAGGGCCAGAAATGCTTCTGTGTGACATTTGGGCCAGTTCAGGCCCAGACCTGACTTACTCCACTACAAGTGACCTGTCCTGTAAGAGAGGGGAGGAGAGAGGGGAATGGGTGTTGGGGGGGTGAGGGGGGCAGGTGTTCTGGTCTCCCGCCCGGGGCAGTTACATCCTCAGTAGCGTGTGGCGTACCACTCGCTGTCGCTCATCTGCACCAGCTCATTCACCACGTCCAGCAGGTTGTAGCTGTGCTTCCTCAGCAGCCGCTGGTTGAGCTGCCGGTCGCCAAAGCCCATCTCCAGCAGCACCGCCATCATGGTGGCCTCCTGGCTGGACACGTCTGTGGGGGGCTGCACCGGTAAGAGGGACATCACTGGGTCACCAGAGAGCGCTGTGAGGTACCGCTGGGGTGAATCTTACAGGGGGTAGTCAAAAGTTACAGAAACGAGGAGAATGGGATACGTTCACTTACCAAGTGAATGTTAATAATTACCATTAAGTACATAATGCTTTGGAAAACTAAGTATCCTGTACGGACTATTAAGATCTGGTGTTGAGAGAAACCAGAAGAATACGTAACTGCTGAGCACTAGAGGTGCACACAGCTGCAGTATCTGTGTTTCCTAGCAATAAAAGACCAGTAACAATCACAGCGACACACTTCATTCGCTGCTCCACTGTACAGACTGACCTGGGCAGGGCCAGGCTGCCCTGTGAAGAGGGCCTTGTAGGCTGATGCGGCAACAGACAGGGCTCCCTTGACCAGGCCCCCAGTGATGCCTCCATGTGTCCTGTGACAGAGAGAGAGGGTTGAGAGGGCACTCAGCCTGGCTATTACATCACGTCTGTGAGCAGACTAATTGTCTGCAATTAGTTGACGTGTCTAAACATGGCAAGACTACTGAAATCTATCCAGATGTTTTAAAACACAAATGAACACAAGCAGTCAGCATCAAGTAGGTTATAATAATACTGCGCTCTAATTGTATCAATACTTTGTTTAAATACAGACACACATACATGGATATGTACATACATGAGACAGAGAGAGAGAGAGAGAGAGAGAGAGAGAGAGAGAGAAAGAGAGAGAGAAGAGAGAGAGACAAGCAAGCAAGTCAGCAGCCACACAGAAGTTTTGAAGCTACTGTGGCTATATGACTATCATTATTGCAGGTGATAAAGTCCGCCTCATCATGAAAGAAGAACTTGCTTTATAACTGAAGTTCAATGTAGTCACAAAGAAACACTCAGTCCTGTGCTCTGGTACTTAAGCTTTCAGAAGCATGCTTCTTGCCTGCTGATCAAATGGCTCATGTGGACCAACAGAACGCTGACCTCCAGTTTCAGTTCAGCTGATGTTACCCTGTATCTGACCTTTCCTGCATTCTCCTGATCAACTGTGCAGCTGACAGACCTCAAGGCCTCTGAGTCTGTTTTACTGTGACCCTAACTCAATATCTCAGAGGAAAAAAAGTAAATAAAAATATTTTGAGTTGTTCCTGATTTTTATATCCCGCTGTTAACAACTGAGGAAGGTTTCAGTTTCAGTTACTTATGGTGCCTTTGCATGTGACTTTCCACATGCCCTGGTTATGCTGTGTATGGTGGTGGAAGTCCCACCTGAGATCTTGGGAGGTGCACGATCTAGAGTCGCAGGTCTCAGAGGGGCTGGCTGGGCCCTGTGTCTGTGCTGGACTGAACCCTGGAGTACAAAAACAGTCAAAAAAGAGACAGAAGACCAACAGAGCTCCAGTTAAGACCAGCTGAGAATAACAAACACAGTTTTAGAAGAAGTGAAACTACAGTTCAGAAAATTAAAAAAAAAAAAAAAATCATGAGCAAAAATATGCAGTGAGAGCACATACAACCACATGAATACTGCAATTAAGGGGATCCCCATACAAAAACATGCACACCTGAAAAGAGAAGCAGGAAGGAAGCTACAGAAATTAGGGACTAGACCACCAAGTAAAGCTATTTCTATGCCTACACAAACATTTCCCTTTATTATAATATAATAATGCACACAGAAGAATCCATCTTCTTTCTCCACATATCAACCACGAGCACTTAAAAAGAGACAAGTAGAGTGTCCAAATCGTGCTTATCATGAACCGCTGCCTTGACTAGCGGTTTCCTGCTTGACTATTAAAAGAATGTCCGCAAACACACTTCTTTTAAAAACCACAAAATGTTCAGACAGCAAGCCAAAACGGAACTAGACCTTGTCAAGTACCACTGATCTGGCAGCCTTGTCATAAGCATAATGCCCATTAAGAGCGTTAAAGCTTTTGTTTTGTCACACTGAGATCACAGAAATACATGCTGATGCCAAAAATACCACCAAGTACTCCACCAAAGGTAATGACAATGGCTCTGAGCAGGAGAAGCACTGTCCACTAATTTTCATTTTGGGTTTTTGGAAAGCCACTGCCATTACCAGTATGTTTTTGAAATGTTCTCAATGGGAAATACTGATAGTTTTCTTGAAATAAAATACATTACATTTCAATTTTACTGGGTTGACCTTAAATGAAAGTGATAAAGCCATACTCTGCAAGAATAAAATGCAAGTCTGGAGCACACCACATTTGTTTCAACAAACACATGCCCACTAGCATTTCTGTGCCCTCTGGAGCTGTCTGTCATGCCTGCAAAGCATCTTCTAGATTAGTCTACATGAAATGCCTGCACACTCCTTTTTGTCATTATTCTTATGATTAATTATTTTCCACCACTAGTTCATCAGTATCATTGTGTTTACATATTGTGACATCTCCACATAACCGTGAGGTCACTATTAATGCATTGAAACTGGCTCATTGCACTTTGGTGTTGTGTAAATACATGCATTGGCAATGTCTTACAAGATCAACTGTATCTGCAATCATATTCATAGCTTACTGCCTGACACGCTCTGATGATGAAAAATTTACAACTGATGAGCAGAGCAGCGTACCTGTATCCATAGACACTACCACATTCACTTCCTCTTTGGAGCATCTGCAGTACTTCTTTATTTAATATTTCTTTTATTTAATATCTTTAATCATTAATTACAATAGCTATTCTTCATCAATTTAAAAACATACATTCTATTATTGTAACCTTTGGCAGAATCCAAACATATATATGTGGCACATTGTATATAAATATTTCAATTGATATTTACAATTGAGTGTTTGTACAGCATCATCTGAGGCCTGTCTGTCACTGCTCAGAGATGACACTTTAGCACAGAGCAAATTAAAGGAAAAGTGAAAAGCACTGACCTTCCATAGGCCCCTCAGGCTTTGCCGGTTCATTTATGCTCAGGGCCTCTGTTGCCAACTCCATCCCACAAGTTGCCTCAGACCTGGGACAAAGCAAAGCTAATGTCACAAGAACTGCTACGTGTTTCAAAGTGAGACATTCCCTGGGTTACGCAGCAACTGTTTTAGAGTTGGCTGCAGGGACCTGCCATTCCAGTCTACCTCTTTGTGTGAGCAGACACCAGGGGTGACTGAGGTGCGGGGGTGGGCACCACCTCCGGGGTGAGGGGTACGGCGTCCAGCGTCTGGGAGGCACAGAGCATGTCGCTGATGCTGCTGCGCCTGGGTGTGGCCAGGGCGCCGGTCCTGCGCCCCTCCCTCTCGCCCTCAGGGGCGGCGCGGTGTGGCAGCTCTGGGTCAGCGTCAATCGCTATACCGCCCTCGGCACTGGGCTGCGACAGGGCCGAGCTGTACATGGAGTCGCCCAGCGGGCGGCTGGTGTCAAAGCAGTCAGGCAGGACGATGATGTAGTCCTCGGAGGAGGCTGAGGAGGCCTGGCTGCGCACCTCGTCCTGCTCCCCATCATCCTCATCCCTCTCCTCCTCTGACTGGCTGCTGGCATCTGCACCGATGTGCTCAATGTCCGACTCCACGCACTCCGCTGAGGAAGGTACACAATCAGTCATCGACCACTGACACACAAGACAGCTCCTCAATAATTGTTCTGTGCACATCATAATCATCTTTCATTTCTGACTTCTGAAAGTAAATGTACACATTTAAAGTAAAAAACATGAACGGATGAATGAAACAAAATCCTACATGATGAAATAAATGCTAATTTATTATTCTAGCAATTGTAATTTAATATTATGACTCAAAATGATTGCAAAATGACATTGCAGTATGACAGCATTTAGACTGACATGTGAGGGGAAATCCACATACCTGGGATGGCAGGCTGTTCCTGGATGGCTGTGGGAGGGGTAGGAACAGGGACAAGAGGAGGGGCTTCAGTGCTCTTGGTGCCAATCTCCACAACTGGTTCTAGCCTCCTCTCTCCTGGTTCCTTCACAGTTCTCTCCAGTGAGGAGGGTTCCAAGGCTACAGGGAAACCAGTTGGGAGAGGATGACACATGAGGACTGATATTAACCATCCCATATTAAATGAGAACTATCTTATTAGGGTACACTAGCTGTAGGCTGTCCATTTTCATCCCACTGTAGCGAACAGACAGAACCAGTCTCGTTTCCTCACCCTTGCTGTTGCTAGGACGAGGTCGACGCAAAGGCTTATGGTCCGGAGCTTCCTCCAGGGTAAGGGACCGGATCACCGTTTCACACACAAATTGCGTCCCACTGATGTCCTCTTCCCCCTCCTCCTGGGCCGGGATGCCTGATGGTTCCTCCTGTCCCACTTGTGTCACCCCTGATGACGACAACCAAAACCTCAAGGCTATTACAGTGGTCAGGTACGTGCAGGAGTCTGCGTATCTGGCTCATGATAATCCTGTCCCATATGACACATTCTCACAACATTCCTGGGATGTTGCAGCAATGGAGAGCATTATGAGACGGCTTTCTATGAGTTGCATTACCGAGAAAACTCAATCAGCTCCTGGGGTCATACAGTGCATGCTTGTTTTTGTTTACTCTTAAAATATAATTCTGCAAATTAACTGAATTTCTAATAGATTTTGTCTGAATTATGCATTAGCAGGGATGTATTCTCTAAGGCCACATAATGTCAGAAACAGATATTTCTGCCATGAGTATCCAGCAACTGAATATCAGTACTCAGGCATATAAAGCATTCACTTTTATGTAATATTATCTGTGCTAATTCCAATGAAAAGGGGACTTAACAAAGTCAAATTTGTTTAACTGAAAGTATATAAACATGTACACCAAGCTGTGGAAAAAGAAGAGTTCACATACAAAGCAAATAGTACAAAGCCAAACCCACATTCTCATTTAAAGCAAGTGTGAGGCACTTAAATTCATGGTTTCACTGACTTCATGGGGGCTGACAGAAAAGAATCACAGTATTCAAAAGGGTCCCCATTTGGGAAGCTCTGCTTCATACGACAGTAAATACAACCATAGAATGAAAGAACATATTATGTAAGTATTAAAAATATCGTTCTTGCTTTATTTCATGTGTGGATGATGGTTTCCTTGTTTGTGTAACATTTTGTGTTGTTTTGCTGGATGCCCTTTGTGCTTCACTTATGCAATCACTTTGACTAAGAGCATCTATTGGATGTCAACAATGTAAATGTCATGTTTTATGTGCTCATCTTCTACATTGCTCTGGGTAAGAGTGCCTGCTAAGTGAAAAAATGTAAGTGTCAATGTATTGCATCATTCAAAGTTCAGAAATGAGGAACCACTGAGGTTAGGTTAAAACTGTGCCCAGTCCATAACCAGACCACTCGTTTATAAGCATTTAAACACGTGTGAGCAGTGATTGTCAATCCATATCAAATGTACGGTTCCCTGTTACTGTCCGTTGCATCTGATTCATTGTTTAAAGAAACAAGGCTGGTTCATTTGAGATGGGGCTGCGTTGTCTGGAGTGGTGAGCCAGTTAGATAAGACACCATGCTCTAAGGAGGAATCAGCCTGACGTGTGGCTGATAAAGACAGACCACAAGCTCAGCTGTCCAGTGAAGCAGAAGCACCTCAGAATGGCTTTTTCTTTGTTCTTGCCCCATGTAATATTTTGCCTACTGCCGACTGTATCAAAAACGAGGACGGTAGATGAAAACGGGAGGGAGCTATGTCTCTTACCCAGAAGGCTCTTCACCCCAGATGCCTCAGACTCTTCCTTGATGAGCCCCAGACCCGGCTTCTCCTGCAGTGGTCCATCGTGGGGCAGAGGGGACATGCAGGGGGTCATGTCTGGGGATTTGGAGAGGACATTCAGATCTATAATCCAGAGATCTAGATGGTCAATCTCATTTACTTATTCGTGCCCACAAATCATCCGCTGTGTGTTCAAAGGGAGAGATGATGCAGAAAAAGGCATGTAAGTGCCTGCAGCCACGCTCAACAGTCCCAGCGTTTCTCATTTAAACTCCCACGCTAACCAGCTCGTCCTTTCGCCTCTTTGCAGGGCCTTACCCACGGGTGTGTTGTGTGGGACCCTCTCCAGCTCCTGTACGATGTTGATATCCAGCAGCTCAAAGGAGAGCAGGTCCTGTAACCCAGAGGGGGAAAGCATTAAGAGCCGTTGCCCAGCCTCCCCTACACCCCGCCCCCATCCCTCACAATCATCCTGTACCTGTGCTGTGAGCAGGTCCACAGAGGGGATGAAGAACTCCCTCTCGCAGCCCGCAGACATCAGCGCGCAGTTCCTGGAGCTGGAGCAGCACGCCCCTTCCTTCTCTGAGGGGCGGGATCCCTTCTCCTGCAGTAGGCATTAATAACACACAGGGGCTTGACATCAGCTGATTCAGCTGTATGAGCAGTATTCTGTATATATATACACAGTGCCTTGAAACAGTATTCAGCCCCCAATACTGTTTTCACAATTCATTGTCTCAGATTCCAAATTTAAATTATATTAAAGTTGTTTTTTTCCAGCTGGTCTACACAATATTGTGTGTCATGACAAATCAAAAGAAACGTCCAAAACCTTTCAAAAATTTAGAAAAAAAAAACTATTTAGAGACTTATCCAAAAAGACTGACGGCTGTTGTAATTTCAAAAGGTGGTTCAACCAAGTACTAAAGAGGGGGGATGAATACTTATTAGTGGTTGACATTTCAGTTCTTGATTTTTAAATTCTTAAATGGCTTTTAATTGTATTTCTTTTTTGGGCTGCACTGTTGCAGAGTTGAGTGATTCTGATTAGTCAAATTCTCAGGTTGTGGAGATCACTTGAGTGAAAAAAGGGTTGGGGGCTGAATACTTTTTCAAGGCACTGTATATGAACTTGGTGTGCCTGGCACCACCCAGAGAGGAAAGCAGAGCCATTCCTTACCTGCGGTTTTCTGGGGGGAAAGGCAGGCCCAGCGCTGGCTGCAGAGTCCACCACGATGCTGCACCACACCCTAGGGCCAAACTGCTCCCCTCGGTGCGCAAGGCGCCAGTGCGAGGTGTAGGTGCCCTCCAGCACAGGCGCCACAAATGCCACGCTCACCACACCCACCTGGCCTGGCTGCAAGAAAGGCACCGCAACCTCCTTCTGCTTGTCACTGGATGCCAGGGCCAGGTTCCCCCACATGAATTTCAGCTGCAGGGACAAATGCACATGCACATGCACACATACACACACACAAACACACACAAATATCATTCCTGTGGAATTCACCTCAGCACTTTGGTCTTGTAGGGTCAGAGGGGGGTGGGGCTACTTGATGTGTCAGCATAAAGTTTTGCCTGATATTGAAAGACTCCTGAGTTTGTTTAAAAACCAGCTAATACAAGAGAAATGAGGATTACTGTGCTTTTTACTCTTTTTAACTACCCTTATCTAAAATAACTAGTCTATTGAATTACTTGAAAAACTAATGACTGGTTGCCCTGAATGCATAAAAGGCAATCAAAAAATCATTGATCTATAACTGTGTGGTCATTTAAAGTTTTTTGTCTGTAGTTGTTCCGGAACAGTGGCACAATGAGTGAGACAGAGAGTGTTAACACGCACCAAGCTAGTCAGTGCTGCTGAAAATGTAGTGCTCAGACTGTGTGCCATCCCGTCATTGTATCAGTGAGTAAACACAAATCCTGCAGTGCCCATCTGAATACTATCGTACTACATTCTAACAGTCTCACCAGGAGAAGGACACAATTCGCCCCACAGCTCCACAAGGACATAAAGTGTCCCCTGTTTCAGCCAGCCAACATTGTTTCACAATACTTGGCCTGTCTTACAATTCTGACAAACTATCCGACAGCCACTCCCACTTATTTAGCAATTCACTCTTAAAAAAAACATTAAAATCTATGTGGATGAACTACTGAAAACTCTGACATCAACTTTCTTCCATGACATGACTCAGCTTCCACAAGCTCTGTTCACATCCACTGTCACCACACCTCCTCAAAAATATAATAGCATTTTGCATTTATAATCACTTAAAACTGAAAAAATAATCATAATAATAGAAACTCCTCCAAGATAATCTGCACTCTTGATTAAGTGACCATCGATGAGGACAGTGTTGAGAAACAACTGATGTTGTGCTGCCTGTCTGGGGGCATTCTCTGTCCTGTGGTGCCCCCTGCTGTGCTACCTTGGTTTCTGTGGTCCAGCAGACGGTGCCTGTGTTCCTCATCTTCCAGCACTTCTTGAACTTGGTGCCAGGCTCCAGGCGTGTCCCATCGGGCAGGTTCTCATCAAGGAACAGGGCAGTCATGGTGGGCATCATGGTAGGGCTAGACAACTTGGGCCCCCTGGGTATGGAGTGCCACTAAATTAATCTCACTTTCATGGACAAGCAGGTTTCCTTCAATATAGCTGTCAGTCCGACAGCAGTGCTGTTCCATTGTTGAGGAAGACAAGGTATGAAGTTAGCTGCACTGACGGATGTAACAGCTGCTCTTTATGGAGGCAGCGTACAGTGACTGTTCGCAACTGCTCAGAAAGCAAATACAGTGAGGTGGGCTCCATAACACGAAATCTATTGGCCAGGAGCCCTGCTATAGCCTGGACCTTGCCTGACTGACTGCCTCCCCATGTGAGGCTCTTACTCTGGGCTGCTGGCCTGGGTGCCTCGGGGCTGGAGCAGGGCAGGGTGTGCGGTCCCGTCGCTGGTGCTGCTCCGCTGCAGGCCTCTCCTCTCCATCCTCAGCTGCTTCTTGATCTCCTTCACCTCCGCCTTCAGCTGCCGCTTCTCTGCCTTCAGGCGCTGCTTCTCCGCCTTGCGAAAGCTCCTGTCGCCCCTCTTCTGGAACCTGACCCGGAGGTGCACAGCGTTGAAATGAAGCAAAACACCAAGAGCCACATTTAGCCCTGCTTGCTCTGAAAATACGTAAAAATATGCAGCTACAAACTCGGTATTTTCATTTCTAGGCTACTGTAATTATTATTAGGTAGTTTATCAGAGGCCGATGCATACGATGCATGCAGTTATACAACACATAAAACTACCACACAGTAAAACAGGTCAGTCATTCCAGGCTAAAACCTACAGCCCCTACTTAAGACTCCCACAGGAAGATGACTGACTGATCAGTTTATTTGATAACACTCTGGTACTTCTGTTGAACAGGTACATTTGGTCACAACTGCATTACTCCTCCCTATACATACATTTACATTTATTCATTTGGCAGACGCTTTTATCCAAAGCGACCTACATAGGTTACTGTTCCGTACAATGTTATCCATTTATACAGCTGGACATTTACTGAGGCAATTGTGGGTTAAGTACCTTGCCCAAGGGTAAATTTCAAACAATATAGTGTTAAATGTGAGAATGTGAGTAAATCAGCCTTACCTGGAGAGTTCTCCGGCTATTCCATACTCGGGGATTGAGAGCGGTGTCCTGGCCCTCACCAGATTGTGACTGGGGTCATGGCTGAAACTGCACAGCTCACACAGGGTGCAAGATGGGCACACACTGGTAGGGAAACAGAAAGCAGGCAATGACACGTGGCTAAATGACCACAGCACACCAGTGAAAAGAAACTGATGCCGTGTGTCTCTGACCTGGTAGCACTGAAAGAGTTAAGTGAAAGCTATTTGTGGGGGATGGATGTGTGGTCAAAGCTACCTGCTCACCCACGCTACCAGTCAGGGTAATTCTTTGTTATAATCCTCATTCTCATTTGAAGTTTACATTTAATGTCATTCTGGCAGAGACCTTTGTGCACAAAGTAAGGACACTGGCGAGGTGAAAATCATAGAGAAGGGGGTTAAATGGGTGTCAGGGTGTGTGAAGGAGCAGCCCTTCACCAACCCCAAAACTGAATGTTAATTGTTTAATAGTTAATTGGGTTATTTGTATGTCCAACTGGTTAAATTGAGGATCCTCATTGTCTACATTCCATCTCGTAAAATAAGCGTTTTAAATCAATCAATTACAATTGAAACAGGTTACATGTTTGTCTAATAATTGTTTAATTGTTTTGTTAATTGTCTTGTCTTTCTGAGAAACAGTTAATTGGTCACACCTGCTCTAATTAGGTGGATTAAATACAGGTGTGTGGCTGCACTGAGGAGGGTTCAGATTGCTGGAAGCCATTTTATGTGTTGGAGGGTGTAGACTGGTTCTCTTGTGTTTGTGAGTAGTTTTTAAATAAATTGTTTTTGTAAAGTTTTACTCCTTCTGCTAATTTATGTGTAGAGCATCAGCCAGCTCTGTCACAGGGTGCAAAGAAGGGTCATACAGCAGGAGTCAGAAGTGCAAAAGTAGGGTGGTGTGAATGAAGTAGATGAGAGAGAGAGAGTAGACAGATTGAAAGACAGAGATGGAGTGGGCAGAGTAAGATGGTGGCAGGGAGAGAAAGAGATTAAGATGGACTGAATGAAGTACTAGAGTAGGAGGGAGGGAGACAGACAGACAGATGGAGTGGACAGGGTGAGAGAGAGAGGTGCCCACCTGCACTGATAGCCTCCCCCTGAAGCTAGCCCCTGGCAGCTGCTGCAGGAGGGTGTGGAGCTGACCTCAGCCACCAGGGTCTCGGCTCTATTGGGGCCCTCAGCTGATGATCGAGGGGGGCCGTGGACGCAGCACTGACCAGAGAACTCACGGCACAGCTGGTCCACTGTCTCCTTCACCACCTGGTCTTTAAACTGAGGAGAAGATTCTATTACAGAGGCCACTGACGTTCAAGTGCACGTGCCAATTTTTACAATTGGTTCCTTAGAACAGATCTTAATGGTTCGGTTTTTGTTCTCACTTACATCATTGGATTTCTCATGTTTTTACACAATGACAAATTTTAATTTATAAAAAAGGCAAGATACATGCAAACAGGCAAGATACTAGACAAGACAGAGGCTACATATCTGAAACAGGCTGTTCACACCCTCACAACTGTACTTCTTAAAGCTGCCCCTAGGGTAAAAAGCTTTTTTTTTTTTTTTTTTCTTCAAATCATGTGTAAATGGAGAGTTACCAAATCATGAGAGGGAGCCTGGGTAGGCAAAGGACAATTCATACAGGGGATCATTACTCATCACTTTAGACACAAGTGTGAAATCATGCCTCAGTGGTTCCCTCAGCAGCTGAATGGATCAAGTCAAAACAGGTCAGATTTCACAAGGAATGACCCAACTTCAAAATAACCTTCCCTAATCAATGACATATCAATGATCTGCCATACAAACTACACTGACCAGGTACAAGTAGGTTTACACTCATGCAAAGTTACAGGTGAGCTCGTATCTACTGAGGTAGGGCAACAGTGTTGCAATATGACACCACACATAAGATATGAGCAGCTTATTTGCAGACACCAGAATCTGCACTTCTCTGCAGCTACTACCTTTTCCATGTAAGATGTGAACCAAGCTGGGGGGGCCTTGTCCTGCTCTTTAGTCCCCTTGACTTCCTTTGTAATCACCTACAAAACAAAGGGGACTTTCACAATCATGACATTAGCACATGAACTTCTCAGCTTTTGTTTTGGAAACACAGCATTTACTTGACTATAGTCATATTTAGGACAGTACTACTTAAATTCCTTGCACAAAACTGAATATCTGTAGCACATGCTAATGCAGGATTAAAATGGCATGATATCTGTAACATTCCAGCAACATTCTGTAGACCTAAAACAACATCATTGCAACAATTCACAGAGCATATTGTGTGGTGGATGAGAATAAATAAAACAATTAAATACATTTAGTTCCTTCAGGTTCCAAACATGGCTGAACTAACATTGTTGTTTACCATGTCCTGTTCAGGGGCGGTGACCTGTGTCTCCCGATCAACAGTCTTGACCATAGAGGGGTAGAGTGGCAAGGGTCTGAGGCCACTCCTGAGCTCTTTAGCCTCTCTCTTCACTGGCCCCCTGCCCACTGGACCCTTCACCTTGTACACATTCATGTGAAGCTGGTTTCCCTGCTTCATTGCGCTCTGTAGGGAGAAGGAGTTATGAGGTGGGGAGAGCAGTGGGCCCTTTGCTTGAACATGCTTAAGTTATTTATTTACTTCAACTGAGCTATACGCACATGGAAATACAAATACTAAAAACAATTAAACTCAAAGCTCTGGTTAAAAGCATTGCTCGTTCTGGACAACCTAGCTGGAGGAATGATGCACATGGGTTCCCTCTGAATCTGATTTCTCACAGTAGAGAACATTCTCAATGAATTCTATGGCATTTGCTATTACTGAAAATCAGCACCCATACTACAAAGACTACTACAGAGTAGTGCAACTTGAGATATTGTAGTTCAAATACATAAAGCAACAGACAATGCTATTCATGTTATTTATTTCACAGTATTCATAGTGAACAGTAAGTTTGTAAGTACCTTTAGTGCCTCTCGATATTCCTCTGAAAGAAGAGAAAACATGAGTATCATCAAATAAGACCTTAATAAAAATTAACCCTTATATTTTATCAGCATATTACAATGACTTAAGTATCACTAACAATGAGAATTTTTTTTTCATGGCATACAATTCACAGATCTTAGTCTTACTGACAAAGAATGATCCTGGATCCTTCTTAGAGAGTAACACTAACAAAAATAATTCTGATCACTCACCTTGACTGTTGATGGAAACCTGAAATGTGAGCAGAGAAACAGCTTAAAAAGAAGACCTCTTCAAGACACGAGTGAGTGAGTGTGATTATGTGTCTTCATTGAGTGAGACTAAAGTTCCTGCCATTTTAATTAACAAGGTATGTTTCTTTATATATTCAAGATGTGTTTGCATGTGCATGTATGTGTGTGTCAAATACACGGGTATAATGTGGGCATGTTGTGCATTCAGTCTGAATGTCTTGGCTGTGGAAATTAGTCATTATAACTTCATCCTGGCTCTGTAAATGGAATAGCCTGCAGATGAAAGGGTACACTCACCTCCTCATTGTCCTCATCGAAATACTTCACTTGCAAATTGCCCAACCCAAAAGATGTTTTCATCTGCAAAAACCAAAGCAACAGCAGTGACGTTAACTGCAGCGGCATCAAAAGCAAAAGACACACAGAATCTCTGCACGCAAATGTGCATGGTTAAGCCTTCATATTCTCTCCATGTGTAGGCTATTCCCTGACCAACAGGGCAGGACAGGCCTGCTAATGCAACATTAAAGGAAATCTGGTCCATATAAACAATTTTAGTCAGATGCACCAATCACTTTGTTCTTGGAAGAAATCTCTCACCCAGGTGATTCCACAATCTTGAAAATAATCATATTATACCTACAATCAATAATCATACTGATTATCTTAAAACACCCTCTAAGAAACCAGCAAAATTTCTGAAGTTTCACATCTGAAAGATTTTATGTCTGGTCTGAGCTGAACTAGGTCAGGACAGGATGAGTGTGGTATCATTGTGCTGTGAGAGAGCATGGGAGTCAGGGGTAAGTCAACAAGGGGCCAGGGGGCACCTCCTGGCTGTTAGAATTATGCAGAGAAAAAATGTTTTCTGGGACAATTTACTACGAAACTCAGACCATGTGGAGGCCCTAGGGATACCACTACAACTGCTGCCCTTTGTGGCTGAAGTTTGAAATTACACTACATTACATCATATTCATTTAGCAGATGCTCTTATCTAGAGCAACTTCCAGCACAAAAGAACAGAAGTGTATCCATTCAAGTTGAATTAGCAGCAGTGTCAGACCAAGCTAATAACACCCCCAGACCAGTGAGTGTAAGCATATCACTATTCAAGCCCTACCACAAGTTAACTTGTGCAACCTGACTAGACAAGGGAAACCAAGTACCATACATCAGTCACTTGAAATGTCACAGCAGTGCTAAAAGTCATGCACTGAAGAGAATGAAGTCATGTAAACAACTCCAACTAATCAATACATCCATGGTATCGTGATCTATAGCACTACATTACATTACATTATTGTCATTTAGCAAATGCTCTTACCTAGAGTGACTTACATAGGTTACAATTTTAACACGTTATCCACTTGTACAGCTGGATATTTACTGAGGTAATTCTGGGTCAAAGACCATGCCCAAGGGTACAGCAGCATTGCTCTGGAGGGAATCGAACCAGCAACTGTTCGGTTACATGCCCTGCTCCCTACCACTGTGCTACACTGCTGCCCTTAAGCTAAAGCAACCTTAAAGCTAAAAAGTTAGTGAAATGACTTTCTAAATGGACCTTTCATCATTCTATCAACAGCTAAAGGACATGTTTTTTTAAAATACTGGTGGTTTTAGATCAGCTGAGCTGTCTCACAGCTTTATACAGTACCTTCCAACCCAAAAGGCTTCCTTTTATCGCTCGCATCAAGTTCAAAACCTTGGTGCTGACATACAGGACAACGAATGGAACAGCCCCCTCATACCTATGACCACTCTTCAAACCCTATGTTCCCTCAAGATTTCTGTGCTCTGCATCTACAGGGCAACTGACTGTCCTGACCTGACAGGGTTGCTCTTCTCAGACACAATCCCTGTCTGTTCTGGTCCCTCAGTGGTGGAATGAACTCCCCATGAAGGGTAGGACAGCAGAATCACTGGCCATGTTCCCATGCAAACTGAAGACCCACCTCTTCAGACAGCATCTCCGTTATACTTCAATCCCACCCCCTAACACCTGATACCTCTTGTATTTGATACATATTTTATGTGTAGTATAGTGATATATTTTGGATTCTGTGTTCTAGGGACTGTTGTATCGTAGTATACTTGGCTTCCATCAGATTTAGTTAACTTGTGGTAGGGCCTGAATAGTGTTATACTCACACTCACTGGTCTGGGAGTGTTGTTAGCCTGGTCTGACACTGTTGCTCATTAAATTGAATGGATACACTTGTGTTCTATTGTGCTGGAAGTCGCTCTGGACAAGACTGTTCAATGCATATGTTAAATGCATCTGTTAAATGCATATAATGTAATGTAATGAAAATGAACAATCCCCTCAATATAAATATTGAAACCAATATGGTCTCACTTTTTCATGTGAAAGGCACAGCTACCTACAATTCTTTATTAAAGTTGGTCACAGAAAATTCAGTGTACAAGCAAAATTCTGAAAACAGTACATTTGTAGGTAGATAATTGTGTACAATTAAGATATGGAACACCAAGATTTTTCAAGTCCTAAATAGGACAAAGGATTCTCAGCCTTTCATTATCAGAGAAGAAATATGGTCAGTCAACAGCTAAAGCATTTTAATTCATGCGCAGACCTGATATTACTTCGTTCTACAACAGTATGCCTTTGTTAAGCACCTTTGTAACATGATGCTTAGGGACTTCCAAAGAGTAAAGAGGAGCCTAAAGACATACAGCAGTAGGCTAAACAAAAATCTAACATGATTCCCAAATCAAAAATCAAAAGTGATTCTGAAGTAGGACTGCAGGTTGGTATATGAGCAGGGATACCCTTGTGGGATAAACATTGACAAGTGAACAGACAAAAATCCAAAAGAACTAAGCAATCGCACAGCATGGAGATGTGTGGAGGGCAAGAAGAGTGGAAAAAAACTTCTATAATGGAATGTGATGTGAGGATGGAAATATAAATTTTTAGCCAGGGGACACTGCCCATTGCTGTGGAAGTGCTCTAAAAATATAGATCTTTGTTTACCCACATCAGGCAGTTATGTGGTGGGTTTTCCATTACACAGCACTGATAAGTATCTTCACACTCTGACCATGTCAATGGTTAAGTCAACATCATGTAATGATCACAGCTTATCATTACCTGGGTAAGATACCAGCATCTCTAATCTAATCTACATTGCTGGTTTGACTGGTTTGATCTTGGGGAAAAAAAATCACCTTATGGCTCATATATTACTGTGACAGAGCTGGCCAATGCTCTGCAAATAAATTAGCAGAAGGAGTAAAACTTTACAAAACAATTTATTAAAAAAAAAAAAAAACACTCAAACACAAGAGAACCAGTCTACTACCTCCAGCACACAAAATGGCTTCCAGCAATCTGAACTCTGAACTCAATCTGCCTCTGTGTGGCTGCACACCTGTATTTAATCACCCTAATTAGAGCAGGTGTGACCAATCAACTGGTCCTTAGACAAGACAATCAAAAAAACAATTAAACAATTATTAAATAGACAAAATGTAACCTGCGTCAATTGTAATTGATTGATTTAAAGTGCTTATTTTATGAGATGGAATGTGGATCCTCAATTTAACAATTAAACAAACATTTAACATTTAGTCTGTTGGGGTGAGGTGAAGGACTGCTCCTTCACAATTACTCATATATTACTGTCACAAGATACTGCTCTGTGTATTTCTTATCAAGTCAAAGGGCTGTATTTAATGATTCAAAATGAAGATTCGTTTCAGATGACTGAGTACAGGAATTCTGTTACCAGTCACCATGACTCATGAAAATAACGATGCAGCCAACATATTGAGCAACAGCAACGTTTCTCATTGTTGGAACCCTTTTCTTTCATGATGAGGCTTAGTGTTAATGTCCTGGAAGGTTCTTGTGTATCACTGGCGGTTTCCACTCTCAAAGAAAACAACAATAACGTCAACACTTTGCTAAGGGAAGTGGCTGTGGTCACGGATTCAGGATCAAACTAACTTTTCACAACCAATCACGACAAACATGCAACAAGAGAATAATTAGCTGAAATCAGAAAAGATCCTGGTCAGCCACAGAGGGGACCAATCAAGGCCTTGTCTTCACTCCAATAAGTTACATCACAATCCATTGCTGTTGCCTGAACACAGTGAGCCCAGTTATGGAACACATAAGCAACTCTAGAAGGGTTTTCAGGTATATTCTACCGTACCATTTTAAACAAAACTGAGGAGAGGACACAAAGTCAAATTCAGAGAGCTGATTAACTTCACACAATTGCACACTTTAAGGACTCCAACACGCCAGCATCTGATCATGTGGTAATTCTATCACATCAGCACTTCCAACACCTCACCTTCAACTTTCAGATGACTCCTATGTGGACATTTACAAACACGGAATGGAACTCATAATTTGGCAATGTCACATATACAACAACCTAAACTCATCTGTGAGAATCTACTGTGGGGAGGACTCAGTGGAGCCCTGGACTTGCTTCTGTTTGGCACTGGTTATGAGAACACTGAATTGCTTTTTTGTGACTAGAATTCCGTGCATATTTATTAACATCATACTTGTATTATTTAAGAGCCAGGGAGCGCCAAGAAGCATTTAAGTCCCCCCCCCCCTTCTGACCTTCTGCCCTTCTGCTAATGCATAGGCATGACTTGAATATCTAGTATCCACCCTGCATTTCGGAGGGGCATTAAACAGACAGTAACTGGTACAAAAACATCCTGACGTCACAAGTGCCTGAGCAACCACCCCTTGTGTTTCAGGACTGTGTTATGTCTTCTATCATGTGACTCTATAATACATTCTTTCTGTATATAGTTTGTGAATTCAAAGTTCAATAACTTGTGATCACGTATGTACATGTGCCAGGCATTATGTTGCTATGTGAGGTCTAAAATACAAACAGAAACGACAGAAAAAGAGGTAAGAAAGAGGTAATATATAAATGCTTATAACACCATAATACAATGATACAGAAGTTCTGCACTCCATACCACTTATTACTTTATTAAGACACGATCCGTAACTCCGTAAGTTTAAACAGGACAAATGTAAATAATTTATAGTGTAGACCGTAGTCAAGCTTCTCGAAGTGCTGAGGGTCAACCTGAGACGAAAAGTATTAGCAAGCTAGGTCTTCACGGGTTTACGTCTGTGATTGAGCCTACCTTCACCAGCCGACTGCCGTATTATCTGCTTAAACGTTGATGCACTCTCCTTCCTTAGCAACGAACGTCTCAGTCCTCTGCGTCATAGATTTCTACCTACTACCGATTCCTGCGTCATTCCAAGTCTTACAGTTGATATTACTGCCTAAGGTTCAGTTTTCAGTGTTCAATGGTCCATAGGTAGCCAGTAACAATCTCTTTATAGTGTCGCTAGAAAGCGAGCAGCTGTACAGTAAAAATGAATTGCTGCAAAAAACGATTTAAATTTTTTTTTTTACCGTATTGCATTTTCAAATTTTGCTGTAGTATTACATATTTTAACATTGAGAGAATTCGGGTTGTCAATAAATCTTTGAGCTACTGTGCGTTCTATTGAGCCGAGGAAAAGGCCTTCTGGGGAGCGAGAGGAGTATGAAAGTACAGCGCTAGAGCCAACGTAACTCACCATGGCTTCCACTGATTCCCAGCTCGTCCTCTCTGAATCTGTAACTAGGAAATTCTCTGCGTTCCCCCTGAAATGCACCTTCAGATTCACAGGAATGTCCATGGCTGTTGACCACTGTCAATTAATATGTATCATCTAAAAAGTGATATTTCGGTGTTTATAATTCTGCTTCACTATTTCTCTTCCCTCAGCTTGGACACGAAGCTTCTCTTACCGAATGTTTACATCAGCTGTACACTCCCTCCGTGGTCATGTGACAGGAAGCTGTTATAAAGGTCGCATTTATGTAGATCGGTTCTTTGGCACGACTGCGCACACCCCTGTTCCTCGTTAAATCTGGACTTCACATTCTCTTAACACAGCACGATAAAGCAGATGCACAACATCAACAATTGTAATAAACACAAATGCCCAAAGTTGGTCATCCATAATGATTATACCACTTATTCACTGTCTGTTGTGCATGTGGAATGTATGTTCTGCTTCATAAATTGAATTAATATGTTATGACTGTGGTTTTCAATTGTTGGACCATACTTATTGACAGACTCGGCGCTAGGAGAAAATAGGGGTGCAATTGCAATCCATGGGGGTGCACACATAATTACTATGTAGACATCGGGATGTAAGGAGACAACTGGGGGTGCACTGAGGTCCGGGCCGGTCTACTGACGTGTTTTTTTTTGTTACATTTTATGACGGAGGTATTTATTCATTTATGAACTGTGGGGTAAACCAAGGGTTTATACACTATATAGAATACGCCAACATGCCGTTGTGATGATAATGTGACTAACAATTAATAAATGTTTTACACACGTTTATTTAGGAAGGATTCACGGCAACAAGCTTTACTGTCTACCTGAATCCAGAGGTCGCAATGGTTATCCCTCCATTATTTAAGGAGCAGGACTTGTAACCGAAGGATTGCCGGTTCGATCCCCGCTGGGGCACTACTTAACCTCTTGGGCAAGGTACTTAACCCCCAATTGCCTCAGTAAATATCCACCTATACAAATGGATAATGGATATTGTAAAGAACTATGTAAGCTATGGATAAAAGCGTCTGCCAAATGAATAAATGTAAATGTTAACTTCGCCGACAACATGAATTCACTCAACACCTCAGAGCCGTCAGCGTCAGTATTTATTTAAAAACAAAGTACTAAACAACATTTTGCTTAAACGCACATCAGATGCTTTCACAATAATGCACTTCAGTTAATAAACGTACATAAAAATGAGCCAAGACGAATGCTTAATTACCCCGCTACCTCTTAAGCACAACTGGTTGGTTTGATCAGCAGACCACAACAACGATGTTGAGTTGATTTTTCATTACCCTTTCATACAATCATTGTGTCGTGATTACGACTGAATCGGCTGCTAGGGGAAAAAATGCCCGGAAAGGCTTTCGGAAACCCTCTCGGGACCCTTCTTTTTTGTCGCACTTTGACGACGTCATTTCTTGCCTCTCAAGTGAAACCTTGTGGCTGATAGGAGCTATAACAAAGCCACACGGCTAGACTTTCTAACTGTGAATACTAACTAGCTATTCCGAAACCTTACGGATTTCTTTCAGAATAGAATGTCTTCACTTCTGAAGGTGGACAATGAAATCAAAACGAAGGTAACAGATCCAGTTTTTCAGTGACCCACCGTAGACGTGGTCCGGTGCTTCTGTGAACGATAAGGAAATTTAGGCATCAAGGCCGTAGAAGCTAGATAGCTAACGACCTAAACGTGCATAGCTAACACCCAACTAGCCAGATAGCTAGTTTCCCGCGCGATATAACGAATTAGTTGGCAAGCCGTGTACGCCTATATCTGGCAAGAATTTAACGTTTAGTTTCAGCAATATAGTGAACTAAGTACGATTCTCCCCGTGTCACAGTCACTGTGCTAGCCGGCAAGCCAGCTAGTTAGCTTATTACCCTCCGGCGGCGGTGAGGTTTAGCTTGCTTAGTAGCTGCGTGCTGTCAACATGTGCAGTTATACAGGTTTTGTTGTAACTGACGTTTAACTAACGTTTTGCTAGAATAACTAGCTAGTGACTTACTTAATCTGTTACCCTTATCCTGAGGAGCATGTGGTACAAATGATTAACATATGTGTATTATCAGGCGGCATAGGTTGGTAACCGTAAATTATACCATACTCGCTGGTTAGCCAGAAACTGCTCGCTTTAGCACGTGTCATACGGTTTAGCAAGCTGGTTAGCAGGATCTGGAGTTGGTTATTCCTGGACTCCCGCTAGCTACCCAATGAAATACAATTACCATAAATTGTCAGGTGTCATTGACATTAGTGTTATAGTTCGAACACCTCAACATTCTACCGATTGCTAACATGTCACAGTGTTTGTGGACGTTGATAGATAACGCAGGCGGCCCACGGTGTTAGTTAGCTAGCTATTTTGAGAGATGCTGTGCCAGTCAGCTTTCAAGCTCGATATTTTGGCATATGTAGATGCTGCCGCTTTATATCTCAAAATTCAAATGGAAATATCTGCAACTAGCTGGATAGCTAAATTGGTTGGATAATTTGCACTTCATTATCGTTGAGGCTATTAGCATTTAGCCAGCCAGCTGTCTAGTAAGAACACTCCAAACCCAAACACGCTTTTATAGCTAGTTAAATTAAATCAATTGGAATTTTAGTTAGCGAGCCAGCTAATGTTAAATAACTGTCGGACCGAAGGAAGTTTTTGTTTTGTTACATTGCTCATTAAAATGAACTGACTTGATTAGACTATATAATCATTTGTTACCTTTATTATACAAGATATTGAGTTTTCCTTTCTCACTGTTTTACACAGGTTGACGCTTTCAGGGAACGAATCACAGGAGAAGTGAGTAACACTTCAATGGGCTGTTCGTAGGATATAGATGGGGTTCATCTCATCTGAATGTTGGCTTAAATGTTTTATCATTTTAGGCAGAAGACCTTGTTGCAAATTTTTTCCCGAAGAAGTTATTAGAACTTGATCATTTTCTCAAGGTAAGCTGACCCCCCGCAGTGAATAGTTCTTTTGAAAAGGCAGTCACACTGAAGAGCCAACGTTTTTCTTTTTTTGTTGCTGGCTCAGTTCTAAAGAGCTTCTCAGGCGATTATATAAAATTATAAACCCATTTGCTGTGTATATAATCACCTCAGACTGTTTTCCACTGCAAAGGTTTGGTCTGCACAAGGGCTGTTTGTGTGTTTTGTAATTGCCAGATTAGGTAGTATTATATAATAAATACTTCAATTGTCCTATGTTAATATATCTTTTTTACAAAGGGCTCTAAAAATAATATTCCAATCCATTTAGTAATATTTGTTCAATCATAATGGGAACTTCACATGTTGGTATTTTTTTCTTGTTTTTAAATCAAGCTGCCAAGTTGACTGTTGCACTACTTCATTTGTAGATTGGGGAGAAATGATTGGGCCACCTGCCTTGCACAAAGGATGAACAAAGCCCAGTTTACTAGCACTTGCAACACTTAACAGTCCCCAGTTATTCTGAAGTTTCATGCACTTGCAATTGGTTGTGGTGTGTATCTTGTAGGACCCAATTTTAAACATCCATGAACTGAAAGACATCCATTCTGAGATCAACCTGACTGTGCCGGACCCCATTCTTCTCACAAACAGCCATGACGGGCTAGAGGCGGTGGGTAACATCATCTCTGTGCCTCACGACATCTCAACAGACCTCCTTTTTACAGGGAATTATTACATTTGTCTAAAGAAGAAAATCAGCAGTTAGGTCATTCATAAAGCCTTAACGTCACCCCAACTGAAGAGAACCTCACAGAAGAAATGTGACACTACATATCCCGGATACCAGATGTTTATTATTTAATTGCCTTGACTTGAGGATCAACTTTTCTGGTAAATAGAAAATGGGTGGTACATTTCACACATAGTTATTGTTTTATAGATCATCTTCTTCCACATCTAGTTTTGAGTTTCATTTATCAGTCATGCCAAGGACCGAGGGAAATCCAGGAGGTCCTGTTCTGAAATGTCAAATATTGCAGCAACTCCAGAGCCAATGTACGAATCAGGGGTCAAGCTGATGAGTTAATGTATTGAAATCAGTTTTTACTCACTGAATATATAATGACATGGGCTGTTGTCATGTTATAAATATACATACTTTGATTAGCTTCAAAATTATTAATGACACAGGTGTTCAGCAGTAAAGCTAAGATCAGTTGCTAATGAGCTCCTCTTTATGTTGCAGCAAAATGCAAAGAAGAGGAAGCTGGAAGATGCTACAAGTGATGACAATTGCCAAGGTCAGCTTGCCTCCAAAGAACACTTATCTTTATCTAAACGTTGTTGTAAAATTTTGCCAGTGGGCATAGGAATTAAGACTGGGATTCTAGGATTTCCAGATGTGATGCATTCTTGTTTCCAGTGGGGGAAACCAGGAAATCATTTTAGTAGTTGTAGTCAGTAACAGTGCACTACTACAATCCATTTTCTGCTGCATGAAGCAAAGTTAATCAGATTCTGCATCTCTGCTGATGTTTTGTCACTCCAGAGAAGCAATAGCCTAGTACTCGTCACACCAGCTGGCAAGATTGATCTCTTCGGAATTTGCTTTTAACTCCATAATAGTGTGTGAATTAGGGTGGGTCCCTAGATGTACTGTTTCAATACAGCATACAGACCCTTGATAAAATTTGACCTCTCCCTGTCTCATCTTCCTCTGCCACTTATTCCACTCACAGTTGCTGGCACCAAGGTCTTTGTCATGCCAGGTGGGATGATGAAGAGCAACAACAAGCTGGTGGATCTGATTGAGAAAGTCAAGCCAGAGATCAGAACGCTGATAGAGAAATGCAACACGGTAGGCATACCTCACTCCTTCTACATCTGCTGCTTAGTACCACTAATAGAAAAGGTGCTTCTGACTGCTGCCTCCCTTGAAAACACTTCACTGATCTGATTTCATGGTCCCTCATTCTCTCTATCCCTGTTTCCCTTCTGCTCTTCAGGTTAAAATGTGGGTTCAGTTGTTGATCCCGAGGATAGAGGATGGCAACAACTTTGGCGTTTCAATTCAGGTAACATTTGCATGTTTTTCTGAAGTTCCAGTTTTGATTCTGAAGTAATGCTGGAGTGTCCAAATAAAAAAACTGGAAGGAGTTAATTATTTTTTTATTTCAGCATTTTGTTTTGTTGCATTTTATTATTTAAAATATTTGTTATTGGATGCTGTCTGTGTTGTGCGGAGTGATTGTACTCTATTAGCGTCCTTGGTCCTCAGTGATTTTGCATGCCTTTCATATCAATGGGCAGTTGTTGCAGGAATGATAAAATGTTCACATTCTGTAATAGTGGTGGCAATAAAGCTACCCGAGCTATCGCCACAGATTTTACCACCTTGTGCGATCAAAGTATGATTTCAGTGGTGCAGGAATCAGAGTTATCAAATAAATTGTCACAGGTGAATTTTGCTTTGGAAGATGGCATTTTGGGTTTATTCAGTTGTGCCTTTTCACCTCTAGGAGGAGACGGTAGCAGAGCTCAGGACAGTGGAAGGAGAGGCAGCATCTTACCTTGACCAGATATCCAGGTACTTCCCCTTTCCTCATGTGTCCCTCTGATGTCACACACAGACAAATACAAAACCTAACACTGGCACTTTCTCTCCATGTGCTCTTAGATACTACATCACAAGGGCAAAACTGGTTTCCAAAATTGCAAAGTACCCACACGTGGTAAGTTTGCATACTTGCAGGATCTGTGCATGTGTTGATTGCATTCTTTATTGTATCTGGGGCTGCACAGAGCTACATAAACGTATCCACTATAGTTTGATAATACTGAGTATTTTTTTGTATTGTATTGAGCACTAAATGCAATAGCTAGTTAGCTAGCTTGTTGGCCAGTTACATACAGTAACCTACAGATGAATGTTTTTAGCCAAATCATTTTCATTGTCATTGAGGTTAAAAAAAATTCATGAAATTATTGTGAAGTGAATTGTGTGGATCAGAAATTATGATTGTAAGTTAGCTAGCTATAATTTGGTTATTATGTTACTTTTAAAATGACAGGTTAACTCGAGCTATCAACATTATATCGTTGAAATAATGACTTTAAACAAAGTGTCACAGTAGCAGAACCTGATTTGCCTGTTCACTGTGAAAGGTACCACCCCACTAGTACACTGGTATATTTTCTCTGCTGTGGGCAGGTCTAGCAGAATTACTTCGGCTCTGTGTTGCAACTAATGTGCCAGCCTCCTTACTATAAAAGGGACTTGTATGTCGCAGTTTTGCCTGACCCCTCTGTGCTGTAAGGGTGTTTATTTATTTTATTTTTTTTGGCAGTTTCTCATTTATCTACTTTGACAGACACAAGTGGCTTGGCCTTGCTATCTCTTACGCTATCTGCACCCAGAGTTTCTTGCCTGTCTTTTAACAGGAGGACTACAGGCGCACAGTGACTGAGATAGACGAAAAGGAGTACATCAGCCTCAAGATCATTGTGTCTGAGCTGAGGAATCAATACGTGAGCCTGCCTCCATTGCTCCTTGTTCTGTTCACCAGCAGAAAGAATCTTTTAAATGTCACATTTTTAACATTTGCACAATCATGGAAACTGTGCTGTGATTATTCTGTCATTTATTGTAACCCATTAATGTCTTTCAAACTACAAACTGTCACAACAGTAGAATTTTAATGAACAGAGCACTCATCTAGTAGTGGTCACTATGATGTTGAGGGTTTCAGGGATGCCATTTTACTAGCAGTCACTACTGGCTGAACACCTCCAAGTCTCTATCCAGCCAGTGGCTCTTATTCAGTAATTAACCTAATCTGGAGTGAAATCCAGAAAAGCTATGTGATTGAATACTTAATAGGTTACTGGTGAACACCAGTGACCTATTCAGTATGGTAGTGTGCCACTGAAATGGGGCAACATGGAATAGCAGTGGTATGTCTTGAAAAAGCCCATAATCCGTGTTATGTTCAGTGTGTTACTCAATTGTTCTGCTGCAGGTAACATTACACGACATGATTCTGAAGAACATTGAGAAGATCAAGAGGCCGCGGAGCAGCAATGCCGACGCGCTGTATTAAGACCCCAGGGAACCCCTTCTCCACCCCCATTCCAACCCCAGTCCTTCCCCGTCCTCCCCTTCACAGTGCTGTCTTTGTGGCTGGAGCGCTGGAACAGTTTTAATGAAACGGACTACTAGAACTGGGTCGAGATGGACCGGCATGTGTGACAGAACACCTGAAAGCATCAAGTGTTTTTATGTTAGAATTTCAAACAAATGTTAGACGATTATCACCATTTTAAACCTCAGTAAAGATACAAAGGGCAGAGTAGATCATACTTTGGCCCAGCATGAGGTGGTGTTGAAAATGCATCCCCGAAAGCTTCTCTCAAAAAAAGAAAAAATAACTTTCGCAGAATGAAAGGGTATCTTAGTAACAATGCAGTTAAATCTAAATGCTGGATTCCCTTCTATCCTTTTGGTCAAGCCGGCTTGAATTGGACTGATGTCGTCCCCCCCCTCCTGTTTTGCTGTCAGAAGACAAGCAGTGTTGCTGCATTTGCTGCAACTGCTTAAACTGACCGTGATATACTTGCTGTGTTTCCCAGACTGGGGCACAGAACATGGTTGCTATTTAATTTTTTTTTTTGAGAGAGAGAGAGTTAGAGAGAATATCAGTCAGTGGAGAAGCTCTTAGTTACCGAATGAAGCATTCTGTGACCTGGTTTTGTTTTGCATTGTCCTTTAATGTTTGTGTGTGTTTTGACTGACATTTATTGTCTCGCACAATTCTCAGATAAGGTAACGTTTAAAAAGGATAGGCAAGCAAAACTGTTTAAGCAGCCATTAACTTGAATGGAAGGCCAGATTTAACAGCTACACAGGGAAAGTGTGATGCACAAGCAGAAAAAAAGGAACGCCAAATGTTTGGAATGACAGTCCAGATAGAAATGAAATGCCAGTGAGATATTGTTTGACCTCTTTGGGGGAAAAGTCCGTTTTTTTTTCCTTTTTTTTTCTTTTTTGCTTTCCGCAACACCCATTCCCTAAAGGAAGCCGATCTGTTGAGGTCATCAAAAGCATGTTTTTTGTTTTGAGAATATTATTTTACTGAATAAAATATTATTTTTAAAGACATGTGTAACTTTCACCCTCCCACTTTTCATGGTTATTTGTGATTATTTGTGTACCAGTTTTTTTCTTTTGTTTTTTTGGAAAGTATTTAATGGAGCACCCAGACTAGATCAGTATCTTAAATATTAGGAATACCTGCATTTCCAAGAGTGCTTGTAGAAAAAATGACCCAGTCCATATACAATGTCTTAAAATGCAATTTTATGTTCTGCAAAAGAACCAGGCATAAAATAAGCATTTAGGAAATTACTGTTGTGAATATTTGTAATTGAAGAACATCTAAGTATTGAGATGCACTCCTTCGTGAAGACGCAACTCTGTTCTCCCGGACAATGGGGAGAGCATTATGTTGAGCAGGTCCTGCCATCCTCTGTAGTATTCAAGGTTTGTCATCTTCACAGCACTTTATCTCTGTCTGGGCCGATTTGGTGTCGACTTCTAGGCATTTGGTCCCCTGTGCATATTTCCAGTGGCTCATTTAAATGGGTAAAGGGCACAGTTTCATGTAATGTGAAATTATGTGCTTTCATTGAAATGTTGGTTAATATGAATGTTTGTCCTCTAGGTCATCTTCAGAATTTATTTCCATAGTATAGTCTTTTCCAGTATAAATATTAATGACTGCAGTATTTTGTGATGTTTCCATGTCCCAAAGGATATACATTCTTCCTGTACCACTGCCATTCCTTACCTTGTAAGCTTTTGTGTGATGGGACAGGTGACAGTGAAAGAAACTTTTGGGGCAGCATTTTCAAGTCATTATTTCCTCTTGTACATATCACTTACCTTATGGTTCAAGGCCTCTTAATTTGCATACTGTTTAGATCATGTTTTTTTCTGGCGAGTGTGTCTTTATGTATTTTTGGTCAATCATGGGAAAGTTGTTTCAAGGCATCACTTGTCTCTTCAGTGTCATTGAGTGTCACTTTGAAAAGTCAGTGATGGGCTCCCATTTTTGCTGATTGAATGTATTGTGTACAGTACGGAACACAGGTGTAATGTTCTTTATATTGGATTTTATCATCACCATCTCACATCTTTAGTGTTTCTCAGTGTGTGTTTATTTAGCTTTAGCAGGCAGCTTAAGCTGATTTTCGTTCTTTGTTTTGTGTTGTTTTTTTACTCAGACACACAGGAGCTACATGTTCTGAACTGTTGGACAGCACAAGCAAGAGAGAGCTTTTGCTCCCAGTTCCAGTGAAGCATTTTATGCTACTACAAACTGCTTGGGCATACAGAACGGCACGTTTCGTAAACGTCAGCTACACGCTTTGTCTTTTTTTGCTCTGTTGCTGTATTTATAGTAAATATTACATCACATTGATATTAATGTATTCTATATTCCTAAATTTTATTTTGTGATGGGGCAATGAAAAATGATGTTACACCAGTTTTTGTAACAATTTGTCCATGTTTTCAGGTGACTCACTGAATTGTCTGAGAAGAGGTCAAAGACAACCTGCAGTTACAGTGTCAAATTCAATTTGAATTACAGCTTTGTGTCATTAAAACAATGACGGATGATTGTCGTGCACCCCTGAATTGAGCCAAACCAAATCGTCAGTATGGACAGATGTTTTTTAAGGACCATTTTCAGTGCCTGTATGGAATACAGTTCCAAGGATTTCCCTGAGAGTATTGAAAATGTCCTTCCTGTACCTGTTTGCTTTCATACCCAAAGTATGCAAGCATAACATTACCCAAGAATTTGTCAAAGCCACTGAGAAGCAGATTCTTTCCATTGAACCCTCAGCTAGAAGTGTATTTCCTTGTTTGATTTTGCATTTTTTTAATACCCTAGAATCAAAAAAGGCAAGTGTTTTGCTCTTTCTGAAAGAGACTTTATGGGATGTACACCCTTAAAGCATCACAAATGGCTGTCTGTCAAAAGTAGAATATCTCAAGTCAGAGGAATCTGAATAAATCATATGCTTTTTAAGCCTGTTTACTTGAAATTCCAGGTGGTTTATGGGGTGGTCTTGTATGTTATAGAAACATTACTTGTGTTTTACAGGACAGACTGTTTTTGACATTTTAACATTGACAGGAACACTGAATTTACAATGTTCAGTGTACACTGAATTTACAGGAACACATTTACTCCAGGTGTTATTTGAGCGTGCTAACTACCTGTCATCACTGCAATTGAAATTTCTGGTGTGCAAAAACGTGGGTGTTTGTACTTTTGTGAAGTACTGAAGCAGTTGGGTAAGACATGATTCAATTACACATCTGTTACCATTCTTTTTGCCATGTCTCAAATAGCAGAGCAAAATGAAAATGATAAAAAACCAAAACCTTTGTTTCGCTGGCCCAGGATTTGGCTTGTTTAGTGGTGTTCTTACCCTCAGGTTGGGCCTCCAGTGTGGATGTCATCCTTGCCATTGCTCTCCTGTCCTTTGAACATTGGTCCACATTCCTACCTAGTGTCCACATAGAAAAATCAAATGTGTATGTTCCCATTATCTCCACCAGATGGCATACATTGACAGTTATATACACTTGTTTAAGCGTTTATGGAACTCGTATATAAAACCATAACTTCTGCTTCTGCTCAGAAATAGTTTCATAACTGAGTATCATTACATGCATGTAACAACAGGTGATCATTCTATTACGCGCAAAGCAGGCTCACAGTGGTTTCAATTTATAAAATGTCACCATTTTAGGAATTTCTAATGCAAAAGAGAAAGATGATTTACTATTTACAATGAATGGGCAAAGTATTGACCATAGCATAAATAATTCTATTGAAATTGAATTACTACCCATGAGCACTTTGCAAACCCAGACAGACTAGTGTAAGGTACTGCATTGACTGTTGGGAGATAATGGTATTTTCCTACCAGACAAAGTACCTAATGACGGGGATACACCAGGGAGAGAACTCTTCATTCACCTGCTCTTGGACATGCCTCCCTGTTGTAGCACTGTCACGGCATCATGGCTTCGTTGTCTGCTCACATCACTGCAGACACCATATGGGCATTTTTGCTCCACTTGCTGTCTTTGCATCGATCAAAGCATTAATAACATTAACTTTAATAATGCATAGGAGATCTGTACATGATGGCAGAAAGAAAGGCATAATTCTTCTAATGTGTAGCTACATGTAATTTTCCCCTTTGAGTTGCAGAAGAACTAGACACACTGCTTCAGTGCTGTAACACAACGCGCACAGTCCATTGAGAGTACAGAATTCATCCTCAGAGAGAACAATTTTCACATCCACTTTTCTGAAACAACTAAAAGCTCTGCAAGGTGTATAAGTCACAGGTAAAGGAACTTGGTTATTTTTGTGCCATAGTCCTCCACAGGTCTGCTTCACAACAGCTGTGCTAATTCAAGGCACAAACAGACTTTGCTGGCCACAAACTCTGCAATAATTCCCTGCTGGATAGTGTATTAAATGCAATTAAATCTGTACAGTATGTTCATTTCTGAATGCTCCCTCTTACCTTTACATCTGAAATTTGTGTTTCTGTTTCACCTTGCCCTCAAATTTTAGGCAGGCCACAGGTCTGATGTAGATACCTGAAAAACTGGAAGTAGGTTCCTAAACATTGGCTTTGTTGCTATTAAAGGTAGTTGATGAAGTGAAAAAATTCAATAAGCTCATATGAAATAGGTGTAGTGTGCAATGAACTCAATTTTTATTGTTTATTATATTTTAACGCATTTTCCATTTTATACAGCCGTATTTTTGGAATTGCCAATTGGATTTTATGCTTATCTTGACACGACAACCACTGTACTCATCCTGGAAGTACAACAAATGCAACTTGTGATACACTCTAATACACTCACATGCTAACCGCAACTATTTTTCACACACTGCAAGGCACCAAGTGCACTACATGGGGCTAAGCAGCAATTAGAAGAAGGACACAGCTTCTCTGTGTCATCAAAGCAACCTACAGGCACCTAATGACTCACAGGGTGCCCGAGAGCCACGAGACGAGGAAACTCCTGTCAACTTAACTGCCCCAATCCCAGGCGGAGCAAAGCAAATATGTTCCACCGCTGTAGGCTCCTGGGCATTGTCACCCACTGAGATCAATCTGAGCCGCAGAACTCAGCATGCACTCAAAGTGAGTGCCTGAACCATTACTTGGGAGCTTACTGTTTAATGTCTTAACATAAAAAATAGAACTTGCACAAAAAACTACACATAACAGTTCCCAAATTGCACATGACATAAAGAGTCTCACACTTCTCTCCGACTGAACACAAAGACCAACCAATTTATGTTCTGGAGGAGACCGTAAATGCTTTGTCAGTTTGTGCAATATAACTGACAGGGTTTTGGTCAATCAAAGTGCTGCGTTTCCTGACATACTCACACTTAAGGGTGAAGAAAGTACTATGACTGGGCTCTGCAGTGCCGGTAAGGACAGGCCTGGTGGTGGAGTCAGTAAGGCTGTATATAGTTACCCCATTACAATTGGGCTGGTTATCTCTCTCAACATAACATTAGAGAGATGAAAAATAAACTGAATATCATTATATCATCACTGTCAGTGCCATTAACTGTGTATTGTTCAGCCTCTGTTTTGGGGTCAAAACAATGTAGACTGCACATGTGATGACAAGTGTCAGATATAAAACACATCACAGATGGTATTAGAGAAAGTTCTGTTCACGGATTAACTTTCAAGTGAATGCAGGTAGTCTATGACTGGCAGCTGGATAGTCAAATATGCCTGGCACACAATGTTTCTTGCTTCTGAGAGCAAAGTGCTGTTGAATGGGTGACCACTAGAGGGCACTAAGCACTCTGACAAGCAGTGCTCACTGGGAGACGGCCTGTTGTTTACTAGAAAAAAAAAGTCCTTTTAGATCTCAACCAACCTGCTATGTCTTACTTTCACAGTAGATCGGCATATCTGCAGTATATCTCTAAAGACAGCAAGGAGGAGGAATCACCTGGCCATTGCCAATGAGGAAAATCAGCTGAACAGCACAGACTTGCAGAGCTGAAATAACACAACAGTGTGTGTGTGACTGTGAGTTGCCTTTTCCAGGATATTGTGTGAACAGCTGCATTCTAGGAACAAGAGGCCAGAACACACAGTCAAACGCCTCAAAAGTTTCAATTAGGCTTTTGCCTGTTTGTTTAACAGGGTATTGTCCAGTTTGGGTTAATTTATGAATAAATTATATATAATAATTATATAATTCAATTAGGAAACAGGGCTGCTATTTGAAATCGTGAGGCAACATTGTGGTGCAATAATCTAGACAGAGCAGGCGCAGTGACGAAATCTACAGCAGATAAACGTCACTAAATCGCTGGCTGTCTGAGTGGTGTCCATCCAATAACGTAGGCTTCATAGACAATTGGCACCCCTTTGGGGGAGGCCTGGTCTTTTAAAAAGAGATGGTATCCACCCCTCGAGGGAGGGTGCAGCTCTTATCTCCAGAAATTTGGCCTATAGTCTAAATATCTCAAAACCTTGACTCATCAGGGCCAAGGCCAGGCAGCAGACGTTTTGTCTTAAACAGATCTCTGCTTCTTCCCGTGAACCACCACTTAAATTCAGTTCCACAGAGACAGTGTCCGTCCCCCGATCTTTGGTTCCAAACTTTTTAAGGAAATCTATCAGGGGCATTTGCCCTGACAACTTGATAAAAATTCAATCTGGTGAACCTAAAAGTAATTCCTGCGAACAAATGGTCCTTAGGATTGGTTTATTAAATATAAGGTCATTAACACCCAAAGCAGTGCTAGAAAATGAATTGATTACTGACCATATATTCGACATCCTATGTCTGACTGAAACTTGGCTTAAACCAAATGAATTTATTACTTTAAACAAATCAACACCTCCCAGTTACAGTAACTACCAAGTCCCTCGTTCAAAAGGTAGAGGTGGTGGTGTTGCTGCTGTATATAACTCTAATCTATGTGCCAAATCTGGCCATAACTTTAATTCATTTGAATTGCTAGTACTTAGCTTTGCACAACAGGACACAAAGAGTGAGGGTAAATGGAACTCTGTCTGACCAAGTTTGCTCCTCCACTGGCTCCCCACAAGGATGTGTGCTTTCACCTCTATTATTTATTCTCTAGACAAATATGTGTCAGAGTAGGTGGGAAAATAGGACCATCTTAAAGTACGCAGATGACACTGTTATTGTTAGTCGGCTTCAGGACAATGAGACCAGCCATGGCCCGGTCATCGACGACTTTGTCAAGTGGTGTGAGGAATCCTATCTTCAATTAAACTTGTCTAAAACAAAAGACATGATGATTGATTTTAGAAAACATGCCCACACACATGAAGTCACATCCATTAAGGGTCAGACAGTAGAATGTGTGCAATCTTACAAATATCTCGGGACAATTATTGACTCAGAACTGAATTTTGAAGCAAATTGTGAAGCTGTGTGCAAAAAGGGGCACCAGCGTTTGTTTTGTTTGAGGAAACTCACATTTTCACATTGACAAAACCATGATGACCTTATTCTATCGTGCTTTTATTGAATCGATTTTATCTTTTTCTTTAGCGTCTTCGTTTGGAAAGCTATCCTTAAAGAAAGAACAGAAATTCTCTGAGTCAAATTGTTAAATGGTCTAGTAGGCTGATTGGGGAATCACAGCTTAACCCAGCGTCCCTGTACACCAGACAGTTACAGCGGATTACTGGGTCGATCTTAAATGACGACTCCCATCCTTTGCACAGTGAATTCCAGCTTCTCCCTTCTGGACGAAGGTTTTTAGTCCCACAGTGCAGAACAAAGCAGTATAAAAACAGCTTTGTTCCAGCAGCCATTACTCAGTTGAACAAGTCGTAGCAACACTGCAAAGATGATAAGGAAGCAACTTTTACTTTTTTTACTTATTTATTTATTTATTTATTTATTTTTAGTGATGATTGGAATTTGGAGCACTTTTATCATATTTTATCATATTTATTTATTTATTTATTATGCGGTCTACTGTCTGTGTTGTTTGTATAAAGTGTGTCAAGATGTATGAACTCGTCCACTGCAAACCAAATCTACCTACGAGTACAAATAAAATAACCTTGACCTTGACCTTGACATCCTGACAAGACTGCATCTCAGGTATTTACGCTTGTAATTGTTTACAGGCCATGTGGCCCTTATAAATGTGTTCCTATCCAAATTTGCAGACTTTCTATCCAACCTGGTTGTCAACACAGAAAAGGTTGTGGTAGGCGATTTCAACATTCATATGGACAATGAACATGCTCCATTCAGAACAGCATTTTTGTCCATTATTGACTCCATTGGATTCTCTCAATTTGTGGATAAACCCACACATTGCTGCAACCATACACTGGATCTGGCCCTCACTTATGGCACTGAAATTAGCCATGTAGTAACTATACCACACAATCCTGTACTGTCGGACCATCTTCTTGTGACTGTCAACCTTCGATTAGCATGTTATATGAACTCAGAGTCCATATTTTCTCTTAGGCCACGGACACACTACATTACTTTCAAAGTCGTCAGATTGCTGTACTTTTCACACTACACAACTTGCTGTCTTGTAATCGGGAATCTTGAAGTCGTTGTGGCTTGCACACTACATGACTGATCAGGGACAGGGGGTCACACATTACAAGATCTTTCACCAGGAGGAATCTCCGACGAGTCTGTCTGGTCTCCAAACTACATTTTGTCACAAAAACACACACGAGAAGTGACACGGGGAATGATGTGATACCATGCGCAAAACAGGGATTTTTTTCTTCCAAAAATGGATGTCAGCAAGAAGCGAGCGATCCAAGTTGTTTGTGCACTGATTCGCAGCAAAAAAACAAGGCAGGAGAAGAAAAGAATATGGCTGAGAGAACGGATTAGGATACACAGCCAGCAGGGATTGTCTGTTCTGCAGAGAGAGTTGGAGGTAAATAAATATTTTTGCAATGAAAACGTAGGTAGCTGCCTGCTCGTATTGTGGGTTGGCAAGGACGACAAGGTTACAAATACTGAAAAGCTTGTGTGTATGCCAATGTATTCTGATAGAAACCATATTATTGTGCCCCCCCTACAAATAGATGCATGATAAGACTGGGTTCAGGGAGCTGCTGCGGATGACAGCTCCTCCTCCGGTTTTCCCCTCACCCCGTCTCTTGCGCTCTCATTGGCTGTAGCTTGTCGCCGCACTCACTGCCAGTCACAACCGGGTCACAACACTTTTCACACTACAGGATTTGGACTCCCCGACAGTTCCAGATATTTATTTATTTATTTATATATCTTTCAGGCATCTGTGATGCATCAGCGAGTCTCTTGGATGGCGTCTTTGAACAATTCACACATAGCGATCAAGAGCCGATTTGCAAGCCCCGAGCGAATGCCGATTTGCCTCTGATGTGGGGCTTTTTCTCAGTGATCTCCAAAAACTGTCGGTGGAAAATCAGGGCTAAAATTGTGTAGTGTGAACCTGGCCTTAGGCGCACCATCTCTTCTGCTATCACTAACACCTTTATTTTTTTCCATTATTAACTCCATTGGATTCTCTCAGTTTGTGGATAAACCCACACATTGCTGTAACCATACGCTGGATCTAGCCCTCATTCATGGCACTGAAATTAACAATGTAGTTACTATGCCATACAATCCTGTACTGTCAGACCATTACCTGGTGACTTTCAACCTTCCTTTAGCTTTTTACATGAACTCAGAGCCCGTAATTTCTCTCAGGCACACCATCTCTTCTGCTACTACTAAAGCCTTTATTAATGAGCTCCCTGCATCATACAGTCTGCACAACGAAGAATATTTAAACTTATGCTCGAACCCTAGTTCAGCTAAAATAAATCAACTCACTGAAAATATTGAGTCCACACTACGTAATACCCTAGATGCCTTTGCACCCCTCAAAAAGAGGAAAGTCCCAGACAAAAACCTTGCACCTTGGTATAATGACCAGACCAGTGCTATCAAACAAACTGCATGGAAACTTGAAATAAAATGGTGCCCCACAAAACTACAGGTCTTTCTCCTGGCCTGGAAAGAAAGTCTTGTAAGTTACAAGCATGCACTCACAGCTGCCAGATCTGCATATTTTTCTACTCTAATAGAGAAAAACAAGGACAATCCCAGGTATTTGTTCAGCTCCATCACCAAACTAGTTAAGAGCCCTGCTTCAGCCAACCCCTGCATTCCAGCAATTCATAGTAGTGATGACTACATGAATTTTTTGACAGCAAAATCATAAAGATACGTGACACAATTCAAAAACTCTCCTCTAATTCTGCCTCCAGCCTGGCCTGTCCAACCTCAGATAATGTAGAGATGTCCAATAGGCCAGCCACATGCCTAGACTCTTTCACACCCGTTAAATTTAGCGATTTCTCCTCCCTAATTAATTCATCTAAAAATGCTACCTGCCTACTAGACCCCATTCCAACAAGATTCTTAAAACAGCTGCTACCTGAAATTAACACTCCGTTATTAGATCTTATCAATGCCTCCCTTACGTCCGGACATGTACCTCAGTCCTTCAAATTAGCAGTCATCAAGCCTATTCTGAAGAATTCCACTCTAGACCCGAATGACCTGTCGAACTACAGGCCCATCTCGAATCTCCCATTCCTTTCGAAAATCTTAGAAAAAGTTGTAACAAAGCAACTTTGCTCCTTCTTACAGTCCAATAATATTCTGGAAGTCTTTCAGTCCAGTCCCTACTTGTGCTCCTAGACCTAAGTGCAGCCTTTGATACCATCGATCATCTTATTCTATTAGATCAACTTGAGAACCTGATTGGCATAAGCAGAAAGGCTCTATCCTGGTTCAGGTCTTATCTTTCAGAGCAACATCACTTTGTCTTCATTAACAAAAAGTCTTCCAAACTCTCCAGAGTAAGACATGGAATACCACAAGGATCCATGCTTGGACCTTTGCTCTTTTCGTTATACATGGTCCCTCTTGGAAATATCATTCGTAAACATGGCGTTAATTTCCACTGCCATGCAGATGTCTCCTTGGAAATATCAAACATGGAAGCCTGCCTCAAAGACACAAAGAATGTATGGCCCATAATTTCCTCCTTCAAAATTCGGACAAAACAGAAATATTGGTTATCGGCCCAAAGTCTATCAGGAGCAAACTCTCCAATATTACATTAAGTCTTGATGGTGTCTCACTGGCCTCAAGTGCAACCATCAAAGACCTCGGTGTCACAATTGATCCTGAGCTCTCTTTTGACACACATATTAAAAACACCTCCAGGACTGCTTTCTTTCATTTGAGGAATATTGCCAAAATCAGGAAAATTCTGTCAATACACGATGCTGAAAAGCTAATCCACACTTTTGTTACATCCAGATTGGACTACTGTAATGCCCTCTTGTCAGGATGTGCATATGCCTCCCTAAAGCCCCTTCAGTTGGTTCAAAATGCAGCTGCTCGTATGCTAACTAGAACAAGGGGCTTTGAGCACATCACCCCAGTACTAGCCTCTCTCCACTGGCTACCTATCAAATACTGCATTGATTTCAAAATACTTCTCCTTACATTTAAAGCTTTAAATGGGCTTTCCCCTCCCTACCTTACGGACCTTCTTCACCCATATTCTCCAAAACAAACTCTACATTCCCAAAGCAGGGGACTTCTCATTGTTCCAAGAGTGGGTAAAAGTATTATAGGCGGTAGAGCCTTTTCGTACCGAGCCCCTCTTCTGTGGAACAATCTACCCACCGAGGTTCGGGGAGCAGATTCTCTCTCCAGTTTTAAGTCTAGGCTAAAATCTTTATTTCAAATCCTTTAGTTGAGGGACACGGCATGGTGCTGAAATTGATTGTAGAGTCTCTGGTGGACTAAGTGGTCATTGCTGTCACTACATCATGGCCTGGGTACTCTGTGTTCAGCTGATCTGGCTGTGGTCTGGTGTTGACTGCCTTAGGGTCACCTTCATGATCGTGCTGGCCCCTTGTCTCTCGTTCCCTAGTTATGCTGCCAAAGTGCTTATCTGCCGGGATTTTTCCTTATTACACACATGCATCCCTCTCCCCCCCTCTGTTCCCCCCTTTGCCTTTATGCCTTTATGTTTCCATTCCTGCAATTAACCACTAATCACCGTTTTCTATTTATCTCCTATCCCTGCTCCAGGCTCCTGCCTGGAGCTGTAGCCCAAGCGTCACATCCTGATTTCCAGTCCTGCTACCCCGCTGCCCTGCCTATCAAGCCAACTGCATGCCAAGAACCGGACATTTTTTAGGATACATTTTATGACTGCCACAGGCGATTGAGGACGCAGCCAATGAACATTGCCCTGCCCATCTCTGTGCCCATTATCTTCTGACCTCTAAATCTGAGTTTTTTCTTGCCCTCTCAGAAGTACTTTGCTTTTTCCCCCTCTTCCATTTGGCAATGAAAACCGGATTACGGTTAAATCAGTATTGTCTACCACTTCCCAATATATTATCTACCTCCCCACACTAAAAATAGAAAAGAAAGAGCAAGTGCCCATCTGATTTCAGCTGGGTGACCATGACTCAGAAATTATCTTTAACTGAGGATCAAACAGCATGGTATCTATCAATGGCTATAATCAGACAACAGGCCGTGATCCGTCATAGTTCTGTTGTTTCCAAAGACAACTCCAGCCCTTAGAGTATATAATTTCCAAAGGAGTGAACTATGAACGTGAACTTGTTCATTTTAATCTGTGTGAACTGAACTTTGAGCTAGCTCTTCTGACGTGTGAACTTGCACAACACTGCCAGTCTCAGAAAACATAGATGTGTCTACTAGGCCAGCCACATGCTTAGACTCTTTCACACATATTGAATTTAGCGACTTCTCCTCTCCAATTAATTCATCTAAAAATGCCACCTGCCTATTAGACCCCATTCTGACAAGATTCTTAAAACAGCTGCTAGCTGAAAATGGCACACCATTATTAAAAATGACAGAAAATAAACAGAGGCAGAAGCATCTCAGAATTATTCCATCTTTTTTCTGAAAAGACATGAAGACACACCATAATACAGTATGTCTGTGGGATGTACAGTATGAATGAAACTCTGACCCTGAAGAAGAAAGTGCACTTCTGACAGATTGGTAAATGAGAGCAAAGGAGCAGCTGGGTGGTTAACTATGCACGTGGGCTTTTAATGGCTTTTTCAAAGAGAGATCAATCTCCTCTTCCTCTGTTTTTCCTTTCTACAGTGCACATTTTTATTTTTAGCAGGCGGCACAAAGAGACTTCGGAGGGTCTCATTTCAGCACAGTCAGCCTTTAATTAAAGCAAGCATCTGCTGGTGACCTTCATACCTGCCTCCAGTACTGCTGAGCCAAGCACTTTCAAAATCAGAACCCTTTAATAAATGCCTGCAGACTGCTGTTGATAGGCCACAGTCAATTTCCAATTTTTAGAGGGGTCCTGATGTTTTATGAACCCCTTTCCTGGGTGCAGGAGAAAAGAGGAGTGTGTCTGTTATCAGTGGAACTGGGAGGTGAAGTAACAGGACAAGAGGACAAATGTATGCAAACGACTAGCTAGTCTTTACTGTTCTCATAATTATTCTATATTATGAGTTTAGAACAAAGCAATATTAACAGAACATCAAAACAAGCACAGGAATAGAGTGAGATTAATAGGAATATATTAATGTGTAGTCACATTGGAATCATTTCTGATGGGTCGGTAGGGACAGATAGAAATGTGTGACATGAGTCAGCATCACACATTTAAACTGCACTGCTTAAAGCAACTCTTTGCTTTGATGGAACCAGCTTCAAACTTGGGTTAGAAATAGTTACATTCCATCCTAATCAATTATGTGTTTAACTCCACTCCACTGTCACCATGATGCTTGCTCCTTGCTATGAGAGGTGGGTTTAGCTTCTCTGAAGTTATTTCTTAATCTCTTCTTAGGATAGGCACTCATTCAATGCACAGAGCACAAACCACTGTGAAATCATTTAGGTTATCCAATGCTGGTATGGCCACAGTTGGGGCTAATTTTTAGTTAGCTGTATTAGATACGGCTGGATTCAAACTGTCAGTACTCCAGCCCCCTTGCTGTTGTGTTTTTGTTCTCCCCATCTGTCATTGTGTCCATGTGCTTTTGTTTTTCCTTGTGTTCCAGCCCTGCCCCGCTCTCCGCCCTGTCTCCGCCCACCTGATCATCTCCACCTGCCTGCCTGCACACCTGCTTCCCATCACCTCATCAGCCCAACCCTATATTTACCCTGCTTGTCTCTGTCTTGTTTACCAGTTCGTTGCAGTGTTTTTCCTGTTTCGTTCCCGCCGTGCTTTTTCCCCTGTAAGTCTTGCCGTTTTTGTTCCTGCCTGTTCTTCGACGTTGATTCTGCTCGCCGCCTTGCTCTGTCTGCCTGAGTATCTGCCTGCCTGGTTACTGACCCTGCCTGTTCCCGTTTTCGACCCTGGTTTGCCCACGGACTGCCTGCCTGTTACTGACACTGCCTGTTCTGGTTTTGCTACTTCGCCTGACGTCGTTGTTAAAGCATTTTGGAACCTGAAGCCCTGGTGTCCGCGCTTGAGTCCTTGCCTGAGCCCTGACACAAACTTGCACAAAGATACAGCCATCTTAAAACACACACGTCAATGTTGCCAGGCAGCCAGGTTCAAACACAGCTATTTGCTAGGACATTGGCAATTTACAGAGCACCTGGAGCATGTCACAAAATAAAGGCAGGGGACCCACTAAGCAATGAGAATGTTGTTGACTTGTTGTGTGTGTGGTTTCCAGAAAACCAGCAATAAATGTCAAATACATCTATCAAATAACATCTTAATTTCTGAGAATTTGCCTCTTTGAAAACAAGTGAATATAACAAATGATGCCAATTGCCCTTTTCTGCCACTGCGCGCATTGACTTCCCCCTCTATTTTACTAAAAGGGTGTTTAAAGGAAAATAGCACTATGTGACATATGTGATACACTTTCCAAACATGCCACTTGTCAGTGAAATGAAATTACTTCCAAGAGCAAAGCAGCTTTTCACAATTAATTACAGAGTAGCTAGCTAAGGACACTTCAACAAGTAACGCTGTGCAGACATTGATGCAAAACTGTATGCCTCCACGTACCCCAAGCCTCAGTGCATAAATGTCATAATGAAAAGCATTTAAGTGTCCTGTGTTGCAGTGGTACCTGCACTCCCAGCACACACAGGACATCCATTCAACAGGTAAAATAGCTGTGAACACACCTCACTTACCCACACCAGTGGGTGACTCCCACTGCACAGGGGGGGCTGATTGTGTGATGTGTGTGGGAGTTGAGGGGGCATGGGAGAGGCTCTGGCCTCTGAGTAACTGGGTCAACTCCTGAATGAGTCATGCCTGTGCACGGAGATCCAGATCTGACCCAGTGGGTTCCCCACTGTGAATCAGGAGGTGATTGGGTGTTTTAGTCCCCAGGATGTCAAGACAGCTGTGATCCACAGCTGATCAGAAGTGACTCATGACCGAAGAAAGACAAGTCACTTATGTGTGAATTGCTTGACTTCCTTCCTCCCTTTCAATTGACAGGAAACTTTTGTCATATACACAAAAATGACAATATGCACAATACAACAATAATTTAATCTAATATATATGTGAATGTTATTCCCTATTTGCACAACATTTGTCCCTTCCAACTGTTTTGTTAGATTCAGTAGATAGGAGTATCCATTCATTGTAAATGTAAGCATTGTTGTTGATGAAGGTATAGGGATACTGATCTTTGGTATAGAGTCTGATGAAGGGATTGCAACTGACCACAGGCCAAGGTTACTGACCCTCCCATTTGGACACAAATAGGAAAAAGGCGGGCATGGGGTGGAGGATGGATGCCTTAAACAGCTGATTTGAATAGAAAGTAGTAAGTTGGGTTTGTGAACGGGCTGGTTTGTCAACTGCAAAAGGACCGTCTAAATATTCTCCCCCAGAATCTAGATTTTGAACGTCAGTAATGATGCTCACTTTGATTTAGTATCAAACTCTAAATGGTCTTGTAATCAAAATCAAAATTAAATGTTTTTCTTTCCTTCTTTTTGCCAGTAGTTACATTATGCAAAGTATTTAATTAACCTCCTGCCAGCACTCTCATGCATCTTAATGCACATTGAATAAAAAGCACTCATGTTAGCCTACATGTTAATGGAAAATTACTGATGCAGTGTTGATGGGCAAGTACTGTAACTCTTGGGGGTTGAACTGAGACAAAGTGTTGATAATACTCTCCTTGGGACAACAACAGAGGCACCTCTGATAAGGTGAAAAGCTGCCTTCAGGTTAGTCATTTGTGATGAGAAAACCAGCTCGGGTGTTAAAAGGATCCCAGCAGTGGACTGAATTGCTGATTTGCTGTCCTTGTCAACCATTTCCACATTGACTACTTATTGCTGAAGTAAACATACACTAAACAATTCACTGTGAAAACTCTCAGTGCCTCCAAACTCATTGCAAAGCATAGCAGGTTTCACACTGTCAAATCTTAATTACTAGCTTGAGGGTTATGATCATATTGTCCGCATCTTTCCTCCTTGGTGACTGCCTGTTAGCACTGACAGGCTACGCCACATGTTCCACTATAACGATGACTGGGGGGAATAGACTAATGAGGCAGAGCACAGAATAAGAACAAGAAGAATGAGTTCTGAGCTTGTGAAGACACCACATCGATAAGTAAGTGAACCTGCCTCAACAAAGGATTATTGGCTTATGGCAAGCATAGAGGAGTCTATGGTCATTTTCTCCAGGCATATATAGTACAGCTCACTCTCCCTTCCCCAGAATCATGTGGTAATGCTTAAATTTTACCCCACCATACTTGTGCTTGCAATACTTACTGTAGAGAGCAAATGTCACATGGTGATGCTGAAGATGACTGTCCCTATTTTGTCCCAAATTAGGGTTTGTTATATTCTTTTAAGTGTGAGTCTGGGTTGTGTGAAGTTCTTTCTAGATCACTACTGACATCACTATTCTGCCCCAAATACCATTTTGGCATACTAGTTACCCATGTAACGTATTTACATTACTCATTAAATTGAGTGGATCTTCTAGGAGCTCATTATCACATGAACACTGCACTTCCAACTTTGACCACTATTACTGCATTCAGTCGCAAGAAGGAGGTAAACTGAAGGTATTTTTACAGCATTTCACTGCATTTCAAGTCTTGTGACCCACGTTCATCTAGTTGCTTTTGCTGAAGACTGTTATTCATTATTATGTTGCCAGGTCATGCTTAGCTGCTCAATAATCTAAATGATAGTTTGAAGTGGGAATACAAGGGAAACAACATGAACAGAGATGCATTTTGGCAGGGAGGTTCATTTGTTAATATTTGTAGTTCACAGATCTTTCTTTGCAGTTCACAGATTGTTTTGGAGCTCGTAGCTAAGAAGAATCAGCAAATTTTATTTTAGTTTCTCCACCAGAGCATCAATTGTCATGGATTGGATGGATCTTACTAAAAGCTGCCTGTCTCCTAACAGATGTAAATCATTAAATGACCATTTTCAGAACATCAGATTAATTTAGAAAATCAATGAATATTTATGAGTTGTTTCTTTTTTTGTAATTTAAGTCTTTATTGGAAAAGCAGAGTTTACATACACATATGTGATACACTTTCCAAACATGCCACTTGTCAGTGAAATGAAATTACTTCCAAGAGCAAAGCAGCTTTTCACAATTAATTACAGAGTAGCTAGCTAAGGACACTTCAACAAGTAACGCTGTGCAGACATTGATGCAAAACTGTATGCCTCCACGTACCCCAAGCCTCAGTGCATAAATGTCATAATGAAAAGCATTTAAGTGTCCTGTGTTGCAGTGGTACCTGCACTCCCAGCACACACAGGACATCCATTCAACAGGTAAAATAGCTGTGAACACACCTCACTTACCCACACCAGTGGGTGACTCCCACTGCACAGGGGGGGCTGATTGTGTGATGTGTGTGGGAGTTGAGGGGGCCGCGGGAGAGGCTCTGGCCTCTGAGTAACTGGGTCAACTCCTGAATGAGTCATGCCTGTGCACGGAGATCCAGATCTGACCCAGTGGGTTCCCCACTGTGAATCAGGAGGTGATTGGGTGTTTTAGTCCCCAGGATGTCAAGACAGCTGTGATCCACAGCTGATCAGAAGTGACTCATGACCGAAGAAAGACAAGTCACTTATGTGTGAATTGCTTGACTTCCTTCCTCCCTTTCAATTGACAGGAAACTTTTGTCATATACACAAAAATGACAATATGCACAATACAACAATAATTTAATCTAATATATATGTGAATGTTATTCCCTATTTGCACAACATTTGTCCCTTCCAACTGTTTTGTTAGATTCAGTAGATAGGAGTATCCATTCATTGTAAATGTAAGCATTGTTGTTGATGAAGGTATAGGGATACTGATCTTTGGTATAGAGTCTGATGAAGGGATTGCAACTGACCACAGGCCAAGGTTACTGACCCTCCCATTTGGACACAAATAGGAAAAAGGCGGGCATGGGGTGGAGGATGGATGCCTTAAACAGCTGATTTGAATAGAAAGTAGTAAGTTGGGTTTGTGAACGGGCTGGTTTGTCAACTGCAAAAGGACCGTCTAAATATTCTCCCCCAGAATCTAGATTTTGAACGTCAGTAATGATGCTCACTTTGATTTAGTATCAAACTCTAAATGGTCTTGTAATCAAAATCAAAATTAAATGTTTTTCTTTCCTTCTTTTTGCCAGTAGTTACATTATGCAAAGTATTTAATTAACCTCCCTGCCAGCACTCTCATGCATCTTAATGCACATTGAATAAAAAGCACTCATGTTAGCCTACATGTTAATGGAAAATTACTGATGCAGTGTTGATGGGCAAGTACTGTAACTCTTGGGGGGGTTGAACTGAGACAAAGTGTTGATAATACTCTCCCTTGGGACAACAACAGAGGCACCTCTGATAAGGTGAAAAGCTGCCTTCAGGTTAGTCATTTGTGATGAGAAAACCAGCTCGGGTGTTAAAAGGATCCCAGCAGTGGACTGAATTGCTGATTTGCTGTCCTTGTCAACCATTTCCACATTGACTACTTATTGCTGAAGTAAACATACACTAAACAATTCACTGTGAAAACTCTCAGTGCCTCCAAACTCATTGCAAAGCATAGCAGGTTTCACACTGTCAAATCTTAATTACTAGCTTGAGGGTTATGATCATATTGTCCGCATCTTTCCTCCTTGGTGACTGCCTGTTAGCACTGACAGGCTACGCCACATGTTCCACTATAACGATGACTGGGGGGAATAGACTAATGAGGCAGAGCACAGAATAAGAACAAGAAGAATGAGTTCTGAGCTTGTGAAGACACCACATCGATAAGTAAGTGAACCTGCCTCAACAAAGGATTATTGGCTTATGGCAAGCATAGAGGAGTCTATGGTCATTTTCTCCAGGCATATATAGTACAGCTCACTCTCCCTTCCCCAGAATCATGTGGTAATGCTTAAATTTTACCCCACCATACTTGTGCTTGCAATACTTACTGTAGAGAGCAAATGTCACATGGTGATGCTGAAGATGACTGTCCCTATTTTGTCCCAAATTAGGGTTTGTTATATTCTTTAAGTGTGAGTCTGGGTTGTGTGAAGTTCTTTCTAGATCACTACTGACATCACTATTCTGCCCCAAATACCATTTTGGCATACTAGTTACCCATGTAACGTATTTACATTACTCATTAAATTGAGTGGATCTTCTAGGAGCTCATTATCACATGAACACTGCACTTCCAACTTTGACCACTATTACTGCATTCAGTCACAAGAAGGAGGTAAACTGAAGGTATTTTTACAGCATTTCACTGCATTTCAAGTCTTGTGACCCACGTTCATCTAGTTGCTTTTGCTGAAGACTGTTATTCATTATTATGTTGCCAGGTCATGCTTAGCTGCTCAATAATCTAAATGATAGTTTGAAGTGGGAATACAAGGGAAACAACATGAACAGAGATGCATTTTGGCAGGGAGGTTCATTTGTTAATATTTGTAGTTCACAGATCTTTCTTTGCAGTTCACAGATTGTTTTGGAGCTCGTAGCTAAGAAGAATCAGCAAATTTTATTTTAGTTTCTCCACCAGAGCATCAATTGTCATGGATTGGATGGATCTTACTAAAAGCTGCCTGTCTCCTAACAGATGTAAATCATTAAATGACCATTTTCAGAACATCAGATTAATTTAGAAAATCAATGAATATTTATGAGTTGTTTCTTTTTTTGTAATTTAAGTCTTTATTGGAAAAGCAGAGCTTACATACACATAAAAATTTAAATTCACAAACATTCATCCATTATAAGTTGTTTCATATATCCTAATTGTTTGTAGCTCCATGTAAATAAGTAACAAATCAAGTTATGGAAAGAGATTCAAGTGAATTCAGTTTGGGAGTCTGACAACTGATCAGGCTTGTCTGAAACAAGCTGCAGCCTCTGTACACATACACAAATACTGTTCTTGTTGTGTTGAAACAGTAAAGGGAAGAAAAAATGAAAATAATAAATCACAGAACTCTGATAAATGTTGATTGGCCAAAAGGCCAGCAGGTTTAAATCACACCTGTAATTGTTTCAGACAAGCCTGATCAGTTATTGCTATTATTATTATTATTATTATTATTATTATTATTATTATTATTATTATTATAGTAGTAGTAGTAGTAGTAGTAGTAGTAGTTGTTTTTATTTTGGTCATCCTTTCGATTATCTATAATGTCATGAAGCCTTCATAAAGCCTACATAACATGTTCATGAATATGGCATTCACACTTTATTAGGCAAATTGTGATGCTTACAGAGAGAAACATACTTAAAACATATCTAACTCAAACATTCTCATTGCCTGTTAAGTGTAACCTCTACCTGCTGTCATCTGAGGAGCAATGGAAAAGACACATTTCACAATTACCTAGCACAACTACATGCAATAGACCATTCGTTATCCAAGATCCATTGCACAAGGTCTTGTCGCACTCATGGCTTAATCTCATGGGGTGATATCACAGTTTATTGCTGCTTTTGAAAACATGGTTGGGTCCAGTACATCTGTAGACAATGTAAATATTTTTATTCTGTCTATATTCTGAATTAAAATAATAATTAGGACACTGAAGCTTGCCATGACTGTTTAATACAAATGCTTTCTTAAACTATTGGTATCAGTCATCTTGAACAATTTGGATCAGTCCAAATGGTTCCATCCACAGCCTGTTTTGACATATGTTAAATTTGCACCTCATTGTCTGGATTTTATATTTAACTCATACAATTTTGTGCAAGGGTAAGTGAGTGCAGGTACAGAGAAAGTGAGGAAGGCTGGAGAATTGTGGGAAAAAAAGGAATTGCCTGCCAGAGTGTTAAAGATTTGATGAAGCTTTGTAGTTTCTTTTTTGGAAAAAAGCTAGATTTCTATTCTCTTTAAATTTCTAAAGAAATCAGAAGCATGTCACTGTGCGATTTAGGCAGAAAGCTTAAGCTCATACAGTCTGCAGGGAACCGATATTCAAATGATTCATGTGAAAGCAGAACCCTGTCAGGTAAGGTCTTTCACCTCAAAATCTGTAAGAAATGTTATTTTCCTCTGTATTATAGTGGAATGATCACCAAAGTTACAGGATCAAGTGATACATGTGAATCGCTTTAAAGATGAAGACAACTTTCAGCATATTTTTCATATTTTTTATAAAAGGGAGACACATACCTTAAAAAATATATTTCATCAAGAGTAATTCAAGGGCAGAATGTTTTTCTTTGATGTCAAACATGCAAAGCTGGAACAAGGCAAGATAATATGTTTGAAGATATTTAGTTGCATGCAGGCTGTGTTTGCATATATTCTTGATGACATCAGCTGAAGCTTTACATCTTTGCAGTTTTTTTTTTTGTTTGATGCGTATGTAAGTGGGCATTTAATTCTGGGTGCTATGATGTAATGCCTCACAGTTAACAGTTATTTCATAGACTACCAATTTACTTGGACCACTGAGAGCAGTTAACCATTCCTCATTAGATGAAAATCCGGAGTACATTACTTAGGGGAGTACATCGTAATTTTACCAGTTTTTGTTGTTGTTTTTTGATGTTTCCCCTCTGTACTACTTCTACTGTTAGTGTATGCCACTCATAAAATCTGCCCCTGTGATTTTAATTTATACTGACAGATTCACAGATGCTAGTGTCCAATGTGTATATGTGTACTGTTATATTCCATGGCCACACACCAGCATTAAGTAACAACCTGTCCAGTTACAGCTTGATTAGCTCATAGCAGGGTTTGTTATTTTCAGCTTCTAATTGGACAAATATGACACAAAGTTCTAAGTATATTGTGTACTTGTGAGGCATGGTAGATGGTGTCAATATAGCAATAACAAAAGAATATATAAAATATGTCTATACTACACAGCCAAATGGCCTTAATTGACAGGCATGATGTTCCAGATTCCGTAAATTTTAGACAGACTTCACATTTGACTCCAGTGCAGTAAAGTAGATATGACAGATTCCCTGGAACCCGTGAACTGAACATGAAAAGCAATGGAGAAAAGCTAAAGGTATTAGTCATACATGCAGACTTTTTTTTTGCGTAAATCTGCCCTGTAGATTCCTGGCTAGTTTATACTTCCAGCCATCACACTTTTCCATTTTGCCTTTTAACAAAACCACAATTTTGTGTTGCTGAAAGATTAGGTTTATGGAGTGGGTTTTATTTCTTTATTTTTTTTGGATGAGTTCTTAAGCTGCCAAGACATCTCACCGGTCAGAAAAACAATGTGTGAAAAAACTAATGAAAAAAGGCCTCCTCTTGGGATCCTAAGCCTTACAGGTGTAATAAGGTCTAACTTTGCTGAGTATCTGTAAGAATGTCCTTAATTGGCCACTGTGGGCCTAATTGTTGAAAGTAAGGCACACATTAACATCACACTTAATTAACAGTAGGGGAACACCTCTCATTATGAGGCATGAAGTGGAAGAAATGACCAATCACATCAGTGCCTCAGATCAAAAGTGAGGTAAAATGCATAAGTGTGACATTTTCACCTAACTGACAATGAAATCACCGAGATCAGCAAAAGCCCTCACAATTCTTCAAGTGGTATCATTCTTCAAGTGGTATCTGGAACATTTACTAGGAAAAGGATGTTGTATAATGTAAATATATGAATTTAACAAATATAAATGTATAAGTCCAAAGGAGTTTTGACAAAAAGCAAATTTACATTTACATTTAATCATTCGGCAGATGCTTTTATCCAAAGCGACTTACAGGTGAGGTACAATACAACACAAGCGAAAAACCATACAGAGTCGACAATATTAGAAGTAATGCATGACAAAGGTTGGCCAGGTGAGGTACCAACTAGCAGGTATAGCTAGCGAGTGCGTTAAGCCATTACAACCAAACCATTACAAGCAAACCTTTACATGTAAACCATTGCAACCAAACCATTACACCAAACCAATACATTAAACTATTACAGCCACACCATTACACCAAATTAATACAATGCATATACGTCTCTTGACCTTTTTGTATGGTGATAAAAAAGTAAAGCATTAACAGTGGAACACACTGCTGTGGGTAATAGGGGTTGCACGACTTCAGATTTTTTAAAGTCAACAGTTATGTGATGAAAGTCGAGTCGACGTCGACTAATCGGCGATGACGTATGTTCACACCAGGAGCTGTGAGAGCGTCAAAATTTGCTCTGGCTGCCCTGCCAACAACGCTCTCGAAGAAGGGGACGTTCTGACGTAGAAAAAACAAACGTGTCAAAACAAACGTGTCGACTGGTATAGCTATATGTGCCACCGTACATATTTAATGCCACTTATCATTATTTTCTCCAGCTAAGCAAAGTCTATGTGAGCTCTTGGCCATGTATGATGTGCTGGTAAAAAAAAAAAAAAAAAAAAAAGGTTAACAATACCGGTTACATCAACGTTGCTTACGTAGCTAAAGTGTAAAATGTGTACTTCGAATGTACTGCGAAATGACTCACTGTATGATATCAACACAGACTTATGATAACAACACAGACTTTAAGCATGAAAGGCATGAAACATAACCATGTTATGTTATGTATGACCGCTGATAATGACACTGGCGTATAAATAATACTGAAATATCAAGGTGTTATTGACTCCCTAAAATGTTTAAAATGTTTCGGATGTTTTAGTTCTACCCATAATTTGTTGTTAAACCGACATTCAAATTTGATGACTCAGAGATGTCTTCCAGATGAGCAAACGCTCTTTTAAATACCTCTTCCAGATCTATTGGCATACATCGCATAGACATCTCGAAGATGTATGTGTGCTTACAGGGATACTAATACACTAGCTAGCTCTCGAGTTTCTGTAGCTCTGTAACGCTAATACTATAAACTCATGTTTGGATTTGTCATTTTGACAGAACAACTAAGCTAGCCAGCAGCTAGCTAGCTAGCTAATAACCAGGGACGTAGCAAGCTTCTGAGTATTCCGGGTATGTAGTTAATAACTATAAATTATTACAGCCGAATCTACAAACCTGGTAGCCCCATCTCAATGCGAATTCTGCGCCATGCATCGTTTTTTTTTTTTTTTTTTAGCAAGGTCGTGGTACCACTTCGAAGTGGTGTCATGCCGCCCATGTTCCAATACGTCACACTGTAAAATCATTGGTTACACTCGGAAAGGTCAACGGCAAACGGGGTCGAAGTTCAACCAATTTGAACTTTGAGCGGAGCGTACAACGCCTGGTTTGAACACTACGCTACGCTGAGGTTGGAACGGAGGCATGACGCTCTCTTAATAGGATAACAATGGCAAAGCGAGCATTGGGAGAGTTTGAAGCTAGTCATGTGTAAGCAGTTTTAGTGTCATAATCACGTGATCAGTGACTAGTTGACGTCAAGCTTAAAGCGTCGTCGCAGAGCAGTAAAGTCGACTTGCAGACTAGTCAACTAGGCTGTGCAACCCCTAGTGGGTTAATACTCTGTGATCTGTCTTGTCTGTGTTGTAAGATCGTAAATGTTAATATGTCTGTATCATTAGGTCATAAGTATTATTATACTGAATTTTTGCTGTGGCCAATAGCACCAACCAAGGTACTGTTCCATTTATCATCATCTGGTTAAGGTGAGCCTCATAATTATCACAGAGTTGATCGGGCAGTGCAAAAAGCAGCGTAGCTTGGACTTGCAAATGCACTTGGTACTGTTGTTTTTAGCAATTTTATGCCATTTTTTCCCAATAGTGCTGCCTTCGTCATCCTCCTTTCAATCGTGCTTTGCATACTGCAGCAGAGTAGTGGGCGGTGGCATTTACTTATTTCACTAAAGTATATCTGTATGTCTTTATCATTAGATCATAAGTATTATTATACTGAATTTTTGCTGGGGCCAATAGCACCAACCAAGGCACTGTTCCATTTGTCATCATCTGGTTAAGGTGAGCTTCATAATTATCACAGAGTTGATCTGGCAGTGCAAAAAGCAGCGTAGCTTGGACTTGCAAATGCACTTGGTACTGTTGTTTTTAGCAATTTTATGCCATTTTTTCCCAATAGCGCTGCCTTCGTCATCCTCCTTTCAATCGTGCTTTGCATACTGCAGCAGAGTAGTGGGCGGTGGCATTTACTTATTTCACTAAAGTACCCTTTGCAATCAAAGTGCAGTTCTTTATTTCTGGGTGTAATGCAACTGGGACTGAGTGAGAGAACATTGTGGGTGTAGTCCAGGGTATACCAATAATGCTACACACAAAGTGAAACAATATACATATACCTATATGTACATATATCAACACAGGGCCATTTAACAAGTTTAAAACAATAACTTGGAATCTTTCTTTCATTCATTTTATTACCACAAGACAAAACACTTGTTGGCTCATTCTTTCTTGACTTTCATATACTCTTTCTGTTCCATTGATCTTGTTACTGCTGATATTATCCATTGTTTGAAGAATGCCATTGTGTCACGGCATTATATGTCACAGCAATACGGTTTGAAAGGTGGTTGTGTCCTGATTGGCCATGGGACAGTCATGCCAAAATTTCACCTCCAACTCCTTAGTGAACATTCCTGTTGTTAATCCACTCTTGATGAGTAGCAACATCACTCAGTGCACCTTGCTCTGGAGCAGAGTTATCAAAGCCTTGCTGCTGGCTGTGAATAAGGTTTATAGTAGCCTTTGTAATGCACTCCTTCACATTCAAATCCCTATAGGTCTTGTAAAGTGACAGACATAATCTGTGGTATAACTCTCATTGAGCCAAGGGCAACTGCACTCGGCATTTGAGTGCTATGATTTAAGACACTGCTCCAGAAGTGTAAATGACTTCAGAATAATGCCTCCTCTCTCGACCTTTTTACTTTTTCATGCTTATGCATGTCCTGTGAAGAACTCTAATGTGCATCTTTGCAGCATAAAATGATGGACAAACCATGTGGCTTTCTCAATATCTCTGAGCATGTTCTTTATAGGTTAGCAGTACTGTCAGTCCACGTTTCTCTAGTGGTTCTTCTTTCTTCGGTCTTCTTCTTTCTCTAGCAGTTTCTGTTTTTAAGAATTTTCCGAAAATGTGGCCTGTTCATATGAACTGAGCCTCTGGTTACAGGCAATATATGTTTCTCTAGCACATTTTTCAATGTTATATGATGCTGTTGTGAATTGCTTTTCACATCCGGTCTTGCAGAGTCAACACATTTGAACATGGCAGAAAAAAACCCTGCATCCCCACAATGATATACAGCACTGGCATTATGCAGTAGGAAGACTTTTTTTATAGCTCCTTTTAGCGTTTTCTTGTCCCACACACAAGTTACCTTGAAGATTCCCTGCTGGGGTTTTAAGGCAGTGAACTGACTTACAGTAGTCACAGGTTAGACAGGTTAGGTTATGGTCAGGTGTCAGATTGATCATTATTGCACTGTCTGCAAATTTATGTTGACACTTCACCAAAGCAAACTGCAAGCTCACAGCGATCCGCATCTGAACAAAAACACTATGTAAACTTCAGTTTTCATTTTGTACTTCAGCACATGCATGCATGACCCCTCCACCTACCTCACTGAGCTACTTATCCTGGGTGCTTTATGTCCTCCCCCAGGAACTAGGGGTTTGACTCACAATGATCAAACTGGTGCTCACATTTTTATTTATTTCATTGAGTGATCTGTATACAATCACAGTGCAGTATTGTTTCTGTCAGAGCAGAAACACTTCAGTTATACAGGAAACAAATGAGCCCTTCAAATCATAGTAAAAAAGTCAACTGAAGCATTTGTAGTACTACCACTGTTTATGTTATGTATAACCACAATGGTTAGGTTTATGTAGTGGTGATGTTATGATAATGCTGATTAATGTCATATTCTAGTCTGAAGGATGTTACACGTGTAGGGTAAAGTCTGCATAACGAATTTTATTGAAGAAAATATGTTTAATAATATATGTAATAGTTAATCTTGGCAGGGAAATGGTTAATACAAGTCCCAGTCCATTTTCTTAGAAGTAACACACACCTTTACCTGTGTATATTTAAGGAACTATTCACCTGCAGTAAAGAAGTGAAACATCATGATTTGTTCACATAACAGACTTCAGAGTAACTTTTTACATGAACACTATGTTTCAGGGCACATGATACATTACCTCTACATTCATTTAGCAGACACTCTTATCCAGAGTGACTTATGTAGGTTACAATTTTTTACATGACCCCATTTATACAGCTGGATATTTACTGAGACAATTCAATATTAAAGCAGCAGTGTCCCAGTAGGGAATTGAACCAGCAACCTTTCAATTACAAGTTCTGCTCCTTACCCACTAAGCTATACTGCCGCCCATGAGCTATGTGAGAAGAAACAACTGTCATGTGTAAGATTGCTTAATCTTGGCCGAGCGGATGAACATAATAGCATGATCAAGCCAAAGGAGAACTGTGGAGAGGACGGTGCAGATTTCCAGATGCTCAGGGACTTCCACTTAACTATCACCTCTTTGGCTTCACCAGCCTTGTGATTTCTTAGGATATAAATCTGTGGGAAACATGGGTTTTGCCTACACTAGCTTTTTAGGCGGATGTAAGGGGTCCCAGGAGATCAGAAACCAGTGCACCACAAGGTTTCTAACCAGGAATTGAGCAACAGGCAAGCAGGAATGAATAGGGGAAAAAGAAAAATACATGCTGTTGGGGTTATGATAAGCTCTGCTTGGTCCATAAGTGGTTTCCCACTTCACGCTGGGATGAGGGCAGATATTCCCAAGATTACGCCTGACAAAGTGAATCATCATTAAGGGCAGAACAGAAGTGGATGAGACTCTTGCCGGAGATAGGTTAGCCTTTGATCATCACAGGCAAGAAAGCCTCTATCTTTTCTGTGCACATTGCGGCTGATCGGATAAACTGCCTAGAGGAGGAGTCATGGTGACAATGTTCACTGCACTGCATGAAAAGAAGCCTGCCCTCGCGCAGAGAATGGTTCCCTCATTATCAACGCAGACTCTCGTGCATGACTGGCAGCGTTACTGAGTCTTAAAGCAGGGCCATTGCCCACTTGCTCTGTGGGTAGGTGAAGGCTGCCACATGGTCATAGAATGCTAGAACTACCAAGACCATCAATTTGATCGTATTCACCTTTAAAATGAAAGATTCTTTTTCACTGTAAAAGATGCAGTTGTCCTGGCTTTTCCCAGTAATGTGCAAGTGTGTGATATCACGTAATATTACACTGGGTCAAGGAAGAAAACTAATGAGTACATAGAACTATGTACAGGCAAGTCATAACAATGTGAAGTGCATCAGTTGTTCACATTGCAAGAATGTTTAGTTTTTGTAACAAGACCTGTAAACTCTAACAATGTGAAGCCTATAGATTTTACTTGCAGCATCTTATGACAACATCTCACTCAGTTTTTATCATAAAAATAAACTAAAATGAGGAATTTAACTTCATAATCACACTACAATGGGAGGATACACAGTGAGCATATTTGCCAAAGATAAGTTAGAGGAATAGTTTCACATCAAATTCCTTGTTAAGGTCATATGATCAAACAGTAATGAGATTATTTTTATATTTGAATCCAGGGAAAGGAATACAAAATTGTGCCTCAGTCTAAGTTCAGTTAATATCTGTGCAGAAATTATAATCTTTGTTTTATGAATAATCTGCACTTGTGCCTCTTCACTTCTGTATTTGTGCATTTGCAGCATTTCTTCTTTTCTCCATGGGAATATTTTGCTGGACAAAATATGCCTGCATATAGACACATGGTAATTTTTAAATTTATTTTTGTTACTGAAAATATTTAGTTTACCGTCTAATGAAATGAAAAACATAATTATTGTTCATGCTGATTACATGTTTTATTTAACATGATGATTTTACATATTTAGGGAGCTACATAAAACACTCGTATTCTGCTTGCAGCATATTGTGAGGGTTGGGGAAGTGGGCGGGGCATAGACCAGCATTCTTTGCAACCCCTCGCTTCCCCCTTTTACTTCACATGCAAAAGTTTCCCACCGTGACCGTGTTTGTGTTCCCCTTTAGTGTAGCCCCCCTTTTCCTTGCATGTTTGTCTGTGTTGCTTAATAAATGGCTGGTTAGCCGCCGCTGCCGCCGCCTGTGAAGAACCTGGTATACTACAATATGTAAGCCTTTATAAAACTCCTTTAGGTTATAGGTTAGCCAGGTTATAAGCAATTATTTGAACCTTGTTGATAATTTTGTTAAATGATTGTAATGCTTGTGTCAGTAAGCTTTGGAGTTTGTCTGAACAAAAAATAAATTTCATCAAAGTCCAAGTACTTATGAGTACAGACACACAGCAAAGGTAAGCTATAAAGACTTATCAGTCAAGCTGAGTGACAAAACTGCAATTAAAAAAAAAACCTTTTTAGTCTACATCCAGATCACAGTACTTACTGCATTTAAAATAGGGAGTTTGTTGATGAAAAGTATAGATTGCAGACTGGCTTCTCAGACTTGATGTCTATGAATCTACTTTACGGATGTGGATTTCTTTCAACAGAGCAAAAATCCATACAGGTGATTTAAATGCTAATTCAAAGCGCAGCCTCTAGTTAGATTAAAGACTAGCAACGGTGCAAGGAGGCCTGCTGTTGTAGACTATTTCTATTGGACTCTCTGTGGCTGAAACCTGTCAAAGTTTTAGCACATATGCTACTTCAGAGGTCTTTCTCAATGTCACAGCGAAGGTAAACAAAGGGAGGAATTTAATTTTTAAAAATGAGTGGACAGCTGGGTTACCATGCAGGGTCTTTAAACAAACCTGAGACATTGGCATAGATGCATTTTATTTAAAGAATCTTATTTTAACAACCCTTGCAAGCGACTCAGTCAATTATATTAAGCCATTCTCAACAACAGCAGGCTGAGCTCCACAGCCTGACTTTGGAAATTCAAAGCTGTTCCATGTTCTTAACCAATGATGACCAAAAGTCAGCAGTGGCAGATCACAACGGGTTTCATTCTGCCAGGGGTAGGTTGGGTTGCTTTGTCTAGGGTCCTCTCAGCTCTACTCACATGCAGCACCTGCAAGGTGCTCAGATGATGTCTGTGGAGATACTCCTTGAGTCTGTCGTCTAGTCAGCATATGTGGGACTCAGCTGTTGACTGTGTGCAAGTGTATCAGAGGATTGGATTTTTTTGTGCTTAAGTGCTCCTGCATGGGGATATTGTGGAGAGGTGAGCTTATATTCAACTTACCATTTCAAAAAGGATGTAAAAGGATGAAAAAAATCTACATTTACAGATGTACAATTTTATTAGAATTATCAATTACAATACACATATTACAAAATAATTTTCTGTTAATTCCAGGTGGTTCTGTATAACAACAACTACATAATTTTATATTAAGGCACCACTAACAACTTAAGGGCCCAATTCTGACTTAGGATACATGTGCATTAACCCTGCTGAAGTAGTTTCCAGAAGAGCTGTGGACAATTTGCATTTGGGGTGGAGTTTGCTCCCACATTAGCGTGTTTTTCTCTAAATGAGGCTGTGCCTTATTAATTTTCAATAAATGCATATTCCTACTGGAAACTCAAGTCAGTTTTCTTTCTGCAATGCTTATTGACAAAAAAGGGGCAATAAATAGTTTGCCACAGTGGCAACTATGTGTAACATTGTCTAACCAATTTTCTAGACAGATAATGAATTTTATATTTCAACTGAACCCCATTTGATCCGTCTGAACAATGAGCAATGAAATGGTGAATATTTAGTTTCATCTGTAATATGGAAGAATCCAGAGGTCCAGAATTAATTTTGTAGTCCAACAGCCAGAGTTGCTGGCAACTGAAAAAAATCACTACCGAGTCAGATTTACTATGAAACAAATTTACTATGAAACAAACTGTGTTTTAACTGGATCCTGTAAAGTGCATATCTGTATGGTAGCACCATTGAATATTATAAGAAAAAATAGCTAGCTGACAAGATAATGTTACTGCTAAAGCTGACGGCTGAAACCCAGTAACATTTAATAATAATTAAGATGGAACCAAATTTACTTTGCATAGTTACTCAAAAAGGGAGGGGTCTCCCTTTTTTCCGATGATATGTATGATTCGCAACATGGTGATGATTTTACAAGCAGCAGGGTGAATCCAAATCCAGAAATGACTCAGGACACAGGAAAACAGAGTTTTCTTTTTTGAGTTTTCTCCTCCTGCTCCAACACAGCTGATTTAAATGATCAGTTTGTTATTAAGCATGAGTTCACGAGTTGTTAACGAGTTGGACATTTGAATCAGCTGTGTTGGAACAGGGAGAGATCTAAAACATGCAGAACAAGGGGTACTCCAGGAGAGGGCTGGGAAACACTGATCTAAATGAAACAGGAAACAAACAGGAAGTGAGGCAATCCGGTGCTTATTCCAGGAAGCAGCAGCCAAAAACCCTGACAGGAAGTTATGAGGCTGACCGCTTGTCATTCCGGGAAGCAGCAGCAGCCGAAACTCTGACAGTTGATTTGTCTGCCATCTGTTCACTGTGTGTAGTGACACCAGGAAATATTTACTCACCCAGAAAGTTATAAATGCATGGAATAGTTTATTACAATTTGTCTTGGAAGTAAAGGCAGTTAGAGTGTTTGAGACTAGGCTCGACACAGTGTTAGATGCACTCTAGACTTGCTGGCGAAATGGTGAGTTTAGTTGAGCTGAATGGTCTGTTCTCACTATTCAACTTATTTCACAATATCTGGCAAGGTTTCAATGCATTGTTAGGGAAGCATAAGCTTTTCAAATGTAGATTATTTTAACTGGGGGTCTGGCCATGACAATCAAATCAGTTGTGGTTACCAACAATGGGAACAGCATGGCAAGACTCTACATACCAGGACGATGACTACAGGTGGCCATTTCCAACAAATCACAGAAATCCTCCATGGTTCACAGTTACAAATAATGTGCTGCAAACTTAAGAATTCTAAATGCGAAGTAAAACATAAAATGCCTCTGACGTTCTGAGCCCTGTGTTGGGCGTGGATTGTCCTTTTAAACAGCCGGATATGTACTGAAGCAGCTGGGGTTAAATAATTTGGAGACAATAGTCTCACACCTGGGAACTGAATCCCTAACATTTGCCTTACAAGATCTGCTGTCAGTCGAATGAAAAGAGATGCCACAAAACCTTTATTAACTTAACTTCCCTGTGTCATTGCAGAGTTAGCTAGGTGGTTCATTAAGATATTTCATACGCTTCATTCTCTTTTCAGTAATTTTGAGAGACTGTATTAAGTGAACCTAGTGGTGACCTCGAGGAAACTGAGAAACTTCTTCACATAGTCATCCTAGTTTCAAGTGTCTCCTGTGAACATGGGGTTAAGCACACAGAATAAAATTCAGCAAAACTTACTCTGAATAACAAAAAATCCCTCAAAAGATCCCTTGAAGTCCCTCAAAGATTTGATTTCAGATGGGTGAGCATTAATTCGACAGAAATGAAGAGAAGGAAGCAGAATGAGCAATGTTAAATATTTCAAATATTCAAATTACATTGATTTAAACTAAAAGAGTGGGTATTTGTCCTGACACACAATGATGCTGCATATAAGCAATCATAGTAGGCTTGTGTAAATGAATTTTATCAGTAAAAACACATTGATGATGATGATGATGATGATGATGATGATGAAGATAATAGTAAGTTTATAAATAAGTCTTAGTGTATGTCCAATTCTACAATACCCCCCCAAAATGCTGACACCTCTATGTATTACATTTAAGGGAGGAGAATCCACCTAAATAAATGAAACACAATACAATACAATAAAATTGAATCCATTATCATTTGTGTAGTGATCCCTCTCCCTCTGATGCAGTGTGAAGTCCATTATATATCACCACAATAAAAGTGGACAGATGGGGAATTCAGTAGGAACAATGTATGGAATTATTTATAATAATTAGAATATGATTACACACAAATATGTGTCAATAATAATTTACAGATTGTAGAAGTTTTTTGTTATTCAACTGGGAAGAGCACTTGCATGAAAATAGATGGTGGCAAATAGCTGAGGGTCAGTGTAGGTGTCAGCTGTGGGTGCACATTCTTTCTACAGAGCAGAGGACAATGAGTAGTCGGTGTAATACGTGTAACTCTGTGGCTTGATCAATTAGCATAATTAAAGATTGTAACTGCATTTTTGTGTAGGAGTACATTTAAAAACACAATGGAACAAAATGTAATCTGCAAGCTTACCGTAGGTTAATTTGTGTGAACTTACTACAGACACATGGTCTTACATCGCATGATTTAACATCTGTAATTCTCTTAAACCTGTGCTGAAACTCAAGCCCTAAAAATGTATGTTAGTATTTATGTGTGACCTCCACTCCTGACAGGGTCACACATAACGCAGATAACAGGCCTTCAAATGCCAGTGTGAACATTGTGAACATGAGCATAACGCTCCAGCATCTGTGGCCATTATCTGGTTAAGAGTTCAGCCAGATAGATTGTCTGATGTGAAGTTCTCATAACTGCATGTCAGCTATGTGGGATGCTTGTGAATCAGCTGCCCTGTTTAAATAGCTTTACCTTTTTTTCTTTCAAGGGCTTCACTTGTTTCTCACAAACTCGTCCTTCCTGTGGTTTTGCTGTATCTTCCATTGTCTTTATTGGGCTGATACGAGTAAGAGAAAAACGAAATGTAATATGGCCCACAATTTGTTTGTGATTTTTTTTTAGTTTTATTTCTTCTGTTCTTCTCAGGCAGGCATTTATTTACATATTTGATTTAAATGTTGATTCAGATATACAGGTGGTACTCATTTACATAATGCTTTCTTGGAAACCTTGTAATAAACTGGATGGTCATGAATTGAATCCCATTTTTCTGTAGATTTAGTTTTATTTGTGGGATTTACATTCCTGAACACACACTGAAAAAATCACATTTTTCACACAAAGGTGATGAGTGAAATATGCACACGATACTGTTATGAAAATTTATATATTTAAATGTACTTACTCATTGTTTAGGTTATGATGCCATAAACTGCAATAAGTTATGAGATGGGTGGGCATACCCCATACCTGTACAGCACTGAGATTCCATTCCTTTTGGGGTTTTTGACAGAGATATCTACATAAACCCTGAGTCTTGAGTAATTACATGCATTTTCTTGTGACCATCTAACCTCATTTAAATAAAGACAAACTGAATAAAATCTCATATGGCTAAACAATAAATGTCCAGACTTTGAGCCTCTGCATTTACTTCCCCTTTCTCTATTGAAATATTCCAGAACCTCAAGATACGCCTCTCACCATTGGTTATTCTCATATTCAGCCAATAGTAATCTATTCTTTGTAGCTAATGGTAAGTGATTTTCTGCCCTTGGGAGAAAAATGATGCCCACCATTTTAGCTGTGCATGAAAGCTAGCAAGCTGTCTAATTATTCTCCTTACTCTCCTATGATAATGTAGTACTATAACCTCAGCAGGCTGCCAAAACGTCTGAATTTGCTATTCTGGGTCAGCTGCAACCCAGCAGCTCTTGGTTGAAAAGGGTCACACATACTGAATGCTGCTCCCACCTTAATGACCATAAATTTTAAAATATTAAATTCAAACTATCAGCCATGCAAGTTGGCATCCACAGTTAGTATGTCCTTGAAGATAAGAATCCCCAGTCTTTCTACTCGTATTCATAGCTATTTTGCACATTTTTACCCTGCAGCTTACAAATCTGCAGTGACATTTATTATTACTGGTAACCACTAAATTGAAGGTACATTTTCCCTCAAGGTATTGACCGCCACAACACATTGCCCCAATGAATGTTTTCTTTTGATTTTGTCAGCTTCCATTTTGTCAACTTATTAATAATTTGAGCCTAGCCCAAACTGTGACCAATAAGAACAGTTAGTGCTGTTCCACCCTTCCACAACAAAAACAAGTGATTATGAGTGAAGAATAGCTGCAGCCTAAGTCAGCCTCTGGTCCATCAGTGCACAGCAAACTGATTATCTCAGGATCAGGTCAACCCAAGTGAGCTTTTTATAGCAGTTGTATGTGACAATGCTGAAACATTGCTTTTCATTGCATGAACTACTACCATTGAAAGAATTAGTGCCTTTATTTTGGCCAGAAATTACCTCTGGCTCTCTCTTCTGCCACTCCAAGACAAGGAAATAGTTGTCTAAGGGATGTTGTGTACAATTCACATCTATAACTTGGCAACTGATAATGGAAGGGTGTGTTAGAGGCAAAGCTGTGATTAGCTGACTGGCTGACATGAAAAGGATGTAGACGACTATGGGCCAAAGGGGTGATAATACTTGTGTCTTGCATTTGTCAGTCAGCAACTGGCACTGTCAGAAGACTTGTACCTATTCTCCCCGCAGGCGTTTAGCGGAGACAGCATGTAGTCTCTGAGGTGTGATCTGAGGTGGACAGAAAGGGAAAGCACTTGATTGCCACTTACATAAATCAAAATAATGAGGACAGCTTTTGCCCTTTTCAAAGGATTATTTTTCAGGTTCTTCTATTAATAGCTTTAAATTAAACAGAGGGTAAACTGGTATAGAAGTGTCTGCAGGTATTAACTACAGGCTCATTTCTTGCGCCTCAATGCTCGAGGTCAGCTGTCCTGGACAGTGCCACACACATACTGTACTAGCTCTCACCCACATTAATGCAGCACTGAAGTCTGTGTGTGTGCGGACACACTCATACACAAATTCTGATGTTTTGTAAGTTGCCAGATCAAAGGTGCAGTCATTGAACAGGAGATAAAAATGTCTCCCCTCCACAGAAGGTCAGTATTTTTCATAAGCACTTTAATTATACTATAAATCATCTACAGCACTGTGTGTGGTGGCATTTTATTCATCTTCCATGATTTTCACATTTGGTGCAAAGTTGAAAAATTCAATGGAACCTCAGCTGAACCCCATCCGCTATAGACGCTGAAAAGCAGTTATGCCTTTTGAGAACGACCCTCAAGCTCGTTAGAACTGATTTGTTGGATTCTTCTGTAGCATCAGGCCTGCAAGACAGTTCTGTTTTTCAAAAAGTACAGGGTCCCAAAGAATAGTTACCATGGGGCCATATGGATTATTTTTCCTTGCTTTTTGAAAATTGCTTTTGAATGAGAACCCGCTGGTAGAGAATTAAAGCTAAAAGCCTCCTGAGTGACTGAGAGTGGATCTTAATGCAGTCCCATAGCTTACACTGTAGTTTTCTTGAAGAGAGCAGGTTCTGAACCCTCTTAAACATGATGGATTTTGTCAAAGATAAATGTCTTTTCTCAATGTCAAAGACATTGTCAGGAAGTCATAATCACTGAAGCAGGAATCAATAAACTACTGCAGTGTAACTTGAGAAAATAACTGTTTAGTATTCATAAACACATAGCATATATAGAAAATGCAAGGAAATCAAATGATGCATCACTTGACGATGTTATGTTATTATGTTTAAACTGTTCAAGAGTACAAGAACAGAGAGTTCCTGCCTTTGTTCTCTGTGAACATTTTAGATTCTGTGTTGGTCTAAAGCAAAAAAATGCATTCCTAAACACCCCACCTTCATGTACAGGGAATGTGTAGGACATGTGCACATTCCTGTTCAGATGAAAAGAATGAACTTCAAGGGCATAAGTACAAAATAAAGGCCATGTTACAAAATTCTTAATCTAATGCCTCACAGAGCATCTTTAAAGACAGCTCAGAGCTATTAACCCATTAATAAAAATCAGCAGACATGGTTGTTCCTAAATAAATAAAAGACCTACAATAGAATATGTTGTATGAGGTGCAATGGTTTACAAGTTGCTCCGAATGTTTGGAACAAAATGTTTGACTCTTTCTTTTTTCAACCATTTTCCCTGTGCAATAATCCAGATGCATTTCCAAATGAATGCAAACAAAAAGTTTTTTTTTTAAACATAAGCCTACTAAAGCTTTAACATTTTATATTGCAACAATAATATCAGGTACAGACTAATTAATCTGCACTGTGATCCTCTTTTCATTATGATAAGAATATCAGTGGTTTCTGTTTGAAAGAAAAAAGGCGGTTTTTTGTGATGTATTTTTTTATTTGTATTCATTATCAGGTGTAGTATGGATAGTCTGTAACAATGCTGAGCCTTATCTTAAAATTGAGTGGATTCTGGCAATGACTTTGTAATGTATATGGATGGCTGGAATAGCCACTTTTTACAGGTATATTATATTTATTTACAGGCTGCATCTATTTACAAGTCAATCCATTTTCTTAACATAAAAATTAAATGAAAGTGTCTTATTCTATACATTTTATGGTTTACAGTCTTGATGCACATTTTAATCTTAACAGCATTGCACAGAACAAACAAAGCTGTCATGTCATCAAGATCTATGTCATTTTTCAATAAATCTTTGCACATCGATTCAATAATGAACCTTGGGATGAACTGGAAAATACCAACTTACATAAAGAAGCTTTTGCAAGCGACCAGCATCATTCAGACTAAACAAGTGAAACATTTCACTTTGGATTCATTTGCCATTTTAATCTGCTGTGTTGTCTGGTTTACTTTTTATATTACCCACAGGTCTGTAAACTCTGTGTAAGTGGCAGTTAGGTGAACATATCCATAAATATCATAATATCACATCATATCATGTCTACATTGTAACAGGTCCTAACCTCATTATCATACTATGGTTCTATTCTTGTTTATTTCTGTTTTCACTTGCAACCCTGTTAATAGTTTATTGCAATTAAAAATCTGATTTTTACTAATCCCTACATTTCTTGGTTCTACATTTTCTGTGGCTGTCTGTATGGGACGCATATGCCTGAGTGAGCACACAGTTCAAACAAGAGTGGATCACATTTGTAAGTGGTGGTCTGTTTGGTCTTCATGATTACTTTTACCTGATGTAATTTCCCTGAATAGGAAGGTGTAGTGAGTATTTGTTTACTTAAGTGACATAATTTTGTGCTGAACAATGACTTTCAAGTATTTAAGCCACATAGTACCTACCCAGCACTTCTTCATAGTGTCAGACTATGCTAGCTTGCTTTTTTCTTCCACTGACTGTATATTTTACATCACCCTTTACCCTATGTCTGCACCTCTTGGAATAGAATTGTGCTTTTTTGGGACTTACATCTTGCCCCCTGAGCCCACCTATCACTTCCTTTGGGTATGATATGGCACACCTATGACAGACTCCCATTAGAGATGCTTCTCTGTGCTAGGTTAGGTATCAGAAAGGTACTATAATCTGCTGGCAATTGTGCCTCACAACTCCAGTACTCACTCATTCCATGGCCCAATGAAAGAAATGAGAGCCCACTGAGAGGGAGGGTGGCCACAGTGTTCCACCACAAGGCTGAGAACCCCAGGCACACAGCTATAGTGTATCTGTGAGGTGGAGCAAAGGTGTTTCAATGGAGATTTCACTGCAGCAGGACCAATAAATCTTATGTAAGTTGGGAGGAGCATTAAAGCATTAAAAACAGAGGATGGGCTGGGAGGGAAGCACTGTTGCATAGCTAGTTGCTAGCGTGGTGGGAAAAAAGGTACAAGGATCATTTAGCCAGGTTGAAATTGAGCATCGTGCTGATGACAGCAGAACAAGCCTATGGCAGCTGTTCATCTTCCCGTGACATCTGAGGTCAAACTCATGAAGGACTGGGAGTCAGGAGGCAGGAGAGTGTGTGTGCGCTCAGGATTAACATCAGAAAGCTGATTGCACCTTCCTGTGTGTTCCTGCTCTTTCAGATGAAAACTATCATCAAGCCTTATCTCATCAACAACTGCACAGCACTAGGTGTCAACCCCTTGTTGTGATCATTATCCTTTAAAGCTAATACAGGAACATATATTCTTTTCTCTCACACATTTGACTGACTGATTTCAGGCCATTATTTAAAACAATGGAAGCTCAGTAACAAAATGTTAATACATCATATTCTCTAGAAAAAGACAGAGCGCAATGCTAAAATCATCATAGTCACATCAAGTTCCAGCATATAAGGCCAAGGTTTTACATCCCCTGTTGTCTCTTCTCTTCTGAGATCAACCTCCACACATTTGATAGGTCTTTGAAGGACTTTATACTGCCCACCTCTTCCATACCATGTCAGCTCGGAGCTGTTTAAATCAGTTGTTTGTTTTCTTGAATTTTACTAGTGTACCTGACCATGGATTCCTTTTAGCAGTGTCAGAGGCCAGCTACCTCTAACTTCACCTCTAAATGCCAGTGTCACACTTTTTGTCCATGTGCAAAAACTATAAAATTATGGAATCTGAAGAAGGTGAAATGGTTAGTCATGTTACTGCTCAATTGCATCATTTTTAGCACACTTGTAACAGGTGTTGATTACTGCTACTAGCTAGATATGCTTGGATTCTAGTTAGTAGTAAGTTTGTCTGAAAAGTTAAATCAGTGGAAATATTATGGAAATAAAAGGTTAGTTCTTATATAACTAGAACATTATAGCAACCAGACATACACTGTGATGCCTTTGACATGTATGCATTCAACTTGAATTGTCTTGCCCCACTCAGCCAGCACTTGTATAGAAAAGCTGCTTAAAGAGAAAATCCTACTCTTCCTGAATACAGCTGGTGTGATCCTTTACATTCTCAAGTAGCTTCTCAAGAAGGTTTCATTGCAATATCACTCTGGAAGAGGAAAACAGCTTTTGGTGAAAGTTTGTCAGTTTTCTTGCAGTAACGGAACTAAAAAGCATTTAACCGTTTTATTTATTATAGGGAGGTGTATCCAAAGGATGACATCCTGATTCCACATTCCACAGCATCACAATAAACACAAATGCTTGCTCTTAGTCTGCTTTTTGTCACACTGAGTGTCATATCAGAAAGCAAATGGAAAGGGACAAGTTCTCATCTGGGCCAAGGTGTAATGGGGTTTGATGTTAATTTGACAAAAATCATGGCCGCTGCATCTCAGTCTGGGCAGGTATTAACTGGGTCTTTGAACCAGCAGTGAATGAATTTGAATCTAATCAAGTGTGTGATTTTGGCCTGGTCACACTCAACATGATTGCAAAGAAGGACATATGACATATGAAAAAGGATGAAACATTGCTGTTTGGAGATAGCTGACTACCAAAAGAAAGAGGAGTTAATTATTTAGTACTTATTTTTATGATGGTAAAAGTTCCAGATGGGTTCACTTTTTAATGGTAGAGCCTAAGCACATCATTATGGTACACCTATCCACCAGAATGCTGATTCAAAATTGTACTTTACACTCAGGGTTGCTCAGTTTTCACAGATGTTCAGTTCTTGTTTATGCTGTCAACTCAGTACCCCAAACTCATGTCTTTTCCAAAAATAACCAGTTACATTACCAAGGGTACAACCCCGTGGGTAAGAAATTATAATGAAATTTCACAAAAAGAAAGAATGCCTGCGGGTCATTAATATAGAAAAGGTTAAAAATGCTGGAAACTGAAATTTTAATCATGCCCCACAGAGATCAGACTGAAATCCAGCACTGCCTCTGTTCAGTACAATGCAATGTGCATGGACAGGAGAGAGATGAAAGATAGAGTTAATCGTGTGTTCCTGTAATGAAATTCTACTTTACGGACCTCCTTCTGTGTGCATATTGAGATTGTATTGAATAGGTAGCCTCTGAATCCCAATTTGTATTGTATGTACTTTTTAATAGTTGCAATACTTTAGCATGTAGTCATCTTTTTACTGTTCCTCATTCAAGCTGACAAACCATCTAAAGGTTACATTGTTGTTGTTTTTTTTTCTTTCTTTCTTTACTGGACTCATGAATGGGTTCACAGATTGGGTTACTGTTTGTTTCTCTCTTTGTTCTGAATTTAAAGTGAAATGGTCACAGAGCAACCATGTCTTAATGTTGCATTCATGGCTCACCTCTGGCAGAATATGCTTCTAATAGGTGATAAGTAATGCAGGCTCATGCTCTGGCAAGTCTTTTCATGTGTCCATTCCCCACTCACCTTTGCTCTTCAGATTGTTCCATGCCTTCACAGTTACTGGCTTCATTAGGAGATAACCTGAGTGTGTGACTGCTGTGGAGTATGAGGCTGCTTTAGTCCAGCACTGGGGCTCCCGGGAAACAAAGAGCAAAGTGGTATTTAATGCTCAACCTGGCCATCCATGCCTCATCTGTGAGCTGACCGCCAGAAACCCAGTCAGAAACCTGAGGGCCTCTGTCCAGATAATATATTTGACAGGATATGGGGGAATAAAAGAACATCCTGGAATATATAAAAGGAACGCAGTCAAAAAAGATCTTTTCACATGTCTTTTTGTAACCATACATTAGATCTGATGGGTTCTGTGTTACATTCTAGACATCTGACTAGCTGCAAGGAAAAACCCAAGATCTCTCTTCAGGGTTTTTGAAACCATATTTGCACATGCTATCCGAGCCCTTTCATTGCAATACCATGAAATGGTTCGACTTTGGTACTCAGGTTAAGGTGAATTAAGTGAATGCTTAGCATGACAGACAGATATGTTCTGGATGGCATGGTAATAGGGATAATAGGAACGTCACTGATGGTCCATCCACCATCTTTAAGCTCCTTCATTTAACTGTGTTTTTCTTCATTAACCTCTCATGTGCAACAAATTAACCCTCTGATCTAAGAGATCATCAAGACTAAAGGTCTGAAACTTGTACAATCCCTCCCGGCCCCCTCTCTGTCCAGTCATTTAACCCTATCGTCTCCTCTGCTGGGAAACTGAGCCTGGAGCAATCTGGTTTTCAGGTGCATGTTCCTGCCCCTCCTTATTTGGACCCAAAACACATTAGAATAGGGTGAAACACCCTATAGACATTTATACAAAATTAAGGCAAATCCAGACATTACGGATTTACCAATATCTACATTCATTCTTTAGCCATGGTTTAGTTTTATTGTTGTTTGTATTGTTGGAAAATATATAAGCCATAACAAGCATTCTTTTACTTATTTTACTCAAATTTAAAATCAGTATTGGCTTATAAAATTTAACATATTTTCCATCATGAAGAAAAAAAAATCTTCAATTTGTTGATATGAAAGCATGGTCAATAATGAGTTATGAGAGAACAACAAAATCATGATTGTGATTGTGATTGTGATTGTGACTGTGACTGTGATTGTGATTTTGTTGTCAAACAACTCCGGCTCTGACCCCTAAAGTCTATGTATTATCTCAGGCCAAGTCATGCCAAAGTCTTGGAAGTAACTGCCTGTTTGCTTGGTACTGAGCACTGAAGGACACAGGTTTCAGTACCCTGAAACACACTGCTGTCCTTTACAGGGGGTGTACTTGTACATCAAACCACTTCGTACCACATAAATTAATTTAAACTTGGACACTATAAGCCACCCAGGCTTGGGCATTGCTTTCGTTTCCCAAGTTATAATTTGCGCTAGTAGCTATTGTAAGCCATGTCAATCAGTTCACCTCAAATTAAAGCTAAACCAGGCATGGCCATTCTACACTTTGTCCCAGCATTTTTCTAATAAAAACTTTTGCACTGAAGAAGTACAAACATACAACAAACCTCAATTTTGAGGTATTTTATGAGAATCAGGCACATTTTATAAATATTCCAACAATTGTAATTCATTTCTGCTAATGCAATTGTCAGGAAAAGAGCTCTCATGTTTAACTTGCAAATAAGCTAAATGGTCTTACATCCTTATAGAAAAAGTCACATAATTTGATAAGACAGGAAGACAAAACACCTATGTTCAAAATAAACAATGACTAATTATTTTAACTAATGGCATTGAAAGGAGCCAGATGTGAGGTTGTGTCAATTAAAAAGTGTTTAATGTGATGGAGAATTCCTTTGATGTGAATTGTATTTTTTAAATTGTGTCTAAGGTAAGGAATTAAGTGATGTATTGATATAAAATGCTATATTTTTTACAGGGACTGTTTTGATATTCATTTCAACCTCTACAGGAGAGTCTCTCAACAGGGGTAGTACCAATTCCAAGGGGGCATATGAGGCCTTCGGGATGTTCGGGGTGCTGAGGCAAAAGTTGTTAGGAGGGGGGTGGTGAACACCTGTCCCAAAAATGGCTGCAGTATTAATGTGGTGTTAATCTTGTTTTAAGTTTGAATAATGTACTATAATTGCATTAGACAAATCTCATACCATCAGCTTCATGCTAAATAGGCTAATTGTTTAATTGATCCATTGTTAATTGTCTATGTCTGTGTGAGCCAGCCATTGGTTAATGAGACATACCTGCTTAATTAAAAGCATATTAAGTACAGGTGTGTGGCTGGAGAGCAGGAGGCTCACTTTTTTTCAGCTGACTGGAAAGTGGTTCCTTTTGTTTGTTGGTGTTACGTCCCAGGTGGATACCGGCGTCTAGGAGAAACTGCGTCGGGACGCAACACAAACGGAACCCACTACCAGGGTCAGACGGTGCGAGCAAGAAAAGAAAAAGACCAGCACGGAATTCGTGGTGCAACAAAAGTGAGGGGTGTATTACAGTGTACAGTTATGTACAAGGAATGGGGGAGAGGACGCCGGGCGGTGCCAACGAAAAGAAACTAACAAAACAGAACAATCCTGCCTACCTTCACCAACACCGGAATATCTTCGAACAAAAAGGTGGCAGAGCCAAACAAAAACCCTGTCTACACTAACTGCCTACGAACCGAACTTACAGGGGTGGCACTCGCCCTACCCTAACCCTATACAGAATACGAGGCTAGCAACACGGGGGATCCCCCTTCTTACCTGTCCTACTCCCCACGAACCCGCCGTGCGCAACAAAGCCAAAACACAATCCAGAGCCGTAGTCGAAGGTTATGAACACAAGGTCGATACACTAGTAGTCAAGTTTGGAATCACAATATTATAGCGAAGCACAAGAACGAGGACGAATCTCTCGTCGTGTCGGTCCGGGCATCTTTAAAGGCTGGCGCCTAATCTCCGGTTGGCCCAGACGGAACGAGGAGGCGGAGCACCAGGGGGCACAGCATCTGGCACAACGGAGATGGACAGGTGCGCGGCGCAGTCGCAGCTGTATACCTGTGAAAGGAGGGGGAGAAAAACATACGCGGCCCGGACTAACGCGAGTGCACAAAGCGCGCAGCACGTAACAGTTGGTTTGAACATTTGTTCTTTTGTTTCATTTTTGTGAGAAGTGTCAGCCAGCTTCTCCACACGGGCATTCAAGGCAGAAAGTGGGGTGTCACATTCTGAATGTTTAACACAGAAAAAACACATTTAGTTGTACCAGAAAAAATGATAATGTAGGTAAGGTAAAGGATATGAGTCCAAACATTCAGCTCACAGACAGTCTCTGCATTCAATCAGAGCTGAGGTCTCCATGTTACAAGAAGCAGGGTGAATCCAAACACAAGAGATTGCACAAAAGGGTTGGTCCAAAGAAAACAAGGCTTTCTTTCCTGACGACTTGATAAACAAAGCGCAAGCAGGCTTGGTACAAGAGTGCATACACAAAGCATGGCAACTCAAAACTGAGCAACAAGGAAAACAAAGGGCAGGGCTTAAATAACGGACAACACAGGTGGAAAACATTAACTAAATGAGACATGGACCAAACAGGAAGTCCAGGCCATCTGGTGGTTATCCTGGGAAGAGCAGGCGGGAACCCTCACAGGAAGTTATGAGACCACCTGTTTGACAACAGCTGCTGAAATCCTGACACTCATTCGCAAAGCAAAGCTCTTCGTTCAGAGCCACCCAGTTTAGCCTTCTATATTTTAATGTTTTTTGTTTTTTTTTTTGCGGTAAATGAGAAAATTACCTAGACAAGTGATGGGCAGGTTGATTCTTCTAATTGATTAAATTCTTTCAGTTGTGTGAATCGAACCATTCAAGTTTCCAGTTGATGTTGTTCATTAGATTCTCAAAAGCCTTATCCTTATCAGAAACGGCACCTTATCACCTGTCAATGCTGAGTTTCAGGAATAAAAAATTTATTCAGGAATGAAATGTATTTGTTCCAAACCTAAAACATATATCTATATATACATCTCCACATGTATATAATAAGCATATTATATATTATTTGTACCTCATGTTGTTCATTTTTACTGTACACATCTCCACATTTTTATACATGGTAGCCACCCACTTATGTGAATAACTGTTGGTTTGAGTCATAAAATTGTAGTTTTTTTTTTTTTTTTCAGTTGACATCCCGGCACAGTATTGCTCATATTTTATCAACTTTGCATTTGCAAATATTGCTACAAAAATGCCACAGAGTAGCTGTATGTTACTTCACTGCAAAGGGTAGGTTAAGGGATGAAGGATCTTTTGCCTTCATATCCTTGTGATCTAACCACTTCAATAACATTTTGTTTTTTTTTTTGAGTGAAAGAAAATGATGCACATGAAGAAGAGAAATAAAAAGGCAACTCATATGAAGGACTGTAGCAAAGGGCGAGAGCAGTCACCCCACCCGGCCTTGAACCTGGGTCTACGGGGTACCAAACATGCAACTTTGACCGCAACGCCAAAGAGCCAGGCTCTTTGGCGTCGCGCGCTTCCCGAAGGGGAGGGCAGTGTGACGGAGTGCCGTCACTACGGTTGAGTATGTGCTTTGACTGCTATACCAACGAGCCTGGCTCTTTGGCGTCGCGGTCAAAGTCGCATGTTTGGTACCCCATAGACCCGGGTTCAAGGCCGGGTGGGGTGACTGCTCTCGCCCTTCACTACAAGGACTAAGGAACTGCAATGGCAGAAACCACGCCATGTTCTAGTGCTACTACTTACTTAGAACTTATCAGGCAATAAGCTAGCTAGGGAAGAATACATGATGTTGATGGCTACCATTCTTGAGTCCTGGCTGAGCCTATTACCATTTTTTTTACTATTAATATCTGGAATGCCTATACAGAAACTTTATTCTTTCATTACGTATGTAAATCTGTTCTGCAGAGTTTTTTTTGCCCCAATATACAGTTGATGCTACATTTAAAATGAACAAAATAACAAGATAAAAACCCATAATTATAATCTGTTGCCATTGATATTACATCACATTGGCTATGACATGCCTATGGCTTACATAGTTCTTTTTAAACCATTTTCTACAACTGGATATTTACTGAGGCAGTTTGGGTTAAGTAGTTTGCCCAAGGGTTCAACAGAAATAGCTAAACTGGGACTGAACCTTCAAAATTTGCCTTACAAGCCCTACTCCAAAGATACTTGTCAAAGATATGATCTAATTCCAAGAAGGCTGCAGTTGATGTTTAAGATTCCCATCTCTGACGTTTTTCTGAATTCTCACAACCTTTATGGCTAGTCTGTTGGTTACCATTCCTTGAAGTCAAATAAAGATGAAGCCTTACTGAGGACACACACTGAAAAACCCTTGAGTTGGCATTCCACTTGCTCTAAGGCTATCCATCAAGTGTGGCACCAGATTTAAAAATGCTACGGATTTGTGTCTAAAAATAATTGTGAGAATTAATAATTGTGAGTTAGTGAGGCAGAGCTGCCACCTTCTACATTTGATGACAACTGTCCTGTGTAGTCCATGTCAGGAAACTATAAAATCTTGTGTGGCTGTCTGACTGCCTTGTATTGCTGTAACATTTAAATTAAGCATACAGAATTAATCATATCCCCAAAAAGATGATGATAGTTCAGGAGAAGATCTCTAAAATGTCCATTGACCTTCATGGCTTTCATTAAATTCCCCAGTGAGGTTTGTCTCAATAGATCGTAATTGATTCCTTCACTGTAACAATATAATGCATAGCTGTGTGTGTAGGCATGGTTTCATAATTCCATTGCTGCTATGATTTGGTCAATCCCTTCAAAAGATGTTTGGAACAGTTGAGTGGGTTATCTAAACACCATCCAATTATCACCTCAGCTCTTTGATCTGAATTAGGCAAAGAGCTTTACCTTTTTGAAGGACAGCATGGCATCACATAAATATTACATTATATGAATGGGTTGTTTTAAAAATACTCATGTTAACTTTAAAAACCACAATGGTCTTTATTTTTGTATGTGTGAATCAGTTTCCTTACAGAGGCCCTCTGAGGAATGTTTTTTCTCAGTGTGAGCAACAGGAAATTTTCAGTTTAACTTCATATCAGATAAATGGAAGATAGAAATATGTGACATGATGAATGGTGAGTGTTTTACTGAAGGAACAGTAAGAGGAGACAACATCAAGCTCTGCCAGGTTGCATTGTGCTCCCCCTCAAGCTTGTACTCATGTTGCATATATGAAAAGACTTTCCTGATGTACATCTAGAAATGTTGAAGATAGAATTTCATGCCAAAATCAGGCTGAGGTGGATTAAACATCAATATATTCAGTAGATCTCCATGTCTTTGTACAGAGCTGCTTTCACTTGGCACTGATGACTTGCCTTATTCTACAAATGTTAACAGGGTCATTTAATGTCAGAAATCCTACCAAGAACTCTCAGCCAGTCTTGACTGATTGCAACCTCTTATGTGTGGGTAATGCTAGACTCAGTGATTTGAGTCTATCTTCACTGATACCTGAAAATGCCACTGAAAAGAAAGGTGTTTAAATTAGGTTCCATTGAGTGAGTGCACTTCAAGCATGGCTCAGTTGTTCAATGGTGACAGTAAAAGAAAATGTATATTGACTTTTTATGTATCTATGAACTGAAGACAAAAATCCATGTGACTGAATTTAAACTGATGTAAACCAGATTGATTTCTTGAAGATTCAAATATGAGCTATTAAACCTGCTGTTAAACTCCACATATGTTCTCCATTGTATCCAGATATGAGGACAAAAATACATGTGATGCTGGTGAGACAGCATAAAATTGGCTTCAAGAAACCTCAGTAACCACCAGTGTAACTCCTGACCTTTGCCACAATCGAACATAAAGGGAAAGGCTGCACCCAGAAAAGACAAAAAAGTTCAATGCATGAAAATACGTATGTAAGGAAAGGTTGTAAGTGTAAATGTTGTGTTGCTTGTCTGATGATTCTGTGAACAGCAGTCTACATAAAACTACAAATATGCACTGTCCTGATTAATGACTTTTCTCTTTTTTCATTTTTAGAAAAAAACTACAATTTATGAAAAAAGCAATTTCACTTTCTTTGATGTTTCATTTTTTCAGGTGTATTGCTTTATTTGAACTCAGTGAGTGCTCTCTATCTCCCACAAATGTTTGTTTGCTTATAAAGCTGCACCTGTTTCTTTGGTTGCATGTTTTGTGGACCTTTGAGACCTTTTATTTCTGGCTTGCTGTCTCTCTGCTAAAGTGGCAGCTGACAACTTTTATGAGAAGTGGCTGCTAACTTTTACTGTATACCATGCTAAAATTGCATTGTTGATAGTTCACTATAGTTACCGTATGTACACTACCACAATATGCTTACCTTTTTTGCAGTTAACTGGGGCTTGCCATGGTCCCTATCAACAGGTACATGTCAGTATCTAAACAAAGCCACTGTTCAATGTACATCACAGATGCTGCTTCTGATAATGACTTACCCACAACTGAGGGGAAAAACTGCAAACTTATGCAATACATATAAAAATTGTAAACTCATACAATGGTTCATGTATTCATCTACTTTATCTATATAAAACACATGATATTGATGAATTCACATTCTTCACATTATTGTAAAGATTGTTGATATTGAATAGCTTTACTGGGAAATTCACACAAGAAGGTTTGAGTCAAAATGAAAATAATATTTTCTTTTATGTTTTAGTGATGCAGTAATCCTTTGAGGTTAAAAATTGTGAAAAAGTATGATGTCATCATTACTTTTTTCACGAGTCATTGAATGTGAAGCAAATGTTTTTTTTTTCTTTCTAATACACATTTTATGAAGATACATGAAGATAACTGGCAAGTAAATTGTGAGTTAACCTAACACACATTATAAATGGACTAATGTATAAATGGCATAGCAGGAGCTGACATGCTATGGTGTTCTGAAACCAGGGAATGGTATTGTCCTATAAAGCTACAAATCATTCACATAATTACATGACACACACATTTCTATCAAATTACTATAGTTCATATCAAGTGATGATCATTTTCATCAGGTAAATATAATTATAGTTATTTTAGCCCATATGAAATAGTCTGATTACCATTGGGATCATGGGCATAAGAAAATTCCTATAACACCCCTCAAGCAAAAAGAGGGTCTTCCTTGTCCTGTAGAGAGTACAGATGATGGCAATGACTGCGAGTCTAATGAGGGACTATCAACAAAATACTATATATGTTTTCCAAAGTGGTAGGATACCACTGCTTAGCTTGCAATATATCCTTGGCTTTTTGTCAGATGCCTATCTTACATATCAGTCATCAAAACCAAAGTAAAAAATGTTTTATTTGGTATTTGTTAGCAATGAAAGATATGTGAAGTATGAGGCACAAATATTATTGCAACTAACTATAGGATGAGGAGACATTAAACCAGCACATCACAGATGATGCTCATAATGTATTTTTAAATATATATTATACCATTAAATATTATATTTGGAATATCAGTATATTTTCTACTTTCAAAATTAGTTAACAGTAGTTAAAAATTGTTTACACACTTGTTTTCTGCCAACATGCCACTGGTATATTTGTGCATTGTTTATTAATAATATAAATTATTATCAAAAATTCTTCTGGTATTTAAATCCGGGGATGTACCCAGGAGATCACACATTTTAACAGCAAGATTGCGGGTTCACATCTATGCGATGAAAATTACTACTATTTTATTCAGATGGGATATTTAGAATATCAGTGTACATTCATTCCCATGAATGATGAAATCCTCTGGAGGGCAGTGGACAAGAGATGAAGGAGGGTTTGATAGAGACTCTACTATCTTCACAACCTCGGGAACCCAGATAGTAGCATAGTATAGCTGACCCATCAACACTCTTTACTCTCGAAGGTGTCCACAGACCACAGCTAGCTTCAAAGAGAAGCATATACCCATCAGACTCCAGAAGCTTCTTTCTTCCTTTTCAACTGCAGCATTTTCTCTTCCACTACTGACTACTGTGACTACTGATTGAGTTAAAAAAAAAAAAAAAAAAAAAAACTTTGTGACAACTTTTTTTGCTCTACATACAGCATGGAGCAATTGACATCTCCTACTGTCTTGGCATTTTAGCACATATGTGGTAAGGTGGGCATTACACTATCGGAAGGGCAGAATGGTAGACTGGTTTGTGTTATTGTGAACAAATGAAACATTGTGAGATATTTAATTGTACAGCTTTTCTACATTTCCACTGCTTTGGAATGGACTATTTGTGTGGGCTTTTCACAGCTTCTGAGCAAATGTGATCACTTTCCATAATTATGACTCACCGGTATTGTAGGTACATTTCACACAGGATAATTTACTGATGCACATCTGCTTCCATACCTTTCTTCACTCTTCTGTGTTTTTTTTCACCAAGGTTGACATTCAGTTTCTTCTGAAGTGCTTGAAAAAAAAAACCTTTGGGACTTTGTCAATCTATTACTGTATGATAAAGCTTTGATCTCGTCCAACTGAAAAAGTGTTAAATTTACAGGTAATTGGTGTGAATTGAACTCGTCACATGAGATTCACAACTCAGTATATTTAAAGAGCACCTAAAAAAGTTTTCACAATCACACCATTAGTATTTAGTTAAGTAACAAAGAATACCATTCCATGCGCTGGCAAAAAAGCAAGTTGTGTTAAATATAAAATCCAAAATTGGAATAATTTTTAATGTATAGCAAAATATAGTGCATATGTGAAAATATACAGCAGTTCTTACTAATTTCACATCTAATTTTATATGTATGATGCACTACAGTATGCTGTAAAATTACATATTCTTGACATCAAAATAAACACACCACACTATTTATTGTCTGAGAAATATGGAACATATGGATTTTGGATATTGATTAAATGATAAGCTGGAGTTACATTATATGCATGAGCCCTGCGTCCTCTCAGTGGCTGGAAGTGCTTGGGTGCAGGGAATAACAGGATTTAATGAATAACTAACCTGGTGACAATCAAGAAAGAAAAACAAAAAGGAACACATACCCCATGTTTACTGTGGTCACCTTAGGTCTGACATACCATCATTCAGGTAGCACATACACCCAACTGACAAGTAATGTATCTTTTTTTATTACATTTTCTCCCAATTTGGAATGCCCTATGTTGTTAGACATGCAGCTGTAATTCCTGCAAACCCTACTGTTAGTACGGGAAGGCAAAACAAACACGTGCACTGCTCCAAAACACATGCAGTCCCCATGCCTAGCTTGCACGGACATGAGTCAGAGGAAGACACTGCACGTGCAGCTTTATACAAGCAGATCTGTGACCAGCAAGGTGATCAATTGACCAGCAGTGGTTGTGGTGAGCAACAGAGCATACAAGCCCCTGGCCTACCCACCCATGTGCAAATGACATGTCCAGCATTGAACGCGGGACATAGGACTTGTATGTTATAGTGATTGCTATATACCTGTAACATACAACTAGCATAGCCTCTACACTTCAAATTCTCGATGATATCAGTTCAGGAAAATGTTAGTGCGCCTGGAAAAAAGATCTTATTTTCCTGATAATGTTGGTGAATTTATTTCAGTATATGTACTGTGTGTTTTCTATATTGAACTTATAAAAATCATTATATTTAATACATCATATTTGACCAAATATTGGCTTATGCTAAAAGGGTAATTTGTACGTCTTAACTAAATTATACTTAACTTGTATTGATACCAGAAGTCTTTCCCATAGCTCCATTACTGATGTGCGTAATCCATCAATTTGCAATAGTCCAATATGCTGTACAGTGCTGGATGACTTAACAACTGAATGACTCATACATTCTACATTCTTATGTACAGTTCTGAGAGGATTTAAATACATGTGTAGTTGCAATAATGAATGCAATAATAAATGCTTCACTAGCTGTCCACTAAAAAAGTGAAGAGATTTCCCTCTTTTCCCTAATTCTATATCTATGTCCAAATATAACTTGGAAAAACTGGGAGAGATGAAGTTATACCAGAGCGAAGCTTATTCTTTTGCAATAGCAGTGACAATACATTGAGCCCATAAACATTGCATCTCAGAGCCTAGAAGGTTACGTCCCCAATGAGAGAGTGTAGACATGACAATAAATGTGATCACAATCAAAGATTGTGTTGTACCATTGTGTTGCACTCTGCCTCACTTATAAGTTGCTTTGGATAAAAGTGTCTGCCAAATGAATAAATGTAATAAAAGATGGAAAATCTGTAAATAGTGTTCTTCAGCTATGCAGCATTGATTTGTACTTAATGCTATGATAATTTCTCAGATGTTTGTTTTGGTCTGGGGAGATGGATGTTAAAATAAAAGACTAAATTGCCCTCCACCAGCTTCTAGAAGCCTTTGATTCTAACATCACTGTGGGGGTTGTCATATTACGTCTCCAATAACATGAATCTGCTAATCAAGCTCACATTTGCAGGTGCAGCAAATCTTATTCTTCAAAATGCATACATGATCATGTGAATGAAGTAGTTGTACACTGTTGTACGGACATGAGGCTTGCTTGTCATCCAGGTTTTGTTTCCTTCTTCAATGACCTAGCAGTCTGGGACTGGGATACAATGACAAAATGCCAGGATCTTTCAGCAGTCCTGCACCCATTATTGCACAATAAGAGGATGGGGTGTTTTGTTGGTATGCCACAAGCCTTTAATTTCTTTCCTGTTATGACATGCAATGAAGTATTTAACAGTGTAAACTATGCCAACATGCTGATTCAGACTGATACTACCAGTCCAATCAAAAGTCCACTCATACATACATGCTGCCCATAGTCTCTCAATAGTCCTTTTACCTGAAAATGAAGTCCCATACGTCCTACAGAGGATTCACTACCATCAAAATGGTTCAATTTAGCTTCAGATTCAAGAGACATTTAACAAAGAAAAAACCCTTAATTCAGGCAAATTTTCAGTGCAAAATTTCAGTTGATTAATTATCTGGAACATAAATATGCCATCACTTTGTAGAGAGGGTTTATAAAACTGTAAAAGCAGTATGGTTGCCCTAAGAGGTTTTGATAACCAATTGTTTGGTACAATACATTGCATGAGTAAAGCTCTCCTGAGACCTGACTGTGTTTAGGAAAATCTGTATTTTCACTCTACTCTACATATTTGTTGAAGCAGGATGCTTTTTTAGCACCTGGCTCCTAGTAGTTCTACAGAGAATTTACACTGAATGGCTTTAAATTTGTATTTTATTTTCTCCCTGTTCTAAAGGAGAAATCGTTTATGTCAGACTTACTGATGAGGGAACTTGGTGGGAACTGGAATAATGAGGTCATACCTCCGCATGTTGAAGCACTTCCCTTTCTCCCAATTCCATTATATGGACCACCCTGCTCCAGTGCCTCTCTCTCTCCTTGCACCTCCCTCCATCTGCTGTGTTCAAGCCCCAAGGACCGCTCTCTCTGTCTACGTTCCACACTGATGTAGCACCTCTGTGCAGGTGGGGCTCACATCTCCCTGCTGTGCTCTGCATGGTGCGTAAATGACCAGGGGAGCTGTGCTCACTTTATCTGTGCACTTCTCCACCTTCCACCACAACATGCTCCACAGCACTATTAATCATTCCTGCAGCCTTCACAGCAAAATCACTCCTGGCATCAATTCACTCAGCCAACTGACTGTCTGCCTAGTTGACGTCCTTTTGTTTCTGTGAAGAATGAGAGTTTCCCAGTGGAATCTATACAGTAAGTGTTCATTTTAGTTTCGAGGAACCAAAACTGGCGGTGAGAAGGAGGCTGACTCTGTGTTATTGTGAAATGAAAAGAAAGAAGAGGGCAATTTCTTCAGAGGAAAGTAACGAAGAAAGCAGTCAGGCACCACTCAGAGCAAATGGAAATCGTTCACTGAAGACTCTCCACCTTGAAATTCAGCCTTCTAGTTTCTCTAAAAGCAAGTGGCAAAAGCAAGTCGAGTGATTAAGAAAAGGGCTTTGCAAGAGAAGGTTCAAAGTGTCTCTGTACACAGGTCTTTAACAGAGGAAGGCTATCTAGGCCCTTGTGTGTGATTGCGCTGTCTTAATCCCAGGGATACGACAACATATCCCCAGTTTGAAGAGAAGTCATCTCACCTCATATGAGAGGACAAATCACAGCCTGTTGGAGCTTCAATTCACTTCCCACTGGAAAGAATGAGAAATAGGAACTGTCCCCACAGAACAGCAGCACCACTAACTAGTACCTAAGACAATAACAGTGCAACTGCTAAAAATCACAGATACCATTTGAATAATTATAAGGGTATGCTTTTGGTTTATTTTCTGTTTAATTATTATCCTTTCACTGATCAGCTTTCCCACCTCTGATCAGTAGAAAAGGTATAGCCATTTTTTGGCTGGTTTTGAGGTTTGAGGACAGCTGAATTCAGGGGCTTTTAATACAATCAGACAAAACAGATTCATGGTAATGACTGGAATTAAATGGGTTTTGATACCAAGGAGGGCTGTTGTGCTTGTATATAAGCACATAATACATAAACCATAAATAAATCATCCAAAGTATGCTATCTGACCAAAAGACAACCTTTATGGCTTCGCTGACTCACTACTTACAAAATGTCCATGGTAACATATTACACATAGCTTCTCACAAAGCAGTTATTACAATTGTTACAAGATCAGGGTTTGCCGATTCATCCTGAGCTCATCACATTTCAGTGGTGTGCTTAGACCCTGTTGTGTGACAATGACACTAATTGCTCCTATAGGCATGTAGTAGTTATTCATTAATTAGAAGGTGATAATATCCAACAAACAGCACATGCCTGACAGCCACAGAGATGCAAACAGCTATGTGAAGAGTCAGGTGACGGCATATGATCAGTGGTGAAAGCCCCCAATCCAAACTCTCCCATCCCCTTCGCAGACAGGCCTTGGCTGGGATGATGGATGAGAGGTGTCAGACAGTGCTGTGTCTGTTACTAACCCTTAGCAGCAGCTCTCTAGGAGCCCTCCAGCATTTCACACATTTAGCATGACGCACCTGCATGCCTCCAGGTGACTCTTTTCCAGAATTCCATTCAGGCCGCCTGGCCTTCCTCCTCCTGCTCTCACCAATCATGGCTGCACTGGTCCTCAGAGGCCAGCATGGTTGCAGAAATGCATAGCAGCACATGCAGCCGGTGAATGGCTGTAATACTGCCATAAATCTTAGGAATACATGCAGCTCATTTCGCAGAGAGAGACAGAGACAACCTTGTGCTGAAGCAGTAATTATGAACATCTACAGCATGTGTCAAAAATGAAAACAATCTTGGTTAAAATGGTCACGGTCATTCAACTGAGTGCAACGGTGAGACTTGAGATGTGTTCAAAGTAAGGAAAACATGAACACATAATAGTCCTTTACTGAGCTTATTTAATGAGAAATGCATATACTGCCTCCATTTTGCTGTCTTCTCTTCAAATATTTTTCCATAAATTTGTAGGGATAGATATGCTAACATATTACAACTATTGCTAATTATAGATTATTATCATATTTAATATGTTATTATGAATTACTATTTATTACTATAATTACTGAATTACATCAAGAATACAACACGTATGGGCTCCCAGGTGGCTCAGTCAGCTGAGGTGCTTGTTCCGAGTGTAGGCTGAGCCCTACAGGAAAGACCCAGAGTCAACTCTGAGCTGTGCAATTCATCGACAATCAACAGGTGTCTTTACTGGTGGAACATAATAGGCTTAATTTCACCAGGGTATGGTTTCATCAACCAGGGTTCCCTCCCCTCACTGCTTTGGCACCCTCTAGCGGCTCATGAGGAACCTGTGAATCACACAGGTGACATCAGCAGGGGTACTGCTATGCTCTGCTCCACTGTGGTATACTGTGGGACTCATTAAAAACAGCCATTGGCTGTTTACAATTGTATCAGAGGATTGCATGCACCAAACTCCTATGCGAGCACAGGGGGTGTTTCAGAGAGGTGAGCTTCCCGGTATACAATTCTAAAAAGGTGAAAAAGGGGAAGATCACAACAATGATACTGACACATTAAAATAAAGTACAATGGATATACAATGATTCAAACTGATTTTATTTTGAAACAACATAACAAACAGTATTGCAGTATGTGTGCAAAGGAAAAATACAATGCAAAAAAACAGAGAGAAATAAATGTTCACAATATATGTTATGAATACATGAAAAAGACAAAAAGCCAAAGCTCACTCTGATGCAGTCAAAGTGTTTTGAATGGGAATCAAAGCCACTTTGCGGCCATGTGACACGATTCCCAGCAGTTGGAAAGATTAGCTCACTGAGCTGCACTAAAACGTCCCTCATATGGAGACTACTCAAACTCTGTATTTTTACTCATGGGGTTTACATCACTGTCTGTATGTGTCTGGCTCATGCACACATTGAACATTGAGCCACATTTAGAAAGAAAAAATTGTCCTTACTCTTTTTTCTGTTACTGTAAAGATAAAGTCTACCTCAATTTGTGATACTCTGCACATTGCATTCATCATACAGTGATGATGTAAACTCACAAATCTGCATATCTTATATTTATACTGAAATAAATAATTTAGGCATGGGGAAAAGGAAACATGAAATGAGATATAGCCAGAAGAACATCTGTACATTCAAGTCTGAGAATTGACTGAGAGACTGAGACGTCAAAGAACATCTACACAGCACAAATCTGCAGTTATAAAGAGAATTAAAAGAGTATCTGCACTATGACAATTTAAATTTTTAAAGCCAGTGATTTAGTAAAACAGATAAGAGTGTGATGAGCTCTCTTGTTAAGAGTGTACTTGCAGCATTTTGAGCTAACTGCAGTTGTGAAAGAGCCTTACTCTCTGTCATCTCTCAGTTCTTGGTCGAATGCTTTATTAAAGGAAAGGGTATCATTGTCATCCTGTATCACAAGCTAGTTATGCAAAAAATACATACATATACATACAATGAACAAGGAAATAAAATAAAGTGACAGTTACAATGCAGTACACATCAATCTAACAAACCACTCCAATACACATGTGTACAACAGCAGCTTTGTTTTCAGGTCCATCAAACCCACTGAGCTCCCACAAAGCAGAGAAAGTTCAATGGGAAAAGACAGTGTCACACTGTCTCCCTTTCCAGTCTTCCTGCAGCAATCACAGCATCACTCTTTATCCTAGCATTCGACAAAGACTTTTCATGCCTTATCTTTGCTGACACCATCTTGGCCCCTGATTCAGGCCCGTGTATAATTACAATATCATCAGTGCCACATTAATGCACTGCACAAACAGTGCTTAAGACCAGTCTGATTGGTGTCAGTCTTCAATTGCTTTGCATAACATCTGGCTGTGTGAGGCATATTTTTGCATAATATCTGCCAGTGTGAGATGTTCTTCTCCTCATCTGGGAGATGGTGATGTTGTGATGTCAATCAACTCTCTTTGTCTGTACAGATTGAAAGGACAGGGACTATACTGAGCTGCTTTCACTTTCAATATTAAGATTATACATCAATGGTCACTGCACTACTCCATTGGTAGAGCAAGACTCCAGCTCCATAGACTCCAGCTATGAAGAGAATTGAAATAGAAAGCTAAATGGCCACTGATGGCATTCTGTGGATGGTGAATCTTGAGAAAAACTAAATTCCCTTTGCTGAATTACAGCTAATGTGAAGTGAAGTTATATGACACATTGTATTGAGTGGAAATTACCTGCATCTTACTCACTTCACAGCTAAATATAATGTCCTTCCTGAGAAACCACAGCTGCCTCCATTCTTGTGTTTGCCTACAGAGATACGAGATGCTGGTATATACCCAGCCATCATTCAGAATGTAAATAGTTTTCACTCATGACGTACTAGAAAAAAAAATAATTAGCAGCAATTAGCACTACCCAAGAGTGATCTTTTGTTCTGCTTATGTCTAAATATATACTGTACATGGAGGTGTACTTCAGCATTACAAGTGTAATTATTTATGTGGGAGGGTACTCCATGGTATGTGGTAGAATTGTATTTGAAATGGTATAGTCCATCGGTTGTGTATATTGCATTGCATTTATATGTTGTTCTCCACACACATTTGTGTAATAATTCCAATTTGCAAGGCAGAAAGGTGGTTCTGGCAAAACAATGTTTTATTCCAAAGCAAAAGTAGTATAGATCACAGAGTAGGCACTGGGTATTGCAAGACAGATCAAATAACAATAGCCTAGAAATCATGACCCCTCTTTATACCCCAAAAGACCCTCCCCATCATTTCTGTTTGTGAATTTTTTCATGCTCCTTCATTAGATGCACTTTATTACTCACTCCGGATGTGAATAATAATTAAGTATATGAATAATAATTAAATGATTATAATGTAGAGTAAGGATGGAGAGAGTAAAACATGATAAAGGACAGGTTTTGTATCAGTGTCAGTTTGGGTTGTGCTTGCTGAGATGATGTGTTTAATGTGAGTGTAGTGTGAGAGTGGATACAGTTATGAGAATAACAGTGAAGTAAGTTCTTGTCCTCCCTGTTTCCTGCTCACTGGCTGCCACTACTGCACATTTACACTGTACATACACACACACTCACAGATTTCCCCTCGGCTAGTGTTTAGCCTCTTCATTGATTATGTGTCAGACCAGATGGATGACTGCAGAGGTTCATGGATCATGCCCACTCAAACCACACTGCAAATATCTCCTTCGTCTCTTGGCTTAAAGAATGACAGTCACCACAGCACAATACCAAAACTCAATAAAGCATGACATAAAACAACAACAGGAAAAACTTGTTGATATTATCTACCTCACTCTACCAGAAACTCACTCCTCAAGCCTTCCTGACAACAAGGGCTGTCTGCAACGCTTAGAACAGATTCATATAACATGATCACTGAAAAATAAAAAAAGGAAAACCTGTAATTTAAATTATTTACAAAATGTATTGTGGTTTTTACTGTACTTCAGGTATATGTGTCCTATCACCAGAGCTCAAAGCAACCAAAGAATGGTGTTATTCTATCAAACCAGCCAGCAGCACACAAAATACATTTAATACAGTAAAACAGTGAATGGCATATTTCAGTTTCGTCATATACCAGGAAGACTACAGAAGTGTGCATATCCCTGTAGAAGACACCAATGTACATAAGCAGCCATATGGTAGTTAGATGGTTGATAGGTATAGTATTGACCTGAATTTCCTGACAGTGATGATGAGTCTTGTTCATTTTCCCCCCATTTTTGTTCATGACATTTCATAGATTTATTTAACGTACTTGATTTCTGTTCTTTAAAATTATTGCCCCTTTTAGATATAGCACGTCTCTCTAATAGAGAGCTGGAAGGGGTGTGTTTTTTATTCACCCACTCACAATTCCCTGCTCAGTGACCTCCCGCTTGATATGTTCATTGTAGTGCAGTGCAGTCACCATCCCACACTAATCACCATGTAGATGACCCACTGTTTAATGGCAGCATACAAATGTGTAGCTCCTTTCAAAAGATTACCAAAGGTAACCAAAGGCTTTCTTTTGTTTCAATGAGTTTAATATGTTGTGGATTAAATCAAAATCAGCCTGGCCAGTCAACAAAAATGGTTGAATCACTGGTACTTATGCTGGCTGTCTAGTTGATGTTCTAAAAATGCAATTAACACTATGGCCAAGGTTTTAAGTCAATTACAATATCCTTTCAAGTTGTAAAATACAGCCCATAGTAAGCTCTGATGGAGTGCACAAAGAGCAAACTAATCTGTATTGAATTAGTTTCCTCTTTTTTATATTTACATAACTAAGAATAAGTGGTTAAAATGACATTGTAATGAAAGAGACAGAAGACCTAAGTGCAGAACTCTGGTACTTTAATCAAGAAATCCAAATCCGTGTCCTTGGGAAGGTCAAAAACACAAGCCAGGGTCAAAACAGCCAGGAGAGCAAAACAGGTAACTGAGCAAAAGTCCAAAATGCAAGACAAAGGGCAAGGTCAAAAAGACAGGCAAACAGGTGAAAATACAGGAGCAGAGGAACCAGAACAAAGAAACCACAGAGTAGAGCAGGCTCAATACCTCACAATAAGGTGCCTGAACTGCAGTCCTTAAATCCCCAGTGGTAATTAGGTGAATATGCTGCAGGTGTGGTTAATACTCTGGTGACTCAGAGCGTGGGCGTGGCTGAACAGGGAGTTGGCTGGAGGCGGGTCTGACAGACATTTTCCTTCCATTGTAAATACACAAGATGGTGTTCTGAACTCTGACCTTTACACCAATGATCACTCATAAAATACTGTTGTAATAATTGGATTGTAATGTCCAATCTGAAAAAAGGTCTTCAAGCAGCAAAACAACTAGGTATAAAAAAAAATGGCTTTGTGGTGTTCCAAGAAATCCATCATTGTGTTATATTTCTGAGCAAAGTCATTTGAATCATGTCAATTTTTTAAACAATGTAATGACAGCCATTAACATCAATCACTGTCTAGAAGTACAGAGGATACATGATTCAGAAAGAAAAATATTACATCAACAATATCACTTCTGTAACAACTGAGAGAAAATGGATTTGCCAGTGGGCCAGACCTGGGGGAATTGCACATATGGCACAACACTTGCAGTACAGGAAATTTGCTGGACAAAAATGAAAACATTTGGAGGTAAGGTAGCAACTCATAGGTAAGAAAAGATTCATCATGATTTGTAAAATTAGCCAAACAAGAACAGTTTATTGAAATATGTTTTAAAAAGATATCCAATGCAATTTATATGTGAAACTTATAAACTCAGTATATTGCAATTTCTTTAATTTTCATAAGAGTGTACTACAGTACTTCTTTTAAAAATCCAGTTTTAAGGTGTGTGTTTGTGTGTTTTAAAAATCAAATGTTTCAATCATGTTTTAGACAAAGTTCTTGAAACAATATGCCCCTGATATCATTATTGATAGTGATGAATGAAATAAAGTTGGTAATTTTATTGAATTTCATTTAATTAAATTCAGTTTCCTTTCATTCAAATTCAATTTCTTGATTGCATCATGTAGCACCCCTTGCAACTAACGAGCAACTCAGCAGCAACCAAGTTGCACAAAGTTATCAGCAATTCAACTTCATGCATCTCATTTCATGCAACAGCCAATCAACATGCAGATAATGTTCACTTTTCCCTGGCCAAACAATGAATCTCACTAATGACTCATTTTTAATGAACAAATTAGCTGGGTCTTTTGTTCAGAGCTTAGTTTTCTGAACTGATGCACAAAGAACTGTTGACAGATGGAGGGGAAAATACACTGTGTGCACTCAGGAGAAAGAGGTTGTAAACATTTAGGTTCATGAAGGTCTGTACAAGTAGTCAAGTGGTAAATAAAATGTCAACATGAAACATCAATGTTAAATTCCATTAGCCAAAGTTAGTTGTGAAGAACCAACTGTTTTGTTGCATCTGACCAAGTTTTTAGTAAGTTAGCTAAAAAGTGCAGGGTTTGAAGTGATCAGTAGCTAGTCTGCGTGTCAACCTGCTCCCAGTCAGCCTGTTCAGCCACGCCCGGCGCACTTTCTGCAAGCTGAGCCTGGCTCCACCACACCTGTGATGCGTAGCCTTTATAAGGACTCTGTTTTTGTTACCTCATTGTGAGGTATTGTCTTTACTTCCGTACTTTAGCCGTCTGTTATTATTGCTATCTTATTGTTCCTGTGTTTTTTGACCCCTCGCCTGTTTTTGGACCTTGCTCTTGTGTTTTGGATTCTGGTTTGTTTGCTCCTCGGATTTACCGTTTTCGACCTGTTTTGTCCCTGACTACGCCTTTTTGGATTCTGGAATTAAACTTGTGTTTCCGCACTTGGATCCCAGTCTGTTTCATTACAGAGCGAGCTGAATATGACTTTTTTACCTGTTTTATTTGCAAAATTTGTAGTTGTAATAATGGAATTTATGATTTTAAAAATTAATATCACATAATGACTCTTCATAGCAGTTGATAAATGTGATTTAATATTCATCACAAATTAAATTGCTTCTGAATTGTTTTGTGCAACAGTAAAGTTGTGTATATTGATGTCACATGCAACTAGTGTATGTAACTATAAGAACATGTAGGTTTCTTCATGTGACGTCATTGAAGCAGTGCATATAGATATAGAAATAAGTTTAACAACAATATGTCTTGTATTTTCATGGTGAACTTTCATTGGTTAGCAATTATGAACATCAAACTGTTTGCTGACTATCCATTCTCTGTAATGCGCACATTCCTGTCGCGTTAAAAAAAGCACCACACAACACATGTCCCTGAGTTGAATAGCAGTTGCAGGTAGCCTAGATAGTTGGAGACTTTTGTTTTCCCAAGCATGATCTCCACATTGATGCTCCTCCAAAATTTCAGAACTCAGGTCACATTTGTTCATGGAACTTGTTCATGAGTAAATACGATCTATGATCTGGCGAATAGGGAATTGTTTAAAGGTCAGAAATCACCTTCAATTAACAATTTTAAAGGTGGTGTTCATCCAAACTTAGAATACTGCGTTCCTGCATGTGCATGATGAAAAAATAGGCTAGTATAATTAAAAGATTTACGGTGGGTTGGAAGAACCCATAGCCAAAGATTGCTATTTTAGAGGGCTGCATAGTTAAATGTTGAATGAAAACCTACACAAGACTGTATGCGATAAAGATCAATGTTAAGCTACTATAATATTTCACTTCCAATCACACATTAATGTAATCATTTCTGACTTCCCTGCTAATTTCCCTTGTTTTGTCATCTTACTTATTAACTACCCTTAGATAGAAAGAAATAAGAAATTCTTATAAATATGAGAGATTTTATTGAGGTAAGAACTAGGTATAGAAATACTGTTGGGGGAAAAAACACAGCTCAAATGACCTGCTCACTTTAATAACCTCATGACAACATACTCTGTTTTGCATCTGTGAAATAATCCCCCATTGTCAAGAACTCAATTCAATGATTCCACAAAATGTGTTTCCTCTCCACTGCCAGCATGCTAATTCTGACTGTCAGAAGTTGTGCCAAGCGTTGGCGATGTAGGGATGGAAATCACAGCCTGACTGTAAGAATTATCATGTACAAGACACATGCCTGATGGATGTCAAGAGTCTTTTTAAAAAAGGAATTTACACATTTAACCCAGGCCAATCAAGTTCTTATCCTTACAAAAGAGAGATGACTTTTGTTAAAATCACTTAGGACTTAATGTAATATCCAGCATGAAGTCCACATGCACAGAAAAGCCCAGCTGTTTACATGCTTTTGCTGTAAAGGAGGTAGTGCATTAAAAAGCTGCTAAAAATCTGAGTGGAATGTCTGATTTAGTACACAGCAGTCAAGATTTATCAGTTCACATCCTTGTGACTGTAACATTTCATTCATGCATTATGTCTGTTATTACTTACTCACTTGGCAGACACTTTTATTATGAGCAGGGCTGTTATGGCAAGATACATTCAATGAGTGAATCACTGGAGCAACAGTGAGAACATGAATATATGTGCAGAACTGCATGGTCATTGTAACTGCTAAAATATAAGCTGTTTAAAAACTCTTAAAATATAAGCAGTAATGTTCCAGAACACTATAAAGCACTGTAGAAAGCATCTAGTCACTGACATCTGTGCCAGAAGGTGATCTACAAAATGCTAAGTCCAGGGGTGTGGTGTTCTGTGCAATAAAGTTTATTATTTGGGAATAAGATAATTATGCTCTATATAGTTATATTTAAGTAGATAAAATATGCACATCTTTGCTTTCATAGCATGTTTCTGTTCTTACTTTGTCAGCAGTATGAATAACTATGGTGGGAACTGTATTTTTCCAAACTAATGGGGCAGCAGTTTTGTGTAATGTTAAGTAGTAGGTTTCATAAAAGAAAAGTTGCTGGTTCGATTCTCCACTGGGGCACTGTTGTCGCATTTGGGAAAGGTACTTAACCCACTATTGCCTAAGTAAGTATCCAGCTGTATACATGAATAAAAACTGTAACCTATGTAAGTTGCTCTGGATAAGAGTATCTGCTAAATGACAATATTGTAATGAAATGTAATGCTTTCATATATCAGCTGTTACACTCCAATAAATGAGAATATAAAAAATACAGAATGCTGTGTGATAACTGCAGTACGTGTGTACAACAGTCACAGCTTCATGACAGTTTCTGTGGATCATATGATTATTAACCCTGACTGGAAATTTTCACTAACTGAATTGAACATTTATTTTTAACAGTTTTCAGGATGTAATTATACATTTCATGAGAAATAGGGATATTTATGTATCAGGTAGCAAATGGTAGCAGCATTTCAGCCTGTTGAAGAACTGATAATGGTTTATTAGCAAAAGTAAATATTTCACCCAATAATCAATTTATCTTCTTATTTGTGTTATGTCATTGTGTTCTCTAAACATGATTTAAAATGGTTTAGTGTTAATAAAAACCTCCTGGGCAAAGTCAACTCGGGGCTTTCAGTGGAAAAAAAATACTTACTGGTCAGAGAATGATAAATGTAAAGGGCATCTATAACAAAGGGACACGTTGATATGCCACAAGCAAAGTTCCTATGGGAAAAATAAAGTTGTATTCCATTCTATTTTTGTATTCTATTTAACACTAGCATCTTTCGGTCAAAAACAATACATTGTGGTGCACTTCCCAGATGGTTACAACTGAAACAAAAAAAACTATTTTTTTCAGTTTCTGTGATTTACAATGATATAAATGAACAGCACATTTTTAAAAACCACACTGTAGCTAGCTAACAGTGGGTAATGTTATTCGATTAGAAAAAATAAAAAAAGTTGGATTATGTGTTATAACTGAGTCATTGCTAAAACAGATACAGTGAGAAGAAAATTAATTCATATTCCTCTCCATTCCATGATTCCAATAAATATGCTTTTCAGTAACCTCATTTTAACATTCAGCCTGCCAGCTATAATACATTGAATACCCTAGTCAGTGGAGTAGAACATTAATGATGGTACTGATGTTCAAAGCTGAAAAGCGATGGGTAATATTGCATTCTAGCATTGCTAAAAGGTCAGAGATACATTTCTGACCTTTTAGCAATGCTAGAATGCAATATTACCCATCACTTTTCAACTTTGAAAATTATGTTATGTTATACAATTATGTTACAGCCATTATGTAAAATAAAATGTACCCTATAGATAGTAAAAGCTTGCTCTGTTAGCTATTAACATTATATATGCACCACAGATAGTCCTACAAATAATGCAGCCAATTACACCAAGCATCTTATTTTTTCTCTCTTGACTCAACTTATACTTTAATTCAAGTTGACCTGAGACTCAGCTGAGCTTGAATGATCTTGTCCACATCCCAGCTATGTCCTTCAGCCTGGAACACACTACAGTGCTAGTCTCCCACACTGGTAAGAGCAGTATGATTGTCAACTCTGGACTGACTTTCATAGTGTTGGTAAGGCCTGCAGAGGCTTCCCTTACAACAGCCTAAGAAGCTTTCTCAACATTTACGGTCCAGCCCAGACCACTTCAACTCCCTCCTTGCTGGTCTAACTGCATATAGACCTCTGCAGCTCATGTAATTTCCCTGAATTCCCCCACGTCTTACGCATACAAATCTCTCTCCATTCCCTACCCATAATGGCTGACATCTGTTTCAAAACACTGGTGTTAGCCTCCCAGGCATCAAGGAGAACAGTTCCCCCATGTCTGCAATTGATCATCAGAGCTTGCACACCAGCCAGCTTACTCTTTTGCAATCCTGATTGCTTGACCTCCCCTTCATATCCTCATATCCTGCTCGTTTCCTCTGTCTGTCCTGGACCCTGATGTGGTGGAACAATCCATTGTGGTTCCATGAGAGAATGTACATGTATGTATTTACTTGATAATTGTTTACAAATGTTATAGTATTTCACAGGAAAACTCAAATGTGTAATCTTTTAGCAGTTTTCAGTCACCTTTCAGCCACCTTCAGATAAATGCACAAGACTCTTAATATAATCAAACTGTTTGATTAGAGACTATCAAAGCATCACATCAACATGCAGCATTAGTCAGAGGAGAAGCATTATCAACCCATTAATGTTGTCAAATCTATCCTATAGCACAGCTTATTATCACCTTAAAATTTTAGCACTGACCAGCCAATATATCAATTTAACCTTTCCATTGTGGACATAGAAGCTGTTAGCGATCTATCAGTATCATAATATTCCATTATGTTTAAGCTCACTATAGGTTGTGTTGCCTTGGAATCTGTTCAAACAAGCAAACCTGCAAAACGTTCATAGTTACAGCTATAGTAGGTAACATGTTATGTTTTATGCTTAATTTTTTGTTTAATGCCTGTGTGTCAGCGTATGCCTGTTGACAAGTGTTAACAAGCGTAATACTGTTTCAGGGAATTTTGTTTATTCCCTGAAACAGTATTTTTTCTTTTTCTGTTTTCACTCATTATAGTTTCTGATAAGACAGACCAGTCTACCAAAAAAAACCCATCATGTAGCCAATTATCTGAATGGCATACTTAGTCAGGTAAGAAATTTCAACATTATCATAAACAGTAGACACCACTTGTTCCTTATTCATTTTTTCAAGGAATTATTAAGTTACAATACGATTGCCTGCATCATTTCATCAGGCATACATCTTATAAATTGTGAGCATACAAATATACATGATGTATATTTGTTTAAAATGTAGGAACAAGGTGAATGAGGTGAATTTTTGGTCCAAACTCTAGTTTTCTACAGAGTGAGCACACTGTTGCTGTGCCTATAATCTCTGTTGGGCACCTGACAACTGGCAAAAGAAATGACATGACATGCCAGGACATTCCTTCTTGATTACCCTTTGTATCCTCTAGCCACCTCTTGGTGGTTGTTGAATGTAATAAGTTTGCATCTGCCCCAGTTAATGTGTGACCCTGAGCTGAGACAATCATGAGCAGTGATGGCTGGTGGTGACATTGGGTGGGTGGGCTAACAAATGCATTACACCCATCAATAGTTCACACTGCAGCAACAGCAGCATCAAATCCGAGATACCAAGTTACAGCAACAACACTATATACCTTGTTATAGCAAGTGCTCTACAACAATACTATAGAGAAGTACCCACAAGGCCTGATGCCAAAAAACTCTCTCTGCATCTGTCTCTCTTTCTCTCTCTCTCTCACACACACACACTATTTGACTATTTTTCTCTGTACACATTAGCACACGCCATTTTTAACAAAATCAATATGCAAGAATGATGGAATGATAGGCTACATGATAGAACAGAATGCTCTAACATGTAGCCTACAATGTCAGAAAAGGGCCCACCTAGGGATGCAATACAAAACGTGTTCCAACTGTAATGACTGTCAAGGAGGAGCGGCAGGCAGAGACGAGGTAAGAAGTCAGGCAGGAGTCAAAACATATTAAGCAGCACAAGAAACAAGCAGATGCACAACAGAGGAAAAACACTGGAACAAACTAGCAATAAGACAGGGACAAGCAGGGTTTAAATAGGGCTGGGCTGATGAGGCGATGGGATGCAGGCGAGCAGGCAGGCAGGTGGAGGCAATCTGGAAATCAGGTGGGGGGGGACAGGGTGGAGAGCGGGGCAGGGCTGGGACACATCGGAAAACAAACGCACATGGACCACATGACACACAGAGGGAACACAAAAACAACAGCTAGGGGGCTGAAGTACCAACATATGTATCAATCTTTGTGTACAACTTCCTGTAGACCATGTGTACGCACAATCCCACAATTTGTGTATGGAGGTTTTTCGTCAGAGTTATCAAACACCACGTACGCCTAATTGTCTTCATAAATCTGAGTGTAAATCAAATTGGCATGAGATTATGTGCACATGAACGTGCTTAACGTCTACTCCCACAATTGTTCTTATATGAACCGAGACATACCTTTAATTAGTCGAATTAGCATATAAAGATCCCATGTAAATCTGAGTGAAATGCAGAGATTGATGTTGAGGATCAATGGCAGGACGTAAGAAAAGAAATTATTTGGACACGGAGATAGATTCAGGCCATTGCACAATGACTTTTGTAAGTGACAGTGGAGTCGCAAATAATTTGGACATTGATTGAATGAAAGTGTTTCCGATTTACAAAAACAACTTCATCCTCTCTTGGTGCCTTGATTGCAATGTGAGTGCAGTCGATTGCGCCAATTAGGAAAACCAGACATCGCTGCAAATTGCATTTTGATATTGGCCTGTTCCTCTGCAGTGTAAGGAAACTTTTTACATACCTTGGAGTCATCTGGGTGATCCCTTCCCATACAATGGGAATGATACGGCTCAGAGAGGATTGTGATATTCCCGACCTGTCTGCAAGCTCTCTTTGGAATGTCCCGGTGGTGAGAAAACCCAAGGTGGTTAGAACTTGGAGATGAACCCGTATTGCATGGGCTCTCCACGCTTCTCTGAGGAGAAGAGGCTCTAGTTCCTCAGAGAGGCTGAGGAAAACAGCCCTTGGCAATCTAAAGCAACTTATTAGCCATACATCATCATTGGTGAAGAAGTCTGCCTGGTCCCTGAACACATGTTCATGCCTGATTAGGTTATTCTCAATATCCTCTAAAAGTGCTAGCACAGCCATACTGATTGTGAATGCTTTAAGCTTATACGTTGTAAATGAGCCTGTTATATAGGAGTACTCGTTAAAAATGTTTGATTACACATGGTGATCTGTGACGTTTTAATTTTTTTGACTACAAGGCCCAATTACAATGTTAATATAATAATGCTAAATCGACAGTCGCATAATGTCCGACATTGTTTGCAGTTTACAGTTAAACCAGTATTTCACATGGACCAATGCATGCGCGATAACACTCATCAGTGATTGACACAAGACCCGTTTACTTGCATCACCGTTAGTTCCTCTTGGTGTCGCCAATCTGCAAATTACAAATTTTTTGCGTATGCCACCTTGACAACATGCACAGAGGTACACATGTTTTCCCAGCAAGTATCTTTTTATAAATACCATTTTATGTGTAGAAAAGTGCTCAGCACGATTTTTGTGTGCACACACCGTTGATACATGTGGCCCATTTTGTCAAACATTATGTCCCGAATAAAACAATTTGATAACCACAGCAAAAATAACGGTCACTATAGAAGAGTGACAGGCAATATGTAGACAGGAAAGCTAAAGGAAACGTGTGTGATGGTCTTTTAAGAGGTCTATAGGCTTGGGCCTACCTTATTTGAAGAGAAGCTCACGTCGACACAAACAGGTTAATCACCATATCATTGAAGTCCGGCGATTTTTGGATGAAGTCCCGCTCAATAGACAGCATAGCCAGTACGTTCCACCTATCCTGTCCCATAGTACTTAGTACATAGGCTAGTCACAAGCAGCATTTGCCATTCTTTGAGGTATAATCTGAAGAAAAAATATCCAGCAACAATGTAAAAAGTTGAATCAGTCTTATTTTTTAATATTCCACTTGCTAGATCGATAAGCTAAATTTGAAGAACAGTCAGGGATTCATTTAATGGAGTATTTTCATTTATCTACTGTTTTTAAAAGCTTTGAGGGATAGGTCCAAAATCACTTCTTATTTTAACAAACAAAATAAGCCTTCAATATATCATCACTATATTAGATTGACTGATAGCTAGTTGACAATACTAGCTAGCTTGGTTGACAAATGGCGAAAACGTTATCTAGCTAGAGAGCTAGTGATAGCTACTGTCAGCTATTAACTAGCTACCTATTGACAGCCTCTCTTTTTTTTAGCCACTCTACTTTTGCTGTGATCATGTGATTATTAGAAGAAATGTGCAAAACAGACAGTCAACAGATGTCAGTTACTTGTATTGTAGATGACAAATATATAGTCTGATACAGTAAATGATCTAGTTTCACCAGACTTTCTCAGATACTTCTACTTCTCAGATATTAGTTTCCAATGGAAAACAGCATTCAAATTAACCGGCGCGGAACTATTTGAGCCTCCATAAATCACATGACCACTTGAAACTTCCGGCAACTCTCTCTATCAACGGCTCTGGGCAGTATGAATTTAGCCCAAATGATCAGCAAATCAAGGGGGCGTGCCAGGACCTGTCACTCACTTGACACTAAGAAGATCAACGGAAGCTGATGCTACCTTGTTTAGGCTGTAAAAAATAAGCCCATTTAGATATATCCTGTGTTTTTCTTGTGCCTATTTGGTGCTGTTGCTGCTCTAGGTTCCACCAAATTTTAAAAAATCTGTTCTAAGGTTTTTTAACAATAATTTTCTCATCTTTATTGTAATGGATAGGGAGAACTTAGCTCTGTTAGCCCATTTATACCAGCCATCCCTGATCATGAGGCAACCATTATTCTTATATAAGAGACAATATTCCATTGATATGATATACTTATTGTTCTTATACAAAAACTAGGACCTCACTGTATGTGCAAGATGAGTTCCTGGGTGAAACGAGTTTTGGGTTCCATACACATAAACTGCATGTAATAATCTTAGTGTGTATACCAAATCCATTTATGAAAAGCAGTGAATGTTACTAAGGTTGATTCAACAAGCCTTTTGAGAGCAGGCATGTAGCCTAACTAAAAGTGTAAAGTTACAATTATGATGAGTTTGATGCATGGTCTTTCACACCGACTCGGATTACTGGTGCATTAGAACAAAACAGTTCCATCGTGATGGGGAAATCCAGCAATACATTCATTGCTGTTGGGACAGCATGAGATCCAGGTGGATTCATGCAACACATTTTTGTCTGGCAGAGACTATGACTCTGCAGCAGTCCTTCAACAAGTGCACAGGCAGTGAGAGGGCACTTGTCACATATGCCACAGCAGAAACAAATGATGTCACCTCTCTCCTTATTATCTGACATGCTGCTGTGACCTGCCAGGCCCCATGAGATGGTAAATCAAGACATCTGAGTGCCGCCAACTCCAGACTTTAAACAAGGTCAAAATTGCCACTTATCTACATCTTACAAAAGACACTTTCATCTAAATGAGAAACATTTTGCTTTAAACAGGACTGCAGCACAATGTATGGGGTCTCTCCTCGATGCATTGTGTTTTTCACATCTCTGTCATCTGCCTTTTGTTCTTGTATGGCAGCATAATATCTGGTTAAATAAATTACACAGAAATGTGCCATCAGTGGCCCATGTGACATCATTTTGAAGCAGTCAAGATTTGAAATGCCATGCCATCATGCGTTACCATTTTTATGGAGATTGGTGTTTATGATACTGAACTACATGTATTGCCTCCATGCCTACTTGATAAGAAACACGCCTCTTCTGTTTCCTTTGTAGACCACCATAGCAGTGGGAGCAATTCCAAATGCGATATGGAGCCCTAAAGTGACTGATAGTAGTAGAGAAGCCTAATATATTATATCCCAGACATGACATAACACAGAATAAGGCAACAAAGGTCACGGTGAACAGTTTCCACTATTTTTAATGTAGTATTTATGGATAAGGGCCGTTGCATTTTATGGCTAAATAAACAATATCTGTCAGAAAGTTATATTTTTGGAAACATTGCTCTTATTGCTGGCTGTGCATTAAGGCATGGAGTGCCAAGAAAACACAGAGGGAATTGGCCCAGCTTTGAACTGGGTCACGGCTCTGCTAACATAGATGTGGCTCTGATCTTTTCCGTCACATGCTGTGTGGCCATTCCTTCTTGTTCAACCAAGCCTCTCCATCCATATTTGGTGCAATTCAGTTACAAAACCTCATTGAAATACTGGTCATAAAAATAAAAAAAACACAAGGCACCCAGGTCAGTAGCTGAAAAAACTGTACAAACATGATAATTTAATATTTATATCCACTGGATCATAAAATACATTTCTGGAAAAAAGGCAGTATTATTTGAAAATTAACTGTTGGGAATACATTTCACTGGGTGTATACAGCACTTTACCAAGTGGGTTTTACAGGGAAATTCATGAAAGCTTTGTACATCTACCAAAAACCTGGATTTTGTCACAGAATCACACCCAGAGCTGTTTCAACCTGAGACCAGATGTGCATCTGGGACAAATTTTTGCCATACCATAATGTTGGTGGTTGGAATGGGGTAGAGTGTTTACCTCTTTCCTGTTGAGATAGACTGAGAGGCAAGGTGGGATGAGACAAAGGTGGGGTGGCCCATCCAATATACCACACCGAATTACATCCCAACACACTTAAGATGGTGTATATGCACAGATTCAATGGATTGGTGGCAAGGGAATGATCTTGGACGAATCAACTGCATGCCGTTAGTGACTATAAACCAATACAGTTCACAGACTGAGTTTTTTTTTTTTTTTGATAAAGAGCTTATGGCTTATAGTCTTGGACATATGGTTATATGTGGTAGATATATTGGCAGCATACTTGCAAAATAATCTAGATTGAACCATGTACCTTTGGAATGCCAAAGATATCCAGATGTCCAACAACAAATGTAATATCTGATAACAGAGAAGCCCTGATTAGTTTCATTCAAGAGAATATATATGTATGTATATGTATATGTACACACAAATACACACACACACACACACACACACACACACACACACACACACACACACACACAGGAGCCTAGACAAAGGGTTTAAAAACTGTGGTAAAAACATAAGGTATTCTTAGGACCACAATTATACAGCGATTGAATGAGCGATTGAATGAATGATTCAACAGTGTTATCATGAACACTAAACTGTGGCTACATTCATGCACTGGTCATATAAATGACTGATGTAAATACAAGCACTTTACAGATAACAAAATCATTGACACTGAGCAAAAAAATCAGTGACATGTTTGGACAAATGAGTGAATTCTCCAAGGAAATTACAGGGTGTTACAAAAAACTAATGAAGTCCTGAAAGAATTAACAAAAACATACAAAGTGCAGAGAATATGTACTCAGTTTTATTTAACATTATTTCCCCACTCTCATTCCTGTCACCCAAAGGACTCAATCTGAATTCATAAAAGGTTGTGTGAATGTTTTTGTTTTCCTTCTGTTATGAGGACTGGATGGAGATTCAAAGCTGACATTCTGCCCTTACATAGTTTCAGAAAATTAAGTGCTTGTCTGATTTCCCTGGAGTTTTCTGTACAACACAGCACAGAGCTTCTAATGAGTCTTGTTTATAAACAAAGAGAAGGACATGTGTTAATGAGAAATCCCTTGGGAAAACACTTGTAAAAGTAATGAAAATGGGAATGTTTCATAATCTTTAAGTAGCAAAGCCAGAAACTATCTAATGACAAAAGGCTTTTATGATTTACAGTTTTGTGGAAGTTTTCTCTATTAATTTGGATTTACATAACCATTGCTTTGATCATGCTACATATTTGTGAACAGTAGGATTTTTATGTTTATTATGTTTAGTTAATTTTCATAACCCTAATACTCTAAGACATAGAATTTTTGGGACCACACATAATTTTTGTTGTGTTCCATAAAATTATGTGTTTCACATATAATTTTATGGAACACAACAACAAAAGGTTCTGGTTTGTTTCATTTGATTTGTACAGTTCCAAATTTACTTACAACATTACACCTTATTGAAAATACATACACCTTATTAAAAATAGGTATTTAGTTAGTCTGTGGGTAGGAAACATGAACATTTTTCAGCATTTCTAAGTTTTGGTAATTGGCATGTCCCAATCAGTACTCATTGTGACTCGGCAGGATTTGTCAATATAAATAAGACAAAATTAATATACTTGTCCACAAATGTTGATGTGGGCATTTTGCTTCTTACGTCTAATGATGTTCAGGGGCCATTTTCAAGATACCTTTTCTTATCATCTTGGAGAGACATTAGTTATCTAGCAGTTATCTAGCAGTTGTATTAAAAAATGTCAGTATCAGTGAGGGCAAATGTACTCTTCGTGGAATAATATAATTCTGTCTGCAGCCTACGCCCAAGAGTAAATCAAGACTGGATGGGAGTTATACAAGCTGCGAGAACTCATCTTTGAAAAGAGATGATGCTTAAATCATTCAAACCCCTTTCAATATATTCCTCAACATTATTATGGTTGCTTGCACTACAATACGTTGCTTGCTTAGGGAATCAGAAAATAATGGTAATTTTTTTGTCCTCTCAAATTATAGGCTTTAATCTGCATTTATTTTTTCAAGCTTTTTCTTTTATTGTTTTCTCTTTTGGGTGCAGTAAGCAGGCATCAAATAGCTATCATCACTATTACAGCTTTTTTAACTAAAATCAGTACAACTGAAAGTCAGCATCTGACTTTTGGAGCCACCCGTTCCTAACCCTCTGAGAATTTAATCAGCCATTCTCTGGATCTGAGGTAAAATACCATAATCCCCAAGTTTGATTTTGATCAAAGGTGTGTGTGCTATTTTGTAAAATTGTACAGAATGTTTTTTTAACTGACAGGAGTGCAACCTTGTAAAGTATGTGGGGCTACCTGCATGAACTAACATCCTGTGTTTATGTAATAATTTTTTGTTTATTGCATTTGTCCATTCTACATTTCTTACATTTGTCTTGCATTTTTGTTTTTTACATTTGTCCTGCATTCTAAATCTCTGAGCCATAGCAGCTACATTATTATGTAATATTCAGCTTCCTGATGCATAGTGTTTGTGAAGTTCAGCCAACTTCTCATTTTTCTGTGACATGTCATTGGTAATAGTTGTGGTACAATTTTGATTGCATTCTTCCTTTGCAGGCATTATATTTCTCTCTGCTGAGCTGAGTGATTGGCACAATGACAGTGTAACATGGAAAAAGTGCACTTCCAAGTGCATAGTGAGTAAGCAACACAGTAAACTTGGGTATTTTCTAAACATTTTATCCAGTCCAAAAAAATGAACATTTCATTTAGATGTTCCAGAATATCACAGTTCTAATTTTTGTACACAATCAATTCTTTGTGTATGCAGAATAACATAGGTTGTATTCATAGCTGTAGTACATGAAATTGCATGGAATAAATTACTCTGATGGAAATGTGTGAATGTCATTGTCAGATATGTTCATTTTCACAGACTGACGGCAACTGATGCACAATTCTTAGTGGAGAGATTCCCTCTCTTATCTCTATTAATACAGATCAAAACAAAGCATACTGCTACATGTATGGGTGTTTTGTTATTTATTGCAATAATGCTACATTCAGAAAAATACAATCCAGCACATCCTGACATTAGTTATTGCTACAGACATGTGACACTGCCCAGATTAAATCTAATGGCAGTGCACTTTGTCTTTAAATTGTTGTTTTGAAATTTGCAGAACATCATGGCCTCAACTTTAATGGCACAAGCACAAGTCTCTGGCTCAGAGCATCAACATCGAATGTGAAGTGAGAGAGGCAGACGGAGGTAAGCCAGACATTGCTTGCTTCTTTCAAATAAAATAATTGTTTCCTTTGTACTCTTTAGATTTCCAGGCCAAGACAGAAGTTAAGGCAGAAGAATGTGACACTAAATATTTTTATGAGAACATTACTCAGTGTTTTAATGATGATGTCCGCATTGACTGCTCTGTGTGAGAATATCCGTGCTTCATTCTGTAGAGAAGGAGGAATCATCTATTTCTGAAGTGACAGTGTGTGTATGAGACTGGTGGATAGAGATGTGAATTGTGAAGGAGATACTTGCCAGTGGTGGTAATAGCTGAGGGCCAAGCAGCACAGCAGCATTGGAAACCTGAAAGAAAAACAGGTCAGAGGGGCCATTGGCAGAATGTGGGCATCGCCTGGTTTTTATTTCTTGAATAGTGATCTTGAGTTGGCACAGCTGCGAAGGACAAGATGCCACCATCCTCTTTATGTATTGTCCTCCACGCATGAGTGCATGGGGGCACATGTGATTGAAACTGCTCCCAAAAGCTTCTTCTTGGATAGAGAGCTTTTGGATGGGATCTTTGTGCAGTCGGGGTGAGTTTGGGTGAGTTTGTGGATGTGCATTTGACTGCCATGCTGTGTTCAATGGGAAGCTGCATTTGGAATGCAAAGTATGTATACCTTAGCTAGAAGGGGGTGAACATGAGTGGTTTAGTAAAATGCATCTGTGGTGGGAATTTGATGCACACTTATCTGTAGAAGGCAATCTTTTGCCTGGATGGATCCAGGAGGTATTTTAACAGCCCTACCTGTTGGGGGGAGAAGTGAAACATTCTAGTCTTGTATGACTATGTAATAAATTATGAATTGTCAATAAATTACACCTTATCAGTGACTGCATGGTGGGCTGGGGTGGAACGTCCTGTGTCAGGGGGAGAGGAGACGGCCCACAGCTCATGACATTGACACTCAGGGAATGGACTTGAGGAGTATCTGATTTAGTCCTGTCACAGCAACAGAAAATGCATGAATTTCAAAGAATTCCAGCACATGAGCTGAAGACAGACAAGAACAATACCTTTTATTTTTTACATTTGTTGTTTTCTGTATTTTAGTAGATTATTTGGTATTTATATTTAATAATGATGAATGGCCTCACATGACCTAAACTCATCTGGACATCTCATGGTTGGACAAAGCAATCTCTCATGGCCCTTTCTGAAAGCACTTTGCCAGTGGACTCTGTGTAGTTTCAAAGTTAAACTTTGGCAGAGGAATCCGAAAACTCACAAAGCGCTTTTGTCCGGACAGAACAAGCTGCCGTCCCACATTTACACAACAGCTCACACACTGTGGGGTCATGCAGTATTGAAGAACCACAGGTTCCAATTTTCAGAGACTGGAAATGGTTAAGATGAAGGCAAGTGCACTGCAAAGAGAATATTTCATGTTGCTCCTGAGAAGAAAGGCATGCTTCTAGAACTGTTTGTTCAAAGACTGTGTGTATCAGATAATTATCTAATGACATGGGGCATATTTAACTTTCATCTGTGGGCATCCACAGCCTTCAGCGACTTGTACACAAATTTTCCTCACAGAAACCTGGAGTGTTTCAAGCACCCTGGTGCTCTTAACTCAGCTCACTAGACGCAGTATTAAATAGTGAAGCAGCAATAAAAAAAAATCCATGCCCCCAGTCTCTTGTTGTAATTCCTATACCTGGCTTTCATCCAGTAGACAAGTTTTGAAAGAATGAAGAATAGCTTTCCAAGACTGATCTTGGTTCATAATAATTCAGGTTTAACTGTAGCTATGAAAATGTTGTGCTCTACCCAGAGGGAAGTTTTCTGTTCTCAGGACAGCTCTGGAATGTAAGTGTTGCATACTGCCTGACAGCAATTGTGTGAACGGTTGTGTGACTTGAATGACTTGGTAAAATACAACATCTAATTGCAAATAACCAAGGAAGACCCCCCCCCCACACACACACCCACACACACACACACACCCCGGCATTTTTCCCCACTTTCACTGTAGTGTATAAATAATCTTTATTGATGTTACATGCTATTTATTATGCATTAGTGATTTTACATTAGTAGCACTTGTCTGATGCTGAATTTTATAGTCATGACTACAATTACTTTCATATTTCCAAGAACATGTGGTGTTTATTACTGTCAGCTCTCATAAACCCATCTCCGCAGAAGAATTCTTCTGGGACATTCCTGTCCCTCCTGTACTACATGGTCCGCAAACCACCACTTCCTCATCTGTTTGAGGCTTAGAAAAACTACAGATTCCCCATGGACCCACTTTAAAGCAACAAACTAATTAAACTGAATGTACAGAGCTTGAACTTCTTGTCTTACATTGAAAAACATAGCAGGATGAAATCCCTAGGTAAAATCCACTGTATGTTTCTCATAAACGTTGTGTGCATTGATTTTACTTTCTTTTCCAAATGGAAGAAGCAGCTTGACAGGTAGCTGAGGCATCTAGAGATAAAAAGCACCTCCCAAGGACCTAGGTAACTGCAATGGAAGTAATGAACACCAACATGCTGTTCCAGGTTGTCAAACAGCACAAAAATAAATCTGCATTTCCCCTCAAGAAAGCAAACTGTCAAGGTGAGGAAGGGGTGAAATAAAGCATGGAAATACTCCCCAGTCTAGGTGCTAAAAAAGATACACTCCAGACAGGAATTCAATTCTCACCATTGGGAACAATCTGGAACTCACACCATGGTTACCCTGGACCCTGAACTCATTAATGAAAGTGGGCCACTGGAGGATTTGGAATTAAAGACCCTGAGAAACAAACTTACCCCAACACATTTGTCATCAGACAGGGATTTGTTGATATGTTTGTCTGTAATTGCTAAATTAAACCTGTGCCACTACAGATCTCAGCAGAATAGTTAGTGTCTATGAAAAATGATGAATGGAGCATTACAATTGATGCTGGACTGTCAAACAAGTTTGCAAATTAATGGTAAATAACACCTAGCAATATTAAAGGTTGCCTTTATCAAAAAGCCAGCAATCACACAGTCAAAGAAGGCATCCATGTCTATGGACTCAGGTATTTTCTATAGAGCAGAAAAGCTCTTAAATTACAAAAAAAAATTTAGAAATGTAGTTGTTAGATATGAAAATTGAATGTTTCCACTCACTTGAGAGGAATTGCAATACATCACTTGTCATTTACATTCCATTATTATGTGTCTGATTACTTGTGACTTGCAACATATTAAGCCTAAACAAGTTAAACTCAGTCCAATGTTTGTTCTTTTCTAATTCATTTGGATCTTGTTAATATGAATGGATTCACTTACAAATAAGTAGAATTATTTGCATATTGAATCAATACTTTATTTACAGGCACATTTACACATTTTGGGAGAACAAAATTGGTATTGATTGTTCATGTAGATAAAAAGCTACAGGATGTACATGGAATGGACTTTCAAAAATTTACATTCATTTTATTGTGTTTGTCCTCATCTTGGCACTCAAAGATGGTGTTAAAATGATGGAGATGTTCCTGCCACATGTATATCTACTTTTTGTGCAACAGTAAAAGCCCATAAAATTAAGCTATGTTCATACTGTCAGTGAAAATCCGATTTATGTTATCCGATTGGAATCCGATCATATGTAGCAAGTCTGAACAGCCAAAAATCACATGAGATCCGATTTTTACAAATTTGTTTCGAACCATGTATGTGGTTTGAAATCCTATTCAAATCGCATTTTTGCAAATCCGTTTTGGTCTGACTGCTTTGATCGGATTTCAGGTGCTTTTTTTACGTCTGTGACTTTTGACGCCACGTAAAGTTCATGTGTACATCACACGTACAGGGAACATGCTAGTTTGGTGGTGGAGGGAGTCATTGATGAGCGGTTGTAGGTCGTAATGAGAGCTGGAGCTAACATGTGTTACAATGAAATAAAGCAGAGCAGGCAAACCTCCTCCGTCTCTGACGCTGTCTCATTATTTTTATAAAACTTGCGCTGCGGTTCCACATTGCCATGTTGTAAATAAGCAAGCCCATTTCATTACCCTCCATTTTGGTTTGTTTATGTCAACTACTTCTACTTCCGGGCGCAATGTCATTACTATAGCAACCAATGTGGATAAGACCCAAAATGAGGATTGCCACCCAGACTCACAGATCGGATCTGATCACTTGCAATTTATAATGCAGACAGTCAATCAGGAAGATAGGATTCTGATCGGATATGCAAAAAATCGGATTTGGACTGACAGTGTGAACCTAGCCTTATTTCAATAAAAAGGACTTTGTTTTCGATTACATTGCTAAATTACGTTGCATATCAGTCTGCTCTATTCACATTTTCTAATATGTTTTAAGTATGTACATTGTATGTACATGTCCCTTCTGCTCTTTACTGATGTGTTGCACAATCCATTCCTGGCCACAAAAGACATAGTGCTCTTGTTTTTAACCAGCATATCTCATTTGTTTAGAATGTATGTTAAATTATTATGCAAATTAAGGTGGTTTTTCCAATGTTTAATTACAATTGCCTATACATACTTGAATTGTGCTGATGTGCTGTTTTTATTTTTGGTGTGTTTGTCAGCTGTTTACTCAAATGCACAAGTTACCTTGGTATGATATTCTTAAAAGTATAAAAGGTGGCTGAGAATTTCAAAGGTATTCTTTTTGTCATCTTTGTCTTTCATTTCTTTTTTTTTTGCAAGACTGTTTGAGCATAAGGAATGCAGATTCTGTGGGGTGACTGGGCCTCCAACAAGATGTCGGAAGCCAGACTGTCACAGCGGCATGCCCCATCTGACTTGCTGGCTCGTACATCCGAACCTTGGCCCCCCTCCTGCAAGTCACCTCGGCCTTCCACAGCATCCTGCGCCACACCCCACTCCAACAGTCGATCAAGGCTGTGAGATTATTCAGGTTGACACCACTAGCAGACCACGTCGTAAAGCTGCCACATGTTCCATTTTTAATTTCTGCAAGAGGCAAGAGCCAGCGGCCTGAACTCGCCCCAGCAAGCATGTTAATCAGGGCCGTTCAGGCTCCCGTTGCCACAGCATCCAGGTAGGCATGAGCCGCAAAGTGCAATGAGGTGACTTACCACTAATGTCCAAGAGCCCCGTCGCAGCCATCATTCATTACCGGACATGTTTCGCCAGCGCTGCCCCCGTCACAGCTGTGTGCCCGGAAAAGCAGTTTAATCTGTCTGTCCGACAGGAGGGCAGGAGATGAAGTGCTGCCCCCGGCTTATCTGTATTTTTCCCTCTCATTTTGATGAGTAAATAACGTGCCGCATTGGTGAGCAACACGCAGCCAGCACGGCAAAAAACAAAAAAACACACACACAAAAACAACAAGGGGCCAGTGGCAGGAATGACCGAGACAAGCTACAAATCGTGAAGACAGTGTTAGAGGTTCCTCATTTCAGACTGTCAGTCTCAGCATGACAGCAACATAAATTCACTCATAATCTAAAAGTAGCCCCTTGACAGGTATAGTCAGTGGCTGAGGGAAGATTCATTTGCCAGTTTTACAGCATTTCATGTTTGGTCAAATTTACACTTGCCTCAGCATCAGGAGCATATTGACTAATCCATCTGTGGGTGACAAAGTGGTACTACTGTATATGCGGGGCACTGTGCTGTCCATGATAAAACATGTGTTAACCTATGAGACTTTATGAACCAAAAGTATTTTGCTCATGCAGTTTTTTGGTAAGTATTAAACTTTAGAGATCAGTATTAAGCACCACTGGTTTTGAGTAATCTAAGAATATCCCCATTCAAATACTTTAGATGTTATTGAATTAAAAACAATGAACTGCCTTAGCTTTTTTCTTAGCTTTTCATTGGTGTGCTGCATTCATTGTTTTCTTTTCATTACTTTACTTCAGTTCCAGCCACTTGTAAGCAATAAATAATCCATCAAGGCCTAATTTGAATTTAGTAATGAACCCTTTCTTCCTCAGCTGAGAGGCATTACTTTCCTTCTCGCTGTATGAATCATTTACAAAAAAAGCAGCTCTTCTGCACTTGTTCCCTAGGCAGCTGATGCCTTCATTACAACAGCATGAGGGCTTTTGATCTTTCAGTACAGCAGTACTAGCCACATTCAAGGGGTCATTTATATGCATGGACAATGTATACAAAAATGATTCAATTATAGCATTGTCATCTGAGTGCCTCTGGTGAAACTCAAAGCAAACAAATGAAGTGCTGATCCATAAAAAAGTGGAAAAAAATAAAAATGAAGAAATATGAAGAAAACAGAGGAGGAGACACAGGTAATTTCATCCTTTTTGTGTCTGTACAGTTTCCAGAAGACTCCTCAATTAATCACTGAGGGAGTTGATACTGCCTGAAGAAGGATGAGGAAAAGTGGCAAAATAAACATAAAATCCTCATTAATCTGCTTCTATGTGAAAGAAGCTAATGCTGTATGCAATTAGAACTGCAACAATCCAATAGGCAAATTTCATGGAAATTAGCCTGGCACATGATACAAGACTATACTCTACTGCATGAACAAATACTTAATATACCATACCAGACAAAGAGGTCTGTACTGTATGTCATAAGCCCAGTGCAATCTAAATGAACTGAAAATTATACTAGCTGCTGACAGTTTATATTTCAACGGTTCAGTGGTTTTACTGCACTGTTAGTTCTGCAGGTCTTCCAGTCTTTGTGCTCTTCTCATGTGTTGCATTTCTCCAACAGCTTCAGAAGAATTTATGTTTTCCAGAACATGGTCAGAACTATGAGTGGGTGAGCTTCTATACTTTCAGGTTTCAGATAACTTCCAACATACTGTGTACTGTTGTAATGTTGTACACTAAATAGTGTATGAAAAATCAGCTTTTTTTCAATTTGAATCAATAAAAGCACATTTCATTTATTAACATCACATCCATTGGACATCTTCCAAGCTCATATTCACTTTTAGAGAAGTAACGTTTTGCACTAATACAGTGATATTACTGTTGACAGAGATATTTTCATGAAATGGACCTTTAAACATACAATGAATGCAGTTTAATTTCACTTTGCTTTCACAAAGTATGCTGAATGCTCTAATTTCATTTAGCTACTTGCATTTTGAAGGTCTGCATTCTCAGTGTGATTCATACACACTTCTGATAATTGTCCATATTTTCACATACTGATTAATATGAAGAGAGTAGAAGGAACACATCTACTGTGTACAAAGGATCATCTAAGAGCAAAACATTAATTTCTGTTGGAGTGTGTGATAATTTATATGATAATGTATATGATATTTTATAATACATTATGAAACATATATAGTTTTATTATAATTTATAGTCCCTATTAAAATGTGGTATATCAGAAACAAGGCCAGATTCATTAACCCCTACAACCCAAAAGCAACAAAGTGTGGCCTGATGAACTTACCTTATTCTCTGTTTAATAATTTGGTCATGTTTCCATGTAGAAACTTGTTGTTTATTTTGCCATGTACAGGAGGCATGTCAGTTTCAATGTGAAAAATATATCATCAGTACATGCAAATTTGGTTTTGCAACAGTAGTGTAAAGTCTGCCTATATTTTTGCATAACAAACAGTTCTCTTGTTTACTTCAATAAAAACTCCAGTTCATTTCCATTTAATAGTTCAGTCATCTGTGAATGTAGAAACATTTTCATGTACCAGAAACATGGGTCTTACATAATGCTCAGTCAGAAGTCAGTAATTTATATACAACAGGATTGTACACAACAAAGATGCAACCTCCGCCTACTGATAGGTGCAGTGTATTCAGTAGATTCATCTCTCTTAGTTCCACTAACCACATTGATGACAAGAGCAAATTCATTGAGCTGGACTGGATTCAAAAACAATAGTTTTTTTTTTTTTTTAATGACACAATTTAAAAATGATACAATATACTCAGTTTTTAGAATTAATTAAGGCTCCTGTCTTAGAGGGGCAGTAATTGCATACAAACCAATAGATGTAGCTCTTAGTAAGTGAATACAGTTTAGGTTCTCTCTGTTTATGTAGATTCTTGCTGTCCATCGTCACCTTGCTGACATTAAAGTATATTTAATTTCCTATATATTGCCTGTTACAAAAAAGCTAGTATACTCATAGTTAATAATTACTAATATATAATTTTACAGTTTCACACATTATAAATTTGACATTTTTATTTTTGGATTGAATTTGTTTATTTAATTCCAGATTGATGTCTCCTGAATAATGAAAGTTTTCTGTTTTATGTGTTTACTTTTAAATGTTACTCTTGACTTATTTGCACTGTTAAACACTTTGGGCTTTTTATGAAAGGTGGTATACAAAGAAAGTTCATCACTTTTGCTCAACTGGACTGCTTAACTGGAGCTGTGACATTTTTCTAAGAGAGATCTGTTCCTACTGTGTGAATTAAGTTTTTTTATTATAGTTTTAAGCTTTTTTTCTAACAAATGACCTGAGGTCAGTTCACATAAAAAAGATTATTCATGAATACATTCTAAATTGCCCTTGCATTATTTCCTCCAAGCAAAACGCATTGACACATTTATATTATCCTAATTTAATGTCACAGTGAAATAGTATTATGTGCTTGCAGGGATTCTTTTCTTTTTCTTTACAAGAACAAAACTTGTATGGGGTTAACCCGTTATAATAGTGTCCATCATTAAGATTTCCTTTCGGAGAGAAATTCAGATAACAAATTGCCTTGACAGAGGAAGATGTGGATGCAGGCACTACATCATCCATCTCTAGGCATGTTCTGCTCCCTGACCTCCGGCCTTGGGGCCCGGTAATGAGCAGTGCACCAGCAATTGTTAATTAGCTACTGCAGAATGTCAGCACATTGCCACGGGGAGTCAAAGTGGAGCAGGAATCCAGGACAGTAAAAAAAGGCTCAGTTTGAAATGCCATGCCCCATGCTTGTGTCATGTGTCAGACTTCAAAACACACAGGATGGGAGGGGTCACACGGGGTCACTGATATAGGTTGCTGTCAGTTTACATGGAACACAAGGAGTGAGCCATGTTAAACAAATAGAAAACACATGTAGTAGCATTTGCCTGGAATAGTTCTTAACTGTACTGACATGTGGACTATCATGTCATTTGCATTTGATTTGAGTTGCTGTAAATTTGTATGATCAGACAGATTTTTTTTGGAAATATAAGTACTTTCCACAGCAGACTTATGGCAAATATCCTCACCATGTACAGGGTAGTGGAAAAATGACAGAGTCACAAGGAGTGGAATGACAAAGAGTGGACATATTATGCTTCAACCTCAGCCTTTGTCAGGCAGAATCAGTGAACCTGAAAGCAGGAACCAGCCGAGTCACCATACTGTGTATGTTGATTTTCTCAGCAATCATTAGTTTTATTCTTTATTCATGGGTGCATAGATATTGTGCAATATGAGTGTTCAAAATCTTCATTGTCTGGTGAAGTTCACTTCTTGTTCACTATATTTTCTGTAGTTGAGAAGGTGTACTTGAAACTGACAGATGTCACTTCCAAGCACTGATAGAAAAGAATTTTGAGACAGATTTATTAGTTAAAAGCCACAACTGATTACAACAGGTCTTTAACCATCTGCTGTCTGCTGACAGTGGTATTAAATATGATCACATGCTCTGCTCTGCTGACAGCCTGTCTCCTACTGTATGTTGTCAAACAGATCAGCCAGTGCAATTAGTGCTGTTTTCCAACTACTTCCTGTTTCCTTATGACATGAGGTTGCCCTCAAAATAGCTGCATGAGAATCTAGTGTCATGTCTTCTTTATTTAATATTGTCATGTAGACTAGGTGCTAAAAGTGTGGATAAAAGTATGGCTTTTCGTTTGATAGCTAATCATTTGAATTTTACTTTTAATCTATTTTATGACAGGCATTGGCACAAGCCTGTGTCATTTGGTACAGGCCTGTGGATATGACAAAGAGAAAAATATGCTGCAAAGAGGTTGATGATGAGGTTGCTTAGCCTGTGAACAGTTCTTTGATTGCTATTTTGAAATGATTTATGGCTTTTTTCCAGTGACGGACCACTGCAACCTGCAGCTAAGATGCACATCAGTTCTGTATGTGTTGTTTCAGCTTGCATTGTATACAATGAACAATTATTCATTTTTCAAGCCATGTAATGTTCACTTCCAATCTTCCAAAATGCAGTTTGCTAATAAGTAAAGTATACTGGTGCGACTTTAAGCCTGCCACATGTTGAATTGATAGCTTTGTCCTTCCATGGCAAGGGATGTTAAGGCATGCTCAGTCATTGCTCTGAGTCTTGCTAATATTTCCCTGAGCTGTGCCAGATTATCATTTATCTTTTTTAAATGGTCAGTGAGCTGGGATTTCACTTCTTCACTTTCTTCCCCTCACATTCTTTTCAAAAATTCAAAATTCTCAAAACCCTTCAATAATGTTAGGTCACATTCCTTTGTACATGTATTTCATCAGATTCTTTGTACTGTAAGTGCATTTACATGGAGCATGGAGAAGCGGTATTTTAAAAGATGAACTCTGTTTCTCATGTTAATCAAGAACTTTTTTGAAACCCACTGGGTCTTGGCTTCCCAGGTGGGTTTTCTTGCAGTAAGGTGTGCAGACACTTCTTGCTGAAGCCACAGCTCTGCTCTGTACTTTCTACCATTGTTTCCCATCATATAGTTTAAAAGCATTCGTTTTTCATTCCTGCTGACTAGCCGGCGTCCACTGGAACTGCAGTGAACCTAGCTGATTAGGTAAACTAAACTGACAGTTACGTTGTATCTTAATGTTATTTTGAATGCCAGTATGCCAGCTATTACAATGGAATATCACAGAAAAAATCTGTATACACTAACAAATATCATCAATAATTCATTACTGATGTTGATCATTTGAAGGGGAAGTGATGTCCAACCATGTAAGGCATCACCGCTACCACCAAATATTCAATGGATCAATTCAATAAATCTATTGGGCAAGTGCTATGACTGTATGTACATACACAAATACTTGTATGGACAATTTAACTTTATGGGAAGGGCTAGGAGACCAAAATTTCCAGTGTTTGCCAACTGAATAAGTGTGTGAGAAAGTTACAGCAGATTCCTGTCATAATCTAAAGAGAAAGGGCAAAATACAGTAGGGCAGAAAATATCCTTTTTAGAAGGGAGCATCAGCTTTTGCACATTTTGGGCATGGTCTGAGTTTAGAGGTGTCAGACACCCTGTCAAATATCTATTATTTTAACCAGCGAGAGCAGTGCTGGAAATGTATTGACGCTGTCCTTTGCCTCATTGTATCTCTGGGTGTATCAGTGCACTGTAAGTGCTGCAGGGATGTTCAGCTTCAGTTTACTGTGATGGCAGCAATGGCCAAAACCAAATGATAAGGAAGCCAACAGGCTCACATCAAAGACTGTTTAATTCACTTGTTGAATCCCCTATAGTTAAAATGTTGGCATTTACGCAGATTTGTTTTTGTGTAGCATTCTTTCCTTATGGTCGTTGGGGAATGAACTTCACTATTGCTTTGCAGGCAGATAAAGAAGAAGACTGAGCAGATGTAACGGGTGAAATTTACAACTGAGAGCAGTTTTTTTTTTTTCAACGTGCACATTTACCCTTCATACCTATATCCTGTTTATGACTGCAGTTATCATGCTGAAACTGGGAAGGAATTCTGCAGATTTGGCCCATCAAGTATCATTACACTACATTACATTCATTTAGCAGAAGCTCTTATCCAAAGTGAGTTCCAGCACAAAAGATGACAAGTGTATCCATTCAAGTTGAATGAGCAACAGTTTCAGACCAGGCTAATACTCCCATACCAGTGAAGGTGAGCATAACAATATTCAAGCCCTATCACAAGTTAACCTCTGCTAACCTGACTAGACAAGGGAAACCAAATATACTACCATATATCACTCACTAGATCAAAGAATCCAGAACACATCCTGATACTACACATATAATAAATAGCAAGTAATACAAGAAGCAGGTGTTAGGGGGTGGGGGCTGAGGTGGAACTGAGATGCAGTCTGAAAAGGAGGGTCTTCAGTCTGTGGCGGAAGATTGCCAGTGATTCCACTGTCCTGACCCCCGTGGGGAGTTCATTCCACCACTGGGGGACCAGTACAGATAGGGATCAGATTTAAGTGGAGACCAGTCACAACCTGCAAAAGGCAGGAACTATCACTTGATTTGGGGAAAAATAACATATGGTTGTATAAATCGAGCATTGTGAAGATGCTAAACATTCTACCTAATTCAATTTTAAACAACAATTAACAATGTTCACATTATAGTTCGTATATGTGGCAAAATAGATATAACACAAACCCCGTGATCTTGATGGGGTTCTCTCTGACTATCACGTCATCTTCACTTCTTCAAATGTTCTTTTTATAATGTAAAACAGCTTCATTTTCTGCAATAACAAACCCACGTTTCGAATTGCACAACTATAATTGGATATGTTATTTTAATTATCAGTTCACATGTTGTCTCAAGCAAGAACTAGACAACATGAAGTCCATCATATTTTGTGATGTGCGCACTGATGAATGTGACGATAATGGGGCTATTTCCAGTTACTGCATAATTACCTGCTTTCCATAACTGAGTAAAATTGGTGGTTAACTTCAAATTGACTGCACCCGCTTTGATCCTGCATACGTTTGCACTGTGATGATCACCATAGTAAGTCTGGACCTCACAGTTTTAAATCTTCTGTGAGAGATCCATGCTGGTGGACTGGACTCTGGTCTGCTCTAATTGGTGTTTCACTTAATCCCCCTGAATTCTGTAATGACGTCAATCACTGCTGGGTATCAACGCGCATAGAATGATTTTTTGTAATAAAAAATGAAAATAAATAAAATAGAAAATTACATATGGAACTCACTTTCCTCTGGCTCATGTCAATCATCTGCCCACTTCCCAAATGGCCATCTTGTCTTTGCCAAAAGCAGGGAGCGGAAAGCCAAACACTGTTCAGGAAGGTAAAGCAAATTCTGCTTTTATTACCATTCTACCATTTGTACTTGCATAGAAACTAGCTATTTTTTATTGTAACACTAACCTGATTCTGTGGATTTTCAAATTTTCTACAAACAGGCATCAACAAGTCAGAGCAGGTCATTGGCTGTCAGATTTTGGTGTGATATGTACTAATGGCTGCAGGAGTAACTTGATCAAGTCTGCTGATGACAGAGTGCTGGTCAGTCCATCTTGCAACTCTGAGCAATATCATGGGCATGCACTACATAAATTTGCTGAATGATGTGACCAGTCATCCCTGGTGGTAAACAAAGTGAAACCCAATGAGACACTAACTGACTTTAGGAAAGATGAAACCTTTCTCCTGTCCACTGAAATAAAGGGTCAGAATATAGAGAGGGTTGAGGAATATTAGGATCTTGGCCTAGTCATTGACAGGAATATTCGCTGGGATAAATGTATATTCAACATCTATAAAAAGGGAGGCAGCATCTTTTTCATTTTTACATGAGTCTGAGTATCTGATAACAGCAATACAGGTAACCCCTGCTGACATTCCCACCCCTATCCCCAGCAGAATGAAGCCAGTTTGTGTGCCATTGGGTGGGATCGAACCTGGGCTATAGTGATAATTATGCAAAATAATGGTGCACATGTGCTTACCTGAACACTGATGTACCTGATGTTTTTACTGATGTAATTGAGAATCAATATCCTGCAGGACACCAAAGTGTTATAGGACATTCTGTAATGGAACACCCTGAGTTTTGTTACTTTGGCTGTGACAATTAAATAACAGCTCAGTGTGTTTGGCTCAGAGCAGACAACTCAGAGACATCTCAACTGAAAATGACCTAACCTTCACTGGCCCGGAATTTAAAATCTGAAAATGTAATAAGTCTTCAGTAATTATGTTGTGAAAATGAAAAAAAAAAAATACAATTTAATTTCAAATTCCATACAGCCACCATCAGGCCTCACCATGGGAATTCAGGTCCTCTGCCAGCCTAATTTCACTGGGTTCTCATCTGCTCTATGCTCTCCTTGTCTGACCAAAACTACAGTATCAGTCAAAAGTTTTGACACACCTACTCATAGAAAGGTTTTCTTTATTTTTACTATTTTCCACATTTTAGAATAATAGTAAAGATGGCAAAACTACGAAATAATGGAAATGGAATAATGCACTGACCAAAAAAGTGTTAAACAAATCAAAACTATTGAATATTTTAGATTCTTCAAAGTAGGCAAAAATATTTTTTCACATTTATTTATTTTTGGAAAGAAATTCATGCATAGGCATCAACTTCACTATTTATATTTGTCTAAGAAACAAATTTCAAACATTTAAGCATAAGTCATTGGATCAAAATGTCTTTGAATGAATGTTTCCCATTATCTTAATCACCAAAATTTTCACCGGTACTGTATGTGTCACCAAATAAAGGCAGAATAACACAGACTCCACCCACCCCCCTCCTCTGAGTATTTCACATTCACAGACATAATTAACATTTTTGACAGAAGCACCACATTTAATATTTTAGGTATGGATAGATTTTATATCAAGTATTAAGAAATCTGGGACCATTTCATACATACATATGGGCAGCAGTCTGATGTAGTAGTAAGGCACAGGATTCATAATGCAAAGGTTTCTTGCTCATTTCCTTGGTGGGACACTGCTGTTGCACCCAATTACACCAGAACTGCCATAGTAAATATTCAGCTATATAAATGTATGAAACGTAAATGTAAACATAAACATAAGTCTGTCTAGGTAAATGACTGCTAAGCAAATGTAATATAGGGTATTACTGTCATTCCATTACATGAGAAATTGCATTTTATTGAATTACACTAAGAGTGCTTAGAATTTGTTTATTTACTAATTAGATAATTCTTATTTTGGTTAATTCAACTAAGCATTATGCTGTCAGTTCAATTGTTAATCTGTGCTGATGTTGTATTATGGCTCCAGCCCAGGTTTGCCTGTGTTTCCAAGGAGATAACACCGGAGTTATGCAACTATGTGAAATGTGCATTGGTGATGCAAGGATGGTTTGCGTTTATATCTGCCCCCCCTCTCCTTTGTCATTGATGTTGTGTATTCAAAGTCTGGCCTTCAATTCCCCTTCTCTTAATCACGAGCTCAACAGACCAAAGGAGATCTCTCTCCTGTGGGAATTATATGCCACATACAGAGGATTAGACTAGAAGCATCTGTCTTGTTAAGATGTATTTGTTACTTTGGCCTGTGTCAGAGGAAGCCACCGTAGGCCTAAAGATTTGAACAGGTTTGACAGTTGTAAATTCAAGTGTGCAGCAATTTGATGAACTCTTTCTCTCCTTTCAGGTGGCAGCAGTGAGTCAGATGTGCAGATTCTTCTTGTACAACATCTGAAGGATCTGCCCCTATTTCACTATGTATTCTACACAGCTCCTAGTTCAGGCCCTCTGGTCCTCTCATGCCTAGAACTACTGTAACTCCCTCCTTGCTTGCCTTCTTGCCTGTACCATCAAACCCGTACAACTAAACTAGAATGCAGCTGCACAACTTGTCTAAAATCTCCCTAAACATAGTAAAGTTACACCCCTCCTCACCTCACTTCATTGGCTTCCTGTTATCACTTATATCACCTTGGTGCTGGCATGCAGGACAGTGAATGGGGCAGCCCCCTCATACCTACAATCGGTCTTCAAACCATATGTGCCCCCAAGATCAGTACACTTTGCAACCATGTGGCAACTGACTGTCCCATCCTGTAATGTAAAAGTCCAGTCATCAAATGGTAAATATTTACAGTGTTCGTTATTTATTTTTCTCAGTGGCTAATTATCGAGGAATATAACATATTTCCTGCAGTACTTAAGACAGACTCATTCCAAATCCTTGAATCCTGTGTTAGGGTCTCGTGTCACCTATAGCAGAAGAATGCACAGTTGCACAGGCCATGCTTTTGAGGAGTGTTTATGTGTTTTTCTCTGTACTGTTGTGTTAATTATATTCTCATGTAGTATTAAATTGTCAGGTGTCTTAGCCAGTCGTTTTGTTTTCCCTGTCCATGTGCTTTTGTTTTTCCCTGTGTTCCAGCCCTGCCCTGCTCTCCGCCCTGTCTCCGCCCACCTGATTACCTGACTGTCTTCACCTGCCTGCCTGCGTACCTGCATCCCATCTCCTCATCAGCCTTGCCCTATTTATTTCCAGCTTGTTTCATGTCTCATTGCCAGTTCGTCTCAGTTCGCTACTTGCCGTTCGTGTCTTCGTGTCTGCCTGCCGATTCCGTTGCCTTGCCTGTTTTTTCCCAACTTCGTTTCCTCGATCTGCCCTCTTGGTTTTGGTTGCCGTGTCTTCTGGTTTTGGTCTCTGTCGGTTTTTGACTACGATTTTGGATTGCCCTCTGAATTCAATAAACCCGTGTGCACCAGTCTTCCCTGTCTGCGCTTGAGTCCCTCCCTGAGTTCTGACATAAATATTTAAATGAAAACTTGTTTCTTTGAATAAGCTTTTATCTACCTTTATTTAAATAAGCATTTACCTATTTATCTTGTTTTGGCACTACCTGACTCAAGAATTGAATTACATAACATCCTCTGCTCAGAGGTCACCAGAATTAACCATGTGAGAGTGATCTTACCAGAGCCCCCTGTCCTTCTTACCCAAGGAACGGTGCAGACTATAAAACTGCAAAATTTAATAAAGAATATTAACACAAAAAACTATATAAAACAGCTGTAAACTAGCTGGTTACTTTCATCATCAAAAACAATCAACTAAGCATATCAATGACTGAAGAACTTGCCTTCTTCCCTTATTGCAGGATGAGTGATGTTATGCTAGCTAGCCAGCAAATCAATTGTTGCTTGTCAGCAAATTCAACAAAAGAACATTATCTTTTAAAGTGCCCAAAGATAGTTACACGTGTACACACACAAACACACACACACACACAGTGAGCACAGCAGAGAATGAAGATGGTTTCTGTGTTGAAGGTGATTTTGATCCATTCCACCTTATCACCTAAAACTGCATTAATGTTTTTCTAAACAGCAATGGAGAACACAAAATAACCAAATGCTACTACATATTCAAGGCAATTAACAAACCCCATCTCATGAGACAATGCATGATGCCCAGGGCACTGGTACAATTGCACTGCTGAGCTACAAACAGGTGCTGGTTTTGAACTAAAGACTGAAGTGGCAGTAATGATACCCGTGGAACACTTGACAATGTCTGACAGGCAGCAGACACCACTCATGCACTCCAGTAAATCCTGACCGCAGGTTCATGCTGAGTGTCTTCTTTTCAGCTGCTTGTTTATAAAGAAGAAAAGTGGCAGATTTATGAGGCAAGTGTGAAAACATTCCAACCAACAACAAAATAGTGATAATGTATCTTTTTGTATCTCTTTGTATCTCTAATGTAGTTATTTTTACTGTTTATGGAGTGGGAAAAAAAACTTGATAAGTTATGACTTCATGTTAGGGTGGATGTGTGTTAATTCTGTGTGCAGAGAACACAGAGAGAGAGACAGAGAAACAGAGCAGCTGACTTATAATAGAGTTTGTACAGAAATCCCTTGGCGGTCTCAACCATTGGAATGAACAGTGAACAGTGAATAAATGCACAGCCCCACAGAATGAAATGCTTGGGAATTGGGACTGGGATTTATGTCCACTGCAGTGCAGATGTTGTGGACCATTTCACCTTCATTTTGCTACACATAAAACCTGAAACATACAGAGTATAACAAGCCATAATCATCAGTGGATTAAAGGCAAGGAATCATTCATTGCTGAGCACTGATGGAAATTGAATGATTCGTCGTCTGAAATTTCAAGGTGAGCAATTCATTATTGCTCACCCCTAGGGTTCTCTTATCATGCGTAGAGGGTTAAGCGCCCATGTCTGTATAAGGTTCTTTCTAACAATGTTAGAATGTCTGATAACCGATGGTTTCTGATATAGCAGTGGACCTACTCCAAGCTTATGTCTCTCAGATGGAGTATAATTCCAGTTGCTGGGCTTTGCTACACATTCCCCCATGCTGAAGCTCATTGAACATCTTGAAACCACTCTCCATGGTTCAAAGAGTGTATCCAACAGTCAACTGAATCCATTCTTTCACACAGGCAATCAATCTACCAAATATGTTTAGCTTAAGAGAGAGGACAAACAAATGTCTTCGTATATTACAAGACTTCAGTCTTTAGTTCTTGGCAAGGCCATAATCAGGCAGTGAACTGGAATCTCAGATGTCAGTGACATGACTTACCATAGTATCAACAAAGTTGTCAACATCTTAATATAGAATGTACCAGGGGTTCCCAAACAATAGAATGACCCTAACGCTGTTTCTTGTTTGACATAGGCAGAAGTACAAAATTTTTCTCCCTTTTATCTTTATTTAATGTATTTCAATGGATATAACTGTTACAGAAATATTCATTTTCATATCAAAGTTAGGTCATTCTAAGAGCCTTCTTTGTTACATTTTAATGAGCAGATTTTAACACTTTAAAATGTTAATTGTGCAGACTGACATGGACATTGATCTCACCAATGGAAGAAAGGTTACAGTTGTTGCACTTCCCTCATGACACACGTTTGTCATTAAGAGAACACTTTATCCATGGAGCAAAACAACTCAAATGCACCATTTTATCAAAGTATTATCATTAGCCTTCTGGTGAATAAGAAAATAAAGCTTAAAAAGGAAATTGAGTAGATATTTGACATTTGTTCCATTTTTAAGTAATGGCAAGATTGAATGCCAACTAGTTGTTATTTAGATGATTGTTTGTAGTGCAGGTCGTTTGTGGCAGACATAGAAGATTAAAACTGAAAACAGACCAATGAGGACATGCAGCTAAAACAGGTTCATTTTTAATGTGATTCATATGCTACAGTGTTCATTGGTTTTCACTTTCTTGTCAGAAATTTATTCAAAAATCATTATAAAATATCTTTCAAAGGATCTTTAAAGTAAACAGTGCATTTTAGTTTTGGATTTCTACCAAATCTCAACATATATTCTCTTTTAAGAAGCATATTAATGACATACAATGCCTTAAAAAGGTGTTGACAGCATCACTTATTTTGCAGAAAACTGACTACCAGATCAAGTGTTTGTAGAATTGAAGTGTCTTTGGAGATTTACTGGACAGACGTATAAGTCATTCACAGAACCCTGCCCTGATTTACTGGCATTAATACACGGGCACTAAAAGGCCAGCCAGAAAGAAAAAGGTATTCTCATAACCTCAATGGCTCGTTTACTTCTGTCTGCTCCTGTATGTAGACCCTTGGTTATTGGAAGGGTGCTACCATCTGCACTCATACCATCTGCATTTTTAATTTGTGTGTGTGTGTGTGTGTGTGTGTGTGTGTGTGTGTGTGTGTGTGTGTGTGTGTGTTAGCAGTTCATAATTGTATGATTGTTGGCATGTTACATCTTAGAGGCCTAAGCCAGGCTGAACCTTAACTGATCTCCCCCAATGCTCCTTCCTAACAAACATGTTTTTCTTCTTGTCTCTGCTGGAGAATTGACCTGACAAGGACCTGAGGCATCTAATTAGCCACAGGACCTCTGTTTTCCAGACAACAGAGCATACGGTCTGGGACTGCCTGGAACAGCCAGATCTGACTGACATTCCAAAGCAGATTGAAAGATAAGTTCTCTCCTCATAGTCTCCCTGACAGTGGTGCGTTGCACTCCATCAGTGACACATGTGCTTGGTATCCAGCGACCTTGGTTTTCGCATTAATTTCCATTGCTGGAAGTTATGGTGTGTTATGGTCTTCTTGTAGATGAACATGCATTTTTAATAGCTTTTTTATGCATTTTGGATACACATGTGTGATCCTTAGACAAGAGTGAAAAAATCTGTATATTCATCCACTACAACCATGTCCCAGTCAGTGCCCTCCTCTCCTGCCTTTGGTCCTATATTTGTTGCAGTGACCTAACCTCAGCTTGGTTCAGTGTCAGAAAGGTTTGCAGTCAAGGAAATAAATTCATGATGCCCTCCTCTTACATGAATCACATCCATCCAGGACAATTTGATTCTTATAAGCAGTTGATTCCTAAAAGCGAAATTCCTAATGAATGGATAAAATTGGCATTTATGTCAAAAGAAAAACAGCAAAATTATTAAAACAAGGAACAAAACATATTTGGATGTACAGTCATTTTTATGCTATGTTGTAATTAAAATAATATAACTCACATTCTTTAATTATGACCATCTAAATTGCTGGCACTGTATAGGCCATTTTACAGTGCCTTGGTGTTGTCAATCTTCTTCACTACATTCAAACAAAAAACACAAAACTTGACTCAGTGTGGGTTTGGTGTGCATTGTAATTCTAAACACACTTACCTGTAGACGGCATTTTAGGGCCAGGGTGGGGCCACTATATGCAGTTGATTCTTATATACATACAGGAGGTAGACAAAATGATGGAACCTCCACACAATAAACCAGTGTTTATTGACAAATAAGGATTTGTGTTGCTCTTTGCCTTCAGAGCCGTTTCAGTCCTTCTTGGAATGCTATTTTTAGCTGTTCTTAACTGTTTCTAGTGTGATATTGCACCATTCTACAACAGGGAAAGCCTCTACGTCTTTGAGAGATGAAGGAGGTGTAAATCTACTCAGCACTCTGCAATCCAAAACATTTCAAATTATGTTTAGATCTGATGATTAGGGAGGTGATGGAAGGTGTGTTACTTCATTCCGATGTTCATGATATCACTCTTGAATCCCTTTAGCAGTATGTGTTATCATTTTGGAACGTGGGAATATCTTGACTTTAATGGTTAGGAACAGGCAATTTGAGTTGAAGGCTTCTTTTGGCTTTATACAAACATAAACCTATCCAGATGTAGGGAAAATAGTAAAAGATGACTCATCAGACCACATTACTTTCCTCCACTGCTCAGAAGTCCAGGTTTTGTGCTCATTACACCAGCTGCAATGTTGATGTTGATGTTGTTGTGCATTAGCCTTGGTTATAAGCGGTTTCTGAATGACAGCCCTATGATCAATATCAGCTTATGTAGCTCACAACATCCAATTTTTGTTGAGACTGGGTAACGGAGATGTAGATTCAGTTCTGTGGTCATTTTTGAAGCTGTTGTTTTGTGATTTTTTACAACTGTCCTGTCAAGTCTCTGCTCCTCTTGCTGGCGTTAACACATGCAGCACACACATAGAGTCCTGTTGAATTGTGATTTAGTTACTTCTACTCCCTGTATTTCTATTACATTGAGTACACACTGTTCTGTTATAAGACGTTACGAAGACATTCAAAGGTATTATAGCCCTGGGACCAAGGTGTGTCACTCATAATTACCTGATGTTCCCCACCCCTTTCTTGTTTCTGTATATACACCAGCTTTGGAAAACAAGCTTACGCTACCGAACAAGTGGTAAGATGCTCTCCTTTTATTAATTGTTTTATCCTTTCAGTTTGTACGCTGTGTTTATACTTAATGTGCAAATTTGCCACAGAGGAAATAAGAAATGAGTAATGTGATGTTTCTCATTTCAAAGATTTGTTCATTTGCAGCAACAGCCTTGAGTATATTGTCAGCCGCTGTTATTTTTGTTTGGGCTTTTTAGATTTGTGTTTTAAATTTAGTCCCATAAGTGTCCAATAGTCATTTGATCCCTCCACGAGCTGACTCTGCCTACAGTGCACAGCTGCGGGTGACTAGCCTCCTGGATTGTGAACCACTTCCTAATGCTTCTGCCGTAGGGGGTGGTGTAGAAACAAACTTCTAGAATCGGAAGCTAGTCTTTTTGAATTGTAGTTAATCTTTTAATTAGAGTTAGTTTCTTTAAATTGGTAAGTGTGATACTGCAGTGGACTAAACACAGATCCTGGCCTGTTTCTTGTGAATCTTCTGGTGTTGACTCAGACTGTTTTTTGACTAATGTTTTGTGGGTTGCCATCTAATAAATACCTAAGTTTTGGCATTTTGGTCTGCGCTTGGGTCCTTTCACTTTGAAGCCTGACAATTTTGTACATGTGTTAAATACTCTGTGTTTAGATGTTGTCTGAGGTAATTTGTTATGTTTTAGCGTGTGAGAGCTGTGCCATGTTTTTTCATTATATAAAAGTTTGTGGATTTCTACAGAGGATAGCACCCCACTGATTCTTCTCACCAGTCAACAGCTCAACATCCACCCAAGCTATGTTCAAGTTCACTACATTGTATGCATCTGAGTATTATATTAGCCCTCAACCTCTGTTGTGTTACTTTCTATTCCATCTTGTTGCCTGTGGATATCCCTCTGTACTTGATATTGCTTGCCATAATGGCCCTGTAAATTGCTTTGGATATAAATGGCTGCTAAACAAATACATGTAATGCAGTGTGGAGAAAACTGTTTAATATCATGCTGTGAGGCTTATACCCTGTTTTTTTTTTTATATAAAAAATTAGTTGGAAAATAATGAAGTCACTACTAATGAACTCATAAATGTTGCATCAGCATTCAAACCACTCTGCCAACTTAGTTTTGAAACTCGCCTCCACGTTCAATCCCAAAAGACTCAACAGGTCCAAGCAGAAAAGGCCAGTACTGGGAGCAAAAATATTTTGTGAACACGAATTGACTCTTGATTTATTAATGTTATTTTTTTTTAAATATACCACACACAATACACAGCATGTTAATTCATTGGAGAGCTGATGCTGTGTTTTCAATCTTGCATGACTTTCAAGACTTTTTTAATGTCTATACAGCAGATCTGTGGTTGCCAATTGTACTTTAGATGGACAGTTCCTCTCTTTTCCCACTATTGCCTGGTCACTGTGAATGGTAATCTACCCCTTGGTAATAACAACACACAGATGATTCAAGCCATACAACACTCCAAAAATACATGTTACATGTACTGAAAAAGTACAGTGAGCAACTATAAATCCAGTGATGGATTTCCCAGGATAAAACAGAAATTCAAACTGTTCAAGATGTTTTCCAGATGAAAGCTAGCCAGTAATGGATATGTTGAGATCCACTTGTAGAAATAGCTCATTAAGGGATTATTTCCCTCTGTAGGCTTTTTGTTTGTTTTTGCTCTCAAGAGAAAGTCTTACATATGATACCTTAGCAATAAGGTGGTCCATTAGGATACATCTATACACCAGTATGTTAGATGTCATTACTGCTAATGATGTCTCTGTAATCTAAGTGTATTATTCTCTGCTGGCAAAGCATAATCAGGACATCATTTGTAATGTCTTGTATTGTTTCAATGCAAATATGGTTTATTAATCATGATTACTTCATTCATTCATTATTCACCCCTGATGCCCTGAGTAACTCCAAGGGACTTTGATTTGCAACTTTAGTTTAGGTTTGCACTTACTCTCACAATTTTTTGTAATAAACTAATGGCAAGTGTTTATATCCCCTTTCCATTCAATTTCTGCTGTCTTGTTTCTGATCAAAAAAGCTAACAAATTTATATTCATGACAGAATGGCAAAAAGCTTCAAATAAATGACTTTATCAGTTATTTTAGGGGCACCATTAATTCACCCTCTGAGTGTTCATCCTTACTCCGCTGTAGGAAGACTTCTGAGGAGCGCATTTCTTAGAAAAAAAAAAACAAATCCATGATGGATGAAAATGTCAGTAGTAATGACGGCAAGGGCTCAAGTATGGCACATATGACAGGAGGTAGGAAGGGCAGAAATGGTGTGTGTTGCCAGGAAATTCATAGATATACCCTGAGCCACACGAAAGTCAGCAAATGCAAGGCTGAGGAAATTTGTACATTAATTAACAGTGTGGGAGGTGCAGATAAAAGTGACTGACATGTCACTATCAGGATAAAGGGTGACCTTTCCTACAGGAAGGCCTATTTTAGTTGAAGAGGTAGAGGATTTTCTTTTTGAGAAATTAAATTCCTCAGGGTAGAGTTGTAGTAATTCCCAAGATTGTAAAAATAGCCACATAACCGCCCTTACGCATTTGAAGAGCTCACCAATCTCTTTTATCAGTTGAGGATTTAGCCTAATCCAACATCCATGTTTAAACAAGAGATTTTTCCATTATAAAACATTCTCCTGCACAATTCCTAAAGAAACACTTCAACACTGATGGCGCTCCTCCCCCACCAGAAGAATAACAGATTTGTGCTGTTTTATTTATGCAGTGGCTGGGGAAAGTTTTCATACAGCTCATAAGTTTACAGACTTCTGAAGAAACAAAAAATATCTCCCAAGTAAGGAAAGCAAGCCAGGAAGGCCAGGCCAATAAATCTCTGGTGAGATGCTATAACTGAGGCAGAGTCTTCAACAAATACAGCAACACTTGCCCTACTCCTTGATTCATTTGTTTTTCCACCAGGACATGCAACACTGTTGTCTAAGCATAAACAACTGTCCTTTCCTTTGTCTTATAAGGACTTTTATGAAGACAAAGATGGTCAGTGACTTACAACTATTTGTCTGCAGCTGGTATAAAGTCCCAGTGGTGAATGTTCCAAAGCACATGGAAAGGCAATAGACAAAGTCCAAAGGCAACAGGCATACAGCATACTAACATGGCTTTATGAAATTTATGTTCTGCATTACTGCCAGAGGAGTTTGTCACCTTGTTTTTGGTTTTTTTTGTTTTTTGTCAGAATATTATAAATAAATGCAGAACAGTAATTCTAAAATTCTGTAATGGGCAATGAAGAATAGTATGCTCACTATTAACATATGGTGACAAATTTGTAGTTTTATTTATTTTATGAAATTTTATTTATAAAATTATTTTATTGTATCTTTCATATGATTAAATTTGATCGGCAAAAGTTGCATTTTGCCATCCAGTCAATAAACACATCAAATTATTATATTTCAGATGATTTACAGTCTGCTCTATTGGATATGATTGTGTTCTGAAATAGATCTACATTTACTTCTGAAGATTCAGTCCCACTACTGGATTTCATTAATCGATAACATGTCATTTTTCATCATTTAGATGCAGTTTCTCTAGTAAAATACACACCGTTGTAACTCATCAGTAAATAATATTTCCCATAATGTATGGCCAAGTTAAATTAAAAACAAACTTCATCCCATATGGTGAAAGGTATTTATGCTTTCTGTTTGTGAGTTGACTGTGCCTTACATTATCTTCTGAATAAGCATCTACTGTAATTTGTGTGCTGGTAACCTAGAATCATACGTTAAAGCATTTGCTTGGAACCAGCCAGAAACATTTGATAACACAGTAAATCAAGTGTCCCAAATTAGCAAAAGTAAAAAAAAATGTGAAATTATAAATCAGTAAATCAGTCAAAGACACATCTGGCAGCCATCTCATGGCAGCATTTACAGACAGTCAAGCCCATGTCACTATTATTCTGTTAATCCTTCAAACTAACTTGTTCAAAAAAAAAAAAACCTAAAAAATGAGCCTTTAAAATCTGAATCCTCTTTATAGACTAAACTGTATAGCAGTACAACAGCATTAATGTAAAAGTATTTATTCCTTTCTGTAATCTGTATTGGATGTAACCATCTGTATCATATCTTGATGACATGCAACTGTAGGGATTGTGAAGTATTCAACTTTCACAGTCCTGCAAAAAATAAAGAATCTCAAGAACTTGTGAAGGCAACACACAGCAGATGGATTGATGCAGTTGGTGCTTGAATTTTACAGTTTTGTACACTTTCATGTCTTCTGCTGATAGAAATATCCAGGGATGTTCAAACTAATGAGGTAATTTGCATATAGATTTTTTGGTCTTTACGAGTCCCTGCTTCAAAAGTGGTGTTAGGTCCATGGTTTTCAGATTCTTCAGACTAACTTGAAATGAAAACAGCTTGAAGTGACATTCAGTGTTAACGCATAGAGAATTCATTAAGAATGTGTATTGGGAAGATGGGTTGCAATGTTTTGCTGAGATGATGATGCAAGGGACATCTTACAGCTCATGTTCCCCTGAAGGATTCATTGATTTACCTCATCCTCATCAGGCCTCTTGATTTTTTCTGAGTCTTCATGTCTGCATCATATAGTTTAACTAAAAGAGGATGATAGGAAGATGTCAACAAAAACATGATTCTTTGTGTGTGTGTGTGTGTGTGTGTGTGTGTGTGTGTGTGTGTGTGTGTGTGTGTGTTTCTGCTTATGCTTGTGGGGTTATAGGGTTTATAGGGGTTTGGATGGATATCATGATAGCTCAGAATCTTCTGCAATTTTTTTAAAGAAATGGCAAAGTAATTCTAAATCAGTCATTTACATCAAAACAGCATTTACAAGTCTCTCTCCACAAGGTCTATAGTGCTTGATAATTCAATGTGGTTATAAACACATGGAAAAAGTTGTGGAGATAGAATAATGGAGCTTTGATGTATATGTGAAATTAATATGGCATTTATGTTGGTTACCTATGAATGTTGTTAAAATACAATAATTCCTTAAAGTAATGAATTATAAAATGGTGCTTCTGTGTGAAACCATGGCCAAATAGCAACTTTTGGAAAAGCTCTTTTAAGATTTTGCTAATATAAATCAGAATAAATAGCAGAATCATCTTGTTTAGACCTATGCTACAGCATTACAAGACAAAATAATACTGAAAGGGACCTTTAAACAATAATAAAGGTCTCAAAAGTGGTGTGACTTAACTGAGCACTGAAATCATTGGTTAATCTTCAATGAAGCTCTTGGAAATTCTGTTTTCTGTCAATCTTGCTTCTAATAACTGAGACCTTGATGCTTTCAGGATAAAACATGGTATTTAATTTGGAGAAGGAGGTTGCTGAATAGAATCCCAGCAACACAACACAAAGGATCCTGCCATCTGTGGACCCCGCTAGTCAATCTATCAGAGTGGTAGGTTATATGAAGATTTTCCAAAGCTTGATTACTCTGAAGAACCATTCAAAGCATGTCTTGAAAGTGTTGTGCTTACAGAACTAAATAATTGTACTCCTGGTAATTAATTTACTCCCAACCTTTGCAATGAATAGAAGTACTGATATCCCAGTTTATTTACAGATAATTTCTTTTCATGAAAATGAAATGGAAAGATTTGTGCTCTAAATTAAAGTCAATGAGTCAGTCTCAAATAGCTGCTTAATAAAACTGTAAGTTAATTGTACATACAGTAAACAATACATTTACTGAGCCACTGCGTAAATAGTAAAGAGTGATAAATCGATCCATTAATGGATCCATTACTGCACACTTAAACTATGTGATCAGGATGAAGGCCTCCTTCCTCCCTCTCTCCTAACCTTTCCTTCAAGCCTGTTGTGAGAACAAATCAAAGGAGTTATTTGGCAGTGGCAATAACAAATAATGGGGCTTGAGGAACTAGGGCAGCCTTGGTCAATCTATAAAGTGGAGTAATGATACTGTCCGGCAGCACATCCTTAACAACAGGTTGAGACTACGGCACAGACACTCATCAGTGTGTCTGAGAAGGGGAAGGAGGGTCTGAGTCAGGCTCATCCTAGGCCAGAGTGAATTTTGCAAAAGTGCACTCATTATTTGGTAAAGAGATCAATAGTAATCTATTGGTGGAATGGATATTTGTTCAGGTCAAAGGAAAGAAATGGCTTAAAGATTTTTATTGACAATCACCATTAAAGCATTACTCACCCTATATCTCTCAGCACCAAAGGCCACCTGAACTATCCTAAAAAGAACCTTACCAGTGAATAAAACAAATGAAAGCAAACTGAAAAAACTTATTACATGTATTTAAAGGTATGTGTCTTAAGGTCATTACAGGAAGGTCAGTATGGTATGTACATGTTTGCTTTTCAATAATAAATTGTTTCATATACTGTAAATTCATATACTGTTCAGTGTGCAATGTGATTAAATAACAGTGTGTCGTGTTCCCCATTTTCACTTCCATAGCATTATCATGTATTCATGTCATCAGATATCCTATCCTCACCTTGCCAGTGTCATTATAACAATATACAATTAACAAACAGCAGACCAAAACACCAGTAAAATTATAATGAAGGATTGGTTGATTCTGTTTTACAGCAATACCAGTAAATTTGTTCATTACTTTGATGTACCACAGCTGTTTTTTGATTTAGTTTTACATGAGAGTTGCACATTAATGAATGTTAATTTTTGTTCTGCTTCACTGTTCACAAGGACCTCCCTAAAATGCAGAATTGGAAGGCTATGGTCTCTTCATTCAGCCGAGAATACATGGTACGTCATGCTTAAACACAAGTTCCCAATTATAAACACAAAAGATGCACCAACAACAAAAAACATACAAGACACACATGTACGATTGTACTGGCCACCACAGGCAAAGGTCCATCCTTTCTGGAATGCGTACAATTATGAAGATATGAAAAGACCTACAGTAGGTGCCATAAGATTTATGCATCGCCATCTTTGTACTTGGATTATCTTATTTAAGTGTTTAAATACCACTGCTGTTGACAGTGTTAAAAATCCTATCCAGTGTAGGGTATGGTTTTTACAGTTGTTTGGATCTGCTGGACAAATGACATTAAAATAAATTTTGTATTTGGCATATTCTTGTTTTCAGTGAGCCATGGATTAATGGAATAAGTGTGATTCCACTCCATCCTATCCAACTTGATCTCATTAGCAAAAAGCTGTAGATTTTTCACATTGCATTGTAGTCTCTGCCAGCTTTTTAAACAGTCCCAGAAGTGTAATATGAGATTAATGTCACAAGGACAGCCAACACAAGCTTCTGGCTGAGCTGATTATTCAACACAGACAGCTTTTATTAACACTGAAACCCACATGGGACATGTTAAGAGTTCAAATATTCCCTAATATCATAATATGAATAGGATTAGGTTGTGTAATTTTATTACCATATTTATGTAAAGAAAAAACTAAGACTTACTGTGTTTTATGTGCAGGTGCGCACCATTCACTTGGCACAGTTGTATGATAAAATTAAATTGCAGCTTTCCCCTCTGCTGTGTTATCCTTTTTCCCCTTTACGCAGCCTGATTTTGGAATTGCCAGTTGGATATGTTAAGCTTGTCTGACCGCAGCAACTGCTGGATTTGTGCAGGGGTGCTGTGGCACAGCGAAGGTAATCCTAAAATACACACACTCAACAACCAAGACTACTTTGCATACTGCACGTTGCCCAGCTAAGCACCAACTGGAGGAGGGGTGTGGCCTCTCTGATGTCATCCAGCAGGCACCTGATGATTCAGAGGGTCCCTGAGAGCAGCAAGACCTGCAACAAAAACACATTTAATGGACATTTTTGGACATGAGGAAACATGAGGATCGGACTACTTTTTCATGAGATCGTGAGATCAGGTTGTTCAATTCACTGCAGGTGCTGAAACCAAACTCTCTTACAATCTTAGGTCTTACAATTTTAAATCTGTATTATTTGTGGAGAACAGCTTGGCCCATCCAAACAAATATAGGAAAAAATGTTTTGTAGCCACTAAATGTTAAAATGGAGGACTCAGCTCCTGGTATCTTCTAATTCACATACTTCAAGGACCCAGGTGCTCTTAATTTCCCTGTATTTTGAAAATGTATATGCACAAACACGATGGAAGCAAATCAGAATCAGAATGAGATTATATTTGCCAAGCATGCTTCTACACATACGAGGAATTTGACCAGTTCCAGTGTCTCTCGTGGTGCTTGCATACAACGTCAATGTGACAACAACACATACCAAACAACAATGGTGTTATAACAAATAACAACAGTGGGGTAGGACACATACATGGAATAGGTATGGAATGAATGAGGTATCTATGAACAGCTATTGCACAAAAAAGACAAGAGAGTATTAAAAATGTATAGACAAGCCCAACTACTTTAGAAGTAGAAGGGAAGCAGAGAAAGGAGGACAGCCATTATCTAAAAAAGGGTACGATGTGTTGAGCTATGCTTCCTCCATGACAAATGAGTTTGACATGAAAGCAAATGGGTGCTGAGTCTATTTTAATCAACAGCACCTTGGTGAAGGGTGAAACGGCCTCAGTTCTTCAAATAGCACTATAGTTCATATAGTATCTTAGGGTGCTTCTACAGGCAAGTTATTACATTTCATCTTCAGGAGAACAAGGGTGACTTGTTTTTGATGGGTTGTCTGTTATGCTGGCATGGATTTTTTTTTTCTTGAAGAACAGCAGACTGGTTATTACAGAGTTAGTGCCATAATAGGGAAGGATGCCCTAGGTTACGAGAATAATTGAAGTCAATCAAAATCCAATATTTATGTAGCCTAAATAATCTGTGATAAAAGCTGTTTCAAAGCCATTTATAATGTTAGAGACTTAATGTTCACATTGTAGCATATGTGGGACTCACAGGAATGTTCACAGTAATTTCACAGTTAATTGTTTCTTTTGTTATTTGTTTGCTTGTTAATTCATTGTGTGATATTTTGATATAGCTTTTGTTCTTTTAGATAAATGTATTTGAGTAAGGCTCAAACAGGCACCTGTGACATCTCCAGGAAGACAGAGGTGCTCTAGCCAGGTCATTTTGTTAAGGTGCATGAGAGTTTAGTAAAAAGGGGGAGAGCGAGCCGAGAGAGTGAGGGAGAGCTAGCAGGTTTTGCCTGTATGAAGTGTGTTGCAAGGAAATATTAAAGTTTCCGAACCTCACACACACCTGGCGAGTTCATGTGTGCAACACATATGGTAAGATATTAGTACAAAGGCAAAATATTAAAATGGAAAATTTATGGAGGTGCTTCATTGCTTCACAGGTAATAAAAAGCCATGCTCTTACATAAGTCTTTAACAAAGCTGTAGAGGTGGCAAAGCCTCTTCTCAATTGCCTCCTGTGGGACTAACACAGTGATGCGAGTTGTCAAAAAAAAAACAACACAAACAAATTTTCAGAATTGTGATGGAAGTACATTTTACCATAACAACTTTTAGACATAGAACATATTTTAGAAATTTTGGAAATTTGAGGTAAGATGAAAATCACAACAACGAAAACATGAACTGTAACTAGCCTGTTGCTGGGCTGCTGGGATATTCAAATCAGAATCCAGTCTCATCATTCCCTGTTGTTGCAATATATTGCAATGTGACTGATCGGGCTACCATATTGAAAAATGTGGCTAAAAGTCACTAAACTTCTTTACACTAACTTGTTCAGTCTGAGGTATTCACTGACCTCATAGCTAACATAACCTTAGCTAGATAGCCGATGTAAATACAGAAAAAAGAGGGTGAATTTGGCCACACTGACAGACAAAGGCTCCAGCATAGAATAAAATGTACTAATATTTTGAAAAAAGTTATACTGTATATTATTAGTTATACACTCACTAAGCACTTTATTAGGAACACTATACTAATGCTGGGTAGGGCCTCCCTTTGCTCTCAAAACAGCCTCAATTCTTCGTGGCATGGATTCCACAAGATGTTGGAAACATTCCTTTGAGATTCTGGTCCATGCTGACATGATTGTATCACGAAATTTCTGCAGATTTATCAGCTGCATATTCATGCTGCGAATCTCCCGTTCTACCACATCTCAAAGGTATTCTATTGGATTCAGATCTGGCAACTGGGAAGGCCACTGAATAACATTGAACTCATTGTCATGTTCATGAAACCAGTTTGAGATGATTTTTCCTTTGTGACATGGTGCATTATCATGCTGGAAGTAGCCATTAGAAGATGGGTAAATTGTGGCCATGAAGGGATGCACATGGTCAGCAACAATACTCAAATAGGCTGTGGCATTCAAGCGATGATTGATTGGTATTAACGGGCCCGAAGTGTGCCAAGAAAAGATTCCCCACACCATTACACCACCGCCACCAGCCTGGACTGTTGACACAAGGCAGGTTGGGTCCATGGATTCATGCTGCTGGCGCCAAATTCTGACCCTACCATCTGTGTGCCTCAGCAGAAATCGAGATTCATCAGACCAGGCTACATTTTTCTAGTCTTCAACTGCCCCGTTTTGGTGAGCCTGTGCCCACTGCAACCTCAGCTTTCTGTTCTTGGCTGACAGAAGTAGAACCCAACGTGGTCTTCTGCTGTTGTAGCCCATCCGCCTCAAGGTTTGATGTTTTGTGCATTCTAAGATGCTTTTCTGCTCGCCACAATTGTTCAGAGTGGTTATCTGAGTTACTGTAGCCTTTCTGTCAGCTCGAACCAGTCTGGCCATTCTCTGTTGACCTCTCTCATCAACAAGAACTGCCGCTCACTGGATGTTTTTTGTTTTTGGCACCATTCTGAGTAAACTGTAGAGACTGCTGTGCATGAAAATCCCAGGAGATAAGCTGTTACAGAAATACTCAAACCAGCCCATCTGGCACCAACAATCATGCCACGGTCAAAATCACTGAGATCACTGAGATTTTTTCCCCATTCTGATGGTTGATGTGAACATTAACTGAAACTACTGACCCATATCTGCATGATTTTATGTATTGCACTGCTGCCACACGATTGGCTGATTAGATAATTGCATGAATAAGTAGGTGTACAGGTGTTCCTAATAAAGTGCTCAGTGAATGTATATAGTACATATGTTTTGACATGACAAGTGGAAAAGAGATTGAGGGCCATTACTTCCCTTGCCATTGGCTCCACCCTTTCCAAGCTCACACTATGCCTTCCCCATTGGGCACATCTGATTGGCATTTGGATAAGAGGGAGCCCTCACACCTCTGCCTGCTGTGGAAGTCTTTGCTGGATTGGAAGTGTGGATATTACATTCCTTGTTTTGGATCTGTTTGCCCTATTTATCCATTAAATTACTGGTGAAATCACACTTCCAGCCCAACAGAACATATGTGTATCCATTCAAGTTAATTGAGCAACAGTGTCAGACCAGGCTAACAACACTCCCAGACCAGTTAGTGTGAGCATAACACTATTCAGAATCCAAAACAGATTGTGACACTACACATAAAATAAACAGCAAGTACTACAAGTAGCAGGTGTTAGGGGATGGGGATTGAGGTGGAAACGAGATGAAGTCTGAAGAGGTGGGTCTTCGGTCTGCATTGGAAGATCAATGATTCCGCTGTTCTGACCCCCTTGGGGAGATCAATCCACCCCTGAGGGCCCAGTGCAGGCAGGGATCGTGTTTGAGAGGAGTGACCCCACCAGGATGAGTGATACAATGTGTTTTTAGCCTGAAACCTGAGAGTGACTTTCCTTGACTGAGAGAGAGATAGAGAACTCTACATGCTGTCATGGTGCTTTGTGTTTGGTAGAGAGAATGCTGGTGTCTGTCTTTTTGCCTAAGATGCTGCCACGTTAGCATGTGACCTTGGTCCATCTGGCAGAATCATCCAGGACCGAAGCTCATTTCTGAAGCTCAAGCACAGCGGATCTTTCGAGAAGCCTATTTGGATCTTTCTGCTGCGGTCTGGAATAAAACTAAGGGTCAGTACATGACGACACCGCTATACACGGACATGTATGTGTAGCCACAGAAGCACACAGACATCACTTCCACGTATGACATCACAATTGACACATCACGTTGTGGACAAAGTCTTGGGCTGATGCCTACAATTATGAGGCGCCGTTGTGGACAAAAGTCATGCGAAAATCATGCTGACGACAGTTAGGACTATAGGCTGATAATGACCTAATTAATAAATTACAACAAATATTTTTATTTAAGTGTTTTATTCACGTATTGTAGTTCCTTATTGTACACTTGCTAGAAGGGCAATGAAATCATATAAAATCAAAATAATTTACCAAACAACTAGCATGGGATGATAGAGAGGACCTAAATGTTCAGCAAAATGGTAGTCTCACGTTTGGGCCACAAGCAGGTTGCTTATGATAACAGCTTTTATAAATGCCTATGGTAACACAAATGGGATATTCCATTTCCTGGGTCTATTCATGTGACCCACTTCGTGTCTCTAAGAGCAATCAAAATCATACATTACAACCCTGCTACTTGTCATTACTAACCAGCTACACATGTAAATATGGGAGTAAGTAATTTATTTCTCTGTGTTGTTCTACTTTGTTTCCATATGAGTCATGGCAATGACATCATTGCCCTTAACTATATTTATACACAAGTGGTTCAATAGGACCCAAAGGGGCAATTGCTCTGTCAGCTAGCTTAGCTGCGGTTTAGAACTGTACTACTTAAAACGGATGTATCACGAGTTTAACGCACAGCTGAGTGTTAAGCTGAACATGATTGCTGTGTAACAACACACACCATTTCAGCTGATTCGCAGTTAAACTGTCTGGAAACCAGAAGTTGGAGATCTACCCAGAACCAGAGCCCATCTATACAGATATTCTGTGCCAGAACGAAGAGTTAACAAGAATGCCACTTAATGTCATAAGTTAGGATTCTTTGCGAGTTGGATCCTCAATGTAATATAAATATTGTAGGCTATTGTAATTTTTATTAAGATGCGTTTTCACCGAACGCGAAGCGAAATTTCGTTTCGCTTTCCTCGCGCAGGTTTCATCACTTGCCTGAAAAATGAACAAGCGAATTTCGCCCATTTTGCGTTGCTCGCAGTTTTGCCGCGATTTGACCATAGGCATTCGTACCAAAATTTGAAATAATTCAAAAATTGACACAGAGGCACACCTGAAAGATTAGCCAATTAGGCATTTAGACAGACATTACACAGTTATAGCATTTTCCTTCCAAGGGGATGTTAGCTCGACACACTTTTCAACATTGCATTTCATCATCATCATCATCATCATCGGCAGTCACTCAAAGTCGAGTAAGACTGTCCTCCTTCTGGGTCCTTATGGGTCTGAAGGTGGGCGTAGAGGCCATCTTGGAACCGGATATTTTGAGGCAGTGTGGGCAGGGGTAGGAAGAGTTTCTGAGTCTGCACTTGTTTTGGGCAGCACGGTTGAGGTCACTGTTGTACAGGCCTCTTTGTTGTTTGCTGTTTGCTCCCAGGTGTTAAGGTCAATGTGGAACTTTTTTATGTTTGCCTTGATGTTGTCCTTGTATCTCTTCTTCTGACCTCCAGGGGCACGGCATCCTGTCAGAAGCTGAGAGTACGAGACTTGTTTTGGAAGGCGAGAGTCAGGCATACGGAAAACATGACCAGTCCATCTAAGTTGATGTTGTGCAATGGTGACAGTGATGGTAGGCATGTTGACCTCCTCGAGGACGCTGGTGTTAGTGCGCTTATCCTCCCAGCTGATCCTCAGGATTTTTCTGAGGCACCTCTGTTGGTATGCCTCAAGTGCCTTCAGGTACTTGCTGTATATGCTCCATGTTTCTGACCCATACAGTAGGGTGGGTAGTATTACTGCTTTATAGACCAGAATTTTAGTCCTAGCCTGAAGGTGATGGTTTTCAAAGACCCTTTTTCGGAGTCTTGAGAAGGCCCTGCTGGCACAGCTGAGGCGGTGGTGGATTTCGACATCCATGTTAGCTTTGGAGGAGAGAAGGCTGCCGAGGTATGGGAACTGATCCACATTTTTGAGTCTGGAGTTGTCAACAAAGATGGCTGGGGGAAGAGCAGGTGTGCTGCTGTTGGGTGGTGGTTGATGGAGGATTTGAGGAGAGTCTTTTTTATGTTCAGGGCCAGACCAAGTTGCTTGTATGCCTTCGCAAAGGTGTCCAGGATGCATTGTAAATCCTCCTCTGAGAGGGACACTAAAGCATTGTCATCTGCATATTGCAGCTCCATGATGGATGTGGTGGTAGTCTTGCTTTTAGCCCTGAATCTGTGGATGTTCAGAAGATTTCCATCGGTTCTGTACATGATTTTGACTCCCTGATTGTGTGGATCACAATGGATTGATCATTCCTCCCTGATATGGAAGAAGGCAAGGTTGCTAACTGCTAATATGTTTGCTACTTTATATGGTAGTTTAATGAGTTATAAGAGGACACTTTGAACTGTCCAAGATGAGCATTGTAGTTTAAGACATGAATGCATTTCCTTATTCCAAAGTGAATTTAACTGAACCAGAACTACTTCTCTGATATTATACTGTTACGAGCTAGGTGGACCTGGACAATCCCCACCTTCCCTGATACAGGACCACCACCCGTCAGCACACCAAGAAGCAAGTAAACAGGTAAGTGGTTATTAAAAGCAACTACATTTTTATTGAATTTTAAATTATTTAAATGCAGTAATTCATGTATAAACAATCAGGCAAGTACTCACTGGCATAACCCCCGCTATCTCTCTTTCCAACCCCACTGCAGCTATGACCCCCTCCCCCAGAGATAAAGCTTTTCCTTCCTCCTGCTAACATCAGCTCACTGTGACTCCTGTCAAGCAGGTAAATACCTTCAGGGCGTGCAGCCCATCCACCCCTTTTCACACACACACCAGTGCGGGACCAGCATCCAGTATATTCCTTATCTGGTTGCAGGGCAGTGTCCCATGCTGCCTTGCTGAATTTGGCAGGTGGTTACCCCCTCCCACATCACAAATACCACAAATACAGACCAGCCAAACTCAAGGCCTTAGGGTCAAAAACCGCTGTGAGTGTCTGATTGCATCATAATATTAATTATTACTCACCAAGTGACAGCTAAAATGAATGTTATAGTGTGTGGCTGAAAACCATTGTCCAAAGCTCACAACTCTATGCATACTTCATGTTGAATTTCTTATACTCATGGCTGGAGGTAAAATAAAGGTAAACTTAAGCAGCCCACTCAGGAATTCCTCTACAATTACATACCTTTCAGTGTGTGTTCCACTCTTAGGCTGAAAATAGATCTTTTAAAAGAATCCAGTGTTCTGAATTTTGAACTGAATTTTGGTAACTGGAGTACTTGCATATGTTGACTGTTGAGCAAAGTAAGAAATTGTAATTTAACATAACATTCTGATGTAACATTAAAATGTTTGACTGAATAATCCATGGCAGATTCTGATTTTAATATCAACACATTTATGCAACAGCATCAATCTACATAACTGCTCACTTAATTTTTTATGGTGAAAATGGCAAGTAATTGTGTGGATAAATCAAATAAAGGATGGCTGGAAAAGATTCGTAAGTTCAAGCACTATCATAGGTTTGGTGTCTCACAACAGGAGTGCTAGAAATTATAAATGTATTCTATGCAACTGTAATTTCTGACAAAGCAATTCTAGCAATGCAGCCAGAAAGGAGTTAACATTAAGAAAACTAGTGGAGTTATTTCTGAATGTACTGTTGTTGCAGTAGGTTTGGGAACCCTGGTTGTTTTGACATGAAAGCAAAGTTGAAGTGCAAGGGGATCTGCTGTCACAGGTAATTAAACCAATTAGAAAAGTGCCTGGAATCTGCAAATAGTTCCCCATGGCTGGGACTGAAAAAGTAAAGGCCAGGGGGTGAAGCAGGAGGCCCCAGCACCAAATGGAAAGATTTAAACAATGTTGCCTGTTATTCTGTTCTATGGTGGCTTAAACACAGTGTCAACAAGGCACATCATGAGATCCTGCATGAATACTGTTGCCATCATTTCTGAGGTCTTTATTTATGCATAGTCTAACTACATTGTACATTAAGTACAGCTGCATACAGCATGAGTAAGCCTCATATCCAAACCCACAGTGTTATGTGACACATATGACATTGCCAGAATGAGAGGCGCCACAATGTCATTTGACACTGTCAGCAGGTTTCAATGTGACATTCATTTCTATATAGCACAAATTATGACATTTGACAAAGTGTGTGGTAGTGCTTACCAGCTTTCCATTGAGGAGAAACAGCATAATTAAAAGCTGTCTGGTTGCTTTTTGCTTTATTTTTTGGAGCTGTTTTCATTTATTGGTGAAGGTGGCTCTCACACCAGCATGTCTTGTTTTGATATTAAGTGCTGGACAAAAACAGGGATGCAACTCCAGACATTGAAAACTAGTGTATTAAGATGTTAAGTGACAGTTAGCCCTAACCACTTTCAGCATGTTTGAGGCATATTAAACTTCTATGCCCTGAAGGTTCCAAAAACTTTTGAGCTCTGGGCCGAGACATGTTAACAGGTAACAGATTTCCCAAAAGCTAAGAGAAACATGTTTCAACCCCACTGCTCATGTTCATCCCTTTGAACTCATCAGAGGGAGATTCCCAGGGGATGAAGCAGTCAAAAATAATTTCCTAAACAAAAATAAAAAATGCCATATGCCAAAAGCAGACATAGTAAACAATGTAATCAGCCAAAACAAGAGCTTCAGCGAAATGCATATCATTTGCATGTACCCAAAATAGGTGCATGAATGGAGCTTAGTACTCTCATATACAAGGGCTGTGGTGTTAATTTCTTGTCTTCACAGCACCACTAGCTGCACTGTAAATATTATGGGTTGCAGAGAAAAAGTGGCCGCTCCAATGTTGAACCTTTATACAATGTTCTTGCATAAATGCATGTGATTCATGGTGTAATGGAATGACTACAATGTCATGCTTCTAGATTATCAACAGAAGAACTCAATAATTTTGGAATGTCTTTACACAATTTAACAACAAGCCAACCTCCATTCAAGAGAATACATGGGAGTCAGGATGTAGCCTCCTAGCTCAGGTGCTTTGTTGAGCTGCACACATGTACAGAGTGAAAAGGAATGAAAAGGCCTAAACAGAGTGGATGACAACTCATCGCAACAGAACTGTGATTGATACTGAGATCAAAATGGCTGACTTCCTGTGAAGGTCAAAGGGGCATATAGCATTATTAATATGGAGTTGTCAAGATAAAAGGAATCTAATTCATGTATAACTAACGGCAGAACAATTGAGGTTGCTGAGAAACTGTAAATATTAAGGATGTAACGATACCAAAAACTCATGGTACGGTAATACCGCAATAAAAAGACCACAATATGATATTTATCGCGATATTAAAAAATGAAGAAAAATGATGACTTGAAAAAATGTCCTTTAATAAATAATAAATCAGCATTTTTTATTCGTATAAAATTTGTTTTTCCTTTTAACTTAAAGTGCTTCTGATTTCCTTCTTTAATAAAATAAAATAAAAGTAGCCAGCCATGACCTAAGCATGTGCAAAAATTGGCATGAATTGTCTTTGGCAATGAATGATTGAACTATGCATGTACAATTGCAAAACAAAAACAATACAATTTTCGACAAGGAGAGATAGTAGAACGCAGCTATACTAGCGAAATAACCATGTAATATCCTGGTAGATACCGTCACAGTCCCACGACAGTATCAAGACTTTTTTTATCATGATATTGCGAAATTCGATATATTGTTACCTGCCTAGTAAATATAGTTTAATTGTACAAAAAACAATTAATAAAATACAATGCAAAGTGTATCTAGTAAAGTTCTGTGAAAAACAGTACACACAGGGCCAAACTGATAAATTCCAAACATGTGTCAGCTCTGTGCTGTGATAATTATTACAGGCTTCAATAAAGACACAGGTGCTGTACATAGGTGTAATACAGCATAAGTATGTATATACAGGGGTGTTATTTATATAATATACCCATTTCTCAAAGACTGCACACACATCTACAGAGTTACCCAGTTAATACTTTTTCATTGTGTATTTCCAGGTTGCCATGGTGCTAATGCTGTAGATAGCAAGCATTTATTTTAAGGATATTAAACACATTATGAAGAAATACAATTAAAAATTGTTTTACTGCTCATTTAAAAAAAATCAAAGCCTCACTTACATGCTAAGTGATTTTTAGTAAAACTGACAATTATGAAACAAGCAAGCACAATATTCCCTAAAATAATTTTGATAACCTGATATAATTATGTATAATTAATTAAAATAGCAGGAAGATATTAGCTTCATATTTTAATGGCCTGAGGGGTAAAATGCACAGAACCTCTGTACTTTGTTGGTTCCTTTCTAGTCTCTTCTGCATGCACGTAGGACTAATAAGCATGTTAGAGTAGCCAAATTAATCTATAACAACGGCTGAGTCATACATTCATTAATAAATGTGTCTTGCAATCTGTTCCTCCATATTTTAGATGACAGAGAGTATATAATACCATGTTCACAGAAAGTAAACAAACAGCATTTAAATGATAGACTAATTGTGCATGGTTATCAAATGCGTTGAATTCATTCAAATGTAAAATTAAATATATGTCAAGTAGAAACCCAGTTTTCTGTGTTTATTTTCACTGGACTTTGCCTGTCTAGCTATCAAAAATTTTGTTGTTACATACACTGACTACTGTAGCACAGCTTATTCAACCTTTTCTTGGGTGGACAGGTTGCAGAGAGAAAACAGACTTCAGTGTCAAGTCAGAATGCGTGTATCTTGGAAAACAATGAGACACACTCTCCAGCAACACGCCCTTATTTTGCACAAACTCATCCATAAATGTACATTTCCCACATAAGAACCTAAGCAGCCTGTGTCTGAATGTGTGTAATAGTAACAGAGGCATGCAACTCTCTGCAGAGGCACTTAAGAGGGGTTTATGTGTACATATCTCAATTCTGAACCAGCCTCTTAATAAATATGCTGAATGAATGGTTCATATTGAAACAGTTAATAACTTGATGGTCACAGGAGGTAAATGTTTAAAGATTTTTAAGATTTACAGTACATTTTAATTGTTGACATTTATTTTTCTATTACTATTAATGTTAAAACCAGAAATTATTTTAAATTATGTTATTTTACTTATAATATCAGTCTTTAAAATTAGACTTTTATTACTCATTTAGGACCTGCTCAGCATTGGATGGGTAACGATTTTAAATCAAGTCACTTATAGCCAGGAATCTGTTTATAATCTGTTTTCTGTTCATACCCTGATTAACAGTATAAATAGGCCATTAAAATAAAATAAGACTAAGGGTGAAATAGACTAGAGATGTACAAAATTGTTTCACTGAGGAGAATGTCCACATTCCTCAATTAAATTGATGAAAATTCATTAGAGTGGCTGTTTTCTAGTTCCCATTACTCTGCCATTTTAAAAAACACTCTTGATATTCAATTAAAATTTTGAAATTTCACAATAACACTGATACTAGATATGTTTACGATGCAATTTAACATTGCAATGTAAAGTGTAGGCCTCATATTGAGTAGACTTTTATTTACAGTATGTAATTAACTATGTAAACTATGTAACTATGTAATTATGTAAATACTATATGACTACAGCAAGTTTCATACTGTTGTATACTGCAACTGATGTAATTACCTGATTGAATAGCGTCGATTTGTAGGGATAAGGCTAAGGGACTAGAGCTGAGGTTGTGGTTGCCTACAGAATTAGGGGAATGTGAGGGTTATTCGGATATCCTGTGTAATAAAATAAATTCTGTCCTGCCCCAGCCCCACAGGCATGAATCTACAGGAGGTGCATGCAATGTAGTTACACATCAGTTACTCAGTAGTTACAATGCAATTGCATATGCAAAATGTTTATTTAATATAGAGTTGTTAATAATTACGGCAATAAAAGTTTGAAGGGGTGTTCCAGAATCCCTTTGAGTCCATGGGATTTCAAAGGATTACTTAAAGTTTGAAATGTTCTGGTATTTTTCTCTGCACTGCTGATAATACAAAAAATTACCTTATTCAACATGTTGCACAGCACCACTAAATCAGGTTTTGCCAACCTGATAACTATCTTGTATCCTGGATTACTATCTTGTATCTGGTGCCTGCTTTCAGGTTTTTATTTTGTTCTGTGAGATAGTGTTTGTCTTCCAAACCATATCTCCCCAGGACTCAAATTACATGGATTCTCTCACACTACACCTGTGTATAGTGTTACTGGGAAAAAATAAACAGGCAGCAGTGACTGTGGCCAGCAGGGATAGTGACAATCATAGTCATTGAAATAATTCTGATTTGATTTGTCTCCTGACAGCTGTTCAAGCAGAAAAAAGAATGATTACCATTAGCTGAGATTAATGCCTATGACCCCCCTTTAACACTTTACATTTGGGGGTCCTATGTAAGCACAATAAGCAGTTATTAATTCTTAATAATACTGCAAGTAGCTATATTATTCTTAATAAAGCCCAATCAATGTTTCACAGATGTTATTGGGGAATTTAGTTTTATTAAATCATATACCAATATTTTATTAGGCTGCTATAATCATCCCAGGAAATCTAAATTTGTGTGTGATCAGGGCTGTCTCTTAATTCACAAAATGACTGTTCATTGATTTGACCCACAAGGGCCCTCAAAGTGCACATAGAGTGGTCTAATGACAGCACAACATACAGTTGAAAATATATCTAGGGCTAGATGGTACATAGCTTTTATGTAGCCTCTTTAGGCAGGCTATGGCCCATTACATTTTCAGTGCTGTGATAATTTAGCTAGAAACAAATTCATGTCTCCCCTTCCAAAATTTCACTTCAGTGACAAATTGTATTGATTGGGTTTTGTCAGGTTACTTGAAACAAATTTATTGTTATTTGAAACAAAGTGTCATTGCAAATTGCATGTCCACATGGATGGTCAATTGAACTGCTATGATCAAGCAGAAGAGGCGACCTCAAGCAGAAAAAGCAAAGTTAGCAGTGTAGTATAGTGGTAAGGAGCTGGGCTTATAATCAAAAGGCTGCTGGTTCCATTTCCCACTGTGGCACGGCCACTCTTGGGCAAGGTACTTAACCCACAGTTGCCTCAGTAAATATCCAGCCATATAAATGGATACCATGTGAAACTGTAACCTATATAAGTCGCTCTGGGTAAGAATGTCTGCTAGAATGACAATAATGTAAATGTAATCTCTTCGGTACTTTTCAGATGTTGTTTTTGAAGCAGCCCATCTGCAGCCCCAGCACTGCATTTCAGTATATATGTTATATTGAGATACTTTGTGCAACATTCACTGAATATGAAAGTTGACTGTTCAACAAATTCAGCCTTTTTGTCATCTGAAAATATAACCTACTGTACCAAGGTTATCAAACCAAGCAAAGTTCTGCAAACAGAAACAGATTATAAAGCAGTCTCATAGTAAAGTTTGCTTTTCTGCTATTTATATATGTACTGTAACTGTAGCCACACTTTAGTAATTGTTACAGCCAAAAAGGCATTCCACTGGAACATTGGGTTTTTGAGAGAGGACAAACCCTCAAATCAATGTGCCACAAGCAGGTGTAACTGATAGCAGTGGGAGCAAGAGCTGGAGGGTGGTTATAACAAATATCCTGCTGCCTCTTATCCAAATATCCAATATTCAACTTTTCAAAGTCAAATTCTTATAATTCTTCTGTTGACATTATTGAATTTGATATCAATAATGAAAGTAAATAAAGGTTTCAAGATCAATATAATAAAAGTAAATGATGATGAATCCGCTTTACTTTTGTACGTATTACAGTACAGTCTTAAAAATACTTTGTCATTTTCTTTAAGACTTCTGTTAGTAATTCTACTAATTATGCTTATCGCTGTCTTTGTTATTACAATTTACTGTACAAGGTTTGTCTTTCCTGAAATATAATAGGACATCCTATTATGATACCAAAATGACAGTGCTGGCATCACAGAACCACTGATTGTGAAGCATGCAAGTGGTCTTCTGTTTGTAACATACAATTCAAATCTGAAGTGGTATGATTGAAGGATGCATGGTTATTTCCTGAATCATTACTGATCAGTAAATTGCATTTTGCAATAAATGGCATAAAATGCACAGAAATCAGTCCACATGATTGTATATATACAGGAGGTGAGTGATATTACTTTTTTCATCATGCAGTTACTTACTATACTCATACTTACTGAGCATATACCCTTCTGCAGGGACTTCAAGGAAGTACTTACAGTACATTTGCTTGCTGAAGAGCTCCTAATTTATTTATCCATGTCCTCTATTAGGCCTCACTGAAGCTGTGAGCCTGATAACAATCTCCACATATTTAGACTCATTTAGTGCCTCATTTTAACTGACACTTTATGAATCTCAAAACCTTTAAATAATTCAGCTTATATAAAGTCTCCCTGTATTTATATTATACTGATCAAGTTCCTCATCTCCCTGTGGGTATGCCAGTGTGAATATGTGAAAATGTAATTGCATATCAACCATGCAGATTTTTCTTTTTTAATTTGACAAGATGTGCTCAGCAATGGGGAAATGAACACATTTGTTACTTTTGTATAGAAATTGTTACTGCATGTCGCTCAGGCAGAGTAAAATGGTTGCCTTTGTCAAAGATCTATGTAAATTCATCTAAGCTGGCTTTTCTTGTAGTTCTCTGAATATTGTTGCTAAGTGGCCAGAGAGGAGATGACCAAGATTTATGCTTGTTTTTTCTCATTTTTCAAAAAACATGGTTTCTCATTGAGGAACCTGGTGAAAATGTGACTTGTACCATAATGTAATTTACACAGAGCTGACTACTGTTCAGGACCAATGTACAATGAGGACATGATAACTTGTTTTCCATGAATGCACTTTTCTAGAAACATGATTTCAGTGAAATATCAATGAAATCTGAGTGTTTCTTGTCCTATAATTAAACCTTAGCAAAGGATTTGAAAGCCTTGGTGATTTTCCTGTCTTTTGCAAGCCTTTTGTCAGTGCTGTTTGGGTGAGTTGAATCTCCGATGTCAGTAGGCTTTAGTCATGTGAGCAACCAAAAATAATTTAAAAAATATCCTTGTGGCTACTCTGAAGAATCTAAAATACAAGATAGTTTTGATTTGTTTGATGCTTTTATGGTCACTACATCATTCCATTTGTGTTATTTCATAGATTGATCATGTCTTTATTATTCAAAAATGTGGGAAATGGCAAAAATAAGGAAAAACCCTTCTATGAGTAGGTGTGTACAAACTTTTAGCTGGTACTGTAGCCCGTGGAACTATGCAGAAACAGTGTAACTGGAAAATAAAGGTTCTTCCTGTTGTTTTTTTCCTACACAGAGAAGAGAAGAAAGGGGCTATAACAATCACACAGCCACCCAGTCAGAACATATAAACACTTTGGGATTCAGTATCCTCTCTTTCTGCTATATGGTAACTGGGACTTCACAGTTGGAGTCTCAGTTTCACAATGAGGCCAATGTTTATGCACATAATATCAAAATGATACTCTAAAAACACAGTTGAATGACCTTAAACTAAGGTGGTTTTATATGGCTCATAAAATCATATGACTGGAGATCAGAAATCATAATAAAAAAGAAATGCAAAAAAAGGAAATTTATTTGACAGGTGATTTTTAAAGTGTTTTTTTCAGCATTCTATGGTATGGCATTCTATTCTAGTTTAAAGTGACTTCCTCCTTATGTTTAACACACAGATAACTTGATATTTTTCTACACATTTTTGTAGCTCTTGCGTCGTCATAAATGCAGAGGTGCATGCCAACATGTGTCAACAGTTTAAACTCTGAACAAATTATTAGTATGCACAATAATCTCAGAACAAATTATTAGTACGCACAATTTAATCATTCTAAATCACAAGCTACAATGATGTGAACATGCTGGATTACTAGCATTGATTTGATGCAAAATGATTGCTGGCATTGATGTGGTGGAAAATCTGACTGACACATAGATAACATGACAGTAAGCTGTGCACTAAAGTGTTATCTCTGTTAGCAAACATAGCCTATATTACATTACAAAATTGCTTAAATAATTTGCAGATGCTTACTTAACCAAACAATATATCTACTCAGAGCTATACATCAGCCTTTGTGAAGATTCTGGAATAATACCCATTTCTTAATTTTAATGCATTTTTGAGAACCCTGATCCATGGCTCATGACTCATGACTCCAGCTGTGATGTGGTTATCTTTGAGCCATTTAAGACAATGCACCAGTTTTGTTTTCCATACCACCCCACACCCCTTTGTTTGCAATTAAAGTGAAATGAGCAAATATTGAAAAATCATTTCATATCATTATCCCATTTGTTGCTCTTCTCATTTATACACTTTTATCAAAAGCCCCCTTGAAGTGAATATAAAACATCAACTCAGTCTACAAAAAGCAGCAGCAATTTGAGAGTAAATCACATAGTATCTGTTCAAACATAAAATCAAACAAAAAGCACATAATGTAATACATAGTAATTTCTTTTTCAAACACACCTCAAGGTCATTTGTTGGAAGTCTCTTTGTCAGCTGAAGCTGTGTGTGGGTCTAATTTAACCCTTAGAAGACCAACACATTCTTCATGTCAGTGGGGTTTAGCAGTTAGTCAGTGATTTTTTGGTGGTTTAAGGACATCTATTTGACCCTCATTCATGTCCTCTGCATTGTGTGCACAGTAGTTTAACATGCTTGTATTTTTATTGCTGATGCTGGCACTGAGAAATTGAACCACTTCCTTCTTGCAAGACTCCTTTCCTCTTTTTCAAGAATGCCAGCAGTCCTCTTGGAAACAACTCAAACGTAAGTGGTTGTGAAAAAAACATGATAAAAATGCATAGTAAATAATTCTTTTTACAAGCCATTGGACATCAGGTTTACGACACTCAGCTGTCATTCCAACACAGAAGGTCCAAAGGAGAATGACAAATATCAGGGCAGCTAACGGACAGCTGCCATAAAAAAAAAAAAAAAAAAAGGGGAGGGAGTGTGGGTCTGGTTTAAATTTATTGCTGCTAAGACCTTGTAAACAGAGCTGTGGTTCACTCTTCAGAGTCACCATGAGTCATCTGGTGCGACGAGGAGCTGTGCTATCACAAGCCACCCATTTGTTTTCATTCAGCAGAGTGTATGCTCCAAGGTTTTCAGTAGAGAAAACTGATGAACGTCATCCTCTACTACTGAAGAAAATACAATGTGTCTTAAGAATACATTCCAAAACACTGAGGTGCAAAGTGGATCAGTTTTCCAAGTGCATAGCACAACCAGACTTGGTTGTGAAGGAGGTACATTACTGCTTTTTACATTGTGCATAATCTGACTGACATAATCATTAGAAAATAAACAAGATTTTTTTTCAAATGCTTACTTATAATAAATGCAATAAGCTTGTTCGGTAAATGTGGCATGATTTACCCAACAAAATAAGACACCTCCTCCCAGGTGCTTGTTTCATAAAAAAGAGATGAAGAACAAAATTAACTTCCAAATGTGTACTGCCTCCCAGGCTAAATTATATAAATTGCCTTGGCCTTAAATTAATTTTAAGGGGAGAGGTCCATGTATATGATTACATACAAAACATTAATACCATAAGTACATTAACTATACAAAAAGACTTAACACTAGGGTCAGTGGTCATTGGAGGCAACTCGTGACTCTGCTGGAGAGTAGAAATGGTGGTAATGATCAAGGAATGATTTTCTTAATGATGGCACTTGCTAGAGCAGCGTTTCTCAAACCTCTCCTGGAGAACCACTTGTCCTGCATGTTTTAGATCTCTCCCTGCTCCAACACAGCTGATTCAAATGATCAGTTTGTTGTTAAGCAGCTTCTGGAGTTCATAACGAGTTCATCATTTGAATCAGCTGTGTTGGAGCAGGGAGAGATCTAAAACATGCAGGACAAGTGGTACTCCAGGAGAGGTTTGAGAAACGCTGTGCTAGAGGATTGCTTTGTTAAGTGACACTACAGTGAATGTCTCTAGAAAACTTGTGGAAATTCAGGGAAAACTCAGATCAGGTCTGTAAAGAATTTTTTAAATCTTTAAACAATCAATTTGTTCCAAGTTCAGGCTTTTCAGAGGACTCTTGGTACTGTCCTTAATCCTGCAATTGTGTTTTCCCAGTGCAGTTTTAAACAGATCCAGCAAGATTCTGTCCTCAACCTATGTGTGTATTTTTTGATAAATCATCAAAATGTTCTAGTATCCCAATTTATGTATCAGCTGTGCATTGTAGCCAGTTGCAAGACACTTTCTGCCCTTGGGAAAAAATGCCATCTTGGTTGTGCATGACATCTAGTTAGCTAGCTCAATAAACTCCTAACCAAAGATTAATAATGATACTAATATAGCAGTATAACTTCTTTGAGCTGTAAAATATTTTATAACATTTTCCCTATCATGTGTGATTGATCATCATGTTTTATGTCAACTAAGGACAGGCCTCAAGGGTAAAGGGTAGCTATTAATATCTCCAATCTATTCTTGCTGTTCACAGCCATCTGCAACCTATTGTCATCTACCAGTTTAAAATGGACTCCTAGCCAGCTAGTTAGCAAGTTAACTCTGTTTTCAACCAGTGGATTCACTAGATAGCTCATTTGCCATGTACCTATATTGCTGCCCTGTCAGTTGTCAAATTTTATTTTCGGGAGGTTTTCCATTATCTTAATTCATTAATTATGGCACTGACTGTGTAACTGACTTGCTAACTTGCACCAGTTAGTTTGGTAAGTAGGCAGGTTGCTTGGTTTTGCGATTGAAACTTTTAACCCTTTCATGCTTACGGTTACACCGGTGTGATTAGCCATTTAGCGAGTATGCTAAAACCGGTGTGATTAGAACACTGTATTGGAAAAATCTTAGCTAATTTTAGCTTTGAGGAAACAGCGATTTAACATTAAAAAATATAGCAAATGCTAACTGAAAACTATGAGAAGCTTAATGACGCTAATGAAAACATAACGAACCATGTAACATAACTCGCGCGCTACCTAACATAAAAATAAGTTACGTGCGACTTACAATGGCTACTCAAACTGCACACAAGGCCAAGTTTCATGAAAAAAAATTGGAAACATTGGGTAGGTTTCCTTTGGAATAGTGCTTGCCAACTATGTGTGAGATAATGAGGCCAAAATTGTTCAGTGTAACTTCATGTTAATGACAGATATAAATTTGAAATGAAGCATTTCTACTGATAAAGAAGAATTTAGCATAGTATGTGAGCTGATTTCATATTTTGTCCACTCATTACTTTGCTCTGATACCAAAATTCAGGGTGGCTGAATCGCTGTGTAGGGCCAGCTACAAGGCAGGGGTGAGGTGTATAACAGAGGGAGTAGGTTGATAACAATGGCTAGTACTCACTGGCCCACACCACCTGCTGTTCCAGACATCACAGTAGGGATTAGGCGAGCAATGCTTTTGACATGAAGTTGATTGAAATTCTATCTGGTGCATGACCCAACCAAATTTATCCTCAGACTTCCTGCCCCTTGCCTTACACCAAAGCCAGGTGGGAGAGGGGCGGCCCGGTCACCTTGGGGTGGTGGGCCATGACAGACGCCCCCACCAACCACGCATCTGTGTGACAGAAGACAGCAGCCAAGCTTATGCATGATATACGAGCATGGCAGTAAATGACGTGCTGGCACTGGGGTAGGGACAAAGGCAATATACCCTGCAGAGCACCAGAAGTCACAAGCGACATTCAATCTCTAGTGTCTCCCTTGTTTTGTCTCAAATTTTACCCTACACACATGCAAAGAGAAAACAAAGCAAATGAACTTTGCAATAATACTGGCAGTGGAGGGTACTTAGAGAGGTCACAAGGGCCTATTTATGGTGATAAGGTAATAAATGAATAATACATTGCTTCTAAGTGTGAGTCAATTGTGAAGTGGTTAGTAAACAAGTATAGTTAGCAAGCATAATCTATTTTTGAGCAAAGAACCTCAGGGTGTAAAGTGTGAAATTATTTTGTCATTATTATTAAGTGATTTCATTTTTTAATGGACACACTTGTATGTTCATATTTGTTATTGAAGAATTGTTGAATTAACATCAGATTATTAGATTGATATTTACATACAGTTATACAGTTTAGTCACTTCTTAACAAAAGAGGTGCGCCAACAACCAAAATGAAAATCTTATTACATATTTGTAGAAAACCTATCATCTATCTATTAGCTGCTCAAAATGTCATAGGCTTAATAAGTATAACCTATGCATTAAATTCTATTAGTATAAACAGGCATATAGTATAAAGTTTGGCCTTTTTGGAAAAACATAAACCAAGTGAAAATGCTTGGTTTGATGTACCAAGCACTTAGCACATACAACAACCTCTTAGTGTGTGTTTTTTGTGTCTAACACCTTCCCCATGTTTAAGAGCTAAAAGTTAACATCAAATTAGATACTGTACCTAAATGATAAAGATGCAAGTACCAATGGCTTTTACATTTACATTTTACATTTATTCATTTGGCAGACGCTTTTATCCAAAGCGACTTACAAGTGAGGAACAATACAACACAAGCAAAAAACCATACAGAGTCAACAATATTAGAAGTATTGCATGACAAAGTTCCAAAGGTTGGCCAGGTGGGGTACCAACTAGCAGGTAAAGCTAGCGAGTGCGTTAAGCCATTACAACCAAACCATTACAACCAAACCTTTATGTTTAAACCATTGCAACCAAACCATTACACCAACTCAATATGTTAAACTATTACAGCCACACCATTACACCAAATCAATACGTTAGACTGTTACAGCCAAACCATTACACTTTTTTTATATAGTTTAATAGGAGAAAGGGGGAGGTGTTTCAGGTTCTCAGGTGAGAGCGGAAGAGCTGTGTCTTCAGATGTTTCTTGAATACAGAGAGGGACTCAGCAAAATGGATGAGGTGTGGAAGTTCATTCCACCAATGGGGGACAACAGCGGAGAAAGTCCTGAATAGTGATTTAACGCCATGGTGCAACGGGACCACCAGGCGCCGTTCGGTGGCAGAGCATGGCAGTCGGGAGGGAACATAGGGTTGCAGCAGTGAGTTCAGGTTCTTAGGTGCAGTTTTGTTGGTCACCCTGTACGCGAGCATCAAGGCCTTGAACATGATCCGGGCAGCTACAGGGAGCCAGTGGAGTGAGACTAAGAGGGATGTAACCCTTTTTGGTTGGTTGAAAACCAGACGTGCGGCTGCATTCTGTATCAACTGCAGAGGTTTGATAGTGCAGGCAGGTAGGCCGACCAAAAGAGCATTGCAGTAGTCCAGTCTTGAGATGACCAGTGCCTGGACAAAGAGCTGTGCAGCATGCTCTGATAGGTAGGTTATTTTTTCAGTGCAAAACTTTATGTGCTTTTTTAAGTGGGGAGGCTTTGGAAGTTGGTTAGTACCATGTCAGGGTTATTTTACCAGGCACTTGACTGCACTATGGAAATTTTGGGTTGCAGTCTCACACAACTTTAGTAATAAATCTCCTTTGAATGAAATTTCTTTCAAGGAAAGGGGCCACTGGTCTGTGATATTTGCTCCCCATACAGAAGATAATCCCTTTCACAGATTGTGCATCACTTCTTATTCTGCACAGGATGAGGGTGGGAGATTGTTAGTTATGCAGGCACAGGCTTGGAATGAACACCAGAGATGATTTCTCCACTTGAAAGAAATCGGAAGTTATAAAAAAAACTCTTTTAAGGATTAAAATTTAATGCATTCTGGCTGAACCAGCATCTCTTCCACATTGTTTGATTTCAAGGCTTTCTCTTCTTTCTTTCAATTGTCAGGACCAAGGGAATGTGTTCACATTAACATCCAATCACAAAACTTCAGGTATCATGAGGTAAGGAGGGAGGTAACCTTTAGGTCCTAAACATGCACATTGCCTGTCATATTTATTTATGCATGAAGCCCATTTATTCACAATGCTAATGAATTAATGGTGAGCTCAAAATAAAAAATGAAATGATATGCAAGCACCAGTATGTACTGTAGGCTAGTATTAGTACTAGCCAGAGCATTTTGTCAGGAAATGGAAAAAGACCAACACCAAAAAGTCACTAGGAGTCCACAACTTTCTTGTGAGCTTAGAAATGTTTAGTTTTTGTATGGTGGTGATTTCATTTTTTAGAGTGAAACCTACAGCAAGTCATCCATTTTGGTTTGTGACCATGATCTCTCCTTTGTTTTGTCAGGTTTAATTTTTAACCTTTTGCACAATTATTAAACAATGAAATTGTTACCCTACCAATGGACAGATATTTAAGTCATAGTGTTTTAAAGTACACATCACCCTTTAAAACACTTAACACACTTCCTGACAAAAATAAGAAAACTGTCTGCATAATTTTCACAAATATTATGAAAGAAAGATCATTTAGCTCATTTAGTTTAGCATTATTTCAGTGCTTCACTGGGAAAGACTATTTTCCACAGTCTACACAAGTGAACCTTGTGTGACACTGGGAAAATGGATACAATTAACAGTGACATCATAAGCAGAGCTTGTTTCAGCATATAGAATAACGCATGCATGGCTGCTATAAATTCCAGCACTTGTAAAATAATTGAAAGAATGAACTGACCCTGAATCTACCCAGGCAAACAAGGGACAAAATGTGCTAATATGTTACCGGCATGCTTGACAGAGTTCAATAAAGGCATTCAGGCCAGAGGTGGACTACAGGGCCTGGGCAGAATAACTAGAGCACCATACCATTGACAATAATTCAGGACACAAGGCAGCTTAGACAGAAAAAATATGAAAATTCATGGCTCACAATAGTTTGCCACAATATTATGTAGGGTGACCACTTTTCTGTTTTTCTCACCCGTTTCAATGCATTTCCCTTTTTTAAACAATGTTTCTGAAATGCTGTTTTAAAACACTTTCTCACATCTATCATCATTAGAACATATTTAAATAAGATAACTAAACATCCACAAGTAATTCAAACCCATTGTATTTATTAAACTAACGGTCAGCCTAATATTAAAGACTCATTAACAAATTATTGCTTTCTACTTGGTCATTCCTCTTGTTTGCCAGGCCTCTTCTCACCACGGCTTTGCCGCAATATGAACCATTCTTCACCTTGTGGTTTAGTTATTAAATATCTGGAAAAATAAGATGCACCAAGGAACAATTGCATCAGATAACAGATGACAAATCATAACTTTTTGTTTCGATTTTCCACAGCACTCCATAGGCTTGACACCATGCCATCAGCCGTCTTATTTGGTTTGTGTCATTGTTTACTTCTGCCCAGTTGTATCCTCAAAAACAAATCTACAAACCCACCTAACAAAATGGCTTTTATATGCAATTCTGCTATTAACACACAATGTGGAAGCTGTGGCCATCATAAGGTAATTGTTTCAGAAAACCTATGATTTGGGAGTAGTGAGAGCTGATGAAGGGGTTTATTATAACAAGCACAAGCAAGCTCAAATACAGATAATTAATTCATGCTTCCTGCTCATTGGAGATAAGTGTCAGTTAATATGTATGACACCTATCCCCAATGATTTAACTGTTTAAACTGTTTTCTGTTTAATTTAAAACAAGCTGTGTAAATCATAGGACCATGGAAACCAGTTAATTCTGTTCTTCCCAATTTCACTCTGAAATATCCCATTTCTTCATGAACTGAAATTGTTTCAAAATGTGAATTCCACAATTCTATCTGTGATTCTGCTATCATGAAAACAGGAATCTACATACGGCTATGCAATCTAAGACATAAAATTAGCATTAGCATGACAAAATCTGGCAAGTCTGCTACCTCATAAAGCCCTGAACAAAATCTGTGCCAAAACCACACCATAGTCAATAGCCCTCCAGTCCTGTTTTAATGTTTTTTTTTCATTTCTGCTATAATTATGTTAAGCTATCCTATTTAATTAAAGGAAAAATTGAAACACTGACTTCAATACACAGAATGAAAGAAGATGCTTGAATTACAATACTTTTTTCATAATATGCTCTGCAAAGGGATTATTAAAACAATCATATTATTATACATTGTTATTATTTACTGATTTTCTATGTAAGAATCTCTGCAATTATACTTAAATAATTCAGGTCATTTGACAAATGTTAATTTTTCAAATGCTGAAGCCTTTGTCACATAATACTGCACCCACATATTTAAGGGGGTGTTATGAGTGAATGTTTCCAGACAGTGTTGGTTTCTACCTCACTGGCCTTTTTAGTATCCACACAGTCTGCATAGATACAGGGAGGGAGAGCTGTAACGGAGGGGAAGCTGATGCATGAATGACCAGAATCAGTCAGTGTGAGGGTTTATCCACAGGACAATTTATACAAACATGACTCCTTCAGAGTGGTGAGCACAGATGGCTACCATTGATAACACTGTAGTTATCGTTGCCCACAGTGGAAGCCACCCAGGGCACAGAGAACAGAGCAGACAATGTTTCAGTGAACACACAGCTTAACCCATTCAAGTCAGAGCTTAGCTGATTTAGTTAACTAGTTGGATTCAAGTCAAAATTAGTTGTAACTCACAAAAGGCTGAACAATGGATATTTATGTAATAAACAACAACCTATCAACTAACACCACAGGTACATCTCCACCTACAACTGAAACAACCACTGGGTTCACAGCATAATGCTGTAAATGTAACTCTAATCAACCAGCTACAGCTTCATGGGTCTCTATTAATAACACACAATTAGAAGGGGGTAAAACTTGTCCTTGCTTTCTAACCCCCTCACTTCCAGTAAGTGAATGTCCTATTGGCACCCCTATTAACATGAGGTTGTGAAAGGGGATCATGGCATGAATAAATATGTCTCTCTCTGCCTCTGCCATCTCATTTATGACAGAGAGTGGAGCTTCACTCCTCAAGTCACACAGCAGTCACCAGCTGGAGTGCCACAGGGATGGTCATCTCTGTGCTGCATGCATCAGGCACAAGCACCCGCAGGAGGGGACTAAAAAAAGAAGACATAGGTTGATATACTGCCTGACTCCTGTCATAAAAACACTTTCAGGCAGTATTATGTCATGCACAAAGCCTTTGTTAAGTGGTATACAAAGGTATGGTATGTAGATTGTTGTCTTGTTTCTCCACTACTGGGAATGAATTCTGACAGAAGAGAGCAGGAATAGGCCTGGAATTGAATTTCCATGGCAGACACAAAAGATGCATGTGCTTATGGGATATGTATCTGGGGAGGATGAACAGCTGTGTACACCTATGAGGAAAGTTATCTCTCACAGGCTGAAAGCTCTTGAATAAATGGCCCTGCTGCAATTCATGTCTCTCTCTCACTATGTATATATATGGGGACTTTGTGTGACTAGGTGTTTTTTCACACGTGCTTGCAACTGTTTGTATAATGTGTAATTAGGAAAATGTGTGCACTTATTCATTTTCTTCACACATACAGATGCATAGGGCATTAACAAGGGTCTTCCCCTTGTTGTACTGTACCCTTACTGTTATGTGTGTGTGTGTGTGTGTGTGTGTGTGTGTGTGTGTGTGTGTGTGTGTGTGCAAGATCCTCTTTGGGAAAGAGAGAGCTAAATTTGGCAGGTCACAGAGGGTAACATGGTTTGAAATTATAAAATCACAACACATAATTAATATGCTCATTCTTTAATTTAACTGCTAACATCATGCATTTCTCTGTGTTTAACAATGGAGTGACTTGCAGCCAATAAGTGGTGACTATTTTTTAATTGCCAGATTTTTTAGCATTCAGTATTCATTCTCTCCAATGCACATCAGGTTATAGTACTTACAGTATGATACAATACATTCAGCTAGTAAATAAATTTTAATATCAATCACTTAAAGTGACAAAAACCCTCAGGGAAATTCTTTATTTTGTTTACAATGGTCAATTTAACTGGTCAAAACCACCTGCTTGGGAATCCAAACACATTGGTAAATGTAATTCTATGAAAGGAGAAATAACAGTTCATCAAAAAACACTTGAGAAATTTTTAACCTTGCAGTAATGCACCCCATGACTAATATACATTCAACCTCTACCTGCAAACAATATCAAAGAAAATGAAACAATAATCATCATCAGAAGCAGCACTACTATTATTGCTGTTGTTGCTGCAATCATTGTTGTTAGATAGAATGAAAGATTATTATTTAACAGTCCATTCAAGAAAAATCTCACCATACAAGCCATGTATTCATCACAGTTCTGTGCATTTTGAAATTGTTTCTTATAGTAAGAATGCCTTGCATTTTGGGACACAGCTCAGATGTGATTGCATCTAGTGACTGTTCTTGAGTGTTTCAAATGGTACTCTTCAAAAACCAGTACCAGCCCTGTGATTTCAGGAGGTCATTACTCTTCACATGGACTACTCACAAGGCTCATGACTACTCACCAGATCATGCACAGCATGCCACATAATTCAAGATTAATGCACAGCTAAACACATTTTCTGTCATTTCCGCTGTCCTTACCCTGGACTACCCTAACTGTAAAATCAAAGAGCATCACTGTGTAGATGCTCCTAATGGCTCTTATGGAGTAGATAACAGAGTACTCTTTCCTTTATTTCCTTTTACGAAAGATTTTTTAATGAATTACAGTGCTTCAAACACCCATAGAGGGAGCAAGCTGCAAGGTAAAGTCTGACAATAAGAGCCACAGCTCTCATGACAGTTTAACTGCCTCAGGAGATTATGTCTACACTTATTGGTGCAACTGAATGAAGTATGTACATATAGTGTATTAATTGCGTAAAAAGGTCCAGCAACATTGCTGCGCTCTGCAGTTATAACTTTCTGTCTTTCTGTACTTTCTCATGACTTCAACAGAGCAAAGGTCTTTTAACCCCAATAACCATAATGCATGTGAAATGAGATTTAATATATTCTACTGTCATGGAAAAGTCTGTAACATAGCTGACTACCCTTGTGGAATGACGAGAGCAGCTTTGCTAATATAGCCTTTCACTGTGCACCTCAGAGAAGTTTCATGTTAAATCTTTAACGATCATTGAGGGGAAAATGTTTTATTTCCCTCATTAGAGCACAGTGGGGGAGCGGGAAGCTCTAATGTCCTGAGTTGGACCAACGAGCTCCCTGAGTCACATGAAAGTGGCACCATGACTGACTTTGCCCAACATTTAAATCCTGCCACTAAGGAGAGTTATATGATGATTTGGGAAGATTAAACATTTTTCATGTTTGTGCAGAATACAGTATGTAACTAAGGCTTGCTTAACTACAGTAGACCTGTGACTCACATACATCAGCAAAAACATCAACAACAACAACCAGCCTATTTACAGCATCTCCACAACATCTTCTCTTGGAGGAACAGCATTGTTCAGTGGCAGACACCTCTTTTACTATTTAATATAGTTGATTAAATAATCCATACAGGAAGCTGCTGTGAAAATAGGGGACAGTAACAGATTGAAAATTGTGACACTTGGCAAGGCCATGAAAGGTTTTTTGGCATAGCACTGAAGGTGAAGGGAAGGACAGGACAGGCACACAGTTTGTGATAAGGGCAGACAGATACAATTTTATGTTCTTAAAATGGTTTCTTCTTTAAGGGCTCTGCACTTCAGGTTAGCAGCCAACCAATCTCACATTCATTCACATCAGAAGTATGCTTTCATGATTTCTCTGGTTTGTGCTTATGCTATTTTCTTCACATCAACAAGGCCATGCCTGCTTTTGGATCATGCCTGAATTGTTTGTGCATCCACGACTAGATGAATACACTTCAAATCCTGTTAAGAAAATCCAACTCGTTGACGGTCAAGTATTGCTAGTTGTCAAAGAAGAAAGCATTTTTAAATACATTACAATCATGGTTTTCTCTCTTTTGTAGTAAATTTGACATTTTTTGTACCAGATTGTGTATATTCAGTGAACGCAAGCTGGTTCACCTATTTCAAAGGCATCTGAATTGTACACAGAAAATGTCCAGTTGCTCCAAATTCTTATTCCATATGTCACACCAATTGTTTTAGCACTTAAGTATTTTTAAGCATGAAATGGTATCTGATAAAGGTAACTGTTTATTGCTTCATTTTTTTAAAGCTGCACAAGAACAATATTTAGCAATTCATGAACACAAACTGCCTGAAGGATCTACTGCTGCAGAACACATAATCTGGGGCAGCTGAAAGATGTAGATGCAAAAACATTCCCGTTCATGAAGCATCCAACATGAAGAGCCCCCAGATTGTTCTCAATTCATGCATAAGGTTTACTAAACCATTTGAAGAAGACTAATAGGGGCTGTTACATTGTATGGGAGCCACAGAGGAAAATTCACTATTAAATGTCACAATCGGCACATTCCTTATGTTTCCTATCAGTGTTTAAGAATCAGATAGTTGGTGTTTGTGACAGTTGTTTAACAGTTGTTTGTGAGCTTGATGAAATCATAGTATCCATTAAATACTGACAAATCATGAAACAGTTTTCTAGCTGGCTTGACCACATAGAGACTGAGGAAGGGAAGCAAATATGGATAAATTTGTGATCACACTGGGTGGGAGGGGCAAAGAATAAACAGGTTCAGCAGCAACAGAAGACGGGAATACCTAAACTGGAGCCAAACAAAAAAAAAAGAGGGAGGAGCATAAAACCACAAAATAGCCAGGAGTTGGGCTGTTTGTGGTGAAACAGAATAGGGAGTGCTTCTGCTTCATTTGGTGTGGAGTGGCTTTTCTGGCTGGCATCACTAGTCAAAAGAATGTTTTTAACAAGTCAATCAGCTCCTTTCTTCATCAATTGGCAGCATAGATTGCCATTACCGCCCTGGGCATCTAGATATTAAATGATAGACTCAGTCATCATCAGTGAAGTGTATTAATTACAATTATAAACAATAACAAGTTGATTTCTCATACATACACAATGGATCTGTGCAGGGCAAAAGCCTTCAGTAAGTATACCAAACACAAACGCATAAACAAGACGTTGCAGGTGATTTTCATTCAGGTAGTTTTGCATTGACAAAATCTACAGCACAAACATTAATAAAATCAGTGTGAACTTGTAAAGGGACATGAAACCCTGTTGCTAATCTAAACCCAGTGGTGTGAAATAACATTCTCAATTGTCCTTTGTGCATGACTGTGCACAGAGCTTTCACCTGGGCTGTAAAATCAGCTGGAAACCTCAGCAAGGCTGATGGAGTTTTATTTACATGGATGATATGTTCCTGCATGTAAGACACTTCACAGTCAGTTTGATCACAAGATCAAACTGACTCGAACACAACCTCTAACGGAGCCAGTGAGTATGCTAAAGTCTTGGTGCACACTGAGGAACCAGTGGAGTGGCCTGACATACGTTGGATGAGCCATGAGCTGAAACAGGCTGAAATGCTTTAGCTACAATGCTGTGGGAAGTGCTGTCTGTGGTCCTGACAATGTGTGTTTTCCAGCATTATCTCTGTGGCTGCAAGCTTCTTTCTGCAACCATCCCTCTGTAACATGGCATCTCCAAGGCAGCATGGCAGACAACTTTCCCATCACCCATATCTGGAGGACAGCAGGAAATGTGTTTGCCTGGAGATGGTGAGCTGTGAACTGCAAGTAATTTACTCTGCTGCTGCAAAACAGGACAAGGGTCTCCTTCAGTGACACTCTTTCCCCATTCCCATAACCCCAATTTTACTAAAAACAAAGCTATTACATCATTGTACCAATTTAGACATTGAAGGCTATTACTGCTGTCTGGCAGAGGTACATCCCTTCCCTTAATGCATATCCTAAAATAATGTTCTTTAATTGTGTGAAATCTACATACATTGAATCCTGCTCTGTTTACTCAAAACAGAAAACTTATTTAAATCAGTGAAGTCAGGGGAAAAAAACTTTAATTACATCATGAATATGCTCATTGATGCGTTATTAAACCATTTAAGCTGTAGTTGTACCATTTATTTAAAAAGTGATGTCGTGAGAGTGACAGAGAATCAACTGGTAGCACTTGTGTTGAGCACACATCAAACCGATGCTGTAGCTTGGCTGTGGAATTACGTCCGTTGGTGTGGACTAGGTGATAGGAATCTGGAGTATTAAATCGTTTTGATCAGTCAGAGTTTGTTCATAGCATCATAAAATAGATTTTTTCCATGGAGAAATTTACGGACTTGACTAACCTAAATGATATTCAACTTTAAATTCCACGCCTCTTATTAATGTTTATCTCATGCATATTGCGTCTGAATTGGTCGCTAGCAAACAATACGCTTTATAATCGTATTCAACACTGCATCTTATTTTTAATGGGACAATCCCAGGGTATATAGTATCCCAGTCACAGAGTACCACGTATCTGACACAGAAGCTTTCATTAATTGTAGTCTTCATTAATCTGCCAGACAAACACAACTAGGATGTGGGACTAACCGAAAACAAGGGTGGCGATAGCCAGCAAGAAAGGGATAATTTATAAACCAGTAAAGGAATGGAGAACACAAACCTAGTGGTTCAAATTAATAATAAATTTAAGGATAATAAAAACAGAAACACAGCATACATTACCTTCCGAGCACAGATTCGTTATTTGCACAAAACAATAACTGTTACAATCACTACAAAATGAACCTTAAATTCGACACACGGTGTTGTGCTTTTCCTGCACATGCGTCTCATATGGCACAGAGGAATAAATGACCGCAAGTCGCTGTGACACTCGCCCAAACCATTGGATATCAAATTAAGCACCGGGAGGGTAATGCGCGCTTATACCTAAGCGCTGCGCAGGAGCGTTCCTGATGCGAAAAGCCCTCAGTCTGACAGCACTGTCTATGGACTGCAGAGTTCCGTGATATCGTCCGGAAGCTATGTGAGTGGCAAGTCAGGCAGTTGGTCCAGTACAGGTGACAGACCGAAATATACGTGCATAGTTGGACAGAAGATACGTCTCCGCTCACGGTGAAGAAACAGTATGTATACCCATCGGCAGCGATAATAAAATTCTAAGGTATATTTAAGAAAACGACGCCACGAAACGTAATTCCTGATCTACTTGGATATATTTCTTATTTTCAATGGATATGTACAGGCTAAACTACCTAAATCGCCGGATAAATACTGATAAACGTTTGAATGACTGACGAAAGGAAAGAACAAAACTACACCTGAAGCACAAAGGCTGGGTTGACACATTGGAGTTCCACTATATTTTTACTAACACTCAGAGGAAGAAGAAGAACAGTAGAAGTTATAGAGGATTTACATTTAATTTTAAAAGGACATCAAAGTCGCAGTCATCCGTCCAGATGAAGTATGTTTTAAACGGCTGCTCGCTGACCGTGTTTTCCGGTACAGGCTCAAAGCGTGTTGGGGGTCAATAACTGATCTTGCAGATCTTGCATGTATCTGGAGCTCCTGAGACAAGAAAGAAAAATATATCCAGTTTTCTCTTAACTATTTGGAACACTGTCCTTACGAAGCGGAGGGTTCTCTTACTCCTAAAAAGAGCTTAATGCAGCCCAAAGCTAAGCTTTTCAAAAATATTGGATTTACACGAGTCTTCTCGATGATTAACTAACTTTTTCGCAAAACACATTTAGCTATATATTGCGTGTAAAGTGTTCTGGCAAGTTTGCAATCCGGCAAAAATGCTGGACTGACAAACTAATGATGGCTCATAAATTAATATTTTTGGAGTCAATGAAACATTAATTCCTAAACACAGATTATAAATTGTCTCTCGCCGATGTGCAAAGGAGCAGTTTTTGACAAGACGTTTCTGAGTGTGGCGACAACTTCAGCGACGTGGGTGTGAAATTTAAACGACACCCAGAAAGAAATCGGAAAATGTCTTGTGTCCTTCTCCTGCAGGTGAGTCCGTGCGTGGAAAGGGGCGTCTACTTCCAAACTGTCAGGTTCAGTATGAACTGTTCCCAGAGTTAGCATATTTTGTTTTTGTTATTGCGACGGTCGTTGTTGTTATTCCATCTTCTGGGAAAATTAAAATGTGTTTAAATTTCGACAAGTCTTGGAAATCGTAACGTTACTGTTACTGGTAATTAGTGCTGTTGCCCATGAATTTTTTGTTAATCACATTATTAATCCATGGCATCATTTGTCGTAGATTTCTGGTCCTTATATGTTTGCCAGATTGAACTCAAACCACCTGGCTAGTGTGGGGTTTCTACAGTCTTAATTTTTCCGGATTTTCGTTGTTTACCACAGCATTGTCTATGATCTTCGACTCAACGCATGGTTTTACAGACAGGACTTCAACGCATTGTCTTTGGTCGAGTTTTCCCTGAGCGTTTCTTTTTTACCCAAACCGAGATTTTAAAAAGTATTCAGTTATGTCGAAAAGTATGGTTTGTGTCTAGTGGATATTAGGCTAACACGAGCGTCACAGTCTGACACAGTGATTGTATCTTATCGTTTGAAGATTATCTGCGGATAACCGTCATCAAAAAGCACTATACTTTTTCTCTTACAAATTACTGGTTGGTGAAGCGGCGCTATGGTGGTTAATCCTAAATGTTTTGCTTGCATGTATTTTATTTGGCTACATATTAGACGTTAGTCAGGGGCATGCAATGTCCCCTTTTGAACCTGTATCACCACTGTTTCCTGTACTTGTACCTTTGGGTACACCACGAAGCCAAGTAGGCCAAGATGGAGCCATGTCACTAACATGCAGGCAGACAATTCAGAATATAATACACTTTCACTGTTTCCATGTGCAAATGGATAAAAGACGTCTAAAATAAAATTAGAGCCTTTGATAGTTTAATTGGCTGCACTCGGGAATTTGCCTCCATCACTTTTTTCTTAGACAAAAACGATAAATTGTACCTTCCACTAAAACACACAATTGCTAAAGCAAAGGAACATACAACAGGGAATCAAATGCTTAAAAGTAAGTTTCAGGAAGAGATAATTACACACAGAAAGAGAGAATTACACACAGAAAGGCATGAAGCCTGTTTTTGTTGTTTGGCTTCCATTTGTCTCCTTTTAAAATATATTATTGTGACACAATTTCCTTTTTTTTTTTTTTGCTTTTGTCATTAAAGTCATTTTATTATGCATTGAGGAGATAGTCCTGTGGTTAAAACAGCGGTACAAGGGTAGATAAAACCAACTTCAGTGAAAATAAGTTACTAACAAGAAATATGATAATAAAGTGGCTTCTGGGGTATAAAAGAATTTGAGTATTAAAGCCTTCATCCTAATGAGCAACTGTACTGAAACATTGCTTTACCCTGGCTAATTCTGGCTTAATCCAGAAAAACATCTTTGTCACATTTGTTCACATTTTAAATATGCTCTGTATGTGTGTCAGCACATGATGGATTATTTAGAAAAGTATTATATGTTGCTCAACAATTAAAACAAACGAAGGGTTACTGTCATTTGCCGTAATACACCCTCTTGTCACAAGGCAATGAGGTGGAAGAAGACCTCCTATAACATACTCATCGAGAATACCAATTGCAAATGCTTACAGCTGAGTCTTGATAACCAATGATTTCATTTTCGGATCATTTGGAAGCTGTTTCATTTTGAAGCAGTTGCCAGTATACTGCTCCTGTTTGTTTGTTATGGCAGGGGTTTAGGTTTTATTATTATTATTATTATTATTACTATTATTATTATTCATGACACAGTTTATTCAACAAAATCTAGAATTGTTTGGGTATATAGACACCCATTTGAATTCAGGAATACAACATCACATACTTACAACAGCACAATTAACATACAATGAATTAATCACAACTGAAATTAGAAGAGGTAATTTCTGAAGTGGTGTGTCTGCCTGATATGAACACATTACATCTGCAAATATAAAACCCCCTATGAAATCCAAAAACAAAAATTTGAATAAATCATATCAATCATTATAAAGGTTAATCAAACACCAAATTTAAAGGAGGAATTGATTTTTAAGATGTCACTGGTCCTGAGGAAGCAGTGCTTGTTTCCCTTCATAGCACCTGCAACATTGCATGTATAATCCTTACTAGTACTGCAGCAGTATGTCGGCTGGTCAAACACCAGGTTAGTGCTCATGCTGGCAGTCCTGTTCGAAAGATAAGTTAAAACATTACATTTTGAATCTTGTGTGATCGTTTTTCTCAAACTCAGCACATGCTATGCCATGCATGCTGAGAGTTTCAAAATCACAACGTTATAGTCGAAAATGAAAAACTTCTCAGCTTTCAGGTCCTCACTGTTAGACTCTGGAGAGGACTGTGGGTCCTCATTGATGCAAAAGATACGTGTGCTTGTCTCAAACTGCCTTACTTTTTGTGTTTCTTGAGAATGAAAGATCTCCCGACTGACCTGACTGTCAATGTGGAGTTAAATCTATATCTTGTATTAATCTACTGCATTAGAATATGCAAGTTATTGTACAATTAGATTGATGGGTTTTGTAAAGTGAGTTCCTTCCTCATCATGAGAAGGTGATCTGTGATCCTCTGTACTGTATGCAGTGGCTGGACAAATGTATTAGTTTGTTGAACTTACTTATGCTTGAATGCCTGTAGCATATTGGATGACGAGAGTAGTTGCAGAAAGGCTTGCCAGAGTCAGACTTCTCTGAGCAATGGGACATGAGGGTTCCTTTCAACAGACTTCACATGAAGCAGAGGTTGTAAACATTTCACAATGTCGCTTTCACTGCTGTGTCAAGCTTAAGGCCCAGATTCAATTTAACCACTTCAGTGGTTAAGCCTGGGTGAATGGATCCCATTTAAGTCTACCAAACATTACCTGTGATTTGTAAATGGAAAGGATTTCTTTCTTTGTCTTTTAAGCAAACCTGTCAGCATGTAAAGATTGTTTCACTGTGAGAAAGGGGTCTCAATTACATAACTCTCCTGTGAAATGGTAATTTGAATCAAGATGAAGAGCGTACTCATTTCCAGAGTGCTTTCCCTCTCTAAAAGGCAAACGTAGCTGGTGTAACTGAATGCAGAAAGTTGGCAAGCCTGGACATGCCACACTGAACACAATGCAAAAAAAAACACATTTGTAAGCTTTCTTCATGTGAATACACTAGTGATGTGGAGCAAGAAGGGATAAAGGATAGCACTCTCTATTCCTTTGCAGAAGTTTGATCTGGTCACATTGTCATGTTCATGACTTAATTAACTGAAGGGCTCACTTATTGTAATTTGATAATAATATGGGTAGTGCAGTACCAGACACCTATGCTAGGACAATAGGTATGAGACAGTGGTTAATTGCACTTGATTTGTGCTAGTCACGATTTGTTTTGTCTGGCTTGGAGTTGCACCCCCATTAAAACAAATTCAAACATTAAAAGAAATCTGTTTTCTTTTGGGTAGAGGTGAACTGCATAATTATAAAAGTATTCAGCACAGTTGCTTCTGTGTTTGTTTCCAAATTACTGTAGTTGCATCAAAGCATTTTGTTCATTCTCTAATTAACAATGAATATTAATCCTGTTGGTGCAGAAATACATTAAATGCAACAGCATTGTTAATGATTTCTGGATATCAGTTATCCATAATAGGGCATTGCTGGGTCTACCTCTGAATAGTTGATCTAAAATTCCTGAAATGATTGGGAATAACTTAATGAATGATAATAAAATAATGAGTCTTACTCAACTGTGTTGAAAACTTAGGGTACTCTTTACACAGACACCCTTCACATGCAAATTCAGCTTTCTATTTTTTTTGTGTACTTGTTAAATAAGTTACGTAAGAGTACAGAGTGATGTCCTCTGAAGAATTGAAACAAATCAAGCCCATCTTACTCGTGGTTAAGGAAATAATCTATCAAATATTATGGTAAATGATCTTCAAGACAATTTTCATTTTTCCTCATCTATTATCCAGTGTTTCTCATGGCAAATGATTAAAAAAGTTACAGTGCATTAATACAATTTAAAGAATATGACTTTGCATACAACTCAGCAAAAGTTGGCTGAAAAAACGGGTTTCACAGGTTTACATCTAAACCTACAGTAGCCTCTCTCACTAATTTGGTCTATAATATGTTTTATGATAAAAACACTTAAGCAAGTTTTAAATGTTGCTATCCAATTTGTTGTTATTCTGAAAACATTTTATCTACTACAGCAAAAAAAAATCATAATAGTCATGGAGTGCTACATGTTATAAGTACAACCATTTATAGAAAATTATTTATACATGAAATTGCCCATTTTCAATTTCAGGTAAAGAACTTATATTTCAATTGGCCAGTTATGCTGTAGTGTCATCTTGTGAATTGTTGTAATTAAAAGAATATAATCACCACACAATTATGAAGAAAATATTTTAGCTATTGTATATCTTTCTATAGATTAGCTTATAGTGTAGCTAACTAACTATTCATTCAACAAATATTCAAATGGTGTATCCATTATGAACAAAAATATTATAACCTAACAAAGAAAAATGTAAGTTATCAGCTAAAATGGTCTTTTAAAGCCTACTCCTGGTACTGTTGTAGACTTGTTGCCATAGACACACTAGGCTTGGTGCAGTTGCTCAGATATTGTGTTTTCATTGATGAAGCACTGGAAGAGAGACTGGAAATTTACTGTATAAACTGAAAGACGAGCCACTGTATTACAGCATGCATACATAGTATTTTTTCACTGGAATGGATTTTTTCAAGAGGGACTGAAATCCTGAGATTCATCCCTATGTTATTTATTTATTTTCAGTATTATGCAAGAGTACAGCTATCTCAGTTGCACCATTCTAACTCTTCCCACAACAGGAACGAAAGCATGCTAGGAAAAAAAACAACTTTTTTATGTTTACAATTTCACAGAACTTATTTTTTTTTTTACAGTTTTATTTCTTACAAACAATTTCACATCGCAATCGCATGTTTTTCACAGAAATTATGGTTCCTGTAGTGTTCTATATGGTTCTAGCACTTTTTAGTGGGATTTTTAGCCATTCTCCCTGGTTAAATTGCTCTCGGTTCCTCAGATCTTTTGGATTTTGTTTATGAACCACAAATGTATGATTGGATTGAAATGATCTGGTATTTGATATGACATGATATTTATTTTGCGCTCAGTGAACATTTATCTGTTGATTTAGATGAATATTTTTGATCATTGCCATGCCAGAATATCCTTTTTCAGCCATGTTTGAGCTTATTGATAAAGGGAACCTGGTTTTTGGCCAAAATGTGTTGGTACACATTGAAGTTCATAACCTCCACCATCTCAACAAGGGCTCCAAGACTGGTAGATGCAAAACAACCCCAAGAGGTAAATAAACCCCTACCATACTTCACATTGGGCATGGGGTTAGGCTCAACATAAGCTTCATCAGCATAAGCATAGTCAGTCAGATGTAGTTTTGCAAATTCAGGTTCATGGTTTTTGTGGCATGCCTTCAAATGAAGCTTCTTCCTTGTACCCCAGCCATAAACACAACGTTGATAGATCTTTGAATGGCTCTTTTTGACCCTTTATAACCTGTGGATGTCAGTTTGTTCATGATCTCCAGCTGTTTGCCTCTGGATTTTTGGTTGCCTCCAAAACTACCTTCTCTCACAGCCCATGGTGCTAAGATGCATCATCTTCCTGGTAGGGTGACCATCATCCAGGCAACGTCAGATTTCTTAATGATGGATGCTACAGTGTAAAGTGCTAGATTTGGCTGTTTGTGAATGGCTTTATAAACATTTTCCAACTTGTGTGGATAAATGACCATTTACCTGCAGAGGGCTTTATGACCTGCACTATAGTAGTGCATCTCTTCTGTGTGTTCCCTCCTTTTATACCACAGGGAAACAGGAAACCCTTGGATGCCTCCAGAGGCCTCCATTTAAATTGAATTATGATGCAGCTTTGTTTTGCCAGATTGTGATTCAAAGGTTACTCAAAGGTGTGAATCACCATGACCTTCATTTTTTCTGGATTGAATTTGTTATTTGTGAATAATCTGAATTTTCCCTGTGCATTGCAATGACTATTAAAGTAGACTATTTAAAAAGGCATAAAAAGATCCATGTACATCTCTTTTCTTTTATGGCTTGTTTTGATCCTGTTTAGTCAGGGCTATGAATACATGAGGAAACTCTTCCTGTGGTGGGATTTTGAAATGTCTTTTACATAAAATGTTGCCTTCATGTGAGGGTGAAGGAGAAGCTATTGTAGAGTCACACATAGACCATAGCAGTAGTGGCACAGTAATGTTGGTGTGACTCCTTCCAGAAAATCACACTATCACTGCTTGATGGTTTACTGATTGACCCCAGCACAGTCATTCTCTGAGATGACCCTGTCTTTTCCTGTTCTCCTCCTTCACTGTAAGCCCATAAGTGATTGTGTTCTGTCTTGACATTTATGGCACATTGAAGCCTGACAACCCTTCTGCACTGGCTATAAACACTGTCACCCCAAAGTCCTAGCGTGGTTAACAAGTGGACACACCATCCAAGGTCTTAGAACCAGATGTTTATCTTTGGTAGGCTGTGCCTCACCTAATGTGCCTTGGGGTTGAAGACAAATAGGCATCCTTAACAACAATTTGTTACCCTTCTCAGTCAATCAAATGTTTTATTACCTTCAAAGTTTTGATTTGGACACATGTCAGACTGTAAGTTACCTTCTGTTCAAAGTCTCTGTCCTTCTTAATGGATGTGTTGGTGTAACTACATAGAGACCCCCCCAATCTACATACCTGAACAACCACCCTTTAAATTGAACAACTCCAACTGTTTGTGGAGATTTATGATACATGCTGGTTATCCTTCAAGCATCTATGCTGTAACACTGTAACAACAATGTCTGCTAAACTAGTAATATCTGTTACATTATGCAACGTAACAGATGTGCAAATACATTATGCAAATTCACAGTATGTTTGTGAGAACATAATAAATATAATATCTGTCAATGGCTCAATGTTTCTTGAAACAGGGACAGTTTATAAACTGTTCCTCATGATAGTATTTGCTAAGTTTAATATTAAGTCTAGCAACTGAGTAAGTAAAGGTATATCTGTATATCTTTGTTGCACTTGCAGTTACATACAAATAAGCAACATTTCATCTTCTCATACCATCAGGCAAAGGAGAAAAAAAGTTCAGCTAATCCACTGTACCTTTCATTCATTATTGTCCTCATAAGGGAAACTATAGCTGTTTGAACCTCCCAGAACCCAACTTCCTAGGTCTGTTTGTGTGAGATAAAAATCTTTGAAGTTCTGTAAAAATGTCTATATTAATAGGCACTTTATGAACATACTTTATGAAAACAAAGTTTAAGGTGCTGCCAAGCACCAGTTACATTCAGTCATATTTTCTGGCCTTGTCCAGTATTGATCCATTTTGGTCTTTGAAGACTGAGTTCTTTGTACTTACATGATAGATCCATAAACCCTAGCTTTTCAGATGTAACCCATGAGGATGTCATAAAAACTAAACAGCAGTCTAATGCATAAGCATTACCGTATCCTTGCCTCTCAGTCAATTACAGTATTGCCTGTCCTCAGATTTGTAACAGCACTATGCCTAAACTTGATCTTTACTTTCATCTTGTTTTCTAGCCATGCCTTTGCCAGTATGTTTCAAAGAGCAATGCAAACTCTCCATTATTGTGGCCATTGTGTACAATTGTTCACTCTGTTGAGTGGCCATGAGTCCATATCTGTGTAATTTTTTTTTGCTTGGATACCTGACTATATCCAAGTCTGGATGCTGTCAGCATGGTGACATATGTGATCATCTCCTGTTCTTGGTGTCCTTTCGCCCATATTTCATTTGTTCTTGAGCATACAGTTTCAGATGGAGTCACTGAGCACCAAAGCAAGCAAGGTGCTGTATGCTGCTGCTGCTGAAGCTGACCCAGTCTTGCATGAGACACATCATGTATTACAGCTCTCTATCCATCACCTTCAGCTCTGCTCCTTTTGAATGGATGCACATGCACATACTACACAGGCTGCAACATACTCATATGTGCACACATCTCATGAGCATGCACACAAACTGTAAATCAATCTGACAGCACTGGCTGGCTGAAGATTAAGCTGAGTTCATCTTGACAAGCACAGATACCACTGGTAAGGTAGCGTTGCCCTCTCCTCCATGTAGCTCTGACGGGTCAGGGTCACAGTGTCACAGGGTCTTAAAAACACTGGAAAAGAAATGAGGAGACAAGCAGCACATTCCAAGCAGCTCCTTCCAATCAATTAAGTCCATGACTGGTTCTACTATTATTTATTCCTGTGGCACACCTTTCTCCTCTGTTATCATGACATTCAACCACTTCTTGTATGTCATTTCTCAAGACATTAGTACCAAACACTGGTGGTGGGCCTCTTAGGTCTATTGAACTTGTTCTGGCACTTCCTCATCTTTCCTCTATGAGCCCAGGACAGTGTTACATTGTGATATATCAGTTCTCTGCATAGTGTTTACCTACAGGTGTGTGTACCCTCTCCCCATCCCCAGTAGATTTGTACCTGGTTATCTGAGTCATAACTGGACATCACTGGCCTGAAAGGAACATATAGACAGAAAGCACGAGGCACCAAAGGATATGGTGTGGCCTAAAACCCCTGGGTTTCTTTTTGAATACCTTTGCAGGTTTGCACAGGCTGCCTTGCCTGTAGAGGTTATTAGTGATTGTAATGTAGACACACAGTTTATGAATGGTTTCTGGCTACCTTAACTCTGAGATTTATTCAACAATGCAAAGCACTGAGGACTGTATGCACTATCTATCCGGTTAGACTGGCATACATGCTGTTTTTTCCATTTGTTTCTCCCAAGAAATATGAAAAATATAAAAGGCTAAAAAATGTAATCTGTTTCTCTCTGAGAATGTGCAGACAGTGTGCTTTGATTTAGCCCTTTGTTCAACACTTCTGTCTTGTAATTGAAGTTGTCTTCAGCCCTTTGACCTCTCCTTTTCCATCACTTTTGACAAAGGTTAATGATACCTTTATTATTCACCTTTAAATATTGCAGCTCATTAAAACATAGTGGCAACTCATCATCAAGGCTGGTGATGTGGCCATCTTTCTTACTTTTGGCAGACATTGCTCCCTCACACATTGGCCTAGACCCAGCAAGAGCTCACATTACTTGTTTTGCAGAGTGCTCCTAGGTAGCTGTATACTTGCAAGTGAAATCAGCGCAATGCTGCTTCATTCTGGTCATTTATTTTAGAGCTGTGAAAAGTTGTTGAATGGTCTCTTTCATTGATAATGGTTGGTAGTTACTGTCTCCAGGGTGCAAGAACTCCTTCTCAAACATAATGGGTAAGGCCTGCACATTCAGGGTGTGTGGCAGATTACGGGGATTGTGGTACACTGTTCTTCACTGTGTAAGGCTTCCTTGCACTTTAACATGGTTGTCCCTCTTTGTGCTCTTAACATGGTCGAGTTTGACATTTTCAAAGAAGTCAAGGTATTGCTGCATATTTGGAACACATACAGGAATAAGGACACTGTTTTGTGAGGTAGTGTAGTTTGGGCTTTAATTAGTCCATTTGTTGTCAGTGAAAAACAAGTTAGAAGACATGGCACGTGCTTTAACGTGGCTTCATGTTAGATTTTCTTGTGCCCAAGAGTAGCATACTCACTTCAGGTATATGTGTGGGTATGACAGCACCGAGTGCAGTTTGTTCCAGTGGATATCAAGCCAAAGGAGATGTGTGTGTATGAACTGGGTCTTAGGGTACCTTTGAATGCTGAAGAAAACCCTCTCAGCACCTGTGCTCAGGAGTTTAAATCCTCAGCACATTAGTGAAGTAATGACTGGGATTTGACCCACAGCACCCTGTTCCTGGACTGAAGAGGGCTATAGACCCCTGAAATCCACAGGCTAAACCAACACTGATACCAACACAACTGCCTCCTACCTCTAATGTGAAGCTCTGAGCAGGAGGATTTGCCACTTGACCTTAAGTGAAGTGGAAGGAAAAGAAAATGCCTCTAGCTGTTGCCATCAGGGAAACATATGGCAAAGGATCTTCCACATGCATTTAACCAATTTGCTGCCTTTTGCATGTTTCATTCCACTTCTCATGTAATGTCCCTCTTCCATTTCTCCTTCCTTCAAACCACTTAAAAACACAAACCTGAAAGCCCAATTGCATTTCAATTTTTAATGAGCACTCTACATTGGATGCATGTAATTTCAAACAGGACTTCAACTATATGAAGGTAGAACTTTGTAGAGGAACATTTAGTTGTAATGGTATGTGATCATTTTTCACCTGTTCGCTATGACTAGGAATAAAATCATTACATGGAATTATGCAAGAGCAGCAGTGTGGTGTTGTCTGGTCAGTACTGTTGTGTTGCTTTGCTACATCCAATAGCATAATTTCTGAACTGAATGTCATGCTATATGTAAAAGCTAAACTGTGTAAATTACCCTGGATAAGGGCATCTACTAAGAAAGTAAAGAACTATGTGAAGGTCTTTTTACTTGATTTTACATGTAGTTGTCAGAGTCTTCAGCCTTCCAGTCTCTACATATTCTCTCTATCATGCAGCCACATTTGTGAACAGGTTGTATTGTTTTCCCATGGTATCATACAAACAGGCATAGATACATCTAAAGGCATAGATTCATTGCCATGGTCTTATTTGTGAATACATAAAATTAAATCAACACTAATAGCCCATGTGCCAGTATTCTTCTATATTCTGCTCTGATTATACATCACCACTTTATCTTATTATGAAATACTAAAACGTTTTGTGTTACCTAAAACTAGCTACAGTGCCACTAGCTACAAGTATGTTGAGTGGAATTTGATATTTTTTCTACTTTAGGCATTTAAGATGGAAAAAAATACTATGAGACCAAAGTAGAGACTAGCTTTTAGCTTTTATTTCATGCTATTTACAAGCACATACGTTTTTATCATTTTATAGAAAGAGTCATTTTAATGTTGAGTCCCCTGTTTTCAGATGTGCAAAAGTCAGTTGACAGATGAATTTCAAAACAAATCAAAGTGATAAGGTCTAATGTTTGGTTGCATAACCCTTTGATGCAATGACTGCATCAAGTCTATGACCCATTGACATTACTAAACATGTGGTATTTTCTTTGGAAATGCTTTTCCAGGCCTTCACTGTAGCTGCTTTCAGTTGATGTTTGTTACGGGGGCTCTCCGTCTTCAATCTCCTCTTCAGCAAGTAAAATGCATGCTCAATTGGATTTAGATCTGGTGATTGACTTGGCCAGTCTAAAACCTTCAACTTTTTGTCATTGATAGAAGCTTTGGTTGCACAGGCAGTGTGTTTGGGGTCACTGTCTTGCTGTAGGATGAAGTGTTGGCCAATGAGATTGGAGGAATTTCTTTGTACATAGCCAGACAAAATCCGTCTGAATGCTTCTGAATTCATCCTGCTGCTGCCATCATCTGTTACATCAGTAAAGACGAGTAAGCCAGATCCAGAAGCAGTATGCCCTCTATAAATCCGCTGTCAAAGTCTTCTGCAAACAGGGGATTGTGATACTTTCACACCTGCACTCTGTAGACTGGCGGTGATGTCACTGTCCATTGTTTTAGGATTTTTCTTCACAGCTCTTAGGATTTTTCTGTTATCAGCTGCGGTTGTTTTCCATGGGTGATCTGCTCTGTGTTTATTTTGAAGTCCACTAGTGGTTTCTCTTTTTTTCCAGAACTTTCCAAACTGCTGTACTTACTATAGCCATTTCCTGTGCTATGGTTCTTAATGACTTTTTTGTTCTCTCTTCTTACAGATTAGCTGTTTTTCTGCCATAGTCAGTTCTCTGGATTCTTGCCATGAATCCATAGTTATTCAGATGCATTTCACACAATTTCAGGAAAGCTAATTGCAGTTAGCTCTACTACTTCAAGCTAGCTAGTAACAGTAGCCAGCAAACCCATTTTTCAGCGGACTACTGTATATGAAATGTAACTATTTTGGGCAAGACATTCATGAATGAATTCTTCATTTCATGAAAAAGGTTGCATTTCTTTTACCTAGAAAGCGTTAGGAACGTTAGTAGCAGTAAGAGGTCTTAAACCAGATACTATAGATCATTTTCAGTGTTAATCAAAGGTAAATAATGTCATGTCACAAACCACAAATGTGGTTAATCTATTTGATTGATGTGTATTTGATATACACTATATGGACAAAAGTATTCGGACGCCTGATCATTACACCAACAGGGACTGTAATGACATTGTATTCAAATACATATACTTTAATATGGAGTTGGTCCCCCTTTTGCAGCTATAACAGCTTCCACTCTTCTTGGAAGGCTTTCCACAAGATTTTGGGGTGTTTCTGTGGGAATTTGTGCCCAATCATTCTGTAGAGCATTTATGAGGTCAGGCACTGATGTTGGACGAGAAGGCCTGGCTCGCAATTTCCGTTCCAGTTCATCCCAAAGGTGCTCTATGGGGTTGAGGTCAGGGCTCTGTGCGGGCCCGTCAAGTTCTTCCACACCAAACTCATCAAACCATGTCTTTATAGTTCTTGCTTTGTGTACTGGGGCACAGTCATGTTGGAATAGAAAAGGGCCTTCCCCAAACTGTTGCCACAAAGTTGGAAGCATAGCATTGTCCAAAATGTCTTGGTATGCTGAAGCATTAAGATTGCCCTTCACTGGAGATAAGGGGCCTAGCCCAAACCCTGAAAAACAGCCCCATACCATTATCCCTCCTCCACCAAACTTCACAGTTGGCACAATGCAGTCAGGCAGGTAACGTTCTCCCGGCATCTGCCAAACCCAGACTCGCCCATCTGACTGCCAAACAGAGAAGCGTGATTCGTCACTCCACAGAACATGTTTCCACTGCTCCACAGTCCAGTGTCGGTGTGCTTTACACCACTCCATCCGACGCTTGGCATTGGACTTGGTGATGTGAGGCTTGCATGCAGCTGCTCGGCCATGGAAACCCATTCCATGAAGCTCCCGCCGCACAGTTTTTGTGCTTACATTAATGCCAGTGGAAGCTCGGAACTCTTCAGCTATGGAATCAGCGGAGCATTGGCGACTTTTTTGCACCATGCGCCTTAGCAGTCGTTGACCCCGCTCTGTGATTTTACGTGGTCTTCCGCCGTGGCTGAGTTGCTGTTGTTCCTAAACGCTTCCACTTTCTAATAATATCACTTACAGTTGACCGTGGAATATCCAGCAGGGATGAAATTTCACGAACCGTCGTATTGCATAGGTGGCATCCTATCACAGTACCACGCTTGAAGTCACTGAGCTCTTCAGAACGACCCATTTTGTATCACAAATGTTTGCAAATGGAGAGTGCATGGCTAGGTGCTTGATTTTATACACCGATGGCAACGGGTCTGATTGAAACACCTGAATTCAATAATTAACAGGTGTGGCCAAATACTTTTGTCCATATAGTGTACTTTTAGTCTGAATACACATTCAAATTTATGGTCACAGTTTGTTCTTATTAGAACTAAATTACTAAATGTGTATTTATCAGATTTGATCTTGTTCTTCTGCCCTTGTTCACTTGATGCTAGTGCAATCTTTTGAAAATACAGTTGTGGAAGGTTTCTTGTTTGTATCTGTTAGTTTCACTACATTAAGTCTCATTAAGTGTTTTGTTTAGGATTTCCCCATGAAGAATTTTAGAATGTCTCTGGGTGATAATAAAAGGGTTTATATAACATTTGAACCTATGGGCCATAACAAAGTGTTTAAAAATATGACACTAAAAGGGTACTGGGATATAAAGGGAGGACATTTTAAACCAGGTTCTTCTGTACCATAAAACTGACCCACTGACATACTACAACTAAAACAGCTTAACTTGGTGGAGATCCAAAGTGACTAGGCAGCAAGACAGCTCTGGTTTCACATAAAAAACACATGGTCAAAAAACCCCACTTGACACAAACAACATGGGAACATTTGAGCTACTGTAAACAAAGTCACTTCCCAGAACTCTGGTCCAAATAATCCCAAAGACTGTCCTTCCATTCTCGTCAAAACTCAGCTTCATTAACACACAAATAAGTTCTGAAGGCTTGATAAGATATATAATAACATTGCATCATGAAGTGTATATGATATATTCCTGAGCACAGTGTGAGAGTCAAAGCACTGAAGTGTAAGTCTGCATTCCCTTGAGCCTCTGATTCTTTCATGCTGAAAAACATCATTTGGCCTTGGAGCATGTTTACACAGAGGATGCCATTTTTTTCCCTCTTTTGCTTAGAAATCCTGTTGATAGTTAAGAGGCCTGCAAACATATAAATCTACATTTAGCAGAAGTTCAGTTCCTATGTGGTATCTGCAAAGTATTTCTGATTACAACATATTGAGGACAGCCAGAAAGATTGATGGCAACTGCATTGCATATCAGGTTGTATTCAAAACTGGATGCAGTGCAGAATAACCATTTTCACAAGACTTTGTTCTATTCAATCCATTCAGTATTGGCGTCCGAGGGTCCCAGAAGGTTTTAGTACATCTTGCAGAGGCATCCCTACCCAGGCATGCCATGGATGTGGTGTCAAAAACTAGCTGAACTGCATTACCATAGTCTATCCTAATTTGAAACACAATTTCTTTATTCTGGTTTAAATAAAATGTGTTGGTTTTGGCACTGTACTTGATGATTTTAAACCAACAAAACAAAAATATGTACATCAACACCTTTATTAACAGTACACATTATGTCATTAAATTATCTTTCAACCTGAAATTTCACATTTCATGTTAAATTTCATGGCTATGTTGTCTTTAATCCTAAAGTCAGTGTTAAAAACATTTTGCTGGAGCTGATACTACAGTGAACTCAATTTTAAAATATAGCAGCAAGAACTACTAAGAGGGCCAGAGTCAAGAGTCTACAGAAGGGCATAAAATATCCACTGTCTGCTCTCCTTACATTTCTATAGCAAGATGGTTATGCATTACATAAATAGTGCCCTTGTAACAAAATATACTCAAATTCAATAATTCATTTGCTTATTGTGGCCACATATTTTAATGTCCTAATGTTCTAACAGTTAACTGTAGTAAAATTCAAACCAGCTGGCGAAACAGATGATGAGCTGATGTTTAAGCGCATAATAGTTAATTCAAGACAGCTGCCAAATCATGTGACTTATCCTTATGTCATGAAGATGGGAGCTATTGCTGTTACAAAGAAAAGTGTGCACATGAAGTTTCAAGTATTGAAAATGCACTGTTTTGAAAGAAGAACACATTTGCATTGAATATGAAAAATATGGACAATACAAAGTAAACATTAGTTGCTGCTGATGCACCAAAGCATGCAGTTTGTTGACTCCTCAGGGACAGCATGATGTGTGCTGAAACCCATGTCTGGAGAGATGAGTATAGCTGTTCTAGACCTGCTGCTCAGTATTACTCAAAGATTAGGCTGGTGATGGTGGAGCTAAAGGACTTAATTTGAGCAAACCTGACAGACAGAGAAGGAAAAAGATACCTTTATCATCAAATCGCCTCAGGGCATTTGTGAGAACAGGAGAATCATTCCTCTGAATTGATTGGCTCAGTAATATCTTTTATCCTGCATTTCCTCAGCATACCTTTTAACTTCTGAAATTTTAACCTTCACCTTTTCAGAATGCATTTGCCACCTTGTATATAGGGGGGATATTTAGGTAACTGCCAAAGAGGAGCTTACAGAAAAATAAGTTACATTTCAATATGTCAAATGTTGAAACGGAAACAAAACCATCCGTTGAATTATTGTCATGAGCCTGATATCATATTAGTTACCATAAATCAATACCATCTTAGTTGTGTGGAGTACTATTGTCCTCCACAAACCTGCCATTTATTTGTTTTTTTTTCATCTCTATAAATCAAGTACACATAGCATTTGGTTTATTTGCATCACCATCAGTTATATTTAGGTGAGAAGAATATAGAGCTGTTACAGTGCCATGTTTCTGATCAGGTCAAGGTCTACCTGTGACAGTATTAACAGCACCACTGTTTTTTTATGCCAACGCACAGCATGCAGGTTCAAATTAGGTTGCAAAGTAGGTGAGGTGCCACACACAGCTTGGTTCTCAACCTTCCATTTACATTCAAAATCATTCACTGTGATAATACAGGCAATTAAATACCAAAATAGCAAAACAGGCTTCCATTTACCTTTTGTTACTGGACTGATTTTGCTGCTTCCACTGTACACAAAGGTAAAAATAAAAGATGGCCTATCTACATCACATATAAAAAAGGGCCAAACTGCACCTATTTTCCATTCAATTCCTCAGTCTACTTTTAGTGTCAAACATCAATGTAATCCAACAGAGTCAACAGAATTCAACAGAAATCAACTAAAACTGACTATCAGTTAAGATTGAAAACATTGGGTATATAGAACAAAACAAAGCCATTAAGTCATACAGTGAAGGAATGGATAAAGGATTATGTTTGGCCATGTTGAAACATTTGATGTTAAGCCAGTGATTAAGTCTCGAGGCTCAATGTGAAGTTCCAACCCATTATTTGCTGGAATCAACAGAGAGTGTCAAGAAATTGTAATGCATTATTGAGACCCATGAAACCAAAACATTTTAGTATTTATAAACTGTTCTAAAATATTATACTGACGGTGACTCATTGATATTTGTTTAAAAAAACATTGAACAAAATCATCACCTTCATGTGCATCTGTCATCATGGATTACACATTACTCAGTGCTGTGAGACCTGAGATGAAAAGAAGATCACAACAGATTAGAGAAATTCAATCTAGAACTGACACAGGTTGCAGCAGTCAATATCAGCCTTGAAATCACTGCAAGCCAAGAAACTACCTTTTTAACATTTTTTCATGTGTTAATGTTTATATGGTTTCTTTAAATATGCAGTGCCATCATCAAAACAAAATCAAAGATAAGACTTGAAAAGAAGTTTTAGCTTTCAGCATTTGTAGTGCATTTTATCTTACTAATCTTTCTTCACGTTTTTCAAGGTTGTGATCTAGGCTAATTGCATGTACACTTATGCTGGTGCTTTTGAACAGGGTTGAAACTATTTTTCCAGGGCTGAATGAACATCATGAGCTGGGGGGGTGGGGGGGGGTGGATGTGTACTGTCAAGTAGAGGTAACCTCTTGAGTCATCAGGGAGCAGCACTAACAAATACATTCATTCTAAAAAATTAAGTATACCTACCTTCATGGATGTACCCTCGTCTGCTCATGACAGGCTTTTAAACATTTTCTCAGCACAAGGAAATTGCCTGTTTGGTATGATTAGTTTAAACCTAACAAAACAGAAATATTACCACATACACATAATTCAACATGTACTGTTTCCAAGATTTCTCAACACCAATTACCAGGGATGAAGGTATTACATGCAGCAGTAGGAGGTCACAACAGGATTTGCCTGCGCTGTAAATTTCCTATACATTAGTCTCAAGTCAGATCAGGGGGAGGAAGTGTTGTAATTTAAATGTGGGCAGTGATTAACCTGAAATCAATGAATAGGTCATTTGAAAAAACAGCAAATAGGTACATTATTGCTTGAGATCCAGGGCAATTCTCTGAAGCTGGCATGAGTGTGTCTCACACCTCTGAAAAAATGTTTCAGTATAGAGTCCTGGCTTTAAGAATGGATTGAGAAAATCCCATGGGATTGTTATGATGGATATTTAAAAATGCAAATGTATACATTAAAATCTGAATAAAGGGAGCAAAGTTGTCTAACTCCGAGGGATGCAGATGCAGTGGTTTGATTTCTTGCTAAACTCACAAGCTGTTATGCAATGGAGCTGTAGTCCAATAACATGCATAGTTGTCCTTGCATCCCCACAGTCATTTGAAGTCCTGAACAAGCCTCATCAGCCATAAAGAGGTTGAAACTGTCCAGATGGAAGGATGTACCTGAATGCTTAGTGTCTAGCAGAATGACAAAACAGTAGCCCAGGCATTTAATTCTGGTTCACTGCAGGGATCAATAGAACACTAATGGTTGAGAAGGGAGGAATTTAATAAATGCTTTGATCATTATTACCCAGATGAATGTTGTTTTAATATGCATACTCCGTTTCCATGTTATCATCTGCTCGTAGAGGTGCTTGCTGCATTGCTTATCTGCTTATCTGTTTAGGAAAATGTGAACAGATTTTTGCATTCTAAAATGAAACTGAAGCGAAATACTGGAGCACACTGTGATTTGTTCGTGTGCATACACATGAACACACTGCAGTGATGGCTATTGTTCGGACTGGATTGTAGTTATAGCTGTCACAACTGTCACTGGTCAACTTTGCCGCCATGTTTCAAGCATTCATCTTTCTCACAAGGCCCTTGTGAAATCAAAAAGATAAATGTGTGAAGGAGGTGCATGGGGGTCGTGAACCTATGGTGGTTTCAAGTGTGAGAAGTTTAGATGATGATTATTTTGTAAGAAGGCACTAATTGCTCCTGCTGACAATGTGGCTGCCTTTCTTTAAAAGCTCACTCATATCACTTGGGGACACCATGATCTCTGACATTCACATTTCTGGAGATTAAAATAAATATTATCTCTTGAAGCCTGTGCAGAAATGACAATGCAAGTGTGATGCAATACCATCTTCCAGTTTACAATTTCCATATTCATACTGGCTGGCTATCTGGCAAAGAGATCTAATGAGATATAAGAAGAATCTTCATGATCACTCTTACAGCAAATCCACATGTTGGTTGTGCTCAGAATTCACAGTTTGCATGTGATTCTATATTTGTTAAATTCACACACCCTGTTAAGCATTCCCAACAGGCCAGTAATCAACATTGATGTCAAAGGTGAAGAGTTTCTCAGAAGAATTCACTCATCACAAAATAACTGTGGGATGTTAATCCTACTCAGCCTGCTTCTTCCCTTGAAAATAGAATATTAAATAAAATGTGACAAATACAAAGGGAGGAACTGTATGTACTGTGCACACTGCAGTTTCTTTTTCAAGACACACATGGCCTGCGCAGCAGTAGCAGTCTATAATGAGGTACAGGCTTGGGGCCTAGATTTAAAGATTTGTCTCCTAATTTAGCTCAATAATATGCTATTGTTAAATGTGCAACTAAAGGTACCCTGTTTTTCACCCAAATGCCAGTGTTTACTTAATGGTTTCCCTGTGGAATCAGTGTTGCCAAGCTCAGAACACCTCAGAACACTCAGTAATGAGTGTCATTTTCTTTCTGTCAACTCCCCACCACCCTGACATATAGAGCTCACATTCCAATATTATAAACTATACTAACTTAGGGTTTCAGCAATTACCAGAGAAGTGTTAATGTTAAGGACATGGAGCATATTAAGAAAATTGATTATGTGACAGCATTGTCTCTTACACAGTGCCAGCAATACGATGCTCCCAATTCTGTTCTGGTATCAGAAACTGTAACAAACAACACCAAAAATCCTGAAGATGGCCAGTAATCAGAAATTGGCTTTAACATGATACTCTAATGAAAAATTTAAATCCAAGAACCAAAAATTTAAAACAAAAAAAAAACCCCACAAAATTTTGGATATCTTTGCAGAGAAAAGCTAGTGTCTCAGAAAAATCCAGATTCTGTGTAAGAAAATATTGAATGAGGTGGATTTTTGTTGAAGTATCCCTTTAATATTTGTGACCTTAAAATGAACTGTGCTCCACTTTGCTCAAGAAGATCACAAGGGGAAAGAGCCATGATCTGTTCAAGTCAGTAACTAGGGACTAGACCAAAGGGGACGTCATCCTGTCTGATTTCCTGGGATTTACCAGGGACCCCTCTGCAGGACATGATCTTGGAATAGTGACAGAGACTGAGCCCAAGTCCCCTTTTTTCTAGTTATATATCTTGAGAGAGTACTTACAGCCCCCGTGCTAGTGTGCAATCCACACCCCTTTGAATGTATCCATTTTCCATTTGTTTTTTTTTTTTTGGATGGACATATCAACCTTCATACCTCAGTAGTGCCCAATGTTTGCTGATACTGCAGCACAGCTATGTCAATACTACAGTGCGATGTGATTATTAGATTATAGGGAACAGGATTTTGCTTGTTGAAAGAATCGCACGCAAGTGACCGCACGCATGATTTAGGGGCACATTCGCAAAATTGCCATTTTTGTTTTATCACAAGATAATAAAGTACAGATTCAGAGCTACAAAATGAAGCATCACTTGCCAAGATTGACCAAATATTTTGGCTGTAATGCTCAATAGAACATCATGACTTTGCAAACCACACTTCTGAGAAATCAGCCCTTTTCTCTTCTGCTGTCATTCTCACCTACCCAGCTGTGACAGACAAGCTATCCCAGTATGCAATTGACTGTGAAAGGCTGGAGGACTAATGGCTTCTGATGGTTGGAAAATCCTTGCCATTGTTCATTGTGAGTGTTCATTTGCATTTGAAGAGTTGGAGGACTACCTGGGAGGACTACATGGAGTTTAGCAATTGTTTCAGCCACAGTGTTTCTCTAGGCACATGAAAGAAGAGCTATGATACTCTGAATTTGTGATTAAGAAACTTTTATATACAGACTTGGACACCTTCAATGGTATACTGAGTCCACTGATGCTTTCTCTTGGTGGCAATTCGTTTGTTGTCGTTCGTCATGTCACTCCTTCTCCCGTTACTGAAAAGTTGTCCCATGATGAACATGTCCTTTTCCGACTGTGACAACGCGCTGATCATACTGCGTAGTTCGTATATGCGTTCGTAAGACAGTTTCTTTGAACAGGATTCGTATCCGAGTTTTGAGTTTTCTTTTCGCCTTCGACCGCAACCGCAGTTGAAATTGAGGATCGCCTCCATTTTTTGGTCACACTCAGAGTCTCGTAGTCCATAATGATAACACCAAAACTTTTACAAGAAGTAAGAAAACATGATTTGGTCGTGCCATTTTATTTGTTACATGGAAGTATGTGTCAAACTGTTGACAATCGGCACATGGATATGAACCAATGAATGCTCAGCATTGTGTTACGACACCACAAAAGAAGAAAGCAATCGAAACTCCCACCACAGAAGAAGAAAGTATCGAAACTCACACCACAGAAGAAAAAAGCTGTCAACATTCCTACCGTAGAAGAAGGCCATCCCTTCTGGTTTCAGTCATAAATCCAGTATTGTTTAAATTACATTTTTATAAAAATGGCTTTGTGTTGCAAATTGACACCACAGCGAATGGGAGAGGGGGTGATCTTGAACTGCATGACTGTATTAAAAGACGGAAGCATACGATATGCCAGCGCTTGTTTTAATAATGCAACATTGACGACGTTTTGTCCCCCGTCAGTTCTCGGAGGACCAACTTGCCTTGATATTTATTATTTTTTTTCATATTTACAGATCACTTTCAGTTTCAAAAAGAAAGGGGATGATAGATAAACACTTTAGGAATTTGAATCGACCACTATCTCATTTTTCACGAAAAATTGTTTTTTGACCGTTTTTGTGGTCTCCTGTAAAGTTGACGCGGCCGCGATGTGGAGGGTTTACTCGCGTCGGGTCCTGTTACATAGTCCTTTCTTACATCATCAGTTACAGTGCAGCTTATCATTACACATTTTTGCACTTAACATCTGAGGGTCAATGTACGAGATGTTAAATAGTTCCAGCTGATGGTGAAATGTTATCCCTTGTTCATTGTTTTCCCAGTACTAGACTATGTCTACCTCAGAGACCACTGTGTGACTATACAACATGGCATGTGATTTTGCTGCAGGTCAGATGAGAGGATTTAGACATTATAAAATTCCACATGCAAGCTTCCCTCTAATTTTCCACATATTCAAGAAGAGCTGTACTGTACATAAAGCAACTACAAAACAGGGAAATACAGAGCACTTAGCTTGTAAGAATCACATCTTTCCAGAACAATGTGGCTGTTGTAAGCAGTCTTTATATTCCAAATGAATTTGGCATTTATATTTGAAGCTTTTTTTTTAACTGAGTAATGTCCTTTGCTGAATTATTCAAACATGGAACAAAACCTATTTGAATATGAAATGTTTCTTCATGCAATTTGTTATTAAATTAAATAAAAACAACTCATTACATTACTGGAATTTAGCAGATGCTCTTATCCAGAGTGACTTACATGGGTCAAAATTCTTACATGTTACTCATTTATACAGCTGGAATTTTACAGAGGTAATTCTGTGTTAAGGACCTTACCAAATGGTACAGCTGCAGTGCCCCAGTGGGGAAAGGAACCAGCAACCTTTTGGATATAAGTCCTGCTCCTTACCACCATGCTACATTGCCACCCATTCACATTCAATATTTCACTTTGCGAGTTCCTGGTGCTGTATGGTCTACAATGTTGTAGTGCAGTCCATACTTAAATTTAAAACTAAAATGATAATTTGAGTTACATTTATTTTTGAGCATCTCCGTGATTGTTGGCACTGTGTTGGCTTCAGAAGTGCCTTTCCAATTTCTGTTTGTCCTCCTTAGACGAGCTTGTAGGAGGGCAGAGCGCAAATGGAAAAAAGAAAAACTCCAGGCCTCATACAAAATTTTAAGGGATTGTTTAGAGCTTTACCAAAGTTCTGTTAAGTCAGCTAAGGCACAATATTATGCTGAACTAGTCAATAAAAATGCCCACAGACCAAAAATACTGTTCAACACAATTAACTCTATTTTAAATCCTGTTGCTGCTGCTGTTGCTACCTTTGCTTCCACTACTGAAACCTGTGAGAAGTTTCTGAATTTCTTCATCGATAAAATTGACAACATAAGATCTCTCATCTCTCCCCCGGACTCTGATCCCTCAGAGACACATCATCCAGTCAGCCGCCTCCAGCAGTTTCAACCTGTGTCGTCCTCCCAGCTGTCTGAGGTGGTCTCTCACATGAATCCTACCTATTGTCCCTTAGACGTTATACCGTCACGCCTCTTCAAGGAAGTTTTTGCCACAATCTGCCCCCTTATTCTGGCTATAATTAATGGCTGTTTAACGAGTGGAGTTGTCCCTTCCAGTTTCAAACACGCAATCGTGCAACCCCTCCTAAAGAAACCTAACCTAGACCCCAATGACCATAAAAACTACAGGCCCATCTCCAAACTCCCATTTATTTCTAAGATTTTGGAAAAAAGTTGTCTTCTCCCAGGTCTCCTCCTGCTTAAACACATTCAACATCTTTGACAAATTTCAGTCTGGTTTTAGAGCTCTGCATAGTACAGAGTCTGCCTTGTTGAACGTACATAACAACATCCTTCTCTCTGTCGATTCTGGTTCATGTGCCATTTTAGTCTTGCTCGATCTCAGCGCAGCATTTGACACGATCGACCATGACATTCTTTTAAAATGCCAGGAGGGCGAAGTTGGTCTGCAGGGCCCTGTGTTAAAATGGTTTACCTCCTACCTGAGAGAAAGAACCTTTTCAGTCAGAATAGGAAACTGTTCTTCAACCCCTGCTCCCATCAAATGTGGTATCCCCCAAGGTTCAATTTTAGGGTCTCTTTTATTTTCACTTTACATGCTTCCCCTTGGCTCTATCTTTGAGAAATACAATATTCTGTATCACTGTTATGCGGATGATACACAGTTTTACCTACCAGTTACACCTGACAGTGCTTGCTCACTGAAGAACCTCCTTAACTGTCTTGAAGACATCAAATGCTGGATGGCAAGGAACTTCCTTCAACTAAATGAAAACAAATCTGAAGTAATTATATTCGGCCCTCCTAGCTCCGTCACTAGCCTAAGCAATGCGCTTGGTCCCCTGTCTGCAAATTTGCACAATGTAGTTACTAGTTACCCTAGTTACCACCCTTTCTCGACTACAGTTGGTTCAAAATGCAGCTGCTAGACTTTTAACTGGAACTAAGAAAAGACAACACACTGTTCTGGCTCACTTGCATTGGTTACCAGTGAAATAGAGAGTTGATTTTAAAATTTTACCATTTGTTTTTAAAGCCCTCAATGGATTAGCTCCACAATACATTTCTGATCTGATTCCATATTCTGCCCCCAGGTCACTTAGGTCATCCTCTCAACAACTCCTCTCAGTCCCCCACTCCCGCCTCAAAACCAAAGGTGACCAGGCTTTTTCTGTTGCTGCCCCCAGGCTTTGGAATAGTCTCCCGTCCCATATTAAGTCCTGTCCCACCATTGACAATTTTAAATCAAATTTAAAGACCCACCTCTTCTCTCTTGCTTTTAGTTCAGTCTGAGGTTGCCCCATGGTTTTTGTCATGTCCACTCTCCAGTTATTTTTATCAAGTTTTTTTTTCTCTATTCCTGTGTTTTTATCTATTTATTTATTTATTTATTTATGTTTTTTTTCTCTTAATCCTGTTTTTACTTGTACTCCCATTTCCTTTTATTCATGTATACTTGTATTGATAATCCATTTGCCTTGACTGGAAAGTACTATGGCTCAACTCCTGTTGTTTTTAAATGTGCTATATAAATAAAAGTGACTTGACTTGAAAAGTGACTTAGTATTTCAATATGCCCATGCTGGCCTTTAGGCCTTTATGACCTTTAAGAAACCGTCATCAATTCCATGCCATGTCAACCAGTATCCAGATAGATAGCTAAACTGCGTAACTTTTTTCTGAAATATTTTTACTTGCTAGGTATATGTATTCAAATCCAGATTGGTTATACACTTTATTGTGTAATTATTGAAATAATTATTCAGGTTGTCTGATTATTGCAAGTAGCATTAGAATAGGAATGATTCAATCCCAGATTTTTTGATCACTATTTTATTGATATCAGTGTTTCTCATGAGTGGACTGCTTTGTAGTTCTAAACATGATGTCTTCTGAGGGAGGGCTACATTTGATTTCTGGCCTTCAAAAGATTAGCACCTCATACATACATTGGGAAACAGAAAATCTGTTAATGCCATTTACTGTGCCCACTCTTCTACTGCTGAGGGACAAAATGATGTTTACAGGTGATGAATCATTTGTAGGCCCCTGAAGGTACCCCGTGACAATCTGGTGAAACCATTAGGGAGATTTGTTTCACACTTGGCTGTGGACTACAACGAGTGGAACATGATCCCTTTCGCCATAAATACGAAAATGACCATCTCCCTCAGCACATTGCATGAGCTAGTCCTTACCACCAACACTGATCACTGTCAGCTTGTAGGCAATAAATCAGATTATTGTAAAATGGTGAAAATACCAACAAACGCTTTCCACTGGAGTGGCATGCAATATATTTCTAGCAGTAATCATACCACAGCCTTGCAGTGCACTGTAGTGTGCAAGATATTATTACAATAAATGTGTTCTTTTTACTTTTTTCACTGAATGCTGGGAAATATGTCACATCTGTTTTAGAATCAGTATTTAATAGCCTGCTGTTTAAGTGTTGGCTGAGGAACAGTAATAACTGTAAGTCCTGTAAAACCACAGGCACAGAGCACAGCACTACAATCACCATGATTGTTATTACTGTTATGTAAACACTGCAGATTTCTGTCTATAACAACAATTAATGTCAAATACTCATTGATTAAATAAAAATGGTAATTGCCTTGTGTATAAACATTATGCAACACAACTTGTTTCCTTGTTTATACTGTCATCAATAATTATTCAAAAATGTATCAGTTATTCATACTATTAAACAGCAGAAAATTCTTTTTTTGATTAATTTCTTAAAATATACCCTTTAGTTTGCTTGTGCTGCAGAAGAACTGTTCATAGATTGTGACAAGCCTAGGCTTCATTATAGCTTGTTTTACAGGTTCTGCAGCTTCATGATTTCACCTTCACAGACATTTGTACTAAGAGGTTATTGTGGCCAAAGCAGAGGGAACTTACCATTCATCATCACAACACTATATATAGATCAGCATTTGAAGAATAATGCTGCTATAAACCTTTTTTATATGTTACTTCTTATTTTCAAGAAACAATACAGGTCAGAAATCTATCAGGAAAAAAAAAATCAAGAAAGAACATCAAGGGAGGTGAGCTTGGCAGAAAAGATTCTGGTTTGATGTGTGGGAGTGTGCCACAATATAAATTTAATTTTCCTTCATAAATATGTTTGCACCCTGCTGGTGCATGTCGGCTGCCAGTTGGAGAGCTTTGTACATCACACCATAAAAAATGATGGTTTTGCATTTGTCAGTAATATTCAGAATAATGGCTGACCTTTAAATGTGGGCGAACATGGCTGCTGTGAAAATAGATGGCTTATGATTTGAAACTTGATTTTCATTATCCAGGTCCAAAACTGTTCCCTCCCTGCTTCTTTCTAGGTGTGTACTCTTTGGATAACCTTCTTCTCCAGGGCTACAGCAGACCTGACCTGTGATGCATTGCTCTTGCTTTCAGGAAACATCACAGGTAAGCTTGTCACAAACTCCGCCTAAACAGCTCATGGTTACAGTCAGTTCACTGAATGTCATGCTGCAAGACCCAAAAGAAGTGCTGTGATTCCATCTGCAGTGAGCTGAAGCTGTGTATTTGAGGCTGGGAGACCTTCCATCATTTCAAAATGGATCACTTAACCTTACTCTGGTATGATATATCAACTCAAGCACTGGATGGCCCTTGCTCAAAAGTAATTTCCATCACTCACCTAGAGAGCTTTTGATATAAAGGACTGACCATCTTGTGCTGCATCTTGTGGCTGTAAAGGAGGTAGCATTGCACTTGGACAAGAGCACCCCAATGTACCAGCCTGGCCACTCAAGCTGCTATCATTTGAAGACTGTATCTAAAGTTAATGCCACACATCAATGAGCCCTATTGTGTACATACATGAACAAGAACAGAACTGACTTTGATCTAATGGGTGATTATTTTTAAGGTGTCCTTGCAAATTGGGAGCAAGCTGGACAGGTGTAGGCCCTTTATTGAAACGTATCTTAGACTTATGCAGAGAGTGCAGAGAGCACTGGGGTGTACCCTGCATTGTTGATGGGATCTGAGTGATCTATCTTTAAAAACGGAACATAACATGGAACACAGATATCAAGTGGCCATTGTCTGATATTGTCAGAGATTCCCTGCTGTGTTCTTCCTAAATGCAGGCACAAATCTGGCAGTGACTTGTGACAAATGGATTACCTCTTTCTGTGGACATCAAAGCTTAGACTTGCAAGCGCTTACAAAAACATACAAGACATGCAAGTCAAGAGATATTGTGAAGTGATTTTTGGGTGTTTGATCACATTTACCTGAAAAGATCCATTGTTGGAAAGGTCTGTGTTTGAGAGTATTATTTACACTAATCCTATACTTCAATGTTCACTCTTATGCAGGAAAAATGTATTTAAGATTTTCTATTCATGGCATTGCAGTTGAAACCAAATACACAGTGTGTAGATATTGCAGTGGAAACCAAATACAGTGTTTAGATAGTAATCATAGAGTAGTAGTAATCAAGAGTAGCAGGCATTTAAAGTAGCTTCAAATGCTAGTTACTACTTTTAGTAGTACTATTTTTGGTATTAAACATCAGCAACTGTAGGGCACCATGCACTGTATTGGATCTATATACTGCAGGGTGCACAGAGTTAGCATAGTGATTGATATCTCAGTAGGAGGGAAAGGAAGAGTGGGGCAGATCTGAATGAGCTTTTCAGCTGTTGTTCTGTCCTACATTTCCTTGTGTTGTGCTAATACTGCAAAAAAGCACTATCACATAGCAAGCCACCCCCACTGGTGAGCATGGCTGCCTTTACTGCTCTGCAGTCAAATTGGTATCATAACTATGCTACAGATGTCACACACAAACACTTCCCATCTTTAGACTTGCTGGTCATAGGAGCCACTGCAGGTCCCACATTATGGGGACTTTAATAGATAGTGGAGAGGTCTAGTTTCGGGAAATGGGGATGACAGATTGGTTGTTCTGACCTATGTAATGTGTATTTATGCAGTGGCTAAAAACTGAAGACCTGAAATAGTACAAAGAAATTGCAGCATAACATTTCCAGATTGGGTTGGCAGCCATCTCCAGGTTACAGGCTGGTGGGGCATACACCATATCTACATAGCACAGAGACTTAGGTGTTTTTTTGGGTTCAACAAAAATGACCACAGTGACCCTGGGACCTTACAGACATTTATGTCTATACTGTCTAGAGCTGGGATTTCTAGAGGGCAGTGACTCAGTTTTAAAAATGCCTTAGTAATGGTTGACCTGGCAGGAAACTTTTGAACTGAAAGAGCAGGGGCTTAAGGCACCTTCTGCATTAAACCAATGAAAACATCATCACATTATACTTTAAATGACATCAGGTAACAGAGTTAGAGCATAATATAGGCCATAAAATCCCTGTTCTAGATTTCCTATTTGTGGCCAACTGTGAAAGCTATCATCTTTGCACAAAAAAGGATCCTAAAATAGGCAGTTGGTATGTACTATTTAAAGCTAGCAAATAATGTTAAAGAGCATACTTACTTGTGAATTAATTTTATTTTCAGACCGCGAAAATATTGTCTACTCAGTGAGCTTGTTTTCTACTTTTTTCTACTGTCTGAAAGTTAAGTAGCTAGCTAACTTAATGGCTAATTAGTTAATTCACTAACTAGACAGCTAGCTGTTAACTTTTAAATGCCTGATTATTACAAGGAGGAGAAGCCATGAGAAGAGATGACTGATCCCAGAGATTTAGTGTAGAGGGAGAAGAGGAGAAGACCGAGAACTGATCCCTGAGGGACTCCATTGGTGAGAAAGTGAGGCGTAGAGATAGAATCATGCCATGGAACCAGTTACGAAGGGTTAGAAAGGTAGGAAGAAAACCACCAGGGCTGCGAGGAGGGTCGGATGGTTGATTGTATCAAAAGCAGCAGAGGTCAAGGAGGATTAAGATAGAGGACAAGGAAGTAGCTCTGGCAAGGTTAAGAGCCCTGGTAACAAACAGCAGAGCAAGTTCAGTTGATAACCCACTTTGAAACCAGACTGCTTGTGTTAATTAGGTTGTATTCAGTCAGGAAATGCGGTAGCTGGTTTGCTACAACTTTTTGAGTTTAGATAGAGATAAGATAAGAATTTTTGAGAGAAGTGGGAAAGGAGAAGGGACACAAGTCTGTAGCTGTGGGGGTTTAAGGAGGGTTACTTGATCATTGGTTTTACAAGTGCCTGTTTGAAGGCTGTAGGAATGCAGCAAGTCAGAGAGAAATTAACCACAGATGAGATAAACGGACGGAGAGTTGGTGCAGAGGCCTGTACTAGAGGAGAGGGGATGGGGTCCAGTACTCAGGTGGTCAACCTGTTAGCCGTTAGGAGTAGTAGGAGATTAGAATTAGAAATAGCCAGGAATTAGGGATGCAACGGTACACGGTATGTTATCGAACCGTTCGGTACGCCCCCTACGGTTCAATACGCACACGTGAACCGCAGTAATACGATATGCCTGTCATTTTCCTATAATTTCCAAAACTTGCTTATTGCGCTGCAGACTACACACACGTTGTACATTCAGATCCACAGAACATCTCTGGAGCCAGTCAGAATTTCCCTGGAGCCTATCAGTGCTCGGTATGCAAATACGAGCTCGAGAAGAGAGGGGAAACTAAAAACAAACATTCTCCTGTACGGTCACACCGGTGTGATTCTCTGTTTAGCGCATATGCTAAAACCGGTGCGATTTAGGGATGAACCGGTTTCGTGGGAAACCACTAATGCGACTAGAACACTAGATTGGAAAAATTCTAGCTAATTTTAGCTTTGAGGAAACAGCGATTTAATGTTAAAAAATTTAGCAAATGCTAACTCAAAACTATGAGAAGCTTAATAACGCTAATGAAAACATAAACCATGTAACGTAACACGCGCGCTACATAGCATTTTTCTGAAAGAGGGTGACGTCTTTTTATTTTTTTCTTAAATATAAAGATACCGAAACTGTACCGTTACTGTGGCCCAAAAACCGCGATACATACCGAACCGTGGGCCCACTGTACCGTTGCATCCCTACCAGGAATGCTGGGAAGGCAGATGAGCTGGTCGTGAGACACATAGCAGTGTGGCTTGTGGATGATTTGGTTGATGTAGGGAGTATGCTGATATAACTCAATTAGCCAATAAGTTCCATGTTGAACCTCTGGTTTAAAATATCATTAATGCATATGCGTATGTGATATGCACACAGACGTGGTATAGCAGTAACTAAAAATCTTAATTAAATGAACAAACAGCCTCTTTGCTATTTCTCTGACGCAGATTTGGTTGATCCTTTTAAACAATATTCAGGGGCGGGTTGAGCCTAGAATTTTATTGTTTTTCTTTTGGGTTGGAAAAAAGTCTCAGAACAGTGATGCAGAATTGGATTACAAATACAAATATTTATTTCAAATCAGCTGTGAAAAAATGGAATAAGCTCACATGATATTGTATCTCTTTGTTGTGGATTTGTCTGCTAATGGTTCCATGACACTGCAATTCAAATTAGTCTTATGTGATTTAAAAAAGGGCAGCAAATTAAGGGTAAACAATAGGTCTCGCTCAGTTTCAGTTAGGTAGCATAGTAAAATTAAGAAATATTAATATCCTTTTCCTAATTAATGATCTCCACAACCCAGAAAGAAATGATAAAAAGCTACCATGATGATGGACATGTGGGGAGCTTAAAATACACAAATGCTGTATGTCGCTCAGAACGTTAAAGGGGGTAAAGTCTTTGCAGTATGACTGTGTTTTGATTAGTTTAACCGTGCTGTTTCCATTCCATTAATGAAGTGTTCTCAAGGAGATTTGCTTGAAAATAATTGCCATAATGATAATGGCCTTTGCAAGAGGTAAAGCAGAGTGTTTTGAGCATGTGGCAGAACATTGTGTAATGTTTTTGCCCATGCAAACGGCGCTTTGTCCGTTTAGATTGATAATAAATCATGATAGAACCCTTAACAAAGACATCAAAATGAAAATGCTTTGAAACAAAATACTTACAAACAAACAGATTTTTAATTGTTTTTCAGCTCTTGATTTATCGATTGATTGTCTGTAGCTTGGTTAAAAAGTGGAGGCCTACTCGATAGAGTCATGCAAGTGTTTGCATTTAATTATTATAAACATATGCAATGCATGTGAAACACCTTGATTCAAAGAAATGCAAAATAATATGAGATAGAGCAGATCAATAGATCAATGAGATATTCCTTTTTTAAGAAAATATTTCATTTTGACTCTTGCCTCATGGCCTGTGCTAATTTCAATTTATTTGCTATTTAACTTTACCCCTTTAATCATAGAAAAGCAATCAGTGAGTACATGTGATGCTGTCAGAGGACTAATTATGTCATATCCTAGCCTCAGGAATGACCTGTTAAGAAGAGAGATCATTCCCAGTGAGAGATGAATGCTTTTATGTGACTTGGTAGTTAAATAATCTGTGACACTGCACAGACGTAACCTTGGCAGTGAGTGTGGACAATGTCACCACATTATAGACCTCAGACAAGCATAAAGGAATAGGCTGTTGCAGATCTTTATTTAAATTGGCAAAACATGAATAGATTCAGAATAATTTGGGTACGTATTTGACTGCACAGGATTCACAGCGCAGGATGAATGGTAATAACAATATCAATCACCTGAATTTCCTCCCAGAGTGTACGGCTTATTATAAACAGAAATTAAGTTGCATTGGAACTGTAAAGTAATGTGCTTCTAACCTCTAAACCTCCCTTATTTCAATCTCACAAACCTCCACATGAGGAGAAGACTTAATTGAGCTCATTCACACCATCGGCAGTCCTCCTCGCATCAGGTCACCCATTCTGTCCCCCATGCCGATGTGAGAAAGTAAAATTCTGGCCCCTATTCTGCTTTTTAGTCCCTCCGAGCTACAAGTCAGAGGCCTGAATCCGATGTATGGACAAAGCTGAACCCCACATTCAACTATACAATACCACAAGCTCCACCAGCTCAGCACCACACCACACTGGTCCTTTCTGCCTCATCTGACCTCAAAGCATTACAAACCAATGAAACAAAAGTGCCATTTTGTGTCCTAGAAAAATGTTTTCCACAACATTCAGAAATACATCAGTCTATTCAACAGGGTAATTTCTTTTTGCTCAGAATCTTAAAAAGAGCCGTCAGCCTTGAAGACATATACTTCACCTGTTCAGTTGTGGTATTTCACAGTTCTTTGCCTAAAGCTGTCAAATGACACATACCTTTGAAGGGCTCATCTCATGACTGAGACTTTGTCTTCATTCTGTTCTTGTTATTATAATGCACCAGAGCAGTATTTTTAGACAGAAAAGATGATCCTGGCTTGAAAGCACAATTTTCAAAAAAAAAAAATGTCATTGTTGAATTCCATGCCTGTTTCTCCTATAGAGGTAATCACACATGCCAACACAAAATGTTAAGCCATTTTTATTACATTTTATTACAAAATCTTGACATCCAGTGTTATGCTATGGTATTCACTGTCAGCCTTGTTGCCTTGTTGACTCAAAATTTTTTAATAGCTGGTATTTAGCTGGTATTTAGTCAGAAATCTTTAAGGAGGTTGGATGAGGACTCAAACACTTTGGTAATAGTACAAGTTAGGTGTACTCTTAAAGCTAATAAGTTTTCCAATTAGCTTTTATTCTTGCTGTAACACTAAAGACATATGCAACAGCTCTTGAAATTGTTTCACACTTCAGTGCGACTTTTCTCTCGCAGTGGGTTTATTGCTGGTTGTTCACTTTCTCACTTCCAACAGAGAGAAAATTAAGGCAATTAGCCCTCTGCTTTTAAAATACATGTATGTGGTAATTTTGTTGTTTTGAGCCACAAATGATTGCGTGTACATTTCACTGATTTTGCTCTTTCCAGTTTTTCAAGTATGATGCCGGTGAATTTGATTTCCTTACAGTTTTTGATATATGTATGTAATTGCCCCTGTTGTGGGAGAGGATGAGATGAGTTTTTTTATAGCAAGGGATTTTTGCAGCAATTCTGGGCACCAAGGGGGGAAGACTGCACATGTAGGTTGTAAGGTCCAACCACTGATGCAGTTCATCGCTTGTGTAGGAGCTTCTAGTCTTCTCATTGACTAGACTCATTAGACTCATTAGAAAGTCTTCCAAGGTATCCCTTTGCCAAGAGCACACTTGTTTAATTAATTACAGAGAAATCTAAGTGGAACAGAAGTGTGAACAATGGCCAGGTTGTATTATACATGGAGATATAAAGAGCATTTACATGGGCGACCTCCTGCTGAACTCTGACACAACAGGCTCCTGTTCCGTGTGATGCCTGTTTATCTTCGCGTAACGAGTTGTCATTAACCCTTGCCAATGGGGAGCTGGTTCAAGCATGAAGCAAACTGAGGAAATGTCCTTCGCAAGAGCTTCGCAAGATGTGTGTTTGAGGCAAATTCCCAGTGCAGTCAAAAATGAGTAGTTATGCTCTACTTCTATCACTTCAGTTGGCAGTTTGAGTCACACAGTTTAGCACTCAATAGCTTGTATAGCATCCTCCCAGAATAGTAGTCATCTGTCTACCTGAGCCACCACGCCCCCAAAGCATATTGTCAAGCTAGCAGTGCAACAGCAATGTGTTTATGGGAAACTTGGTTCTGTCTACTCCAGGCTTGGTGTGATCTGCTGTTGTCAGTGTGTTCAGCTGCCCTCTGTGGCACAGTGAGGCTGTCTCAGCCCCCACAGAGCAACAGACTTGCTCCATCCCTCTAGCTGTCAGAGACACGCTTCTGCTGAGACAATGACAAATATTAACAACTGTATCAGATCTCCCAGCATGCAGCACAGGCACAGAAGAAAGATGTCACCGTGATCATGTGGGCAGGTGCAAATGTTTCCTCTCCCAAAGTCCCTTCCTAGCGTTGAGTGTCACTATAAGTAATAGTCCAGATGGAATGGCAGTCCTCATATGACACAACGAGATGCACAAAATGACTGAGACATTTGTAGTATTCTTTGATCATGATGTGCTGAATGTGGATACTTTTTTCATGTTTTCCTTTTATTTTTTTGTTTGCATGGCTGACACTGTCATTGCATACATTTTACACAGTATCCACGAACATACTGACTTAGTAACTGGATAGTGATAATATATTTTTACACAGGAATCTAATATATTTAGTCGGGAATGCTTCTCAGCCCTCATAATTTACTTGTAATCAAATATCAAATTAATGCTGTAAAGCAATAATTCAGTTGTTTTTGCAGTGACTGTTATTTGTAAGGGGTGAGTGATTTGAATTTTATGACAGGTGTTATAATATTTTTTTAATAATGGGTTAATCAATGGTTAAATAAATGTACCTTAACATACCTTTTAACCAATAACTGTTTCAGTTGAATAAAATGGCACAATTCCTAACTGATAACATAGTACATAACAGTTGGCAGTGGGTAAAAATGCTAAAATCAAGCTATTTCTGGGTAAAAAAGTGCTTGTAGGTTCATCAGCAATACCATTCATTCCCTTGTACCTTCATGCATTTAATCAGTTGTTAATAAATGGACACCTTGCTAAGTATCACTTCAGAGTCACTAAATAATGTGGGAAAAGTTAGGGGTAATGACATTATAGTGTGACATTGCACAGGTATAATCCAGCATGATCATTGCCCCTTTCCCTTGTGTGGTGTTTCTTCAAAAAGTGAGACCAAATGTTTGCAGAATGTCTGTAAGGATCTGGAAAAAGACATAACTTTTCAGAGCGTTTTCCCCACATGTTTAATGTGTGAATAAAAACGAGATTAATGGTTGTCCAACTTAATCTGGGGATAATGGCGGTACAATTCACAATTATGAATTACTATTTGCAGTAAATCTGAAATATACATACAGCACTGTGTAATAAAATGGAATGTCCTATAACCACCAAAAATGTAAATCTTGAGGGGAGAACAACAAAGTAAAAACACACCTTAGTTTCCTCTCAGCTCCTGGCTAAGATGAAGGAACATTTCCTGTAAAATGGGAGTTGTAGTAACTTGGAAATAAACTTTCACACATTTTTGTGTAAATGGCCATTTATTTCATTTACATGGTACATCAGAAATACATTGTTTAATAGAAATGACTGTTAACACTGGCAACATCAAGTATTTGTTAGTTTTGTGGAAATCACCAGATTGATACACAACATTACTGTGGTACCACAAATTATAAGTAGCCAATTAATGGGTTACAGCTGTTCTAAGGCACTGTAAGACAATGTGCTCAGTCACAGCTCTTTGGCCAACATTTATCACAAAAGTGCTCCATCTGGGATTCCGACCTGTAAGCCTCTAATCACAAGTTCAGTTCCTTAGTCACAATGTCACATAGCTATCCTACATGCTGCACCCATATTCCTTTTAAAAGATTACACTTCACCTAAATGAAATCCCAAAGAATACATTTGCATTTATCAAGTACAGCCACTACTATCAATGCACATACAGTATATATATGCATATTATGTACATTATATATACACACATACTAAAAATGTGAGACAATATAAGATAATGTAAAAAAAAAAAAGATTGAAATATTAATTACTTCTTTTTTCACTTCCAGTACAATCATTGGTATCATGGAATCAGACATCCAGCAATACCACAGGTGAGTAAAGTATCACAGTTTGCTTTATTGTGCAGTGAAAGTCCACAGTTTAACAAATTACAACCAAAATTATGCATACATGCTTATTAGCAAACAATATGATCAGGACAGATTCCTTAAGTTACATTTGATGAGATGAAACTCCAGCCTTGAATGTCTAATATGTGCCTTGTTCTGTTCCTGGTAGTAGTAGTGCATGTTCATTAGGACTGATTTATATAGCATATATTATGTTAAGAGGGTGGTAGGTTCACGGTCCTATCATCCAAAGAATGAGAAGAACATAATGACATGAACAACAGGCATCAGTTTCATGCAATGTTTTCACTACTGGGTGAAAACAGGGTGGAAAAAGGATACAGTAGCTCTGAATTTTTATCTCCATTTTAAATGTAATAAATCTAGGCATTTTGGTGACTTGGAGACAGAGTGGAAAGGGGTATTTCATTTCTGGGGTCAAAGGTGAGGGTCACAGTGGATCCTGTTATTTATTTATTTATGGTTTATTCCATAGGGACAAATGCAAATGCACATTGATGTACTGCTATACAGTTACTATATATATGTACAATTGGTTTACAAGTAAATAATAAAAATATAAACTTAAAGAAAGAAAATTTAAAAATAAAGTTAAATGCATGACATATAGATATCTATAAAGCACAGTCATATTAGAAATCAAACATGATTACTGACTGGAAGTGAAAGTTAGTTATTTGTATATGTTAGAAATTACACAGGAAAATACACACATTAGACATGCTGTTAGATATCAGACAAGATTGCAAGTCAGGTGTTGAAATATAGACTAAACAGTAGATGATAAAATAAAGACATGAATGTTTGTGTCATCAGATAGATATAAAAAGCATATAAGATTACAGGCTTAACTCAAGTTCTTTTAAAGTCATGAAAGTCTTTTGACAGTTTTAGGTCCAGCAGTGAGTTCCAGAAATGTGCTCCTTTGACAGATACATCTAATAAAGATAAGATAAAGATGTTCTGCATGATGGACCTCTTCAGTTGACAGTTCCCAGAGCGTGGATGCAGTATCTCTGTTTTGCGGTTTTTCCTCGTATTTGCCAAAAGAGTGTGGTGCAAGATCATTTTGGTGTTTAAAAATTAGTTTTGCAAAGGCATGTTTGGTGAAATTTTCAAAGCTCAGCATGATTCTATAGATTTATTCACTGTTTGGCCAGCCTGTTGCCAGACAGACATGATAATGCAAACTAATAAGGTGCTGTCAAAGGGCAAATAAGTTCTTACCAGTTTAAAACAGTTTAAGATTTGCTTTCACAGTTCTGCTCATTTTTGGTGTGTTCTGTCATTTCTAGTGTTGGTTGTCCTTTGATTTTGACCTGAAAGATTCTGTAAAAGGGAGTTTTCTGGTTAAAAAGAAAAAAAAACAACTGAAACTGTCTTTGTATTAAGTATCAAACAGCAAGTGCTTTCAAACTGTCCTACAATTGATTTTCTACCATATTACCATTTTACCATTATCTAACATATCACAAGTTTTGTCTAAACGACAATGTCATCAGTGAATATTTGGAGACCAGGACCTGAACAGTTTTCTGGTAGGTCGTTGATCTAAAGTGAAAAGACCTGGACCTAGCACAGGTCCCTGTGGAATTCCCATTTTGATATTTTGAAATGCTTTCTGCTTTTGATCATTACACTTTGCTCTTGATTTTCAGTATGACTCTAACCATGTTAAAGCTTTGCCCAGAAATTTGAAAATAGTCGCTTTTTTGTGATTTTCTGTCATTTTTAAAACTAACAAACACAGCCCCTCCGAGATTACCTCTATCTAGTTGTTTTTTAAAAATATTTCCAAGCAGGAACCATTTTGCTCTTTCATGAGAGTTCTGAAGTCTGAAATCTAATTGGATGTAGAAAATATTTTTCTTCTAGATAAGTAATGAGTTGTTCTGCAGCGACTTCCAGCACTTTGGATAGGACTGGGAGGATACTGATAGGTGTGTAATTACTTGTCAGCTCTGCACCTCCTGATTTAGAAATAGGTGCAACTAAGGCATGTTTCCATCCCTCAGTTCCATCCCTCATGCCCAGTTTTAATTGAGACATTTAACAAATGATAGATTGGCTTGACTAGCTTAGTGCTATATTTCCTTAAAATGCAGTGTCTAGGGTGTGTATATCTTTTGGGTGTGTTGTAAGTAGATTGTTTATGACCTTAAGTATTTCAAATTGATCCGCTTCTCTAATCTTGAAACAGCTCGTAATATCCCAAAAGGTAGTCTCAATGATAGTTTTGAATTGTTTAAAATTCATGGCAAGCTATGAATTATGTATTTATGATTTCTCATCACTGACTAGTGATTTATATGTTTGACAGTCCTATGTCCTATTCTTGACTCACCATATAGATAGACATCCTCTCACCAACCAAGGGATGTCTCATGGAATTTACAGCATGATTTTCATTGCATTTTTGAATAATTATTATATTCCCATGGTGAATGTGTTTTCAGACGAAAATGACAGTGCACTGCCACAACATAGAGAATCATTGCTCAAAACATTTTTCATATTCCAACTGAATATTTAATACATTTGTATTTTGTTTGGTGTCCATATTTGACTTACAGATATTCTGTCTGCCCTCTAGTCTTGGACAGAATGGTTGCCTGTTTATTTATCTGTCCCAGCTGCTGCTATTTGGTGATTATGGTGTACAGCAGTACATTTCTTTCAAAGGTTTGCACTCACTTTGCTGACTCCCTCTTGTGAGAAAAGATTGAAAACCGGTCAAGCTATTCTTTATGATTTGCCTGCTATTCCACCTGGTAGATTGCTCAAATGAAAAAGTTAAATTGTACACTTGCACTGATGCAAATATAAATAAATCACAAATGTCTCAAAAGCCTCAATGAGGAGAAAAGAAAAAGACATTGCCCTCTTTGTGCAGCCATCCTTTTACCTGAGTGTGTCCATTGAAACCACAAAATGGAAGTTAACAGAAAACAGAAATTAACAGACCTGACAAAACATCCCTCTTGACCTTTTTCTCTCCCTCACTCTCGCTTCTCTCTCCTCCCTCTCTCACTAGCATCCTCTGTCTCATCTCTCTATCCCTCTGTGGCTCTCCCTTCTCTCCCTTTCCCTCTCTTTCCCGGGTAACTGATGGTCCCAGCTGCTTCATGCCTGTTTAACAGCTGTCAGAAAAGGTTATACCTGCTCCCTCTGCTTTTGTTGTTGTTACGGATGTTCGTGGTTCTGATGGTGATGTGTTAGGAATAGTAGGCCATACTGAGTGAAAGATGCTGTTTGGGCATTTAATTACCTTCATTTAAAGATGGTTTGATACATTTTAAGAACTTTAGAAATGGCTCTGCTTCACCAACAAACAAGTAAGAAGTCTGAACTTTTGTAATTGTCTCATGACGCAAGCACCCTTTGATTAATAGTCTGTGAAAAAGCTTTTTTAGAAAAGGTAATACAATCTATCCGTCCTATGCAAGAGGATTAGCATGCTATTACAACCGTATGTTGGTTTGAGCTGGCCATGAAAGGAGACAGAATGAGGCTTTGTCTGTTTAACTGACTTTCACGCTTGTTGAGCAAACGGAATATATATCAAATATATACAGATCCACTTTGTATTCCAAGCCATATCTTTGTTGGTGTCCGGGTGCAATGGCTAGTGGAAAATGTAAATCCTTGATTCTCCCAGTTATCTGACATCATCCCTCGCTGAACACCTTCAACACATGCTCGTTTCATTTGATTAAACCTGATTGATCCAGCTGTAATTGAAAAAGAGGATATTACAGTTTAGGGATCAGAGCTTTAAACCATAATATATCACTCAGATTGAAGGACCATTTGAGCAAAAAAGAAGAAACTGTGCAATTTATTAACTCCTTTATTTCTCCATTACCTTTATTTACTTTAATGTAGATTTCGATACCCCAAACCACGCTGAGGCTTAGGTTCAATCTAACCTGTGCACGTTTTTCTTTTGAATAATTTAATTAAGCAAGTATCACCTCTTTATGCTACCTTATAGTATAATGCACACCTTGGTGTGGTCAGTGAAATAGTCAGTGGGCAGAAGTGGGCACTCTGTTTTTGGTTAAATATTAAACCTGGTCACAAGAGTATTTCAGAAGGTAAAAATGCCAACATGTGTTCTGTTACTGTACATTTTGTAGATATTTATTCCAAAGGACTGCTTGTGCTACAGTGTTGTGTTTCAGTGTTTCTGTTATCAGAGAGCTCTGGATCACTTGTTCTACTTTCAGTCAGTTCTGACAAGGCCATTTTTGAGTAGCGTTGTCACAAACCACCTGTTCACCGTGCTCTCCCCTTCACACAGGGTTATTCTGCAATACATCAATAGATGGGATAGGCACCTGTTGGCCAAGGAGCAGTGCTGGAGAGATGGTCTCTCGGCCTTGCCCAGAGTTCTTCTATGGAGTCAGATACAACACCACAAGTAAGTGAGAGAACCAACACGTGAAGTATGGAATATAAGATATGAAATGGTCATGCAACACAGCTGCACAATGGGTCAAAATCTCTAGATCAAATTGTGGTTCATTGTGGTTTTATAGTAATGCTGTTGGACTGTTTTTGTCTTTATGTTGTACTGGTTTTGTCTGTCTGTGGTGGAACCTGAATATACTGAACCCCAAAATTTTCCATTTTAATCTAAATTGGCAATAAAGAGTTTTGAAATTGAAGTCAAATCTGCCATTGTAGAAGTATGTCTCCTGGAAGCTGGACCTTTCTGACTCCACTACTGCATGGCACAATGTTTTCCTTAGGTGAAAACACTGAAATGCTAAAATTTGTATGCCTTGGCTGGACCAAAGGATGCCTTGCATTCATACTGGTGAAGCCTCTGTGTTTAACCAATCAGAGCTGAATTAGTGACCCCATCTTTCAGTCCTTGGATTGTCCCAAAGTAATTTTGTGGGCCTCCACATCACTACACCATCATGCAGGATTCAGCACAGTGGATCACAGTCAGTAGTGAAATCGCCACCCAGCAAGTACACACAATCTCACTGCCCTGACAGGTCCCTGTGGTAGAATCTGCTTGCCTTTCCCATCCTGATCCATTACTGCTGGTGTAGATTAGCACAACCCACCATGTTCCACAGTCTCCCCGATAAGCAAAGTGGGGCCCCATTCCCAGAGGAGCAGCACCAATCGATTTGTGGTGGCTTCTGTGCAGCAAATTGATCTGGGAGGCCAGTTAGAAGAAACAGCTCAGGGTCACCGCAGTGCAGCAAGGCATAACGTCTTTCCCTCACAATAAATCTATAATGGCGCCCCTGCTGTATCAGCTGCAATTAGAGATTAGAGCTGTGTGTGCCTGGCTGTACATGTGTGCTTCTGAGTGCGCAGTTGCATGTGTGCCTGTGTGTGTGTCTGTGCATGTGTGTGTGTGTGTGTGTGCATGAGCAGGAGCATTCTGCATGTGTTCATGAAGGAACATTGCTGCTAGTCCAAAGCACGCTTCACCTGGGGCAATTGAATTTGAATTCTTCCCAGTTAAGGTGCTGAAATGAAAGTCACTCTTTGCAAACATATTTAATTTTTTAATTTCTTGATAAAACTTCAGAGCCTTGAAAAAGGCCTTGTGCAAAAAGTGGGGCTACACATTAGTTTCCTGCAGTGATTATTTGGTGGCTTCAATACAATTTTCAATATTTATACACACCAGCAATGAAGTTATGTTATGAATGAGAAATCAGTGTCTAAATGGTGTTGCTAGAGACAGTTGGCAACTGTCCATCATCTGAGAAGGCTTTGGGAAATTACATTTGGTGGAACATTTTTTCTTCTCATCTGTGATCTAATGCCCAATATGTTCTCATGCGCATGCCTGCAAAGGTGAAACCAATCAAGAAAGTCAGGCTGTTGCATATTTTATGAAAATAAACTTTACGCCATCATCCTATAATTAAACTAAAAACGTGGACAAAAAGTTTCTCCATTTCACTGAGGTTTGTCACCTTCATAAAATTGATTATTTACTTTCTAGTTTCTGTATCATTTCTGAGCACTGTCATTGGTAGTGTGATGTAGTGCTTGTAGAACTGGGCTCATAACCAAGCCTGCTGTTATACCCTTGAGCAAGATGCTCTGGATGAACTGTTTCTGTAAAGATCTAGCTGCGTATATGGATACTACATAAAGCACGAGCAACGTACATCTCATTGGAAAAAGGCATCCGCTAAGCAAATAAGCAGTATGTGCTTGTTGGGTCTGCTTCTCCCAAATAAGGCAAAGCGTAGAGATACAACTGCCACATGACAAGAACACATATTTATATAGAGCATGTATGCATGGTATGTGTTATTGTTATTTGGCCCACATGTCAAGCCTTACCACTCATGAAAAAATGTATAAATCTGTCCAAAATTGTAGTTTTTAAGGCTGGAATGATAAACCGCAAGTCCCCTTTGGTCATGTTTCCATGTGGAGACAATATATTTAATTGCCATTCCCCTTCAGTATCAGAAATATCTTTATTTTTTTTCCTTCTGACCCTTTACCCAATAAAAACATTCCAAATGTCTTAGATGAGATGATGCAAAAACAATTCAGCAGTATAATACTTCTTTCTTATAATTAAGAAGTCTTTTGATCACAAGAAACAATGTCCTGATAGTCTGAGCAGTCAGTTCCTTTTTTACTGCCCTACCATGAAAATGCGGGCTCTGAAAGGCAACTAGAAGTGATTTTTTGTCAGGGGGTATGGGAATGGGGGGTTGTTTTGGGAAGAGGATAATGCATAATGAGTATTAAAACCCCTACAACATTGTCAAAAAAACCCTGGGAATGTATTTAGGAGAGTGTCCAGTGAAGAGGTTGGAGAGGCAGGCGTGCAGTCAGGAGTTGTGAGCTGATGGGACTGGTTACCCTCCACAGGCTTGTGGAGCCACAGTGGCTAGGCATAAAATTTGCTGTCAGCAAGCTCAGTATTATCATCATTTGTGAATGTGACGATACAGGACTTGTGGCACTGTGACTCCTCTGGCTGCAATAAATCTTTTTAACACCTGCTGTTTCCAAACAAAGAGTTCATTGTAGCGCTAGGAAACTCTCTGTATCCCAGTGACTGATCTTGTAAACATCTCCACTACCCTCTGGATACTTCTGTATCTGTGTATTTTATTATTATTATTTTTTGTAGTGAAAGCACCTCTAACATAGACGGTCATTTGTAGAATAACGATCTGTTTTACATGGATTATAAAAGATTCCACATATAATTCTTACTGATTGTTTTAGTTTTGTTGTAGTTTTTTTTTTCTTTTCTCTGAAGGCTTAACATCTGAATCCTGAGAAATGTACTGGTGCAAGGTGGCAGGTTTAGCACCTTAAAAGGTGAGAACTAGATCATGATAAAGGGAGCTGTTTGAGTGACGCATATGGAGTGAGAAATGAAATAACAAGTCAACACGCCTTATATGCTGGAAGTGTCACATGGCTTGGTTGATGGTAAGCAAGATAAGATAATGCTTGCTGTGCCTCAGTTTTATTATGTTTTTGAGAGTTTTGCTTTTCAGCCTGCTTTTTATATATTATATACTATATATTATGTATTGTGTATTATATATATATATATATATATATATATATGCAGCTACCATGATGGTACGGTACAGTGAAGTGATGAACTGTAATTCTTAGAAAATTCTGGAAACATAGAGGAAGTGATATGTAATGACACCAGTTTTTCTGTGGAAAATATAGGAAACAGACATGAAGGAAGATCATTGTTTATGGAGATCAGAGAGTCATCAAGGGTTATTTTGTCACATCAGATTACATTTACATAACATTATTATTATTTAGCAGACACACTTATCCAGAGCAACTTGCAAGTGGTGAGTTACCCTACTGCTTAGGGAGGGGGTTAATTTGGCCACAGCCCAGCTGAGCCCTTGACAGAGGAGATCTTTTAGATGGTAAAAAGGAAAGTCAACCGCAAACCACCCAAAGGTAATGTTGCCCTTGTGTTATGCCAGTGTCAGCGGGAGTGGGTCCAAGTTTATTTTGACTGATGGGCCTACATTCAGAACATTGCCTCCATCTCACCGTGTGCGAACAAGCAGTATAAAAATATCCTCCACGCCTTTATTTAGTCTTGTCAGGGCTATGTGTGTCACCACCTAGCTCCCAGAAACAGCCAGATGTAGCTAGAGCAGCTTTTTTTAAACATCAGCTTAATTGATGACAAAAAAGGGTTTGTAACTTTATAACTTAATGGCTTAATTAAAAGCTTATGTGATGAATGAAAATTACAGCAGCAAAACCTAATATTTGTTTTTCTAACAGGCATGAATAAGCTTGGCAAACAGAGTGATTATTACACATTGCTCCCACTGCAGGGAATTTCAGGCATTAACTTTTGAAACAAAGGCATACAAGCAGAGACTGCTGCGGGGAATTTTTGCATGGGCTGAAAAATCCAGTCGGATAGACAGAGTATTAGACATACTGCAATACAATACTGTGACTGCGATGGTTATAATTTTGACTATTATAGCATGTGAAATGTGCTTTTTATATATCTAGGCAGTGTAAGGTATCCTTCTGTGGTTTATGAATGCATTTGAAAATCAGTCTTTTTTATCATTTTGTACATCCCCTACCTGTGAAATGAAAGGTTTGTGATGTGTGTTGAACTATACTATAAATCTCATTAGAAAATGCTGGCTTGAGTAGGTGTACCATGTAATTTGATCAAAAGCAATCACATGTGGCTAAATTATTCTTTCATTTATGTTTGAGAACTTTGAGCTACTTTTTTGTAGTATGGACTGTTGCAATGAACAAATTGTCTTTTTTTTTTCTTTTGTGGTTTCAGAGAACCTTTGAAATGTGCATTACCAATCACCCAGAATAGCCATAAGCAATAAGTTGTGAGCCGTTTCGCTGAACATTTAAACATTGTGCCAATGAATGCAAAATACAGTGGGTGTAATTACAGACACACCAACTGAAATATTGAGGATAATCCAGGCAAGCCTGTAAAAATTTCCTTTAAACACTTTAAGCCTGTAGCTGGTCTATTTATATACTGGAATTAGCAAGACCAAAGTTACAGCAGGACAGGTCAAAGCATGTGAGGTCATTTCAAATGCAATGCAGCCTTTGAAATGAGCCAGTGCATCGTATAGAAACATTGAGCCAACACCCACCATTTTCTCAAATGCTTGATTCAATACAGATGTATTTTTTGTTTTGTTTTGTTTTGTTTTTCTTTTGCAGTGTTTAATTTAATTGAAGTTCCGAATGAAGATTCAGGAGAAGAATTTTCATACAATGCTTATGCAATTAACCAAACATAAACAAACTGGTCCTGTCCAAGGACTTAAAAAAAACCCACTTGCCACCTCTTCTCCATGTTAGCTGTTCATAGTATCCCTCTTCCACCCCTTTTCTTTTCCCTGATTATGGTGTCCACACAGGGGATCAACAACTTGGTTAGGCGCGATCCTACCTTTACACTTTGATTGTACGGAAATGTGTATCTATTGAATTGTCAGTAACACTTACACTTTGCCCTGTGACGATATCACTTTAAATAAGTTCAAGGGCAAGCGGGGTGCAGGCTTGATTGTGATATTAATGGACAATACTGTAATGCTTTTGATGCCATAATGATTGCCCTTTGTTAAAGGGAGTCACTGAAGACAATAACAACCTGGTGTAGTACGCAAAACTATATAATATTCCGAATGACAAGAAGCTGTACTATGCAAGTAACTATTGTATTTTGGACTATGCGGGATACTCTGGACATTGATAGTACATTAATCCCTGTGTAAATACATGTCAATAAATTTTTACAACTAAGAAAGCATTCAAACAAAAACCTATTTTGGAAATACATATATATATAAATATATATATAAAATGGAAATACAACAATATAAGCATACTCAGGGGGTCCCGAGGACAAGGTTCTTGAATTAGCAGGAGCTCTGTAACCCTGGTCTATTAATATGCTTCCAGTTGAAGCCTTCTCTTTCTCTAACCATAACCTTGACACGTCTTGAGGAATCCAGCACATCTGCAGCGCATTCGTCTGCCTTAGCCTCAATCTGCCCTGCTGGAGCTCCATGCCGTGCTGAACGCATTGGGAAAAAGTTTCCCAGGAACAGGAGTGGAGGAGAAGTTCGCATGGAACTATCACATCAGTGCTGTTGCACGTCAGGCCTTATTTTCAGGGGAACAATTACCCTGGCCCCTCGGGTAACCCCCAGGGTTTTGAGTGCGCAATCAATATTGCCATAAATCAGCTCATGAATGAAAAGGAAGAGATTGCAAGGGAGAGGAAGGGATGGTCCGTGTCCTGGACACCAGCCAGCTCTCCTCCTTACCAGCCCCACATGGATCTACCAGGAACAGCCGTGCCAAATTCCATGTTTCCGCCAGCGTGATTTAGCAGCAGTCACAATGCTGTTCCCTTTTTTACATTTGTTCAAAAAAAACATTCACTGCACACAGTTCTGAAACGCTAGAGCACATGGATTAGGTGCCTTCCGTCTCCTCTCTCTCTCTTCTCCCCTCGTTATTCTGAGAGGCTGGAGCTCTGTGAGGATGGACATCATTTACAGAAGCTAAATCCAGGCAAATTCAAATTTCCCATCTGAATGTGTTTAGCAAACCAGGAGACCTCCATCTGATTAGGCTTAAATAAGACCATAGTCAATGGAGAAACAGGAGGAGGTGCAGTTATAGTTTCTTCCTTCAAGCCTTAAACAGGTTGGTTAAATATTGTAAGTTCTCTTTATTTCTGTGTTTCTCTATATATCTCATCATGTCTCAGATCAGTTTAGTATACAAAAAGGCTGTCACCCACTGACTCACTTTCACAGTCCAAACTCTCAGCAGGTGCCTCTCATCTTTGCCTTCCTGCGTATGAACCAAACCGCTATTTGATATACTCACGGGGGGAAGTGTGTATTCTGCCAAGCCACTTAAAAGGGAGCTGTGTATTAATCACACGTGCATCTCTCTCCGAGGAGTTTTAGAGTGATCCGAAAAAAGGCCCCATGTGACTTGGTTGTGGGCTGCCTTTCGGGTCTCAACATTAAATACCCCCCCCATTCACGTTCCTTGTTAATTCCCTAATGAGGATCACTCCCACCACAATTAAAATCAAACCGCACTCTGACTCTGTCAGAAGGGAGGCTTGCTCTAGCACCCACCCATGCCTCAGTGGCTGAGTGAGTAGTTATACTGAAATGCTCCATTAATACCTGCCTATCACATTGCTGACAGTGATATGGAAGGGAATGGCCCCGTGTGTTTTCTCCCAAGGAGGGGACAACGCGGTCAGATCTGGAACTCGGCAAGTCCGAATTAATTACAGCCTTGTGCCATCTGCCAGTATTCATGAAGGCAGACAGGACTGCCCGTGAGGCCCAAAGGGTCTCACGGGCAGTGGAGGACCAGGACCCCAAATCCAGCTGACACTTGAGAACAAATTCACTATGCATTAACAAGTAAACTGAGGAGTAAATCAGCACAACAACGTCGATCAAAGCAATAACTTTCTTAAAATGCACACTCCAGGAGGTGTAGGGCCTTGTCAATTTTAACAACGTGCAAGAGGCAAAGTGTCAAATTGATCTCCTGGCCTCTGAATCAAGTCTGATTCCCCTGCTAAAAGAAGATGAAGTCAGCAGAGCTTCACTAAAAACAGTTGCCTTTGGAGTTTTTGGAAATTGACTTTGAACCAAAGTCAGAGTGATTAGGAGGAGACACCACTGTGAAACGTGTCTTCTTTATTCAATTGCTTTCCAATTATTACAGTCCGCTCTGCTCAGCATTCAGTTGTTGTGGAAAGCGCAAAGCTGGGGTAGATCAGCTTCAGAGCCTGTTCCACTAGGGTGTCTTTCCTTTTGTATCTGGGACTGGTTTGTCGGTGTCAACCCTGCCTGATCCACAGCAGAAATTGTTTATCATAGTAATGAGTCACAAGTCAATGTGGGCCTGTCCACAGTGGTGGTGAGATTGTGATCAAGGTCATGTGAAACACTGAGCGTTGCTCCTACACATGTTGACACCAGGCCCCTTCATCCCTAGTCCATCCCAGTGGCTGCTCCACACTGCCCTGCCACACAATACTGCAGACAGGATTTTCCTACGCTGCGACCACTTGTATGGAACATTCTCAAGAAATGTCACAATGGACAAGATTGCTCACTGGTTTATACCGCTGTGAGGAGGAGTATTTCTGCTCCTTGTCTGGATCATTGGCAAAGCATTGGCAAAGCATTATTGTTAATTATAGTCTAATTATAGTTATGACTTCTGATTGGTATTGATCAAGGGGAGCAGCAGCTGCTGTTGCCACACCAGTGGTCTATTAATACAGATGGATGTAGCAAGCAGAGAAGGTAGGCATGATGTGGTAATCCACAGTGTAGGCAGTCACATGATATTTTGCATCTTACCAACAATAAACATGGCATGGTGTCAGCTCTGACTGATGGTGTTACACTGTGAATGTCCACTCGACCACTCATGGTAGCATCCAATTGGATGGATGCACTGTCTGTGTGAAAACCCCATCCAGGTAGGGCTCAGAGACACGTATTGCATGATGTCACTTTGGAGATGCGTTAATTGAAATTGGAATCAAGATTCTCATAACTGTGTGGAAGTCTGTTACTCCCATGTTTCATAAGGCCGTAGGTCTTAAAAAAAACTTGAGCAATGTCCTAGTAAGGCCAGCCCTGACTTGGGGAGTGAAAGGTGCCCAAGACAATATGATGCAGATATTCTGTTGTGATCCTGTAGGGCATTTTGCTTTTGATTTTGCTATGGAACTATCATTGTCCAGGGAGTGGAAATGAGTCATTATCTATGTGCTAACTCCTCTGGAAAAAAGAAATGGCAACACTGGTAAACAGGATAAATAATAATAGTAATAATATACGTATGTCTGTATAAATATGACATTTTATGTGCCAAAAGCATTACAAAACATTTTTTTATTTTTAAATCAGTGGGAAAATAAACTTTTATCCAAAACAAACACCACTGAGACTTTTAAATTATTCAATTAAAAGAGTATTATTCATGTTAATACTTGTGATTTGGCAGGCAGGGCCAAATTCATTCCAAATTCATTCTATGTTGTGGAAACATACATTGCTTCTGTTGAATGAAAAGTCACACATGCTGAGGAACTACAGCACCAGCTTTCACCTCAGAGCAAGCTAGTGAAGCCTGATTGAATGAATATGGTATTTGTCTTTATTGTATTTCTGATTCAGCCCTTTGGATTTAGCCAGAACCCTATGGATTTTCAAAAAAAAAAAACATCCTTGCTTTGGTCAACAAACTTGGGAAAGAGAATGCGGATGTTCTTTGGTGTGCATGTTCCTTCTGTGTGGTTTTGTTTTGTTTTCTGTTTTGTTTTCACACAGTGTCATGTGTTTCCACTTATGCACACCTAAGATCTCGTCTGGCTCTTCCTAGAGTGGTTTCTCTCTCAGATGTGTGGTTAAATGCCTTGTTCAGACATGTATTGTTTCTGCATTGCTTGAAAATTAAGACTCCTCTTTAAAACCCTCAAGGTAGGGGCCAATTGGCCAAGTCAGCTGAAAAGAAGCATCAGCATTGTTTGTGGAATGTTGATGTGCCGCTTCCTCTTGAGAGTGTGTGCAATCTTTATTTTCCACTCCAAAAGTGAAGGGGCTCCTACTGGTTAATCTAGTGCACAAACACACATCAGTGGTCCAGCCATCGGGTGGACAGAGGTTGCACGGAAGCCTGCAAGTAAGTTCTGGTGTGAGGATGTGAGAGGCCTGTTCAGACAACTCAGAGTCAAGGAGTTTACATGACATGTCTCCATCAGTGATACAGTGATATGGTGGCAGTGGTTTGCCACTTTTGCTTTGGGTAGCATATTCTCCATAGACCCTCTTTTCTTTTTACAGACAATGTGTACAGGGAATGCCTCTCAAATGGGACCTGGGCAATGAAGGGCAACTACTCACAGTGCCAGGCCATACTGAATGAAGAGGTAAGGTCAACAATGTGTGGACATGTGACTGCTTAAAACCATCTCAAACAGTCTGTAGCTTTCCTGTTTGTTTTTGTAATGTTTCTCTACAGGTAATCTTTTGGTGTTGCCCTTGCTTTTAAGAGGAGATGAAAGGCTTAAAACTCTGACACAAAATGACATATAACAACAGTCCAAGACCTTTGTCTTCACAGAGCTGTCTTAAAAAGGGTTACTTCACTTTCACTTGCAAGGTGAATGGTACATTTGTTTTATGTTTGTTTTCTGTCATACTGTTCATTCCACTGTTCAGTCACTGGTGTTTTTGAAAAGTGGAAGTTTTTTTTTTTTTTTCCTGGGGGCTGATACAAGCTAGTGAAGTTAAATTTTTGTGGCATGCTCACTAATCGGATCACAAGCTAAGCCAGTAATAGCATTTAATCTTAGGGCTCCTGGGTTTGTGTGCCCTCCACTCCCCTCCTCTCAACTCATTAATAAAGCTTGTCACTGCTGACGACCTGGAAAAATGATGGACGACACCTTATCTCTGACAGGCAAACAGATACACCTGCCACAGAAGGGTGAGAGATGCTGTGCTGTAGCCTAAAGATTTGTCACTCGCCATGCAACGTTTAGGCAAAGTGCTGGATTTCAATAATGCATGGGCACTTATGTCATTCCAACCCAGAGCTGGGTGGTTGCTTGCAACCACGAACAAACTGCAAACAACAGTTAATGCAGACAGCAGCGCTAGCAGGAGAACATGGGGCTCCCTCCCCAGCAGAGAGGGGCAGCTCATGAACTCCATCATGAGCTGGGAAGGAGCTCTCCCATTCAGTCCCCATCTCTTAATGAATTAATGAGGAAATCTATTTTAATGAGATCCAATCTCTAAAAGAAACGCGTGTTTCTGGAGCATTGGGAATAATTCATAAAACGCACTGGATGATGCCCATCCCCCCCGCCCCCAGATGACATTATTGTTCTCAGCTGCTTTTATCTTTGCTGTCTTTTCTTGAATGTCACATCGTGTCAGATTAAAAGCAGCATCTCAGATTGTGTGTGTGTGTGTGTCTCTGTGCATGCGTGTGTGTGTATGTGATGCATTAGGGCACAAACGTTCTTTAAGTCTGCATGGGAGAGCTCCTGGACCAGTGCCTGGTTGAGGCTCAGCAAAAGTACCCGAAGCATAAAAGGTCGTTTAGTCCTGTCTTGTTCGGCAGAATCCATTGCGCTTGTGAGATAGCATTTGAGATAGACAGAAAAGAAACTGCCGTAGTTGTGTTAACTCAGCCTGCGTGGACCATGCTGCTGAGGGCTGGAGGTCTGGGTAGGAGGGAGTGTTGTGGAGGCAGTGAGTGCCCATGTCACTATATCTTTTAATCATGGCATGAAGCACTCTTCTTGAAGCGCTGCCAAATCAATAAATTCCTAAACATAGCCACTGGTTTAATTTCTGTCTGGGGGTTCTTTTAACTGATGTCTATATAGCATAAGCTATTTATGGTATGGGCATGGGAAAAGTTGTTTAAACTGAAGAGATTAATAGAAGGAGGTGAAAATGTGACCCTGGCACGGTTCAGTTGTCTGGTGAACAGTACTGCATTATGTGATGATAACAAAACAGACAACTCCTTACAATGTTACATCACCTGCTGAAGTAGATTATGAAGAGAATGACATTTTGATTTTGGTGAGACTTGATCTCATCAAGCTCATAACTTACCTCCTGCAAGGCCTGAGTGCATAGCAACACAATGCAGGGGGAAGGTGCTGGAGAAAATAGAGCTTGAATAAGGTAAGGACAGAGGACAGTCTGTACCCAAGGGTGACAGGCATCATACATGGAACTGGGGTGAAAGGTGTAGTAGTAAGGGAAGTGTCTTACAGATGTTCTTCAGATTCTATTTGTCATTGAGACCATTCAGCCAATTAGGCAGATGCAGCGATAATAATTACACTGACATGGTGTTGACACAGCAGAAAACTTCTCCTATTAGATTTTATGGTTCATTTTAGAATGTGGTTCATAAACCACCTACAGCATTGACTGGGTTTGAACTAGGAGTGGTGCTACCTGGCTCATAATGTGGGAATCCTCCAAGATTGTCCAAACAGAGGCAAGACATTACATTATTGTGTTCTCTTGTATTATTGTGAGTATTCCATAACTCTCTAATCGATTTGGCTTCAACAAAATAAACCCATCTCCTTCAATAAAATTTTATCATTTCTTCATTGTGTCTATAAAACTCCATTGCATCCATCACAGGTATGATCTCAGTAGTTTGATGATAGCAGGAGACAGCCCATCTGCAGAAATAGTCTGACAAAATTTTCATAAACTTCAGAAAAACCTCTATAAAATCATGAAAAAGGAGTCTCTCATATGCCACATTGTACATCTTAAAACTGTGTTTTAACTCTGTAGATAAACTCTGATATAACTTTTTTTTTTCAATTGTTTCATACCTTTTCAACACAATAGTGTTTTGTGAATGGGAATCTGTACTGTCCTTATTCTAATGGTATAAGAAATTTACATTCTTAAAGTATGGAGGTATTCATGTTTCATGTATTTCTCTTGTCTTGTACTTCTCAGGGCACTGTATATTATATTCATTTAATCAAATGAAGGCAACTTTAATAATGTTCCTTCAGTTTACTCCAGTGATAAAAAAGCAGAGATGCAGTAACACCATTCATGTTAAAAGAGCAAGTTGAAATTCATGATATCACTTCCTCCCCAGGCAGATCTGGAAGCCTTTGAGGTTGACATTAACATGAATAAAATCAGTTTCAGCAGAATCAGAGGTCAAACAATGCATTTTAACCACACTAAATAAATAAATAAATAAATAAAAACCTAAGTTATGACACAGGAAATTCTTTTTATTTTTACCCTTTATTCATATTGGAGTAGCCATTTTGGTTTTCCTTCTGTGACATTTTTCCCACCGCAGTCCATTACGATAAAATTTGAATTCTTAAAACTGACAAGAGGGCCACATGAGGGCTCGTTAAACTCAAATCATAGAGAGCCCCAGTACCAAAGCTTCATGTCATCCAGTCAGGCTGCTCATGACAACTGTTGGATACTATAGAACTCAGTTTCATTGCAGACTACTTTACATTGTACAAGTATTTGATCTACTGCACTGATACAGTAGAATCAGCATTGATCTGACACACAATATTGCAAAGGCCCACTAAATCCACCCCTCCAGCCCTGCACCTCTTGACACACAGTTGCTCAGTCAGGGAGTGTCTCTGGGCTTGCTTTTGAGCAAAGTCAAACTTATCAGACTTCTTAGAGAGCTCTGCATGTCCCACAGTCTTCATCAGAGAACCTCAATCTCTGACCACCACCCACCCCAAGGGAGTCTCATTCCTCTTTGCTCAGCTGCGCTGGAACAAAGCCTGAGCACACAGTTTGCCTTGTGCTCTACGGTATCTACCCTCACAAACACGGAAAAGCACTTCGCAAAAGAATGGCGAGCTGGGGCTGCTGACGTCACCTGAGGAGGAGGCAGCTGTATTTCAGCAACTGATGCACGCTACTGCGCCGAGCAATTTCATTGCACTCCAGAGACCAGAGCAGAGCAGAAGCGGATTGGCAAACCCCGACACTGATGCAGTTCTTTTACATCCGTATCACGCATAGTATGGCTACATTACCATGTACTGAAAATTGAAGACAAGGAACCCCCAGAGAACAAATGCAATGGATGTTAAGTCCAAATTAAGTCAGTGGCAAAAACAGTCCTAAAAAAGGACTGTAAACTGTTCAACCATATATGAAGAGCACAAAAATGGAACAGCGAGCCCAGGTGATCGATCCCACATGGAGAAGTATTATTTGCCCTGAGCAGTGCATAGAGGAATAGATGCCTTTGGGGATGTGGCATTAACCAGACCAGCCATTCTGATGGAAAGGAGAATCCAAATGAAACAATGTAATCAGGAGAAACATCACAACTCCAGAATATTTTTTTGTTTTGGAAGACAAGACTCATCTTTTGAAGAAAACAGTGAGAGATGGAAGTGGAGTGGAAAAAATAGGGTGATAGAAGGAAAAAAAGATGCCATCAAGCCCTAGAGAAGATAGATGGTACTGCCTCTAATGTCATGGTGGCTCCTTGGGAAGCACAGAACCCCAAGCCTGTATTAATATTTTATGAGACAGTGGAATGTGGGAGGTGTGTGTGGCCCACTCTGTGAAGAGGCAGTGAGCAGAGGTCCTTCCAAAAAGGACTGCATTATGGGATCAGACGCTTTCAGGTCTCCCTCTCTTCCTGCGGGAGATTAATTCCTGGCTGTCTGCCTGCTCGTCTCAGGGCCTCAGTGCAGTGGAAGGTGACGCCCCGTGAGGGGAGTCACGCAGGAGCCTGGCATAGCTGTCAGAGGCCATCCATGTCAGCGCTGGCACGAGGGTGGGGCAGGGAGTGAATGTCTTCCTGCCATCTCCGGCGAAGAGCCCTCCCATCAGTGCAAGGGGTATCCATAGGCCCAGCTGGGGCGTTTGTTTTTAGGGATGAGGCTGTAAATTAACGAGGGGGGTTAATGACCACCCTGTCATGGCTTTCTCACACTTACTCTCTCTGCCTTTGATTTTTCTCTTCCCACCTACTCTCCTCTTTTTCTGCCTGTGAATATTGGTATTAGTCCTGCTTTTCTGGTCTGTGTATTGAGCACTACAGAGGCAAAGTAGAGTATCGTTAATTACACATTGTGCAGCCTACGCCGGGCACAAGCACCATAATGGATGTTTAACACAAACCACCAGTCCAAGTCATTCTTAAACAGTCCTTCTTAAACCTCAAATGGTGACAGTATTGTCAAGTGTGAATTGTAATGAAAGGCTGTTCCTGGCATTATGAGGGGCTTTTGGAGCCATCATGCTGGCAGGATGTAATATATGCTGCACTGAAATGCACTTTAAATAAATGAAGCCTTCATTTTACTAAAGATTTTAAGACAAATTTGAATGCACTGCTGGTGAAAAGAGAAATTTGGTTTGAAGTAAATCAATTTGTTTTCACAGTGGATCATGGCTAAAGTACCTATTTCCAGTAGTTTCATACCAATGGCAATCCTACATAATACTCATTTTGCCTTTTTTTCATCTTGTCGCTCCTGATAAACCACAGCAGAGAGCTTGCTGATCCATTGTGCCTAGCACGACCATGAAGTGCTTCAGCAGCTGTAGTATTGGGGCCCAGTAGCCCCTGTGTTATTTGTAAGAGCAGCTCTGTTTGCCCACCTTGTTTTCCTTTCTGTTTCATTAGTAAGAATGCATGCTATCTCCACCCTGGCCTGCCACTGCTTTATTGGCCCTGTGAGCAGCTTCACTGGTGTCCTTTATGGGTGAGGAGGAGGTTGGTGATATATTTTGACAGTGGGATGGAGCGCCACATGTTCTCACCCAGAGGGGCACCATCAGCTGGTTCTCTCTGATCAAAAGGAATCCAATGCTGTCCATCCACAGTTGTCCCAACATGGTGCAATGCAACAAACAGAAGGTCCATCCAACAGAGGGAAATCAGCATTAGCTCATCACACAGAGTTGCTGGAAGTGGCTTAGAAAAGTATCGCATCAGTTTCAACTAATGCACCTCACACATATTCTGAATTAGCACACATGACGCAGATGAGCTCACATGCAGATGCAAATCAAGTTGGCCCAGGCTATCTCCCTGCATCCATTCCAACTTCCAAGGGCTTAATCAAACATCAGGATAAGGCCAGACAGAATAGCACTCAAAATAGCCTCTGTTTGGGACATCTTCCTGCAGTAACGTAGTTAAAATATTTATCTGTCTGGGAAGTGGATGTGCGTGCAAACATTATATTAGTGTCAGTGTCAGAAGGCCTGTGTAATGTGAGCTTCTGATGGGACAGATGTCCAGGGTTTTTTGGAGTGAGGATGACCATATGCTTTAATCTGAGTACAGCCAAAAACTCACATTAATCCAAAGAAAGTGATAGCATCACACTGGGGAGAGTGGGGCAATCCAATCAGAGTGAACTCATCCTCTGACAGGCTTCTCTATGTCCCTTGGTATGCATATCTACTGCTTTGCTGCCTCTTTCACACATATAACTTGGACCTCAGTATGCACTAATGAGCACATATACTGTGGAGATGAGGTGTGTGTGCAGCTTGTTAACAGTTGAGGAAAAGAAATAAGGTAAAATATATATTGTGTCAATGTCTCTTCACTCCTGTTTGGCAAAGTTCCCTTTTGTTTTGAAAATGGCATATCCCCCATTAAATAAAAGTAAATAATTAGCTACAAGGGTTTTTGTCAGTTTTACATAAAATCTTCCAGAGGCACTAACCCCTGCTGCAACGAATGGACCAGCTCTCCTTTGAAGACTGTGCATTCTGAGGACAGTGCTAGGACATTCAGAGGAACACATGTTCATTTATGTTTTTGACTGTATTCTGTATCAGACAATATACTTTGGAATTTTCGTTGGAAATGAAATCCCTGGTTGGTAAAACCTCATGTTATATAGTTTGCCAGAAGCTGGCTCTCTTATTCCATCTAAATCACATTATGTAGGATCTCTGGGGCCTCAGGCCACAGTCTTTTTTGGCTCTATCCAAAGGAACTTGTTTTGTAAAAGTTTATTGGAAGGATTTAGAAAATTAAATTGAGAGATAATACATTCAAGATGAGCACAAAGCTGAAACATGTATGCAAAGGAGCTAACAGGAAAGATAATTCCATTTGGTGTTGCGTGCATTCTAAAATATGCAGTGGTTGAAAGACATTTTCTATATTCTGATTCTAAATGCAGTTTTCTTGTGAGATGTTTGGGACCTCACATATGCTGGAGTTTGAAGGAAAGCAGTTTTTGTTATATTTTGTCTCATGTGTCCAATGTCATGTGTGTGTGATATCTTGCAGAAAAAGAGCAAGCTGCACTACCACATAGCAGTGATCATAAACTACCTGGGTCACTGCATCTCTTTGGGAGCCCTCCTGGTGGCCTTCATCCTCTTCATGCGCTTGAGGTAAGGCTGGATTTCACATGGCTGTGTGTTCTCAGCTGATCCTGTTTCCCTCTGCACATCTACCCAATTATAGTCCTGCTTTTCTAAGTTATTTTGAGATGCAGGTAAATCGGTGTTCAACATTTGCCATGAAAAAGCTTTTTTGTTGAAACAGGAAACTCCTGACCCACTCCGGAATGGTTAGATCAGAATTGCCTTTGTGAAATCAGTCCTGTTTAGCTTTTGACACAAAATTACTGATATTTCTATTTTCAGCCTTTATTTTATTTGTTATTTTAATTTAATAGTAGTCCTCACTACATGTTTGTAGCATCTCAGGCACAATATAGACACAAAATGGTGTTCATTGTGGTATCTAAGGTTTCAAAGCATAGTCCAAAAAACCTTGGCTTACTTCCTGTGTCAGTTTGTGAACTAAATCAGTCAACACTGATTCACCATTTAAAATCTGATGTGAACAGTATAAGCGCAATATCCACCTGAAGTGTCTGGTGTTGTAACAAGCATACAGGGACTGCGGAAATATGGCCACAAAGAAATTTGCTTGCCTGTACATTACTGGTAACTAATTATATTAGGCATGATCCTTCCCTGGACACACATAAATGACTCAATGTTTTTACTGCCTATCAGCACAGAAATTGATTTCCCAACTGCTGACAAGCATCATGTTTTCAGTGGCTAATCAAATATACAGCAGGTTATGAACTCTTGACTAATCTCTAAGGTTTTGCTTTATGTTGTGCCCTCTGTGATCGGCATCCCAAGGACGTTCTGTTGACTGCACTGAGCATTACAGGAGACCCACTCATGAAGATGACAGCTGTCGGCATTGGATGTTTGTGACCAAGCTTTGATCAGGAGTACTTATGATAGAGCAGGGTCTTGAACATATATTGTGAAGAGGGTGAGAGAATAGTTCAATTGTATCATAAGTGGAGAGACACCTCCGTAAAGGATTCTGGGTAGTGGCACGTCATGTATTTGACTTTTGCAGGATTTGTCCCACACAGACCGGGGCAGTTATTGCGCATGATTCTTTGGTCCCTCCCTCTGTGTTGGTTGGATTTCATTAGATACAGCTTGTAAATGCCCACAAACAACACTGTTTGTTGTTGGAATTGATTTTTAAGGGAAAATACAATTTAAGTGTATGGTACAAGGGATTGTCAGGAGCAGATTATCCAAGGATTAATCTGCTACAAGAAAATTTCTAGGTAAGGTATTTGAATGATATATATTCAAGCCAGACCATTGACTTTTAGGCTCCCTACCAGGCTTGTTTGCAGTAGTTGCAACCCACCCCCCCCCAAGCATCATGGCCCTCTCTTTTGCTTTAATCTGCCATCCTCCCAGTTGAGCATTACAGGGGATTTTGGTGCAGGAAGGAACAGCTTTGATTAAATGAAAGTACATAACAAACAGGTTTTGTTCTCCCTGTTTGAAAAGCTACTGAAATTACTGTCAGCAGCAGATGTCTGTGTTAACCCACCAATATTTATCACTAATATTTATCCCTCTCATCCCACAAAATGTGTTTGTATAGGGTCATTACCCTGATTTTCTCAATTTTCTTTTGGAGCACTATATCAAGTTGCTTATTCCTGGCCTCCTAGATTAATCACAGCATAAAGCAAACTTCCTTAACACACAGGGTGACAGACAGGTCGTGTGTCTGTTTCAAGTCCCATTATTGCTTCATCTGGAGCCTCTTGGTTAGTATCAAGAGTTCAGCAAACACTTACATGTGTTGTATAGATACCTGTAGGAGGAGAATGATCTAATTTTCCCCACATACTTTGAATGTCTGGACAGCTCTTGAGAAAAGAGTATCGCTATTGTATATGTTGTCCGAGACATGCTTATGAGAGTATCATGAACCACTCAAGTGATTGTGCACATGCAGCTCTGACCCTCAACCTTGTGAGTACATTAGTGCAGAAGACTGGAATGGGATTTGCATTAGAGTAATGTAAATACACACTGTGGGTAAATTGCCCTAATGCTGCTTTTAAATGATTCATGTCTTGAAGTGTTCTGCAGTGTGCTGAGTGGGTAGGTTGGGAGCAGAGGTCTGAGGACCAATTTCTGAGGTGTGGCTTCAATAAAGCAGATTCTATTCTCAATGTTCTGGAAAACTGGTAGCAGTGTAGACAGAAGTTGAGTGTGGTCCACTGTATTAAAGGCTACAGAAGTGTCAAGACTGACACTTGGCTGACTGCACCCATTATTCTCTAGCCACTGCACGTCTTAGTGTTTTAGAGAGAAAGGGAAGGAGAGAGACTAGTCAGTAATTCTGGACAGCAGATGGGTGAAGAGTCCTTTTCTCCAGCATGGGTGTGATGCACACCTCCTTGGAGTCTGCAGGGTCATTTCCCAAGGTGGGTTGCAGCAGTTGTATGCTTGAGAAAGGTACTTGTTTTTTTTTAATCATGGCAGAAAAGGTCGTACACAATCAGGTTGAGGATTCTCTGTCAATGTAACATAGCCACAGTGACCACAATCCGTCAACACTCCCATGGCAGTGAGTCATTCATTCATTCATTCATTCATTCATTCATTCATTATCCATCAATATTTTGGTTAGATGCGATCACAGGAGCCGTGAAAGTGACAATCAGGCTGCAGTATGTGATGTGCACAGAACCAGGAGAATCTCTGTTTCTATTTTGATTCCCCTTGACACTGCAGCAAGATGAAAAGGTAGCAGACCCTGCAGCACATGGTTCTCGGTAGGAGGCGGTAGGGGGTGGGCAGTGTCCAATGCCACCGAACAGTCTGTAGGAAAACCAATACCCTCACGTCAGCCCGCATGCGACAGCGGGTGCTTACATCCTACAGTCTGCACTGCAGCCCGCAAGTGTAACAGCTCAAAATTCAAAAGGATTTGACGCATCCTGCTGGTGACAGAGCTAGCCATCTAAGGGTGTGCTGGGTGAGTCCGTTTGTTCATGCTGACTCCAATAGGGAGAGATGCGAGTGTCACCAAGAGTCTTTCGCCTGTTTTTCTCGTTAACAATTCAGCTGTGTTAATGCGGCTCTCTTGACCTGCAGCCTCATGCACAGTGGGGAGCATCAAGCATTGACACGATAGCAAAATTTTTTTCCACCAACACCCAAATTTTGCTTGTCTGATAATAACTCAGTCGAAAACCGACGGACAATGGAGGGCGCAGCGGGGAATGGAATGGGGATTTACCGAGGCAGCTGTGTGCAGAAGAGAATTATAATTCCTTCTGAAGTAAGCACCGTCTGCACAAAATACCTGTGGAGGCTCAGGAAGAGTATTTGTTGCATCCCAAAAGGAACCTATACAGATTTAATGTTGAGTTTTTAAAGCACAGCCCATCCCCACCTCACCACCAGGGCCCCACTTTTTGTGAAAAGGAATGATATTAGAGATTGACAGCTTTTTTATTCTGTCATTGCTACAACCCGGCAATCAGCAAGTGCTATGGGCCATAAAATGGAAAAACACACAGAAAGTGTTTTGAGAGGTGTTTGCCTTTCCTGGAGGTGGAGGTGGGCCGGCACAGTAGCTGGATGTAGGAATGCAGCCCGCAAGCACACTGGTGGTTGGAAGGCTCATCAACACTGCAGTGGACAACCTGCTTTCTGTGTCTATCCCTCCCCCTCTTATTGACCTGCCTGAATTTTTCTCACATGGGGCCAGAGTCATTATTCAGATTAATGTCTGCTTTCACTGCATTTTATGTCTCCGCAGAGCTGTCATAGGAGATAATTGGGTCACAGGGACAGCAAGGCATGCACTAGGCTCTTGCAAATGAATAATGGAGATGCTGGTTACTAGCCCAAGAAGGTGTAGTCACTCTGGGGGAGATGCTGCAAATAGCCTCAACTCATTCTGTCTGTGGTGTGTTCTATGGCAAAACTGAAAAGCAAACATACATTTGAACTACGCTATCTTTATTTCAACTGCTTCTCTTCTGTCGGCAACTGCTATTGTTCTACAAACATTTTTGACATCAGTACTGGAAATAATACAAATGTTACAAGTTAGTAAGGAGAAATGATGCAGATTATCTCTGAGCTTTATTAGGGGTTTGGTAATTGTCAATATTTGTCATTGTAATGGCTAGAGGATCGAAGTCAAGTGCAGTTGTTTCCTTTTATTTAACTGTCAGGGAAGCTACATGGGCGTCCATGGCGTGTGCTGGCAAGTGAGCTGCAGGCAGCATCATCCGCACCGCCAGGTGAGTGCAGAGGGAATGTGAGTAATTGTACAGTCAGAGGAGAAAACCTTTTATCTTTGTAGGCTCGCCGTCATACCCCTCTGCAGTTCCCTCCCCCATTGGACCAATTTACTACCCCTCTTCCACAAAAAGCAGTGTACGTAGTGCCCCCTCCCACCTCCACTTCCAAGAAGCACAGATGAGAATCAGGCGCAGAAAACAAGGCCTCCTCAAAAGCGGTTTATCAGGGGAGATTAATAGGGGAGGCCATTCATCTTTCCATGAAGCGGGGGTCCATGATGTTAAAAACAAGGATCATGCTGATTAAAAGCCTGCTGAGCTCATTCACTGTCAGACTTACACAGATCCTGTAAGGCAGCAATCAAATGCGGTCCTCTGCTAACCACTCGCCTGGTGTGGAATGAAATCTGTGCCACTATTCTCCATCCTCGCCTACCATTCTTTGCCATATCAGATTAGTGTTGGCATTACAGGGACATTTATAAAAATGCTGTGCTCTTCTGTTTCCTCTTACAATAATAAATTTGAGGCTTGAAGGTATATGAAAAGTATTTCTTACTTTTTGAAATTTTTTCACTACGAGTTTGCAACATTGTGAAGGATAACAGCAATATAACTTTGCCCATTTTTCCACACACCAGTATGGCACTACTGCCTCTTACACTTATGATCCTTTATGGAGGTGGATTTAAGCTGTAAGGATTTAAATGCCTTCAAAGTATGTGGTTAGTGTGTAAAAAAATCATTACTCTTCCCACAACAAGAGAACAATCTACATTTTAGGAGAGCTTTTTAATCAAAATGGCCACAAGAGAATTAGAGCAGGAGAAGGGTAAAACCAAACTTGATTTGGGGGGTGTAGGATCAATGAGGTGCCACACCGTGCCTTCAAGTTTTTAGTATTACCTTGCAGAGTACTTTTAGTAATATTGTCACAACCTAATACAGCCTCTGTGCCCTAATACAATGGCTTTCGTATTAGCCTTCCTGACAGCACCCAGCAAGTAACTCATTTCAACAGTGGGCAATCACTTCACGTGTTTCACCCCAGCAATGTTACATTCCCTGTGCATGGCTCGTCAATTACTGTACCTCAACAAAAGGTTGTTCAAAAAGCTGGAGCCCAGCCAGGAAACGGGCAACTTCTCACACAGAACATGGTGCCCTTATACTACATGCCCCATTCCTTCTTCAGTACAAACAGCAAAGCAAATGTGATGTACAAAACAAAAAGAGAAGGTCACATCCTACAGGAAAGACTAAGTAAGTAGTTTAAGCAAAGGCACATGCATCACATTTAGGAGTTATATAGCATGCTGTGAATGCATTTGAAGTCTCTACTGAAAACTATTGTTTATTGGCACCTTCCTCCATTTGTTGCCAGAAAGCACATCATTAAATTCAATTAATGCCAAGGCATCCTTTTACATAAATAAAACATACAGTTCTGGCTGATGTGCTTCTGGCATCATTTTAGAATATGTAGGATCATGGTAACAGCACATCAACTAATGAGAGTCTTTCCTTGGCTTATTTTGGTGCGTTGAAGAAAAAGCTTCTATCTTAACTCATCATTTATATGTAATTTTAGACATCCCTTCTATGCCTCTGGTCGGTCATCAGCTGACTAGCCTGAGCAGTCCTTTTGCTCAGTAAGATTTGAGATGCATCGTATCCAAATCCTGTTAAAGGAAAACCATATAAGGCATAACACCAACATGATGTCCCCCAAACCCTACCCTCTAGGCTCTCACTAAAGCAGTATTGAATGCGTTATGCCAAAGTGAACACTACTTGTGTCGGTAAATGTCATTGAGTTTGAGAATTGGTGAAGTCCCACAAGGAATGAGAATGGTAGAGTCGGCAATGAGGAAACAGCATCAACAGTGTGAATGAGGTCTTACAGAGAACATAAAAGGAATGACCTTTGCAAAAGTGGAGAAATGATATTTGGGGTAAGTCATTTAAAAGTAGGATCATGTATAATGCATGGAGATATTCCCCAGTGCTGCTGACTGTAATGTAGAATTTCTCTTTACATGACTGATCTTTTGCCCCAGAAGAGTGAGCAGCACGCTGAAGTGTAGAGTGGAGCAGGGAACGCTTTTGCCACAAAACTTTGGATAGTCTGGCCTCTGACTGAAAGAAACAAGGCCACATTGGTTCCACCATCAGTGACAGCATACCCTCACACAATTTCACCCCTGACCCAAACTGCCACCTGCTGAGAACCAGCTTTCTTCTTGTACCAAGAAAACTGGACTGTTGGCTGTCCCCTGCAAGTTTATTACTGGAGCAGTTACAGTTAATAGACAGTAACGTGTTAAAAAAAATAAATAAAATGCATGATGCATGTGACCTGCAGTGGCTAATCTGCATGAAGCACGATAACAAACCCATCTGGAGAACAGATCACAGTTTAAGATCACAGCAAACATGGTCTCAGCTCCTGTCATTTTTCACAAGGTCAGAACTTGAGTGCCATCCTTTTTTATTTCAGATTCAAGCAGTCACTGTGCTCCATGTGTGAACACACATTTGTGTCAAAAGTATCAGATTTGGTTTATTATTTTAAAATTATGTGCAGTTAGCTTCATCACCACCACGCAACCACTCATCCCACATCTCAGCATGTCTCCATTAGAATAGCAGGTCATCCCTGATGATATATGGATCTGTCAATTACTGTAGAACCTGATTAGAGGTTGATTAGACTGTAGAGGGGCTGAGCAGAACTTCAATAAGAAAAAAATGCTACAGCTTGTTCTTCAAAGCTATATGCCGCTCGCACATTTCAACAACGGGACCTGTTTCATTCTCAGCAGTAAATGACCCCAAAGAAATGCTCCATACTTGCACCCACACCAGAACTGCGCCAGTGGGACGCTGCTGGTAATAGCATTCTGGAGAAGTCAGTTCCAGCAGAACAGGTGGAACATTGCAGCAGTGCATCACCCCCCTGTCTGGGGAAGCTTAAAAACCTTCATTACACGCAAAGCAACCCCCAATGTTTTATGTGTAAAGGAGGTTAATCCCAGGATTGATCTTGATGATTCCTAGCTATCTAGATGTGTAACTATTTTTCCCTATGCTGAACTACTCTGGCCATTTTTTGTTTCTTTGTATGTATGTTTGCTGGTTTTATACCAGGATTGGTCTTGATGGGAAAATGATTTCAAGGAACACATACGGTTTTGTTGAGTAGAGTCTGTGGTATTTTGTTATATGGTCCTTTTTTTCTCCATTTGGCCAAATAGACATGTCCCATGATACCTGGGGAAGGAGGAATTTGGAGGATCAGACAGAGATAGGCCAGCGTCATTGCCCCCTGCTAATTTAAAAATCCTGTCAAAGAAAGATGGAAATAGAGGGTGGTGAGAAGAGAGGGCATGCCTGCTCTGGCTGGTGTGCCCACTTGCAGATGGGTTAGATTTAAAGAGAGATAAAGAATAGAATGTTTGAAGTCTCTTTTTCTCAAAACATTTATTAAGAGAAAATCTAGCCTGTGACAGGGTGCATTTTTGTAATTTTTTTCTCATCAATAAAAATGTTATGAAAGAGAATATGTTGATCCAATATTGAAAATATGCCACACTTAAAATAATGTAAGATGGTGCCTTTTCAAAAAGGAGTTGTTAGTAATGAATACTGCCAGAAAATGTCTAGGCACTGTGAGTGTTCATTCTTGCCAGTTGGCAGGATCATTTTGGGAGTCACAAACTTTATAAGACCTTGAAGAACATGTTGCAGCACATACCAAGAATATTCCAAAGAATGTCAAGTGTTTCTCATTTTGTCATGAAAAAGGATTATTTATAAAATTCTGTAATTACAAAATTACCTGTAAAGTTCAATATGTCATTTTAAAGATCACATTTTATAAGGTGAGGTTGCCATTTGAATGGGCAGTGAAAGCATTCCTTTAGGAGGACTTGGCACAGTAATTCTGCCAGACCTGAATTACAAGAGGAAATTCAGAAGCCAAGCACAAATCCTTACGCTAGCAGGAAATCAATTAGTATCCTTCAAAAAGTGACATTGATCTCTAGTCTGTGTACACAGGGCCCCTTAAATCAAATGTGTTTTGTACACAGGGATTGGTTGCTGCTGCGACCAGATCAAAGCTCATCCTGTCGTTTTTTTCTGCATGTTGACAGGAGCATCCGATGCCTGAGGAACATCATTCACTGGAATCTGATCACTGCCTTCATCCTGCGAAATGCCACGTGGTTTGTTGTCCAGCTGACCATGAACCCAGAAGTTCATGAAAGCAATGTGGTGAGTTGGGGAACAGTTCAAATTAGTTGCAGACTGGCCGCTCCTTTGGAGGTTCACAATGCACCTGGATTAATCAGCTCTAGCTAGATCCACATTTGTTCTCTTCTCAGTCAATTTTCTATTCTTCAGAAATCCTACAGGAACTGGGCCTCTGACAATAGAAGCAGTGAAGCCTTCCCCTGACGTGACAGTTCCTCCCCCTTGAATAGACTTGTATCCCTACTTCAATGAGTCCTCATTAAGTCCTCATGAGAATAAAAATGACAGTATTGTTGATTAATTCTTCCACTGCCTCCAAGACAGCTACTACTGCTTCTAAGATGTGCCAATTAAATCAACCAAGGTTTTAATTGAAAGCAGTTCAGGGAGGTCTGGGAAGCAATGGTCATTTGGAGATGTTTACAAATGGATAACACCCAAATGAACTTAGAAGCAATTAGTGGTGAAATACTAATGTCTAGGTTCACTAAGGAATAATTAGTACATTTTCACATATTCAAAAAATGACAGGCCATGAGCTGTAATCAGTTTCCAGCTTCTGTAAACAATTTAATGGGACAACAGGATCTTTTTGCATTCAAGTGTACATTAATAGTCTGATTCAGACTTGAAATAAATGTGCAAAACCCCCCAGTGCTTCCTGGGAGAGGTCCACAACTGTTTCCACTGTGTGATTCTGACCTGGGGGGCTTTAAGTGGCCAGTGTTGGTGATGCATGTTTGGGGCAGTTTGCCCAGAATGAGAGTGTATATAGCTTATTGCCAACATACGCATATTCTAGCCCAGTACCTAAGTCAATTTTCGGTCCATAACCTTTATGATCAGAAGTTGGAATAAAATGTATGCCATGGGTAACATCAAAATAGGCAGGGTACTTAAGCCTATAGAAAACTGCATTTCTATTTGACACATACTGTATTTTCTTACATTGGTAGTCTCACGCATTTGTTAATATGTTGAACATTTTCTTTCTTGAAACTTGATATCATATTCTTTCTGAGGTCTGAAATGTGTGGGCACAGTTAGCCAGTAAAATATATCAATGAGATACACTCCATGGTTTACTGAACATATAAAAATAACTCACTTTGGCTACTCACCAGTATGATCAATGAATTTAGCTATCATAACATGTGGTCATTGGTCATACGTATTACCACATGCATATATAGAAACCCAAAATAATGTAAGCACAGCAGAGCTGTGGTTCAGTTTTGGTTCAGCAAATGAACTGAAATTAAATTTATGAATTGAAAATCACTTGTTCTATAAACATTTTTCAAATATTTAATTGAATTTCACTTCATTTCCTGAACTGACTAAATTAAAATTTTCTCTGATTCCAAAACACAGGCTATCTGACTTGATATTGAAGTGTATCTGCTCTGGGTAGGTATTACACAGGGGGCAACACCTGGAAATGTTGGAAAACAACTTAAAATTACACCCCAATCCCTTCAACAACTAAGAATGATTCCTAACAACTGTTTGCAGCAACACACAAACAAATCATGAGGTTATCAGATGTGGCTAGTATAACAGGGATCTATAAACTCATTTTATTTGTTTCTGTCTAGATAACTATAAGCCTTGATTGACGCTAAGCCATGTGGCCATATCTAGGGAGATTTTACAGCCAGTCAGCAGCTGCCATGACCATTTCTGTGTGAGTTGCAGAGTATGAACAGTTGTTTTTGCAACTTTTAGCACGTGCTTTTAACAACTTTTTGGAATGGAAGAAACCGCATTAACAATATCAAACAATCATGCTGTACATGGAACATCACATTCTTAGCATCCAGAATAATGTCCTGAAAGAATGAAAAGTAACATTTGGCTGCTTTAATTTCACAAGTGAACCAAACCCAGTGAAACCACTGAAATGAGCTTCTAAAGCAGGCCAACACAAGAGATTTTCAAGACATGCTTAACTGGCATATCTGCTCACTGCAGCGGACCCTGAGCAAAACAATACATTGTTTAAAACAAAACAAGGTGAAGTAAGCCTGTTTGAAACTGAACCAGTATGAAAAGGCCAGAGGGAATGTGCACTTCTATCCAGGGAAATCTATCTGTGGATAGGTTTGGGAATAAGCACTCAATTCACAAGAATACACTTGTCAAAGTTGATGATGTGGAATTTTAAGGACCAAGAAAAGCTAGAGTCCATTTTCAAGGCAAATACAGAGAATAATTTTTTTTACAGATATCACTAAACTTTGAAATCTCTGGAGTAGTTCTGGTTTGCACTTGGTTTCTCTGACAGTAATATTTGGCCTCAAATTTAATTAGATGGAGTCCTGGCAATGCATTGTCATGCCTCACATTGTAGCTGAGATATAGTATTTGGATTCAAGACTGATGATAAATGATTTTGGCCTTGCTGCTCAACAAAAATAGCTATTATTTCCTTTTATGAGCTTATTGAGCTTTTTTTAAGAAGGAGGTAGACAAAATAAAGGAAAGACTTTAAATGTTTGAATATTTATTTATTAATGTATTAAGGATACATTACCAGAACCCTTAAATCCCCCTTGGAATGCTATTATACAGGTTTTGAACTGTTTCCAGTGCAATATTTTGAGTAGACCATTCTTGAAGAAGGAAACCCTCCAGATATTTGAGAGATAAATATGGTGGAAGTCCACAGTGTACATTCCAGAACTCCTCATTGGTTCAATAATGTTTTGATCTGGTGACTGGGGAATCCATGGCAGGTGTTTGAATTCATTGTGGTGCTCATGAAACCAGTCTTGAATCAATTTAGCAGTGTGTATAGGGGCATTATTGTCTTGGAATATAGGAACATATTGAGGAACAAAGTCTACGTTTACATGCACATTAATTATGTGATTTTAATGTGATTAAGAAAATACTTTGAGTTAGGTAGAAGTTATGTAATCACCTTACTACAATTATTTATTATGTAATTAAGCTCTTAATTGCTGTAAAAATCATTGCAGTAAGCTATGTGGAGTACTTCATTCTTATTAGCATTATTGTAGGATTATTGGAACATGTAAACTCCTTAATTGTGGGTATTTGTTTGTATTACAATGTGCATGTCTGAGAGTACTATAGGGTGCACCCAGTTGCCTAAAATGGCTTTGTATTCCTTGGCTGTAATTCTACTATGCAGAGTAATAATCAGACTCAGTGACTCCCATAAGATGGCTGCTCATACTGTCAACGGGGGGCTCAGGCAGGGACTCAGGCGCAGACAGCGGAGAATGGCAAACGATGGTTTATAGCCAAAAAGGGAAATCCAGAAGTCAGAGTCGAAAAACAGGCGAAGTCAAAAACCAGGAAGACACGGCAGAGGTACAAAGACAAAAATCCAAGAAGCGAGGTCGAGAAAAACAGGCAAGATCAGAAACCAGGTAGACACGGCAGAGGTACAAAGACAAAATCCAAAAAGCGAGGTTGAGAAAAACAGGCAAGATAAACACGGGCAGGCAGAATACAAACGAGACTAGTAAAGCGCTGGTTGCGAAACAGAAAACTGAGACGAACTGGCAAAGGGCTAAGAAACAGACAGGTATATAAAGGGAACACGCTAACAAGAAAACGAGACACAGGTGAACAAGCGGGCAGGTGAAGTAGATAAGCAATCGGGCAGGGAAACAAGGGGCGGGGCAGGCAAGGGAGAGAAATGAACACAAAAGCACATGGCAGGGAAAAAAAAAAACAAGCGGCTACGTAGCTGCAGCACTGACACATACCATAACAGATCCACCACCATGTTCAACAGTTGGGAACAAGCAATGTTGGTTGAAGGCTTCCTTTGGCTTTCTCCAAATATAAACCCGTCCAGATGTTGGTAGAACAGTAGAAGACAACTCATCAGACCACATTACTTTTTCCCAGTAGAAGTACACATTTTGTGCTCATTATTCCAGGTTATTATTCCACATGGGTCTTGATTGCAAGTGGTTTCCAAATGGCAGCCTACCATAAATATCATCTTTGTGAAGCTCAGGACACACAGTTTTTGTTGAGACTGGGTCATGGAGGTGTACGTTCAGTTCTGTGGTAATTTTGGAGGCCGTTGTTTTGTGATTTTGAGCAACTGTCCTGCTAAGAGACAGTCTGTCCCTGTCAATGAGCTTTGACATTAGACCACTGTTTCTTTTTCCTGATGCAGTTTTGCATAGGCCTTGTTTGGCATATGCCATCATGGTTTCCAATATTGTTCCCCTTGACACATTAAATAATTTTGCTGTTTCTTGTGACTGAAGTGCCTGCAATTCAACTATCCAACTATCTGACCTCTTTCACAATCTGTTACATCTCTCCTGTTGCCTTAAAAGCTAACATAGTTGATTTTAAAGTGTGTTTTACAGCAGAAACATAAAATGTGAAATATACACCTATTATATACAGACTGGTGACAAAGGAAAAACCAACATAAAGTGTCTTAGTAAGGTGTTGGGCCACCACAAGCCGCCAGAACAGTTTCAATGCATTACATTACATTTATTCATTTGGCAGACGCTTTTATCCAAAGCGACGTACAAAAGTGCAAATAGTGAGCAAACAACAGGCACAAGAGCAAGATGTGTACAGGTCATACAATGCAAATAGTGCTGAAGCTGAGCGCAAGGTCAGTGACGCGAGCCAACTAATCTGAACTAGGATTGCATCTCAAGTACAACTAGAGAATGTAATTCCAGAGAATTACGAGTGCATGAAAATGCAAACAGTCTAATTTTACATAGATAAAAGTATATAGGCCTACATCAAACAGATGTAGGTGGTCAGAACAGCTGCCACAAGATTCTAATTGCTTAATGGCTCTATTGTGATGTCATAAAGGCCAATGTTAAGTCTATGGGGAAAATTTTGATAGTTTTTAATTAATAGTTTAAAAAGTATAAATGTTACAAAAATAAAAAAATACATAGCATAAGTGTCCTTTGTAAGACCTACGCAACACAGTTTGAATGAAGTTTCTATGTTAAACGGTTGAAGCTGTATTAAACACACAAAATTGGTTAGAAGAAGAAAAAGAAGAATAAGAAAAATTCGGATAACAATAGAGTGCATTTTCATGCACTCTAATTACAGGAAAAATAGAGTACCGCTATACTACCTAGGTAAGTGAGCAACAAGTACAAGACAGGAGTCAGATTCTCAACGACAAAGTTACGAGGTCGAAGAGGCAGAGGTATCAGTCCAGGTAGAGTCTGAAGAGGTGTGTCTTCAGCGCACGTCTGAAGGGTTGGATTGAAGGAGTTGTTCTCGGGGGGGTGGGGAGTTCATTCCACCACTGGGGGGCGATGATGGAAAAGCGTCGTTGTGAGGAGCGTGGGCCTTTCGTTCTGTTGGTGGGTGGAGCGAGGCGTCCGGATGTAGCAGAGCGAAGTTGACGAGCGGGTGCGTAGGGTAGGATGAGGTCCTGGAGGTAGGTCAGGGCAGTCTTTCTTGCAGCGGAAAAGGTGAGAGTCAGGGTCTTGAAGCGGATCCTGGCTGCGATTGGGAGCCAGTGGAGGGATCTCAGTAGGGGGGTGACGCGGGAGAACTTGGGGAGATTATAGATCAGCCTAGCAGCTGCGTTTGCGTCTTGGCATAGATTCTACAGGTCTCTGGAACTCTGCTGGAGGGATGGAACACCATTCTTCCAAAAGATATTCCCTCTTTTGGTGTTTTGATGATAGTGGTGGAGAGCGCTAACACATCGGTCCAAAATCTCCCATAGGTGTTCAATTGGGTTGAGATCTGATGACTGCGAAGGCCATAGCATATGGTTCACTTCATTTTCATACTCATCAAACCATTCAGTGACCCCTCATGCCCTATGGATGGGGGCATTGTCATCCTGGAAGAGACCACTCCCATCAGGATAGAAATGTTTCATCATAGGATAAAGGTGATCACTCAGAACAACTTTGTATTGATTTGCAGTGACCCTTTCCTCTAAGGGGACAAGTGGACCCAAACCATGCCAGCAAAATGCCCCCCACAGCATAACAGAGCCGTCGGACCCCCTCACTGTAGGGGTCAAGCATTCAGGCCTGTACCGTTCTCTTGGTATATGCCACACATGCACTCGCCCACTTGTCGAGAATATGGTGAAGGATGACTCATCTGACCATATCACTTTTTTCCACATCTCTGTAGACCAGTGCTTGTGGTTTTTGCACCACTGAACTCTCAAATGTGCATTCATGTTTGTAATGAGGGGTTTATGCACTGCAACCCTACTATAATATCCCTCTCTATGTAATTGTTGACGGACTGTTCTTGCTGACGCATTGACTGCATTGACATTCTCAGCCACCTGAGGAAGAGCTGCTCTTCTATTTTTCCTTACATATCGCACTAATGCGTGAGCATCACGGTCATCGATTGTGCGCTGTTGACCACAACTTCCAACCCTATTTACTGATGTCTTTCCCATAGATCTAAACACAGAACTCACTTTTAGTGCTAACAAACTGAACTGATATTATATCACAGTTCAAAATTCTGGTATTGTGACAGCCCTAATACATATAGGAATGTATTTTTCTGTAGTTTATTCTTTTGTTTTTATATTTGACCAATTACCATGTTTCAAAATTATTTGCTACAATCCATTGCAACTAGCAAATATTATTCAACTATTTCTTCGAAATTAGGTGGAGCCATCTACATGACCTTGAGTTCTATATTTAACACAGTTCATGTATCTGTCACATTAACGTGAAAACTTTTTAATATATCAGCCAAGTGGCACTGGGGGACAGATTTTTTATCACTTGTCAGCAAGTAGATCTGATGCCATTTGAGCGTGTCACCTCTGCAGCAGTCCTGTGCCCGCAACCCCCTCACCCCTCTGACAATCCGTCTCTCACCCTGAACAGTTTGATTAGAGCAAAAGAAAGGCTGCAGTGAAGTTGTGAACTGAACTGTGGCTTCATCCTCGTGAACACCTCTGACAAGGCGAGCATTTGCCATCTGATTTTGGCTGTTCAAATTCACAGTTACACAATGTGTTTGCAAATTCACAGTTACACAATATTTTATTCTGGATGATTATATAGTCTGCTCTTTGCTCTAGTTCTGCTCTCCTTTCTGCCCTGTGGTCAAATATGTGAAACTATAAATAGAGAATTTAAGTTAAAGCAAGGAAATGTGTTTTTATGTACAATGTCTTATATCAAATAATATATTAATATTCTTCCTTTCGGATAAAGTGCTTAAAATAACATATTACGTTAAGGCTGTTGTGCTTTGTTGATTAATTGGTCTGACAACAGCTTCAGCTGTCAACTAATTTTTGCATCCAAATTAATCTGGGTCAAACTTTTCATGGGTATTTTCTAAACAATAATGCTGGTACTGTGGGAGAGCCATTGAAGATCTTTCCTCCCTTAGTTATGTCTATTTTATTCTAAAAATACAAAGTACATTTTCATAACTGTTCTTTTGTCAAAGCAAGCTATGTATGTCAGCCAGAACTATGCACAGACAATATGCAAAACATTTTGATTGTGATTGTAATAGTTCAAAAGGAAAGCTGTTGCATATAGTTGTTTAAATGGTTTGTTCCTCTTGATATCCTGTCAGAGTAAAGTAGTTTTTGTCACTATGAAAAATTAAATTTTCAGTGCCAAACAAATGTCTCTTCATTTAAATTTTCTTGGAGAAAAGAAAGGACTCAACTTCCAAGAGGAACATGTGTCTGTACTGATGGGGGTTGAGCCACTCCATTTTCTTCTTTTGATTTACATTGATCTACATCCATTTTTCAAATGAATAGGTACAAGATGGCTGGATTTACATCATATACCTTCAGGTGCATCTGTACTTCTGTGGCAACCACAGCTCTGTTGGAGATATGAACAAACGTGTTTGAAGATGGCTGCTATTTTAACTGATTTACAGTCACCCACTAAAACACATTGCTCCTGTTATTCCAACAAGATGAAAAACGATATGACAACAACAGGGTGTTATCTCATATTCTATTCAGCAGCACTTATTTCCCTGGCAAGAGGGCTTGTTCTCCATCCAAGCTGAAACAAACAGTTGTATCATTTTCTCCAATCTCCCATCACATCTTTGAGCCAATGAATTATCCTCAGAAACCGCATCTGACTCCAGCTTTCCTCCAAAACGGTGAGAGTGGAATGATCTATTTTTAGGATGAGACGGTGGAAATGGAAGTGGAAAAGTTCAGCGCCCTTTTAGCTGAAGAAGAGGAGGGTGCAAGTTAGAATTGGGAATGACATTTATAGCTTCCTTAATTTTGTCGCCTCAAAATGAGGGTTGTCTGCGTTAAACTGAGCCAGGCTGCCATGCTTCTCTTAGCTCAGCCTCAGCCAGAGCTCCAGAGTGGGAAAAGTGAAGTGATGAGAGCAGGTTTTATTTTGGAAACAGATTGAACCATCAACAGGCTAGTTGATATATAACCAAAACAGAGCAACGGAGCCCCTGGCAGGATCACTCCTTGTACTTCTACTAATTAGTGCTCCACGTGGCAATTGGACTCCAGACACGCTGTGTCCAGCAGAGGCTTTTTTTTACAGACTTTGTCCCTTGGGGTTGTAGTAAGCTGGTATCTGATGATGTAGTGCATTCACATTTCTACACCTAGAGTACATGCAGTGAGCAATAGAATGCAGACTAATCACGTACCCTGTGTATTGTTTCATTTCTTTGCACATTATTTTAAGAAAGGGGGCTTCATAAAATCCTCAGTGTGGACTGTTTATCTGAGTAAACAGTGTATTTTTTTCTGTGCACAAATTGATGTTACAGATCAGTCATTATTTAAATGATACTTGCTACTGGTTTGGAAGGTAAATGGGTGTTATCGATGGCTTCCTGTTGAAATAATAACAGAGTATCAGTGTAAAATTAAAGCGGTTCATCAGTTATGTGTGACTTTGAAACTGTAATTCACTCTGGCTATATGAACATTATATGAAAGTTGTAGCTAGCTTTCTAGTGACAGAATGTTCAAGATTGTATCTAGCTAGCTGGGGCAATTTATTTTGGGGACATTAAGAGGAGGTAGCTAGTGCTAGCTATGTAGGTGAAGGATATAGAGAAATAACTGGCAGCTTTTCTTGCCAGTTGACAAAATGGTGCACTTTTAGTTATCAATGGCCTAAAAATATGAATAAATTTAGTATGGTGAAGGAAAACCAACGACACTGTCAGGAGATGCTTGCGTATTAAAAGGCTATGTGTTCCATAGAAGTTGGTTATTTGTTCACATTGCAGAAAATTGTATAAAACATTGATAAGCTGTACATGTGTAAAAGTCGCATTGCAACTAAGTATACAGTATGTGTAAAAACTACGTTGGACCTATACAGTATATGTGTAAAATCACATTGCATCTATACAGTATATGTGTACAACCACATTGCAACTAAACAGTATATTTGTAAAAATTGGATTGCCATTATAAAGTATGTGTGTAAAAATTCCATCGCAACTATATGTAATATGTGTACAGTCACAGTGCAGCTGCACTGTATATGTGTTAAAATCACATTGCAACATTGCAAGCCACTCATAAAACATCCCGTAAATCAGATACATAAAGCGCAAGTAGTGTGGTGATGTCTTCCATGGATGAATAGCACATAATGATCACAATGTGGTCACCAATAACATCCAGTTTGCATTCAGTCTGCTTTGTTCACAGACCCTTCTAGCATCCTTGACACATTACTTTGTGTTGTTTTCTCTGAAAAGTGTGAATTTATGCATTGCAATCATGTCAGGCAAGTACCCAAGTGATTCTCAGAATGCTGGTAGTTTCTCTTTTTTCATCAAGTAAAATGTCTTTACGTTATATGTCTTCATGATGTAATGCTTTTATGCATTTTGATGTAATGACTAAGAAAGGGTCACTCCTGACCTATGTAAATTTTAGGTTGCGTAAACAGTTGCATAAACAATATGGGACCCTTATATAAGATGGGGAATTGATGTATGTGCGTATTGCATATACTGTGCAAATGGAAAATCACAGTAGGGGAACAAATTCCTCCTAAACCAGTGCATTTCTCAAGGTGGAGGGGATGATAAAGGTTTCAAAATGAAGAGAAACTACTGTAAAGTAGAGTGTTTTGTTTGTTTTTGGCACTACTCAGTTTCCACTGACCACTGCATATCTCTGCATGCTGTGGTCATTTCTCTTTACTATTTTGATAACAGAAATCAGTCCTTCATGTCTGCCAAAAATTCCTAGTTACATTTTCAGGAAGAGGCCATTTGAAACAAGAGACTGGCTGATCCTGTCAGGTTTCTGTTGTGTTCTTCAGTAGCTTGAACTTTATCACATTAGACTTACCATCATTGTTGTGTATACCATCTTTTTTCCCTTTCTCCCTAAGATCTGGTGTCGACTGGTCACAGCTGCATACAATTATTTCCATGTCACAAACTTCTTCTGGATGTTTGGTGAGGGCTGCTACCTCCACACGGCCATTGTCCTCACTTACTCCACTGACAAGCTACGCAAGTGGATGTTCATCTGCATCGGATGGTGTGAGTAAACCAGCACTCTCTAGTCATGTCTGTCAAGGATGTGTTAATGGCTGAAAATACCTTTTGGAAGGAGAATGGTATTTCAAGGGCATTAAGGATTGCCTCTCATCTTCCTTGTGTTATTCAGATATGACACGAGAGGAAGACATATCACAGGGCTCAAGAGCAATGCCAAACTCCTCAAAAGCAAGAGCACACTGTTACAGAAATATGGCAATAGTTTATATTCACAGAATGCCTGAGGATCGTGAGTGCTAAAAATTAGCATTAATACTTGTGTCTGCAAAATGATCATTATCAACAATGTACAAGATTTTCAGGATCCAGGTCCAAAATCAGCCTGAATATTCAAGTTTGCTTTTGTCTGCCTTTAAGGGTTGTTCATAACACAAAGGATGTGTTGAACAAATTTTGGCAGCTAGAATGAGCATTAATTACTTTTTCTGCACAGTTCTTGAACAGGATGAGAAAGAAATAATACTGTTGCTGCTTTCTCCAGTGTTTTCAAAGAATACTACTATTTGATTACTTGATTTATGTATTTGACTACTTGATTTATGTAAATAAGGGATTCATAAAGGGATTCTTACAAAAATATGCACAGTAGTGAGACATCTTTTTTCATTAAAAAATGTTTCATTCATTTAAAATGTGATTTATTATGACAGGCATCCCTTTTCCAATCATTGTTGCGTGGGCAATCGGCAAGCTGTATTACGATAACGAAAAGTAAGTTTGTTTTTGAAGTTTATTTATAAGACTGTTTATTATGATTTCACTGTTTCTGGTGTTTCCCACAGCAGGCCTTGAAGTGATGGACAGTCATAACTGTGAATTAAAGAGATGGATACTGTTCATTAGTTCCAATTATTTACATAATTGCATTCTCTGCTAGATCATTAAACAAACCATTTTAAATTGGCCCAAGGCATTTTACAGTGTAATGGGTGGTTTTAGGGACTATTGCGTGATCCATCCACTATGCTCAATATCTCAGTGTCAAAAGGGCAATTTAAATTATCACTAGTTGTCAATCCAGCACCCATGGCATTATTCAAATGAGGAAATGAGGTTATTTGGGTACAGATAATGTGTGATAATCAAAGCAAAAGAAATGACAAATATTTCAGTCCTTTCAGTGATTGAATAAAATGTGATGGGGCTTGGAAACACTAGCTAAGGAGCATTTCCTCAACCTTCCAATTTCTGTCTATATTCAGTTTCCTAATAAGCATTTATTGCCACCCATGCATTCTCCATATCATTCAGTGAAATTTATCAGCCAGGTATGGAGGATGTTCTAATGCAGTTGGCTCTGCCACACAACATGCCAATCAGAGGTTACTTTACTAAGATTTAAAATCCTATTTTAAATATGTTTTAAGTATTTTAAAAAATTAAAATCCTGAAATATCGTGTTGCTTCAGGGTCACCACTGTAGCAACATTACATCTTACTGTAAGTGGGGTCAGCCTATTGCTGCACATTCGATCCATAGGGCAGCACAGACTCTGCGTCGCGAACCCTCTGATCATGTGTTTGCGTGGGACGCTGCTGTTGTAGCCACAACAATTTATCGTACCTGAACTGCTCTTGAAAAACACTGACTGCTAAAGTGGAGTTGCACAATATCTATGATGTAAAACAGCAATGATTGCAATAAAGGTGCGTGCTAAGCAAACGCAGTGGTGATAATGTAACAGGGCATCCCCTAAGAAAATGGATCAAATGTAGCCTTGATTTTGGAACGGATTATTCATAACATGATGAGTGGTGTGATTTCAGGTCAGGTTGATTACAGTACGCAAGGACCGAGTCACATACTCTACTGATGATTTGCTTCTGCTACGCATCGCTTGATTGTGGCAAGAAACAGTTTCCGTTCTGAGGCACAGGCAAAGTGTGAAATTCATCTGGGAGCTTGACATTTTTTGGGTAAACAAACAGCCAGCTAGACAAACTGCCTAAAATGCTTAAACATTTAGTTGACGTTCCCTTCTCTGGTTCAAAAAAATATACAACAAAACAATACATGACATGACAAAAACCTGCTTGTAGAAACTCATTTGTTCAATGAAGCTGAACTTTTTTGGTAGAAAAGCACTGCAGATGTCTATTGTCTGCCACAAATGAAGATAAATGACCACTTTTGTCTAAAATCCCAGGTGCTGGTTTGGGAAGCGGGCAGGGGTGTACACGGACTACATCTACCAGGGCCCAATGATTCTGGTCCTACTGGTAAGAATGGGACTCATATGTTCTCATAGATGATTTCTTTCTTTTATCCTTCATCTAATCATTTATTATTTGGGCTCTTAACCTACCTATTAATATCACCACTCCTGACATGTCTGGGTAAAGTCTGAAAGCCTAATGTGTTCACCACATGCACAGCTCATGTCAAAATCTCTTCAGGAATGAGGAAGTCAGTGATATGGACCCATGTAGTGATGTTTTCATTAAGGCGGAAGAAATAGTCAATCCATTGGTTGCATGTTGTAATTTTCATTATCTGAAATATTGATTTCCCAAGGCTTTTCAAAACTGTTTTATCATGGTATTCATGGAATCAGATTAATTTATGTTCCGTGAACAAAGGCAAAAATGGATGCAGTGAAAATGTACACAACATGATGTTGCATGAAGTGATGCCAAAGGCAAGAATTGATCTCAAATTCTAAGCATGACTGTCTACAATGTTATAAGCTTATTCACCCTTTCAAAGTGAATACTGGAATGTTGAAAAAACTCAGCAAAAATTCATAATGATATGAACATTATTAAAATATTTTCTTTTTCCTGCAGATAAATTTCATTTTCCTTTTCAACATTGTCAGAATTCTCATGACAAAGCTCAGAGCATCCACCACATCCGAGACTATACAGTACAGGTGAGTTGAATTAAACATCTCTGGTTACCAAAAAAAGAAGTAATCTGGCCACGGTTATATGGATATTTATGATTATGATATCCACAAAATTTTGGAACCATTGAAATGTTACTTAAGCAGAGGATCCTCTAAAATGTATTATGCAAGGCAGTTATCTATTCCTTTAGAAAAGTAAAAATGCGTAGGCAACAGGCAGTACAGTTGGTCATATTTTTTTAGAAATGCAACTGTTATGTGAAATTCAGCTCCAATCACCAAATTTAGCCTTCAAGCATGTGATTATTTGTACTCACCACATTCCCTGCAATCAGTGACCAACCACCCAAGCCAAATACCCAGATGACTACCTTAGTTTACACACAGAATAAGATAGCTAGCTCCTAGTGAAGGCGTTCCCTTTTGTTTACAATTCATCATATATTTTAGGTAGCTGATGTCTCATGTAAATGATTATATACCCCTTTACTATGAATCTGGGTTTTCACAATGTCTTTTTGAAGATGCAGGCATTTTAAAAGCATTTCTACTCCAGTGAACTGTATTGATTCCATTATTTTACACAGCGTACATTGGCTTTTACCATTGAATGAGCATCTAAAGCCTTAAGAAAATGATGCTAGTACTATCTAATAATACTGTTGACCGCTTTTATAATTATTGTCGCCGTGTAAGCACTTTCATTCAATAGAATCTGAATGATTTTAAATGTCATCATTATCTTTCTAAGTGTGACCAGGCATTAATAGGATTTCATTTGCCACACAGTGTTGACAAAGCCAAGACAGCAGTCCTATTTGCCAGGTATTTTTAGCAAATGACACAAAGCTCCAGTGGTTTCAGTGCATATGTGAAACACATGTACATAGGTGTGAAGAAGACTGTGGTTAAGGATAGCTGAGAGAGATGCACATGTTAAACAAATTTGTTTTACTGTTATTTAGCCTATCGTATGTCCACTTGGTAGATTGTAAGTGACAACTCAAATTCTGTTGCTGTTGAATCTGAAATTTGAAATGTTGAATGTTGTTGAATCTGAAATTAAATTATATTCATATGTAAACCTTAGAATCTCACCATAATGTCAAGTCCAGCAACACTGGTTTAATCATTTCAGTTAGATGTTCAGTTGTCAGAGTTGTTATTCACATCAATAAAGGTCTGGTCTTAGTATGCTAAATGGTGTGTGAGAACCACTCTAATGGGCTGTGACTCTCACACACCACCCTCTTTACTTTTACCCTCTTCTCTTCAGGAAAGCTGTGAAAGCAACTCTAGTCCTGCTTCCGCTTCTTGGAATCACTTACATGTTATTCTTTGTCAACCCTGGAGAGGACGAAATTTCACAGATTGTATTCATATATTTCAACTCATTTTTGGAGTCATTTCAGGTGGGTTACACAATGTCAGTGTTATGCTGGAGTGTTAGACCACAGCTTGTCTATCGCCGGTTGTCAAACTTAAATCCATTTTTGCAGTTTGACTTTGACAACTCTATATAAAACACCTAAGGAAAATACTTAAAAATTATAATTCCATTGTCATTTGATGTTTTCAGAGTCCCTGAAAGTGGTTTAACAGCCATCAGGCGTGTTTCTTGTGTGACAAGGAACAATGAATCTCTCAGTGAGAACTGGGTTTGGGGTTTTAGATGAAGACAAATCAAAAAACAGATCACAAAAGCACTGCTCTTTTTGTACAGTAGAAGATTAAATCATGGATATTTTGTTGAATAAAAAAATGTGAACCCCAAAAGTATTTTTTTCATGGTAAATTTTTTTAAGTTACCCTGTAAATCTCTTTTTTAACATTGTTTTCTCTCTCTCTTTCTCCCGCCTAACCTTGCTCCCAGGGTTTCTTTGTATCTGTGTTTTACTGCTTCCTGAACAGTGAGGTAAGCAGATTCATATCCTCTATTGATTCACCGCCTCAAAATTGAAAGCTGAGACGCTGCACCCGCGGCCCCTCTGACTACTGCCATCTGCAGCAGAAAATTAGACGCACGCTGTCTGCCTCTCCCTTCTCCATGCAAAGCTGGCTGGACAATCTTTTCAGGATGCTGACGGGCACTTGTAGTTGGGAAAAATCAATGTGATCACATTGAGCCACCCTTCCTCACTCCATTTTCAGAGTTAATATCAGTAAAAAGCAGCTTATCATAAAATATTCATGGCACGGGCTAAATCTGGCAGGTATTGCTGGGCTTTTCAAGCAAACTCTTTTTTGATTCTGGGAAAGCACCCTGATGCTGATACAAAAGCATCCAAAGATTTTTGGATCAACCCATCACATGACAGTAACAATTTCCCCCAAGTGACAAGAAGAGAAATCATTCTGCTACACAAATCTATCCACATGTTTGTTTTTTGTTGTTGTTTTTTGAGCCAGAAAAACAAAATCAATCAATGCAAATGAGTAATTGCTTTGCTCAATACCATTTTCCACACTAAGGAACATGGCTGTCAATTAGGACAGTCAGCGGGGAACAGGCAAAGGGCCACAGGAGAGAAACCATCTGTTTACAGGAGAACAACATACCAGAAGATGTGCAGTTACAGCAACACATGTCTATTAAAGACTTGCACTGTGAGACAGTGAATGTGTTACTAATCATAAAGCTGAGAGAGTCTGCTGGCTTAGCAAAGGCTAATTATAAAGTTTAGTAGTGATACATGTGTTATCAAGTCAATTGATGCCCAGGGGAGAGAAGCTAGAGAGGACTAATTGTTTGCTGCTTGTGTCCACTAACAAGCCCAGAGAAATTGTTTTTTCTCTTCTCAACTAAGAATTTCAACTAAGCAAGTCTGTTTCTTTTGTGGATTACTTTGGATTTGTTGTAATTGCTTTGCTCAGCTTCATATATTATAATAACCCTATTCATTTGTGATTTTTTTCTCCCTGTAATCCAGAGGCTCATCATAGCAAGCCTGGTTGTTTCATCCATAAAGAAAACTCATTGGAAATTAAAGCAACCCTTGCACTGATCCAACAAGAAAACCATTTAGCTCAGGCAAACAATTATAAATGGCAAATGATGACATACTACATCACAGTTTATGCCACACACACATCCTCAGCATTTAGAGTTAATGTTATGTTCAGCTCTTTGTTTGCACAGCTTTGTAAATGCACCTCAACAGTGATGAACAGCAAAAATGTTGTTCTGCCTAATTAACTCTGAATCTTCTTTGCAGCCCTAAGGGAAAACATATTTCATGGGTCTTTAGTTTTTTAAAGCAGCACTGGGTACAGTACTGAAACTAAATGATCAATTTCAGATCATGACTTATTTTAAGTGCTCCTCCAGCATATCTAATTACATTACATCCTTAGTTGTATGTTAAGATATGCACAGGGTGAAAAGCATTTGCAATTTGCAAAACCTCCATATTGAATTCTGACAGTCTCGTTCACCAATCTCCATCTCCACGCAATTAAGCATGCCATGTGTCTCATTAAAGATCCTGTTTCATTCTCACCAAAATGATTAAAAATCCTTTCGCGGGTAGCCCACGCTAATTTTGAGCTTTTATCACCATCATTGAAAGTAATGATCTCAGTAATGGTGGGAGGTGGCCACTCAGCAGTTTGGCTGTAAATCAGGCTGCCAGTTCAGTGCAGAACCCAAGCAAGGAGGGAAAACAGTCGCACTAAATCATCTCAGCAGCTGTGCTGACATCTGTATACTCGTCTGTTCTCTGGCCACTGGGCTGTCCCACTGCATCTGAGCATATGGTAATGTGGGGCGGGGGGGATGGGGGGGGGGGGAGTGGTCTGGAGAAGGGCAGTGAATATTTCGGCAAGGCCTCTATATGCCTTTATGGTGTCAGAACCTGAAACAATATCCACTGATGTGCCAGGCTCATTCTCATTTCCAGCAGCCAAAGTGATTGGGCAGCTTTTGTCCTTACAACCTGCCATGAGCATGGTGAATTAAATGCCAGAGTGCATGTTCCTTTGGAAAACAATGCGGTTGCTAGGCACACTGGGAAACCACATGATGACAAAACCAGGGATTAATCTCAACCGTGGACCACAATGTCTTGTTTTGTGAAGCACAATGCTTTCCCCCTTCCCCCAGGGTGATGCAGTTTAACTGCTACTGTTTGTCAAATTAGGGTAATGAAAAAGGATCAATAGTGTTTCCAAGCCTTGCGATTTCTGTTAGTTAGAGTTCCACTCGATTATTGCAAGGCAGAGCTAGCAACACCTTTTAGCAGCAGTAATATCATCATCTGCCCTCCTCTCAGTGAACCTTCACATGGCTATTGTGGGTTGTGCAAACCTATTATTTTCTGTGTTGTCCTTTGGACATGCTTCAAAAGCTCAACAGCCTTTTCTTTAATAATTCTTCACAGGTATATGTTGAAAGACCATTTTCTGAAAAAGCCTCTGAAGCTTTAGGTTTCTTCTGTGTGCAAAGTCACAGAGATAGCTAGCCATAGAAGGGTCAAGTGTGGCAAGGATAAAGGTACAATTTCTTCTTTACCCCATGAGCACAGCAGTACGTCACCCTCATGTTGAGTTTGTAACAATCAAAAAGTCAGGCGAATGTCCACATTTTGAGAACACATTTCTGATTTTCATGTCAGTAGTTATCCCAGTTTGACAACTTCTCAAGGTTAAGAAGGTATGCAAATTCTTGAGATATTGCAAACATTGATTTAATTTTTAGTACTATGATATCAATCCTGAAAAGATGCCAGTCTTGGCTAGCCCAGAATGAAACATTTGTTTAGTGCATGAGAATTAAAACTTAAAAATTCAGACTAATCTCAGCTGGTCCTTATCCTTATTCTTGCATTTCCTCTAACCTAAATGAGAAACATAGTGCAGTGCTCTCAAAATGGCAATACTGGAACCCGTGTTTGAGCTACTTGCATAAACCCTTTGCAAAGACAATGAGGCAACTAACTGACTGCCTGGTTCTTGGAAGAGACATTAACTGTTTTAGGGCCATAATAATAATAATGCTTTTTCCCAACCAAAATATAGCAGGTTGGTAGTTTCTTATTTTTGTCTGGCAACCTGTTACAGGCACCCAAAGGAAAAAGACCCAGCCCTTTGTCTGTGATACAGCTGGGTGCTGGAGGACCATGTAACCATGTAACCTCCACGCTGAGCCTCTTGTCTCCCTCTGCCTCCCAGGTGCGGTACGCAGTCAGAAAGCGCTGGCACCGCTGGCAGGACAAGCATTCCATCCGGGCCAGGGTGGCCCGTGCCATGTCCATCCCCACCTCGCCCACCCGGGTCAGCTTTCACAGCATCAAACAGTCCACTGCTGTGTGAGAATGGAGCAGCCCGTTTGGAACCCTGCCTCCCCGCCCTCCCTGCCCCTCTGCCCTCCTCCTCCAGCTAGCCGGGGAACGCAGCTGTGGTGAAAACAGGGTACACAGCACCATAACGTGGAGACACCAACACAAGAGTGGAAATATTTGCTGTCCTATTCTGTTGAGAAAAATAAAGAACCCAGAATGCATCAGTCCTCTCTATATTGAAGGAACTGTAGATGTATCTGGACCAGAGCCACAAAATAAACCAATTAAGTTGTCAGGAAAACAGACCAAATCCAAAAGGCTTGGATTTCCATAGCTTTACTAAAGGATTTCAATTGGGTCCTTTTTCTTTTTGATTTTACCGCATTCCTTTACGAAGGATCAGTGTTTGTCCAAACCATTCCCCCAAACAACCTGATTGTAATGACAAATTGACTGGGGCAACAACTTTCTTCAAAGGACGGTGTTATAAATGTAAGAGAATACACCGGAACTATTTGAGGAGTCAAGGGGCATAACTGACAGGTATGTCTCAACTTCAACAGAATACCTCTGTATGATTTGCAGAATGTGTCCTCTATGTGTGTTTTAGATTTTTGTTGTTGTTTTGTTTTGTTTTTATTTGTTTTTACTGGGAGCACTTTTAAGCATACCATATTAAATCACAATTGTGTTAGGGAAATGCAGGTCAACAGGACCACAGGTGATCATCAAATCTCCAGTTCACTTTGATTGGATGAAGGAGAAGCTTATTATAGCCTATTCATGCGTGAGACCATTATTTGTCAGGTGAAATACTTTACATGCTTTCCCCACAATTTATTTGTGGGGTGTTAAGGCAACATATCATGTAATGCTGAAATGTATATATTTGGTATAATTTAAATACATTTTAAGGCTGAGTACAACATAAATGTTTGAAGTTCAAATTAAACTGCTCTGGACATATAGGGAGAATGAGTTGAATAGGGAGTCTATGTATGGTTAGGATCTAACTGGTTTTTTGGGCAACTCCAATCAATAGGTGCAAGGAACAGTAGTGATAGTCCAGCATTTAGCAGAACTGCAAATGAAGAGTGAAAGCTTTATGAGCTGTTTTAAGTTTTGGGGGTCTGCAGGAGTGGTGCAAAGCACTTCCAGTCCCATTTATGGGAAGAAAGGTTTTTAATGCATTTAATCTCTGAGTACATCAGTCCTGTTTCCTTTGGTCTCACTGTCCCCTGGAATTCAAACATTATGTTCATGTAGTGATGTTCAGACTACAGGGAAAGAAGAAAAGAAGAATGAATCTGGCTTAACATCAATGTTGAATTTCATGCTTGTTATTTTTGGTTTTGGAGTTGCACTTGTAAAAGCATGTAGTTGAAGACAAATTCAGTTCATGACTTTACAGCACGTTAATCCTCTCAATTGCAGCTAAATAGCTAAATGAATGTAATTCATAGCCACATTCCTACACAAGGAAGAATAGACAGGAACTTCACAAGGTCAGCCCCTAAATGTGTAGGGTGAGAGAAAAAAACAGCTCATGATTTTCAAACCTGAGTTTTGTAAGCTTCTATATCCAGACTGTTTCAATTTAGTTATATACACTTTTGACATATACATTGCCACCAAATTACCAGGACCAACATTTGATCATGGTCCAAGTACCAAACCCACAAATGAGATTTTCTCCTTTAACTATAGAGTACTTGCATGCTAATATTGTGAATATTACTCCACCATAATATATTGACAGACCATAGAGGAATAAAGTAACAGGGAAACTGTGTACCAAATTTGAAAAATAGATAAATTATATAGATAAATTCATCAGATGCATACATTTACTGTTGATGGGTAATTTATCATTAGTAATCATCTAAAAGTCACGATGTTTGCCCCTAAGCCTAGAATGCTGGAGTTGATTCTAGTTTTAGTTCCACTACATGATCATTTGCATTGAATCAATGGCTGAGCTAAATGAATACATGTCATAGCACCACACTACCATGGACTCACATTTCATCAGAGACTTAGAAAAAATGGATTGCGGGACTGAGGGAACAAGGTTTCCTACCCATAGTCTAGTCTGCAGTCTGTTTAGGGAGATATTCTCATATCTGAAATCGACATGGGCACTTCTGCATTCTATTAAATTTCTCTGTGTTCTTTTTCCTGAGAAACAATGTCTGTGTGACATATAGTAATCAGCATGGACCTCTTTCCATGTATGTATTCTTTTGCCAGATTAGGTGTGGTAAAGGTTGATTAAGTTCACACCTTAATGGACACAAAGCATAATGACAACAATCTGTTGCACAACATAGTGAACATAGCCCAGGGCCTGAACATAATAAAAGTGTGCAACCTTCTCCAGAAATACAACTAGGATGGTGTCTTTCCAAGCAGCAGGCTTGTGAACACTATGCAACACATGGGTAAAGGTGTGTGACTCAAAACATATCTGTAATGATGAAACTCTTTGGAGAGAAAGCTCAAAACTGGACTGTACATCATTAATTTGATCCAATCTTCAGAGAAAAAAATTCTGCTTTGGCTTAACTGTGGAAAGAGCATTTGAGCACATTTTAAGGGAAGGAGAAGGAAAAAACAGAATCCTGCAGCCTCACGAGAATTGCTATAATTTCCTTTGTTTTATTTTTTAGATTAACAGTCATCTGTGTAACATTTTTTCAACAAGCTTTTCATCTTTTCATTGGGTCTTTTTTTTAAATCATTAGCTATGTTTACTACAGCATTTCAATGCTGCAAAATGTCTTGGCAAGCACATTCCCATCACATGGAGTGGTGTTGTGTTGTGTAGCACAGGCTCTTTGGCGTCGCGGTCAAAGTTGCATGTTTGGTACCCCGTAGACCCGGGTTCAAGGCTGGGTGGGGTGACTGCTCTCCTCCTTTGCTACATGCTGAAACAAATGAGAATTACTAGACATTCAGTGGCATAAATAGAATTATGATAATCACCTTTGGGGTAAGTGATGAGTGCTTTGTGTATGTGCAATTCTGATGGATATATGAGTTGTTGATAAGTAGCATCTAGAAGCAAGAGGCACTGTACCGTGTGTTACTTATATATTATATGTACATTTACATTTACATGTGTACTTATAACAGAACTACTGTGTAAAAAATGTACAATGACAAGGGATTTGTCCTGTTACAAAGAGACTAATTTGAAGCACCACTTTGCAAATTATGCAAATAATTACAGCTGTACACCTAATCCCAGTGTTATCTCTACTTCTAATTTAAACCCTAAACTGATCTCCAAGCCCAACTCAGTTCCCATCCCAAGTAATTACATGTAGTACCCACGTAAGAACAAGTGAAGTAACAGTTTGTACTTGCACTGCAGAAATACATTAATTGCTTGGATCGATGAGACTGCATCAAAAGTAGTGCATCACAACCCATTCAAAGGCAGCCTTTGCTAGCCTTCTAGGGTTGATGAAATATTAAATTCAGTGACATACATGAGTGCTGAGGCACTGCAATATTTATCCGAATCACTGTCCTAAACAAAGTACACATTTAAACTATGCACTTTACTCTAAAAATCCTTTGAAGAATTCTGAATCAGTTCTGTACCATTGAGCAGCTAATGTAGGAAGAGTCAATGATTCTCATGGGCACATTTTGATTTTAGGTTATCCTGAAACAGAATTTTCTTCTGAAAATAACTGGAAGGCCCATTTATTTCACAAATTACCTAAACAAAGGCCAGTTGAATTAACTGAGCATATTCATATGAACAGAAATGTGTTACACAATTAGGGTGTTATGACAGATACATCAGTAGTGTATCTATTACTACACAGAGGAATTTTCAAAGCAAAAATCAGTGCACTAATATTTAATTAGAATAACAAATTGGGGGACATGGCATGCTTTGTCCTCTGTGATTGCTCCTTTCCAATAGCTGTTGTCATGCCTTGTATGCATGCCCTATCTAAAAAATAAGGATAATTGCACCAACTGAACACAAAGGTCAGAGGCATTAAGCTCACTTGATTTAATTAATAGATCTGCTGCTATTACCTCCCTAAACAATTAACGATGACGCAATTATGAAAGACCCGTGGCAAGGAAACATTTTGACATAAACAGCTGATGCTGCCTTGATGCTGGTATTGTGCTCCTAGCACCTACCTTGTTTACTAGCCATGAAAAAATAGAGGCCACAAATGTCAATTTCACCATGAACTGTGCCACACAGTATTTTGTGAAATATGCATTTTTATGCAACTATCTGCTGTTACTTTGGCATCACAATACAAATTGTAGATAAGAGCCACCTGCTTATATTCATTAACAATGAAATGACTTTAGCAACTACTGCAAAGGGTATAACTGAAAATACATTTGCATCAAAGGCAGCAGCAGATCACTGACCGTCAGTGTGCTGGTTTAAGATATGTTTGTTTCTTTTCCTTCTGCTGTAACTGGTTGTCTAACAGGACACATTTGTCCACCTGCCATTTTATAAAAGAAGCGCAAGTTTTGAAAACAGACCGTAGGAGCTCTGAGGCAACAGCCCTAACCACTGTAACCCGTTGCCACAGCAACTATGGCAGAATTTAGTTTCTGTGGTCATGTTGGCTTTGACTACACTAAAATTGGGGTTGTCTTATTACGTGTTTTGATTTAGGGGGGATTTTGTGCACATTAAAATGAATGTTTTCTTATGCAGATGCATCTATATGAGAGAGTAGTGATATTTTTACAGCTGTGTACTTTCAAGCTACATTGTTATGTAAAAAACATGAATATTTGTTTTTACTTAAAAATGTAGATTTTATGCTGTGAAATTAAATAAATAAAATGTATTCATACCCTTGATAAAAAGAAGGGTGCAGGGACCAGAATATGAAAAATGGCCCTACCTAAATGATATACCTCTCAACATCAGCTGCACCTGTTTTTGTTTTTTTCTTTTTCTTTTTCTTTTTTTTGGGAGGGGGTTTACTTGGGGGTGCCAAACATATCAACCAATGCCAAACAGTGATGACTGCATTCGATAAACACATTTTGCTTCATCATGGTACAAGGTGCGATTCTGCTTTATTTCATGTAGTAATATTAAGTGATATTTGTAATATTACATATTTGTAATGTTAAGTGCATGGGTGTTGCTGTGGGACATAAGAATGTGAACCCACTCTCACCATTCCCTGAACATAATCTAAATATCGCTGTTTAAATTTCAGGCCAGAGTGAGCCAAAACCTGGTCAAAAAAGAAAAACATAGCTTAGATATGCGTCACCCAGAGATTGGAAAAAAATAGCATCAAGAAAGTTTTAGCGATTATCATTGGTGTTTTATAGCAGATGGGAGACAGGCAACATGGACTGATGGTAACCATTAATATGATACATTGTTGATAGTTGTTGCTGGAACAGTGCAAAGAAAGGATTCTTGTCTCAATAGCTAACCTGTATGTTGAATTACAGTATTGGAAGAAGTGCGCATATCTGTAGCTAGTTAGGTAGACAGGTACAAACTGTATCAGTAATGTAGCAAATCGAAGATATTGCAATATCTTTGTCTTGTACAATAACGTAAATGTTAAGTACTATGGAACACTTCATACAAATTCCCCATATTAAGAGAAGCAAAATGATGCAGTGTTGCTTTATTTTTGTGAGACAGAGGACTAACTTAGAGAACTATATTCTGTACCATAAAAAGTACCCCATAGTAAAGATATGCTAAAATACATTCCTTGAAAAACAGAAAAAATATTAGTCAAATGCTTAAAAAATATTTCTTACAGTCACTGTCAGTGTTTTTCAGTTGTTGTTAAAGAAGCTGAACTTCTTGCATACTTACTCTGAATCTGTGCTAGTAAAAAAGACTTTGTCTTTGGTTACTAACTGACATGGAAAACATACAAATGACCTGGGTCCTTAAGAATAAAATAATATTATTGAAGTACAGCATATAATACTGTTATACAATACTACCTTAATTGTGTGTAATATTATATCATGTTGATACAATACAATAATATCAAATTTAGCATATAGAGTGGCACGGTGGTATTGGTGGTATTGTGGTTAATTTTGTTGCTGCAAAGTCTATAATCATGAATGCCAATACAGTAATTTGATATTTAAAGAGATCATGAACATCAACACAATGACACTGGACAAACTTTTTCTGTTAGACAGTCAGTCCTGGTACGAGGTTGTACGTATAGAGTGCACAGTATTATACAGGTCGGCTTTACCTGTGCGCTGTTATCTACTGGTTTGAAATTGTTGAATTTGAAATAGTACAATGTTCAATGAGCTCTCTTCCAAAAATGTATCAGTCGGTATTGTTTCTTGCCATCTTTACAAGACATAGCAACCTTTCTCTCATGTGTTGGATTGGACCTTGTTATTTGCAACTCCATGAGGCTAGTCATAGTGGTAGAGGCATCTGGTCACACAGTCTTATCCACTGTGGTGCATAATAGAAAGTTCTGGATTTGTTCCTGTGTAAAATGATAAAATGTAAGGTAGCTGCCTGTTCTCAGTATGCTTCTTTTCAGTGTGCACTGAGTAGAGAAACATTTAGGTGGATTCAGAAACCACCTAATATTTGTGCAATGCTGTGACTGATTCAAAACATTAGAGGAATGATGAAAGCTGTTAACAGATAAGAAAAAATGTGTATCAAGTGATTCCTTTAAATAATGTTTGTTACGCTAATTAAAGTCTCCTTTTCATGTCATGGATGAGATCAAAACAAAACTTTGAGTCATTAATTACATTTGAAAATAAAATGAGAACACTGTAAATGGTCTTGTCATGTTTTATTTTAGGCTTCCTAAAATGGTAAATTGAAACTAGTTCAGTTTAATTTGACCTCCAGAAAGATGTTGTACCAAATAATATCAATTCTTCACATTCTCTAAAATTTGATTGCCTGTGGAAGAAATCCTGGGTGAAAATTTAAAAGTACATTTGCTCCTGTTGTAATTCCATGTAGACCAGCTTAAGTGCAGTTAGTGTTACCTATGGCAGTGTTGAAAGTGGAATGCTGTATATTCTAACAGCAAGAAAAATATATAATAATAAATTCTGACAGTAGAGTAGGTACATAGAATAACCTTGCATACTGTAGGAAATAACTAATGCTGCTTTTCCACACCAGTCATGGTATACCTTAGAGGCAACGTGTCTTCACAACCTGCATCAAGCTTACTCTGCAAGCTTAATCTGTTCTTTCAACAGGCACATCATATGTACAAGATATGTGCCAGTTTTAAACCCCATTATTTGTGAGGGCACCATTTTTTCACTCCTTTTTCATAACATTAATCAGTTACAGCAAAGTGGACAAGGATACATTCAATCAGAACAGTGTTCATTACAATGAACCGGTTTCAGTGTTCATTTACTGTTCTTTACAAATGTTTTGTTGCGATAGCTGTCATGACAACACCACAAAGAAAAGTGCAGGTAATTATGGCTACCTTATATCAATGTCACCCGTTCAGTGAGAAATAGCACCATTGTAGGTTTTTTTTTTCTATGGTGATTCAAAAGTATACTGATTCAAAACTGTCATTTTTTTCTTAATGTTGTCATTTTGCCATAAGAATATGTCAGTTATTGTTTTTTTGGGTATTCACATAATATCTGTCTCTGTTGTGTATATGTGAAATTAAATGTTTGTATTTATGAAATTTTTGTCACACATAGAATTTCATATTTATCACACACTAAACAGCACAGTTTTCCTGACATAGAGTTACTTTTGTGTATCATGCAAATAAGTAAATATGAAAATCATCATATAGATATGTACTATATTCAGAATATGTCTGTGTCTCTTCTGAAGAATACTTGTAAAGTGATAAAGAAAGATGTGCGATATTTTTTGCTTTGTTTTGTTTTTTGCTTTGTTTTTGCATTTTGTGGGACAAACTTGCAATGGATTTTTTTTTTCTTTTACAGTGTTTCAAAAACTATATATTTATTAAAACATAGTGTTTTGTTATCTTTTAGTCTCTATTTTGTTTCCTTGTTCTGAATTCTACCTATTGGAAAGCTGAAAATAACAAAATTGTACATAATTTGTGTACTAAATTATACAAAAGAATAATAAAAATGAGCGAAGATGGAAAATATGGAAATGCTTCAAGATCCTGTCTGAAGTAGTGCACATTAAATCAGTACACTAAAATGTTTTTTTTTTTTTTGTTTTTACAATTCATTTATGTTCACCCACATCTTCACACCAGTCTTGTCCCAAAGATCATTATTGCACTGTGTCAAGTGTCATATGTAGTCTGGGAGCCCATCAAAAGAATACTGCCCACAATTTGTTACTTGTCTGTATCAACGTTTATGTGTTTATTAAGTATAAGACAATTAATTCAATAAAATGTTACTGTGAATTGTGAATTATAGAGGCAATCTGATTGACCTCTTACAGTAATGTGTAAAAACAACAAAAAAAGAATTTATAGCAGCACTGTTTTAGTGATGACTAAAATCCTCAAATTTTCTCTTTTTTTCTTGAATATACTTCAGACCTCTTGCACATGAAGGTTGATACAGCCATTTTTCTAGCCACTTGTTAAACAATTATCCAATTGCACATCCCCAACCATCTAAATATATCAAGTAATTATCAACCATTAAGCACAAATGAAAGCGACATTCAGATCCACCACCTGAGAAATTCAGTTGGACTATTTAGAACCACAGACAATGCAGATATGTGTGTACAGGGGTGCATTGGCAACAAGCCTCAGAGGATGTCATATACCTTTAACATATAGATCATATTATCAGACACACAATGTCACATTATTAAACTCAATATCTTCTGTGTTCCTTTTGATGCCATCTACAGCCGAGGAGTAATCCACGGCAGTAAGGTACACTGTGGTAACAATGATGACTTTCGTCCTTGCGAAACAAATAGGTTATGGTCTTTCCCATCTGTTCATTTATCAGTGACTAAGACAAACTGTCAGATTTTTTCATTACTTCAAAGTTCTTTTAATTTTTTTTTATGCAAGTTGGATGTCCACAGAAAATGATTCTGTTGAAGCTGGTTAGCTAATGGAATGCCCTGCCATTTAGTATACACTGGTTCAAAGTCTCCACCAGCATAAATTTTAATTTGCCACAATGACGAAGAGGATTGAAAATTTCCATCATTATGAAATTCTGTCCATCATCATTTCATAAAGAAAGCAATTATCACCAGAAAAAAGTATGATAGTTATATTTTACTAACCCTTGGAAATTCAGCTCAATGCTCTACAATAAATATTTCAAATGATGAACAATAGCATGCACCACAGTCCAGCTCTGAAATGCTTTCAACAATAATTCAACAGCAATAAATGATTTCAAAACTCTTAATTCTAGCCTTGTGCCTTAAAGTATTCATTTTGAACATCAACAGTTCTATTAACAGACTAACAGACTTCTAACCAACATGACATTAAAAAGAAACGCTAATTCGGGAAATCTCTGAAAAAAACACCATTTGTGCTGTTGTGCATTATAGCCATAACCTTAAGAAATGTTCCCTACCATACAATGTTTAAAGTAGAGGATATATCATCTTTGATGTAGAATCGTGCAAGGCTGTTGTAAGCTAAAAAAGCCATTTTCCATCAAATCTTACAAAATTTGTTAAATGAGTAATTGTCAGTTGACAATAACCATGTGGAATATTTGCAGGTAGGAATGCTGTAAAATCATGAATGACAGCAGATACTGTCACGCTCTTTTGCTCAGAGACATGCTATTTGTTGTGGACATTCTTAACTGTTCCATCCATGGCTCCTTTCTTTTTCTCCTCCCCTCACAATTAGCCACTAATTTTATAATTAGTCAGGTGACTGTTCAGATTTCTTAAACACTACTGATATTTGAATCCTTACAGCAACGCCTGGAGGATAATGACTGAAATACAGGTTTAAATCCCCACAGGGGACACAATCAAGAAAAAATGAAGGCCCTAGTCATGACTTTGAATTGTTTCATATTCAAGCTGATGTGTACGTCATGTATGAAAGCATGAAAATGACAGTGTAGTTTTGGCAACAGAAGCCTTGTAGTATTATTTTCTGTGAGAAAATAATACTACAAAATGGTTTTATTTTCCTTGATGTATTCATAGTATTCACTGTGTTTGCAACTCAGATTATTAGCTAGCATTCCAAAATGGATTCCATAATGGACAACATTTAATGACTTTAATAATCTTAATGACTCATTTATGTAATTTATATGATTTATAAAATATAGATTTAAATCCAGCCTATTTCGAAATGAAGTCAGTCAGTGTATGATGTGTGATAGTGTCTAACTGTAATGCAACAGCATACAGGTCATGGCATATTAATATCTATTAATTTTAGTAAGATTTAACACAACTGTTTCTTTTTCAGCAAGCGTCCACATTCCTGTCTCTTACTGTCTGCTATGTGAAGATTCATGCTCACAAAAAAGTTGAAAACCCCTGCCAAGTCCATTACACTAACTCCATCAACAACCATTCATAACAATACAGCAGTCCACATTTTGCAATAATTAGATAACTTGCAATTATGTTATAAAATTGCTTTAAGACAAAAAATCCAGATTTATCATGAAATAAAGGCTGTGCAGGGAGACTGAGAGTGAAAAAAAGAGCTTCCGGCAAGGTTTAAAAAGGGTTGGTGGTCTTGAATTTGTCTTGAATTTGTGTTTGAATTTGTCATGTTGCCATTTTTGGTTGTTGTTTAAAGAACAGAGATGATTTGTTTATTTAATCTTTCCTTTATTTGCTGTCACATATACCCCTGAAGACCTTGATTGGCATCTTGCTGTTCTCACTGTCCTGTCATCCCCAAACATCATGCTTTGTGTTTCACAACACTGAATACTTATAATGTATTTAATGCACAGGTAAGACATAAAGATATTTATCCGCTACCATGAATATTTGACATAATTCTATATGTATGTACCCTTTTTGGTGAAAAAAAGATTTACAGCCTGTGTAAAGGAACATATTCCCCATTGCAATTATGATGTAAATAAACACTATACTTAATAAATATTAGCATGAAGCTGCAGCTGGTATCCTTGGATACCTTTTTAGTTAAGTGTCAGGTGTGAGTAAGAGAAAACTTGAAAGAAACTATTTTAAAAATCATGTTTTAGCAAGTCTTTACAAATCAAATGATAAAGCAATTCAATTTAGCAGATATCTAAATGAAATGCAAAAAAAAAAAATCTTCTCAGGGACAGAGATCACTCCTTATCATTTCCCTGATGTTTAGCTCTGATATCAGAAAGTTGCCCCCTCTCCAGCGGATTAGTGAATTGTTGCTTGATTTCAGACTCCCTGCCATAAGTTAGTATTTTTTTATAATCTCAGCAGTACAAATAAAGACACTGTGCAATCAAAATAATCATTTTAATAGTAATATGGTGTCTAAAGAATCAAAGAATGCATATGCAATGACAGCAAGCTTCTTTCTTTTTCTCTTTTTTGGTTGAGGCTTCAAACGAAAAATTTTGTCCTGAAAGCAACAGAGTAATTACACAGACTGCCTTCTACAGAAGGATTTGATATTGGTGATTTTGAGGCACAATTGTTTACAAAAGCATGTTTACACATATCAATTTACATAAAACATTTTTTCACCAATTAGCTCTGACCAAAAAAAAAACTGCCCAGTTCACAAATATGCTAATAATTTAGTTAATTTTCAAATGATTTTGCAACTGCCTGTCACCACTGTACTGATTGTTGTAATTTATTCCTTCAGTTAAATAATATACAATATATACCTTTCTTTACAATAGATGTTCTCTGTGTCAGTTGCCATTGTCTGGCAATAACCACAGGCCTTTTGAAAATAAGAAATTTGTACGCAATGATCTCGAGTTATACATGGGTGTTGCATTTCCATATTTAACTAGCTATCTAGGTAGCCAGTTGGCTTGTCACACCTGCTCCCAGTCAGCCTGTTCAGCCACGCCCCGCTCAGCGCGCTCAGCCACGCCCCACTCTGCAAGCTCAGCCACGCCCCGCTCAGCCTGGCTCCACCACACCTGTGGTGCGTTCAAACAATCAAGCCCTGCCTTTATAAGGACTCTGTTTTGGTTACCTCATTGTGAGGTATTGTCTTTTGAGTCTTTACTGAGCCGTTTGTGATTCTTGCATTCTGATTGTTCCTGTGTTTTTTGACCCCTTGCCTGTTTTTGGACCTTGCTCTTGTGTTTTGGATTCTGGTTTGTTTGCTCCTTGGATTTCCCGTTTTCGACCTGTTTTGTCCCTGACTACGCCTTTTGGATTCTGGAATTAAACTGGTGTTTCCGCACTTGGATCCCAGTCTGTTTCATTACAGAATACCTCACCACCGATGGCGGATCCAGCGGAAATTCAGTCCACCCTCGCCCGCCAGGAGGAGACCCTGACTGAGCTGGTGCACTTGGTAAGGACGACGCTACTGCCTCAGGATCCACCGCGTCCCGTTCCTGCTTCAGTCTCTTCACCTGCTCCCACCATGTCTCCCAGTGCTTACTCCGCACCAGTATTGATCACCACTCCAGAGAGGTATGATGGTAATCCCGAAAGGTGCAAGGGCTTCCTCATGCAGTGCTCCTTATATCAGTCACTACCCAGAGAAGTTCAGGGCTGAGACTGACAAAATCCACTTTGTCATTTCCTTGCTGTCGGGCAGAGCATTGGAATGGGCCACTGCCCTCTGGCATCAAAATAGCCCTGTCCTCTCTTCAGAGAAGTTCCATACAATGTTTAAGGAAGTGTTTGATCACCCAGCAGCCGGGAGAGATGTGGGGAATCTGCTTTGTGAAATTCGCCAGGGTGACCGCTCTGCATCGGATTATGCCCTGGAGTTCCGCACTCTGGCGGCAGGCAGTGGTTGGAGCGAACCGGCCCTCTTAACCATGTACCGCCGTGGCTTACGCCTCGAGCTCCAGTCCGAGATGGCCTGTCGGGGTGACGTAACCAGCCTGGATCGATACATCAGGATGTCGATTTCCATTGATAACCTCCTAAGGGAGCGACCAAAGCCCAGTTCCTTTCCCATGCTCTCTCCTCGCCCAGCACTTCCACCTACCCAGTCCTCCGATCCCGAGCCCATGCAACTCGGCCGTGCTCCTCTCTCTCGGGAGGAACGCCAAGACGCCTCCAGCTGCACCTGTGTCTGTACTGCGGGGAACCTGGACACCAACGCCTGGACTGTCCAGTACGACCCCGGAGAGGAGGTGCCGTGGCAGATACCAGGGTAAGAGGAACCATCCTGTTCAATGTATCACACAAACAACTTCACTTACCTGTGCAGTTGTCCTATGGCCATGTGACTTTGTCTCTGTCAGCGTTGATAGATTCGGGAGCTGCTGGGAATCTCATTGACGCTCACCTTGCAGACCAACTCGGCGTCCCTCGCCGACCCATCGTTCCGCCCCTTATTGTTACTGCCCTAGATGGAGGGCCAATGGGGTCTGGTCGTATTACCCATCAAACTGAAATGGTGCAGCTCCAAGTCGGGGCGGTCCACATTGAAAACATCCAGCTGCTGGTAACGTCTTCCCCCAAAGACCCTCTGGTTCTCGGTTACCCATGGTTGCATCTGCATGACCCTGTCTTGTCCTGGCGACAGGGGGAGCTTCTCTCTTGGAGCCCGCAATGTTTTTCTTCGTGTGTCTCACTGCCATGCCGCTCTACCTCAATTGAGAGCCCCTTAATGACCTCTTTGGAGAATGTCCCTTCTCATTATCAGGATTTCGTGGACGTGTTCTCAAAGTCCCAAGCCACCACCCTACCTCCTCATCGCTCCTGGGACTGTGCCATCGACCTGCTTCCTGGTGCATCATTACCTAGAGGGCGAGTGTACCCCTTGTCCAACCCTGAGTCAGAGGCGATGGAGAGGTACATCGACGAGGCGCTGAAACAAGGGTTTATCCGACCATCTACCTCCCCGGCAGCATCCAGCTTCTTTTTCATTGAAAAGAAGGATGGCGGACTACGTCCTTGTATTGACTGCCGCGCTTTAAACGAGGTCACGGTAAAGTTCCGTTATCCTCTCCCTCTTATTCCTGTAGCTCTGGAGCAGGTTCGCCAGGCCTCAGTCTTCACTAAGCTGGACCTCAGAAGTGCGTACAATCTTGTCCGAGTTCGTGAGGGTGATGAATGGAAGACGGCCTTTATCACCGCCAGGGGGCACTATGAGTACCTTGTCATGCCATATGGACTTGCAAATGCTCCTTCAGTGTTCCAGTCATTCATGAATGAAATCTTCCGCGACATGCTTGGCCGCTTCTTAATCGTGTACATTGATGACCTTTTGATTTATTCCCCCAGTCCGTCCATTCATATCCAGCATGTGCGCCAAGTCCTGCAGCGTCTCCGAGAACATCACCTGTATGTGAAAGCTGAGAAATGCGAGTTCCACCTGTCAACAGTCTCCTTCCTGGGCTACATCATTAACTCCGAGGGAGTAAGTATGGATGAGGCGAAGGTAACGGCTGTTCGCAATTGGCCGCCTCCAAAGACGGTGAAAGAACTACAGCGTTTCCTCGGCTTTGCTAACTTCTACAGGCGTTTCATTCGTAATTTTAGTACAGTGGCCACTCCACTCACAGCACTGGTGCGCAAGGCCCCGAAGATCCTGCAGTGGAATGAGACCGCCCTGGCAGCCTTTCATCACTTGAAGGAATTGTTCAGTTCTGCTCCGATTCTCAAGCAACCGGACCCGGCTCTTCCTTTTGTTGTCGAAGTCGATGCCTCGGAGGTGGGAGTAGGAGCCATCCTCTCCCAACGACATGGTAACCCCCCAAAACTTTATCCATGTGCATTTTTCTCCCCCAAATTGTCTCCTGCAGAAAGGAACTACAACGTGGGGAACCGTGAGCTTCTCGCGATTAAGCTGGCCTTGGAGGAATGGCGGCACTGGCTGGAAGGAGCTACACATCCTTTTGTGGTCCTGACGGATCACCGAAATCTGGAATATATCCGAGAGGCAAAGAGGCTCAACCCTAGACAAGCCAGGTGGGCGTTGTTTTTTACCAGATTCCACTTTACCGTCACTTATCGCCCAGGTTCCAAGAACATTAAAGCAGACGCCCTCTCGAGACAATTCGATCCACCTGACAGGTTGAACATGCCCGAACCCATCATCAACCCTTCCTGTGTCGTCGCTCCCGTGAGATGGGAAATCGACACCACCATCCAAAATGCCCTCCAGTCTGAACCAGCTCCACCTGAGACACCCCAGCACCGTACGTATGTACCGACCCACATCCGACCTCAACTCTTGCAATGGGTCCACACTTCATTGAGCTCCGGTCACCCAGGTATTACCCGTACCACTGGATTAATATCTCGCAGGTTTTGGTGGCCCTCTCTTGCAGATGACGTCCGGGATTACGTCCTTTCCTGTCCTGTCTGCGCCCAGTCCAAAACCCCTCGGCACCTGCCTGCAGGTACATTAGAACCCTTACCCATTCCACACCGACCCTGGTCTCACATCAGTCTGGATTTTGTTACAGACCTGCCCCAGTCTAATGGTTTCAACACCATTTTAGTTGCCGTGGACCGATTCTCGAAAATGTGTCGCCTGATTCCCTTGCCTGGCTTACCCACTGCGTTTGAACTTGCAGAGTGTCTGTTTAACCAAGTGTTCAGATTCTATGGCATTCCAGAAGACATCGTCTCCGACCGTGGACCACAATTCACCTCCCGAGTCTGGAAAGCCTTCTGCAAGCGCCTTGATGTCAACGTCAGTCTGACGTCGGGTTACCACCCACAATCCAACGGACAGACTGAAAGGCTGAACCAGGAGATCGGCCGTTACCTGAGGCAATACTGCCACACCAACCAGACTGACTGGAGCCGCTTTCTGAGCTGGGCTGAGTACGCACAGAACTCCCTTGTTCATTCTTCTCTCCGCCTAACTCCTTTCCAGTGTGTCCTAGGGTATCAACCCCCCCTGTGTCCATGGGATGAGAACCCCAGTGACGTCCCAGCTGTAGATGACTGGTTCCGGAGGAGCAGTCAGGTATGGGAAAAGGCACACGTACATCTACGGAGGGCTGTGCAGACCCAGAAGAAGTTTGCGGATCGCAGGCGCCGGCCCAATCCAGTCTTTCACCCCGGGCAGAGGGTATGGTTGTCCACCGGGACATCAGGCTCCGCCTCCCTGTCATAAGCTCAGTCCCAGGTTCATCGGTCCCTTCCGGATTGTGAAACGCGTTAACCCTGTCTCCTATCGCTTGCAGCTGCCTTCCAGGTACAGGATCAATCCTACCTTCCATGTGTCCCTACTGAAGCCAGTGCGCTACAGTCCCGTGCACCCCCCCGTGACTGCAGCGGCTCCTCCTCCTCCCTTGGATGTAGGTGGCGATCCAGCGTATGCTGTGCACGCCCTCCTGGACTCCCGGAGGCGCAGAGGGCGCCTGGAGTACCTAGTCGACTGGGAGGGGTATGGTCCAGAGGAGCAGTCCTGGGTCCCGGCCCACGACATCCTGGATCCCTCGCTCATCACTGAGTTTCACCGGGCCCATCCGGACCGTCCTGCGCCGCGCCCCCGCGGCCGTCCGCCTGGTCGACGGTTGGGGCCGTCAGGAGCCGCCCGTGGAGGGGGTACTGTCACACCTGCTCCCAGTCAGCCTGTTCAGCCACGCCCCGCTCAGCGCGCTCAGCCACGCCCCGCTCAGCCTGGCTCCACCACACCTGTGGTGCGTTCAAACAATCAAGCCCTGCCTTTATAAGGACTCTGTTTTGGTTACCTCATTGTGAGGTATTGTCTTTTGAGTCTTTACTGAGCCGTTTGTGATTCTTGCATTCTGATTGTTCCTGTGTTTTTTGACCCCTTGCCTGTTTTTGGACCTTGCTCTTGTGTTTTGGATTCTGGTTTGTTTGCTCCTTGGATTTCCCGTTTTCGACCTGTTTTGTCCCTGACTACGCCTTTTGGATTCTGGAATTAAACTGGTGTTTCCGCACTTGGATCCCAGTCTGTTTCATTACATGGCTAGCATTGATGCTGGTTGTCATTATAAGGTGAGAAATGAGATAATGTCATCAAAGTTCAAACACACCAGTAAGGTATAAGTATTATTACCACAGAGAGGTCAATTTAAATTAGCTGGCAAGAAATTGAATGTTTTAGACATTAGCGGTTTGATAGCAGTCTTGCTGACATACTAATTGAGGTACTAGCTAGATTATTTGCAATAGGTACACAGATAGCATTTAACACATATTATTCTGACTCCTGTTGATCCAGACCCCAGACAGCTGAATTTTGTTTGGTTACATAGATACCTTTAGCAGATAAAGGAGCAGATGAAAAGACAGAAAGAGTGGGGTCAGTAGGGTTGCTGGATTTACGCTTTTTTTTGTTTTCTATAGTTTGGCTCTGTTGGTGCACAGTGCATGACACACGCACGGACTGGGCAGAAGGACAGAAGACCGAGACAGTCAAGGGAACATGACAGAGAGGACAGGAAGGAAAGAGTAGAGGGAAAGAGGTTATACAGGTTATTACAGTAAGTGAGTGTAGGGAGTGGTGGGTGACTGTAGGGAGTGGTGGCAAAACCAACTTCAGCCAAAGTTCTTGTTTATGAACAAGTTTTAATGCATGTTTACTTGTTTTTGAGAGTGAGTGCATATAGCACAGAAGTGTCAGAAATCAAAAAAGGAGGAAACGGATTGTTTTTCTACTTTATGCTATTGACTCAATGTACACAGACCTTTAACAAATATATGTCTTCAGCATTCTGTGCAAAACAGGACTGTAGCATATATTTTAACATACTGCAGTGCAGTACAAAGAAGTTATTCTATGGCAAGATCTGTGACAGATTTTCATTACCATAAAAACTACCACAGCTGCCAAATCCTGCTTTAGAAACTCCACATTGTACGCTGTTATTATCTAACATTAAGTTTCAGGTATTATATAGGGTTATTTCCTGTGCTGTGACAGCCCTGGGCAGCATTTCACAAACTGTGCTGTCAAGGTGAATCAATCATTTCCACCTGCATCACATGACCCTGGTGCAGATGTCACATGTGCTTACTCACTGTTCCAAGTGACACACATTAGATGCAATATAAACAGTAAGGGAATCCACTGAATGGAAAATTATAACCTGCTTATTTTTAGCCATTAGTACCTGTTTTGTTTTTCATACAGTATCAGGTTAAGGTATCCAGAAAAACTGGAAGAACAAATGGAAAGTGTCAGGTTTAAACTGGCATTAGAAAGGGTACAAATTTGAATAAGCAGGTGGTAGCTGTTTTAAAAAATTAAATTACTACAACATTTGAGAATTACTTCAACTGAAAATGTCAGCCTACTAATCTGTTAGCAGAACATTTCTGTCAGATGGGTTCTTGGAGGATTCTTGCCATGAATTGTAATCTAACCACCAATTTGCTTCAATGCCACTTGCATTTTTTATAATCACTGCTATCAGTGAAAGGCAAGCACAAGAGTCTTCCCTCTGCTTTTGCAATTAATTCTCCCCTGTGCATCAGTTGGATGGAGCAGAGCAGCTACACTAAACATTATTTCAGAATGGTATGGAAAATTTTGATCTTGCAGGTGAGACATTTCATCAATCAAACAGTCAATCGTATGTACACAAACACAGAAAATACGTTACATTAGATGTCACAATACATTGTGCTCATTAAACAAATCATCAGGGTATTAGGAAGCACTGAAGCAAAAGAAAGAAAGAGAAAAGCAGATATCTGGAATGAGTAACTCTGAAAAGCTGTGGAGAATTCCTCTACATGGTTTGTCTGTGTGTCATTTTCTTGTTTGGCTCCTGTCACTGGTCATTAGAAAATGGTGGTTGGACACCCCAGATTGGAGTGCCAGGGGTTGACAATACTTGCTAACACTTGAGGTGCCTTTTCCAGACCAATGGACAAGGTTCATTTGGAGAATTCACGTACATAAAGACACTTAAGTGCCATTATCTGAAAATCCTTAGATTGCCAACTAACCAGCCAGCTAGCTATAGCAGCTGCATAGTCTTGTAAGCCAGGTATACGGGCCACCAATAATGGACCTGGATGCCACGTTTGTTTCCCCAAACCTGTACATCACATTGACCAAGATGGAAACCTATACTCCAACGACAGTCAGGCAGCGGATCTCCCTTGGGTATCTCTCTCTGTCTCTTGTGACAAGCCCTGAAGACTCCTGTAGAAACTGGACTGTGGTCTCCTCAGTAGGCCTACAACAAATGAGCTGCCATCCCCTCAGATCTAATGTACTGGCTTTCCTCACTAACACGATGAGTATTGTGTTTGATACTGGCATTGTGAGTACCCTAGCTGATTCAATCATGTGTTTTGCCACATCCGTGCTTTATACAGTAGTCATTTTTGAAATGCAAGCCAAAATAAGAACTTATGCATTTAGACACATGTCTAATTAATGTTGTGTCAGCACACAGCAAACTGTAGTTATGACTTCATGCTCTCTGTAGTTTGACTCATAGCTGCTGAAAGTCCAATCTGACACTCATACTCAGCATCAGTGGCGTCGTTAGGTCCGATATTTTAAGCCTAGCCCCGAATGTTTTCACCCTGAAAAAGGAGGTGTTTATAGCAAAACAACAGATAGTGTAAAGATAAGTAGCATAATAACCTTTGAATGTGTGTGTGTGATAAAATTTATTTATTATAAAGGTAGATCTAAAAGGTAGATATAAAGGCAGACCTCCCCAACCTACTGATGCCGATCTCCCTTCAAAAAAAAAGACAAGCCCCAGGCAAACTTGACTTAGCCCTGGATCTTTTCAATAGCTAGAAACGCCCCTGCTCAGCATTATTTTTACACTTCCCTTTTCATGTTGTTTTGTTCCACAACAAACTTTTTCATCATTTTGTCATGTATTATTAGGTTTTAAATAGCTGTTTCTTGGCCTATGAATCTTTTATTAGTTACAATAAAGGATTATGCAAATACTGTGTGCACAAATAATCTGTTTCAACACAAGAAGCTTGACGTTGCTGGGTCAAACAGAGACATCTGAGTGCTTTGAAAAGTATTGCCTTTTTTAATCAATGAAGATTGACTGTTCTTAACCCTTTCATGCGTATGGTCTCACTGGTGTGATTAGCCCTTTCACTCATATGGTCAAACACGTGTGTTTAGAACACTAGACTGGAAAAAGTACATTAAATAATAAACATTAAAAAATAACATTAGCTTTGAGGAAACAGTGATTTAACATTACAAAGTATAACAAATGCGGCAGTGAAAACTATGAGAAGCTTAATAATGCTAATGAAAACATAACAAACCATGTATCGTAACATGCGCACAACATAGCATAAAATAAGTCACGTACGAAAGGATTAAATATCTTTTCACATCCAATGTTCTAATACATTAAAGACTATAAGAAATATGAATGTGGGAATGATCCCTGTGAGGTTTCATATCCATTGGTAAACAAAGAGTACAATGGGATTTCTTGTGTTTCAGGATCCTCTGGGTCTGGCAGGGAGTTGGAAAGATAAAATAAGAGTGTGGGTTCTAGGTGAGTTTTCTGATTTTGAGAGTGGTGTGTGAGGATCATGTCAGCTGTCATGCTGGGTATATGTCAAACCAAATAATGTTTGACTCATCAACATGGTACATTTATTCATTTTACCCTTGGGTTAGCAGAGGGAGACATAACTTGAATGTAAATGTCTGGATGGGTGTGTTGTTGATGACAGATCCTTTTTGAAAGGGGTGATTTATTTCTTATCAAAATGAATGATTGCAGAAGAATGTGGTGGTGTGTGGTGTGGGTGATGGCGTTTTCCCCACTGAGCTGTTTCACTAGCAGTTAATGGCATGTAGACACCGTTTGCAGAAACGTGAAAGGGTGTGCACAGTATAGTGGGTGGCATAAGCTGAAGAGGGGAGGCCATGCTGAGCTCAGTGCTGGGTTTACTGATTAGAGCCGGACTTGTCATTTATAAATCCAGACAGGGAACAAAATTCTGTTTTAATCCAGTACTTCAGAGGAACTGAATATCTGAACAGAGTGAAATGCCAAAAAGTGCATCCCCTGCTAGTTCAGAAATGCAGAGAGCTGTGAAAATGATGCCAAATAATCATGTAAGCACTTATATACAACAGATGACATAGAACATTAAAGTGAACATCCAGTGAATAAAAAAAGCATTCTATCATTTGTAATATGCAAGGGATGGAAAATCATTCTAACAACATTACAACTGAATATCCAAGGGCTAGAGAAGGATTCTAACAATGTTCAACTGAGTCCAAGGCATAAAAAAATATTGTGACAGATTCTCCAAGGCATATAGAACAAGGTAAACAGTGGGTGCTTTGTTTATGTAGTATTTTCTGTCTAATCCCAGGTATTTCAAACTTTGTCATAGCTGTGCATATTTTTGGATTGAGGAGAGGATGTTTTTCTAACAGCTGACAAGCCAAGGTACATGTGTAACTAGTTTAGTGGAGTTCCATGTGTGAAGGAGACCAGGATGAAAAATGACATCACTGCCTAAAGTAAAGCTGGAGGAGTCTCCATGCAAGGGGAATGAGTTTTTTTGTGCAGTATCTGTTGTCTGGAGGTGTGCATTGCAATTGCATACCAGTGGAGAAATCCCTCCTCCAACCACACTAGTTTCACTTCAAATGGTTTATTTACAAATTAATCTATTTATTATTTTGTGTATAAAAATTGTACAAATTGTACAAATACAATGTACACATACAATCTAGGCTACTATGCAAACTGGGAATCAGAAATAAAGGACTGTACGTCTACAGTACATTTCACATATTTCAGGAAGTGGCAGTTCTGTTGATTAACACTGACCTCATAAGCACATTCAGTGTCCCAGGTAATGGGCTTTTGCCATCTCACCACATTACTCTTTTAATGAGAAACACCAACCACATAATGAAACTATTTGTGATCAACAGTTTTGCCTAGCTACCAGTCATTTTTTAATTCATTTAAAGTTTTAAAAAGTTTTTTTTTATTTATATAACTTTCATAATCAAATTAGATAATATTTGCAGAATGCAGTATATTATTGAGAAGTGTCAGTAAAAGGAAACACAATCAGCAAGTACAAAAATAATTTGTACTCGGAGAATAATTGTAATATTTGTTATTCAAATATTGAAATATTATTCATTGGGAGAATTGATCTAGCATGCAGGCTGAATCTGAGATATCCCAAAGACACAGACTCTGAATATGATAAGATGTACAAAGGTTCCTTTGTGGTGGGGGGGGTTCATAAACACAGATGAGACCAATCCCCAGCCTTATGATTTACAACCAGACTGTTTTTAAGAAGACGGTAACACTGTCTAAGCATTGTTTTATAATAATTCAAGCCATTGTATAGGAACAGTGTAACTTATTAACATTCCCTCTGCAGTGCAGAATAAATATGTGATATTAAGTGGGGTACGATTTTGATAGGGTTACAGTATTATACAATGGCACCACCATGCAGGAGAACATTGTCATAGGTATGTCTTTTGTGCAGACCATCATATTATCCATACTGGGAAGTACCTACTGGTCATCTACATGACAGGCTATACAGGTACAAGAAATTTAGTGCACTAAAATATTTAATGGCTGACAGGCAAACTGTAATGAGCTATGATTATCACACCTTTTTTCCCAAGATTGCCAGAAAGCTTGAAGAGAATAACAGCTTGAATCTACATCAATTCAAATCACAGTTGGTCAGCAATTTTCCCCAGAAAGGAATGGTTTAATTCACTAGTTTTACCTCAGCTGTCATGTTCATGGCAATAAAAAGGAAGGCAGTAATAACCTAGTTAACTATGAAATCCATTCAACATCATTTAGGAACCTGCAGCAGCTAGCAACAATGTATTAAATAGGTTACCACTACTATACTATACACTATATTTCTGCATAAATATGACCTAAAACATCATCAGATTTTCACAAAAGTCCTAAAAGTAGATAAAGAGAGCCCAATTAAACAAATGAGACAAAAATATTATACTTGGTCATTCATTTATTGAGGAAAATGATACAATATTACATATCTGTGAGTGGCAAAAGTATGTGAACCTCTAGGATTAGCAATTAATTTGAAGGCGAAATTAGAGTCAGGTGTTTTCAATCAATGGGATGACAAGTTGTGAGTGGGCACCCTGTTTTATTTAAAGAACAGGGATCTATCAAAGTCTGATCTTCATAACACATGTTTGTGGAAGTGTATCATGGCACGAACAAAGGAGATTTTTGAGGACCTCAGAAAAAGAGTTGTTGATGCTCATCAGGCTGGAAAAGTTTACAAAACCATCTCTAAAGAGTTTGGACTCCACCAATCCACAGTCAGACAGATTGTGTACAAATGAAGGAAATTCAAGACCATTGTTACCCTCCCCAGGAGTGGTTGACCAACCAAGATCACTCCAAGAACAAGGCGTGTAATAGTCCATGAGGTCACAAAGGAATCCAGGATAACTTCTAAGCAACTAAAGGCCTCTCTCACATCGGCTAATGTTAATGTTCATGAGTCCACTGTCAGGAGAACACTGAACAACAATGGTGTGCATGGCAGGGTTGCAAGGAGAAAGGCTAGGCATGAAGGCTATTGGAAAAATGTTTTGTGGATGGATGAGACCAAATTAGAACTTTGTGGTTTAAATGAGAAGTGTTATGTTTGGAGAAAGGAAAAAACTGCATTCCAGTATAAGAACCTTATCCCATCTGTGAAACATGGTGGTGGTAGTATCATGGTTTGGGCCTCTTTTGCTGCATCTGGGCCAGGACAGCTTGCCATCATTGATGGAACAATGAATTCTGAATTATACCAGCGAATTCTAAAGGAAAATGTCAGGACATCTGTCCGTGAACTGAATCTCAAGAGAACATGGGTCATGCAGCAAGACAATGACCCTAAGCACACAAGTCACTCTACTAAAGAATGGTTAAAGAAGAATAAAGTTAATGTTTTGGAATGGCCAAGTCAAAGTCCTGACCTTAATCCAGTAGAAATGTTGTGGAAGGACCTGAAGCGAGCAGTTCATGTGAGGAAACCCACCAACATCCCAGAGTTGAAGCTGTTCTGTACGGAGGAATGGGCTAAAATTCCTCCAAGCCGATGTGCAGGACTGATAAAAAGTTACCGGAAACGTTTAGTTGCAGTTATTGCTGCACAAGGGGGTCACACCAGATACTAAAAGGTTCACATACATTGCCATTCACAGATATGTAATATTGGATCATTTTCCTCAAGAAATAAATGACCAAGTATAATATTTTTGTCTCATTTGTTTAATTGGGTTCTCTTTATCTACTTTTAGGACTTGTGTGAAAATCTGATGATGTTTTAGGTCATATTTATGCAGAAATATAGAAAATTCTAAAGGGTTCACAAACTTTCAAGCACCACTGTATAACGAAATGTAAATTATAGGAGTGGAAGTTTGCCATGGCATGCTTGATCTGTGTGTGTGCGGGCTCAAGCCTGTTTGTATTTTGCGAGTCTTCAGTAAAGGTAACTTTAATCTCAGGCCATGTCCACACGTACACGGGTATTTTTGAAAACAGGGGTTTTCCCTCCTTCATTCTTAAAAAAATCTCCGTCCACACGAAAACGCAAACACACGCTGTCAAGAGCATGCCAAACAAACAGGCGATGATATAACCCTAACCGTAAAGCCATATTGGCCAATCAGAAGCCTGAAAAAAAGTTACTACGGCGCACACTCTGACGTCACAAGCCAAAAACTCCGCTTTCCCTGTCTACACGTGAATACTGAAAACAGAGTTTCTGAAAATCTTCACCCTGGAAGGCGTTTTGCAAAAGATCCGTTTTCAGTGACCTAAAACGCCGTTTGCATGTGGACGAAAGGCCAAAACGCATAGAAAAAGCTACGTTTTTAAAAATACCCGTGTACATGTGGACAGGGCCTCAGTCTGATCTCCTATGTCTCCACTTATTGAGACTCATAGCCTGGCCCCAGCTCAACTTAATTTCCTTCAGCTCTCCCACTGTTCCTCTCGATGTTTTGGGTGTCCACACATGCGCCATCTTTATGGGGTCCACCTGACTATTTTTGGGATGTTATTGTCTTTGAATTACAGGACATACCCCATACATTTCCATTCTCTGTTGCTAGCCCCTTAAAAACCTAAGGTTGATATGTCTGGAGTAGATGTTTGATCTCCAAACTGGCATGAGTCTGAAAAAGGTCCCCTTGGCTCTGGTGTGGTGGCTACTGATCTCTTTGTCAGCATGTCCATCTGTGTAGACTACACTTCCCAGGTATGTGATGGTGTCCTTGATTTCAGGCTGTTTTTGATCGAGTCAGATCGAGTCAACTTTTTGGCTCTTCAGGGTCGTAATTTTTATAATTTTGGTGGTGGTTCACATATCTGACTGATGCCATAAATAAAGTCAGCAAAGTTGATGTCTTCAAGGGTGTTGAAAGACATTCCTTTGATCCCTCTTTTGGGTCCTTCTGTTTTGGTCATTACCCAGACAATGGCAATGTTGACCAAGACAGCTGACATCATTAGCAGGTAATTTTGTGATCATTTTGTGTCTAAAAGTGGTAAGATTCCAGGCCCTACAGCAAACAAAGCTCCATAATATCTTCCTCCCGCAGGGAAAAAGAAGCTTTCTGAGAAAAAAATAAAAGGTCAAGGGGAATGGAACTGAGAGCTGAGAGAGGGCTTGACACATCTCTCTTGAACATGGTTTGGAAAGATGCACTGTTTGCTCAAGGGGATACCTTCAATGTCTGTGCCATCCCCGTTTCTTCCTCAGATCAGCCATTTAGCCTGAGGCTTCCCTTGATGTCCTTTAGTTTGACAGAGACCTACAGTATCATCTGCCTTGCTCTTAAAGGGAGAAATTAACAAAAAAAACTACAGTGTAATTGTAGATGCATATCAAGGAAGTGATACTTACAGGAGAACCGTATCTATGCTTAGTGAGGTAATATTGATTTCCTGTAACATTAAACTGGAAATGCAAAGGTCAAGTGAGAAGTATACAGGGTTTCAGACACATTATTGCATGGATTACCTCCTAGAAACTGATGTTAAAATATTAAAACAACTGGTTCTTAAAAGCAGCTTTTAAGAACACTGAATTATGAACAGATAAACCTATTGACATTTTGCCATTTTAAATTAATTGTTTTGAAAGAGTAGGTTATTATGAAAAATTAAGCTTTCTTAAATATATTAGGTGGAACTGTACACAGCCAGAGCAGGCAGTAGCAAAACCTGCTCAGCCAACTGTATGTACTGGATTTGTGGGGGATATTTAAGTTTTTTTTGCCCTGTGCAATAAATTGACCATTAGAAATCATTTGATCACAATAAAGGAATATCAGTTTACCACCAACCCCTAACTGACAGCGTAATATGCAGCTATCCAGTTTGTGTAGTCTCCATCTACATTTACACAAAGTATTTATTTGCTCCAAAAATTTGCTATTTTGTGACAGATGAATGTTGCACATTAATTACTTGCATTACTTAATCACCACCACAGTCATTCCCTTTGAGAGACACATAGGGATGTTGATGCTTGTGTAACCAGCAGAGTTACCGTTTTGCCTCTCACAATTTGTTCTCCTTGCAGCCACCATAGTTTCTTCCCTTCTCACCCACGCCCCCCAAGTAGTACTCGGGTGGCTAACCACTAATTAACTGAGGTTCCATTTTTGTATAGGCCTATATAACAGCTTCGTCAGGTATGGAAGTTCAAGTCCCCTGGTTTCTTGCTTTCCTGTTCGTATTGCGACCGATGCTGAAAGCTGTTTTCTGGTCCACAAACGCTTCCTGGTGGTATGTGTGTTTTCCACCGAAGGTCTGTGCTGGGAGACGCCGATGTAAGCACAATGTCGCTCACGTTAATTGGAAGGCACATAGAGGAAGATTTGCCACTGCTGCTTTGCCTCCTATAAATTTCACTTAGCTTTTGTCTTGCTTGTTTTTTTATGTATAAGTGTCCTGAATTAGTGTGTTGTCTGGCTACCTTTTTGGTGTGGTTTTTATTTGTGGATGGGCCATAGGCGCATCTGCCCCAGTGTTTTCTTTCTTTGTTTCGTTGCTTTTACTGTGACTTGCCCAGTATTTCCATTTATGAGGTTTATATTCAGTCCTTGACCAGCTGGTTGGTGCTCTAATTATTCTTTCCTCTTTCCCCCCCTCCATAGAGTTAACAGGGAGTGTTGCAGCTGTTCTGCGGGGGAGGTCGCTGGGTCCCCTCCTTTGTGCACTGTATGCGGTGTTTGTAGCGGTAAAGTGCACTTCACCATTTATTGTGGTCACTCTTTGCAATACGTGTGTATATGAACGTGTGTGTAAGCAGGCACCAGGATCAAGGGCGCGCGTGGTGTATAGGTCTCTCTCCTCTCTCAGCAAAGGTAACCTCCCCAGTGGTCAGCCTACTCATCCCTTGACATTTTTGTTCAATTTATTGTCTCTGGTGGCAGCCATTACCCCTTCCTCTTGCGGCATAGCTCGTCCCCCATTACAGTCTAACATGTTTTTACAAAGTTTGTAAGAATAAATTGCAGACTTTTATTTTAATGAACTTATTTGTTAATAAAAATTGTGCATCTAAACTGAAATACTACATCTCTGTCATTAATTCAACCTTACCTGTGGCTGAGAACCCTCTTGTCTCAGCACAAGATTTTAGGGCTCTAAACTGGAAGCATTTCTTGGGGTGAAAGTCCCCAGGTGGCGTAGTCGAGTACCCTACAGCCAAGACCTTTACTGGATGGTGCAACCTCTTACACACACAAATTAAGCAAAGCATGTTGTGGGGATTCACAATCAGGAAGATGCACATACTGAATGATTTTCACTCTCACATTACACAACTGCTGCCATAGCCCTTGTCAAGTCTGAGAGGGTATGGTGATGAGAGAGGATTACAGTAAGGAGCTTTTTGTTATGTGTGTTAATGCCTTCATCGTGTGCATTTGAAATAGGTATCTGTCAGTTTTAAAAACAAAGTTTCAATTCAGCATGGATTTTACTTAGTTGTATAAATATTATATGTACAATATACAATGTATATAATAATCTAGGTATTTTATATGTATAAATAATGACTTAAGGTAAAGACTAGTTAGCATTGGTTAACATTTGAAGAAATTACAAAAAAAAAAAAATCCAATATCCTGGCCATGCCATGTGACCAACTGACAACAAGGGACAAATCCTAAAGGTTTGTACATTAATGGCTTCAGTCATGGTGACATTAACATACAGCAGCCATAACATTTCATATTTTTCCTTTAAATGGTGCATTGTTTTGCTTTTATTTTATATAAATATTTCACAAAATTTAGGGGAAAGAAAAGAAAAAAACGGATAGAGCAACCTGCCTCTAAAATTTGACCACAAAAGGAAAAACATGAATTTCACCTCAAAGGATAACAAACTAGGGTATATCCAAAGTATGTGTATATATAATACATGTCTAGAATGTGATGGTCACAGAATCCTCACACTGGGATGGGAATAAGAGGTAATCTGTACAGGATGAAATTCCCTTGTTGAACGCACTGGTGGGTGTGTGCCAGGGACTGTGTTCCATGGTACTTCTTGTGTGTGTAATGTAGATCATAATCTAAGGTACATAAAGTGGAGGCTAGGCCAATTAAAGGGAAATCTTAATTGCTGAAGTTTGAGTAGCCTGTTTACACTCTAAAAATCTATGTCCCTTTGTCTGACCAAGTAGGATATATGGAAAAGGTTGACAGCCAGTAAGAAAGGAAAAGAGATCAGGTTGCAGATAAGATAGCTACAATGGGACCAAATTATGTAAAACATTTATTTCATAAATGGGCCATTAAATAAAACATATGTTTGATGAGGGCTGACAAAAAGTGTTTTGATTGCATGCCATGAAATCAGTGTTAAACCATGTCTGAAGATGGCAAAGCTGGAAGATCAGATATAAAATTTGGACATGCTGTAGTGCAGAAGATTTTATTACAGAGTGCTTTGCTTTTCAAACTTTTTTTAAATCAAACAGTGCAGTTTGCCGAGTATGTCTTTGGTGGCAATGGAGGAAGCCTGTAACTAAATAAATTAACCCAAAAAAAATCCTTGCCTGTCAGGAAAATTGGAGCAGTAATTGGAGCATGTAACTACCTGTGAGTCCATCCAGAATACGAATAGATCTACACAGAGCCTGCTTTGATCTGGTGCCAAAAATGAGTAGCATGTCTGCTGCAAGGAGGATATATGCAGAATACTTTTTTTTAAATGCGGCAACTTTTAAAATAGTGGACATTTTAGGGTCCAGACTGTTGAGTGTGAAAATATTGATGTTAAAACAATGTTTGAAATGGTCTTGAACTGAGTCTCCAAAAACTTTGACACCTGGTAGCACCACTCCTTAAATTTGGTAGCTGGTTCTCTCCCAACAACATTTTTGGGTGGCAACTGGTAAAGTGTTAAAGTGTAGTATATGTGTAAAGGGTAATAGTTTATATAGACTATTACTATGATGGCACAGCATATGGGTTCTCAATCTGACTCGACACATCATTATACGATGAAGTATGAAAGTGTAATGGCTTTTACTAAAATGCAAAAACACATTCAAATGATACAGCAAATGTAATGAACAAAGGTGTAATAATAAATTCTTTCTTTATAAGAAAAAAACAAACTTAATCTTGCAGTTCTCCTAAAGACACCAAAAAGGAATGATTTTTTCTCAGGTCAAGTTGTTCTGTTTTCAAACATTCTTTATAGTTAGTTAAATAGATTTTGGTGTTTGAAACTGCACATCACTGTTTGCATGGCATGTCAGAGAGGCTATGATCTAGGAAAACTGGCAAAGACGTTTATTATGCTGACAGCAAAAAGATGACTATAAGGATTAAAAGATATAGAAGTATGTGGATAATGAAGGAATTGAGAGTGAAATGCAGAAGGGAAGATGTAAATGTCAAGGTTAATTCAGCGTGTATGGGATTATTCTTTTTTTTAATTCCAGAAATTGATTAAAACTCAGACATCTTTCAAACTTAAAAAACCATAGTTACTTCACCTCCAGTTACCCAGGCAACATATATTTATAGCCTTACACATTTTGTAAAGAGGGCAGGCTGCACCTTGGATCCCTTTTTTGTACTTCTGACTGACATTGAAACAGTCGGTTCATTTTACTATGAATTGCTCTTAATTGCAGCTTGTTTAATGTCAAGAACAGAGTGGCTGTCGCAACCTAATTCAAATGTAAGACTATCGTTTTGACATAATTGGCTGAAATTAGTTTAAAGTGCCATCATTCTGAGATTCACAACCACAGCCCACAAGGGGAATCTTGGGCAAATCAGTGGTTATGTTGGAAATGATCAAAGCAGTATAACAGATTATGCTTACAGATTGGCATGCTAATTCAATTATAGTTAGATGAGTGGATACAAAAGAGTGATTGAAAAGCAAAAGGCTTTGAACAAAGCCTATCTGAGAAAGGGTATGCTTTGTCCTTGTGAAGTCATATCCACGACAGGGATTACATTTCATGACTGTTAGGCAACAAGATAAAGCAAGCAAAATTATGCACAACATTCATGAGCCAAAACCAAATCCTTCATGCACACTGGAAAATAATTAAACAGAAAATCTTAGTTCTGAAAAGCAGAATCAATGTAAGCCAAAAGACAAAGAGAACTCCAAACTAAACCGGCTGCTCATGTGCTGCAAAAACTAAAGCAATCTGTATTTACATACAATATTCACACATTTTCCACCCCACTTTTCTTTGTATTCTGCCTGTATTCTGTCTATTCCCATTCCCAATGATATTCCATTGCAACTTTGCTGAGGTTCTTTCAAACTGTGCCAACACAGTGAAAAATAGACAGCCAAGATCTAGAGGCAAAGCTATAAATAAATACATTGTACAACAGCATGAAAAATAAATATGATTTCCTGTCCCCGTTTCTGCATCCTTTGCAAATGTATGCGTCTCAAAATTGTTTACTGGGACAATGAAATGCAAGCTCTTACTTCAATCATGCCATATCATTGATAATGAAGCATTATTGTGTTTATTGATGGACACATCTCTCCCAAGCTGATCAGACCATGGATTCCACCTCTCCGCTCAGACCACAGACATAACCCAAGCGTTTCACAGCCAGACACTCACAACACCACACCAGCTGTTTGCCTTTATACTGTTCTTCAAAAGCCCCTCTCTTCAGGGACTGCACCACATTTTTTCACAGGCAGAAATACTCCTCCCTGAGGATATTTTTGTTCCTTTAATTTTGGAAATTAACATAGGCTGTTAAGTGTAATTAATATTTCAATTTGAGGATGAGGCTCTCTTTGAGGCAGCTGAACTAGAGATTGTAATGTAATGAGAATTTGTGAAAGTGCCATAAATTGTGTCTCAGTGCATGGAGCTTTCAGCTTTCAGGGGTGAATTGCTACTTCTCAGTGCCAAATTGATTAAGGATAGTCCCAGCTAAAGTAAACAGTCCCCTTGTGGAGGCAGGGTATACATCTCCACAGAAGACAGACACTGCCAAACCACGCCATTTGTAATTTGTAATCCACTCCCCCGACACCGCACCCATCCACAATTCATCTCCAGCTGACATGTTCATCCAGACTCTCCAAGTGCCACAGACAGGACAAGTGACCTCAGTGGCAGTAAGAGGAGAGGTGACCTACTGCAGCTCCCTGTTTCCCCTATTCGATCCCTTATCACAGTACTGACTGAAGCACTTTTATTAATAGCAACCCCTTCCTCTCTTTTGCATTTGTGCTTGTTTTGACCTTGAATCTAAGGGGTTTGATGGAAATGATGACACAGGCAGAGGCCATGCTGCTCTGTATGGGTTCCTTCAGCAATGCATTCTCCACACATCTAGCTTTTAACCCTGTGTCAAGCTATTCACCACAGACCACACATATAGTTGGTACATACATGTGAATTCCTATTGTGCTTGATGTCCATTCAACAAACCCGCCATGAGCTCTCTCCAAAAGATGCAAAGACCTTTTCAAATCTGTAGAGGCCAGCTTGTGTATGTGTCTGTGTGCATGTGTGTGTGTCTGTGTGTGTGTATGCTTCTTCAAACACTCTGACCCATCACAGTTTGTGTTTCTCCAATGCCTCCCATCACTGCATTGTCAAACCAAAATGCAGTCTGTGTCCAGTGACATGAAAGTACTAGCCATTGTTTAACAAAAACACTGAACACATGTCATATTATCAGCAGTAGAGGCAGTATTTTTTCCGTTAACAGGAGAACATGATTCTCCAGTATTACAGATTAGGCAGGCCATTCTTTCTTAGGTAACATGCTAGAGAAAGACTGGACACTGAGATCACCTCTATGGTATGAATCTGCTCTGATGATATCTGATAAAAGAGGAATGTGTGATGAATGGGTATACATTGCACAGAGCTTTTAAAGTTTCAGATTTAAAGGGAAAAGGGAAAATCAATTTTATTGTCAAATCATAAAATTACATTTCTGTGTTAGATCGGAGTTAATCTTAACAGCATGAAGGGTCACAATCACTGATGCCATGCTGTATGTGTATGGGGAGATGCAGCCTGGGAGGATGGTGATTCGACACAGACTATATCACCACGAGATCACACAAAGAATTATCCACCAGAGACCACCAGAGGTTTGCAAGATGCCTTCTAGATTGCGCAGGGTGTTTTTGACAGTATTTCTCATACGCAGACCTGATCTTGATATATAACTCAAAGATGCATGTATTATAAATGGCGTGTTGACTGTTCCTGAGTTCTGTTGGATTGCTTTTTGCATCTTAAAATATCTGCAGGGGGAGCAGTGATGAATTGCAGACAGCCACTGCTGTACCCTTGAGCAAGATACTTTATTTGAACTTGTCGGAGAAACACAACACGCATAAATGGGTCAATATGTATGTGTAGCTGTAATTTGAGAACTGTAACTCTGCATCTGCAAAGCAAATGCAAAATGATGATATAGTTGTAACTACTGAAACAAGTCAGAAGAAAACCTGACTCATTTGTTAACCGCTTCTGCATTTTTCATACATCGGGCTCGGCCAGAAGCACAGCCAGATGGTCTGTGTGACTCAGACAAAGAGGTGTTAATTGTAATCGCCACCTGATTCAATTTGGATGGAGTTCACAATAAAATCTTGACTATGGCAACTCTATTGTATTCGGTGCTGATTCAAATGCATACCTTGTATTTGGTCAATTCACAGCAATTGGGAATTCAAACCCACTATAGCACCTATCATCCTATGAGCACACACTTCACTGTGGTGCACTGTGCAACACAAAGTATGAAAATACCTGTTGGCTACATGTGAGTATATCAAAGGATTGCATTCATCCCACTTCAGCACTCCTGCATATATGCAGACACTGTTGCAGTGAGACAAGCCTAATGTACAAATGCCAAATCCAAAACAGGAATGCATGAAGGGGAGAAGTGTAATGAGGCATGAAGCATGCAACCCTTGTTTAGTTCATTCAGCACATGTGCTTCTTTCTTTGATCACATGTGGACTCTGGTGATTCTATGCCATTTGGCGCATTCAAAAATGCCAAATCATGGGAAAATCTAATATGTAAATAGTATTCCAATATTCAGATTCATTCAACTGAAAATATTTATATACCACTGAACTGCAGGAACTGAATGTATCAGTGAATCAGTAAACTGGATCGTTTCACTGAACTGAGGGAAAAGATTCGGTTGGTAAAAATATCAAAAATGGCCATTGCTGTAGATAAAAACAAATTTTCAATCAGTTGCTGCCACACACCCAGAAATACCATTCTGAAAAGCAGCTTAATAGCAATAAAATCAACACAGAAATGTGCTCTTAGTTTGCTCTTAGTATGGTGGTGTAGAATAGTGCTGCAGACTGCAGGTGTGATTAATGCACAGCGTCAGGCTCTACAGAAACTGTGCAGCTGTGTGTTAATGCCCTTGCTTATCTTCTACAAACAAATGCACTGGCCATTCTCTGCAATGTCCTTCAGCATAGAGGGATAGGATAACAGGACCCTGGCACAGGAGGTAATTTCTTAACTAGCAATCTGACACTCTTCAGAACATAAATCATGTTACCAAACTTTTGAGGGATTGTGAGCAAATATGTGTCCCTTGTCCACAGTCCAAATCCCTCTGTGACCAAAATGGCACCACAAATAAACAGTGTCAGCATTAGTACAGGCTGGCAACACTGTCATTAGTCTTTTGCTCAAACCACCAAGTCAGAAAGACTGATTCAACCTTGCATTCAGGCAATGTGCCTTTGTCCCCTTAAAATAATAATAATTAAGTCAACTTCTGTGAAGCATCTGCTACTATAATTACTCATTCAATTCCACTCTTGTAATTAGAGTGACATGAGCATCCTTTTTGGCATTGGGTTCTATTGTATTAAATTATGCTGCAGTCGTTACCTTGAGCAGAAACAGAGATGATGCATTAACATCAGTGCCAAAGGGGACAAGAAGGAAAGAGCTGTGGTGATTACAATCACTCTCAATGTTAAAATATTAAGAGGAAGGTTTCTCTGGGATAGAATTTTTATTTTCAGGATATTGCGAAATTGCTCCTGCAGGGATAATACATTTTTTGTGATGAAATGCTCAGTACATGTCATGCTTTACACAAACAAAGTCTCTTGTTAAATGCCAGTACATGGTTTATTTATTTATTTATTTATTTATTTATTTATTTATTTATTTATTTATTTATTTATTTTTGCCTTTGCTTAACCAGCAAACCCCGTTGAGGAAGCCAGACTTACATTTGGCTGCAAAAGACAACTGACATGGTACACTCAGAGGTTAGTGAGATAATACAAAGGGTAGTCAAACAGGTGCAGACTGCACTTATTTTATCATGAATTTTATGATTAAAATCAGAAAATGAAATAATAATAATAATAAATAATAATAATGAAATAAGTCAAATTTAAAGTCTTTCTCTAAATTATTCAAATAATAAGTACACTGATACACTGATTATATGAGGGAAATGTGTGCGCTTACAAAATTCTGTCAACGCATCAATGGGCATTTTCCATGTCACCCCTTGCAGCAAGAGGTAATGCAGGGACATGGCTATTCTGTGACAAATGTCTACAGAGATAACGCATTTCAGCATTTCCATGCTGGATAATACCACTTGCTTATGAAGAGCTAGATTTATGTTTTCTGCAAGGAATCCAATTTAGCTCTGATGTTCTGGTGTCATAAATGAGATTGTCCTTATTGACCAAGCATAATTGAGGTTTATGTAGATACAGACTCCTGTCCCTTTAGGGAACCCTAATACCTGACTGTTTGTTTATCATGCCAGCAGTCATAGAAACCTGGTGACACCACCTATTTCCTGAGCTCAATTAGTAGTATTGACACCACGTCTGCATCTCAAAACCTTCCTGGTGCGTTTCAGTCCTCCACTATAATGGCTACTGTCACCAAATAGTTATTCTAGACTCTACTTAGTGAATAAATAACCATTTTAAATACTGGGTTTTTTGCATAAATTATCCATAAAGTAAAATGCACCACAAATCTGAGTTGAGATTAAAATTCCATGGAGGTTTGTTTATGGGTCTCAACCTTTTTTTTTTTTTTCAGAAAGTTTACCCAGCATGTAAAATCATCTTAATGTAAAGATTTAATCAATTTCACACTGTGTTCTTAATGGAGGTATGAGGGACTATTGCTGTACAAATATCTGCCTTTGTTTACTCTGCAACATAAAGGGGAAACATCTCTGGACACAATTACTTTGAAGAATGGCATAAAGAAACAAGGGAGGGAAAGTAGGGAGAAAGCATTGATTTCAGAGTGTTGCATAACTTCCACATTGTAATTAGAAACAGTTTTCAGAACCTTCCCTTCACTGTGTTCCACTGTGGAATGCCAGGGGGTGAAACTGATTTTATTTGCTGGGGGAAAATAGCACATCACAAAGATGGCAATATTAATTTGAGGCCTGCCAGATGCCGATCTCTAATGTATGAGGTTGTCTGAACTGATGATTTTCAACAAGCATCTGATGGGTCTAAACTCATCTGCATGCACCGGTTGTTCTGGAGTGTGGGGAGGCGCCTAGAGTTTCCCATATTACGAGATCTTGCCACAGGTGTGAAAGGGAACATGGCACACAAAGCCAGCTACAAGACGCCATTGTTCAGTTCCACTGCCTGACAAGAGACACACCCATGGCTCCCAAATATTGTCCCATATTTATCAGGACTGTTTGCTTGACCTCAACTTGACCTCATTTTCAAAGCTGCATCACTGTGAACAAGTTTTGCTACTTCCAATTGAATTGTTTCTTGCATGTAGAATTTATTTAGTGTCACAATCATGGGAGACACAAGTCTTCTTCAGATGTATGGTATTATTGTACAGAGCACTCTGTTACTAAATGAAGACAGCACGTGTAAAAACTGTTTGTCCTCCCTTACCTCTTCTTCTGTTCAGTGGAATTTTATTGGAGCCACCTGAAAAAGTATACAACTGGAGATCCAGTTTCAGAAATTCATAACCACCTCTTGCTGACATCATTGCCCTGCCAAAAGCATTTAGGGACCATTTAGCTGAGTAATTAACTCCTGTGCTTTGACCACATAGCACAATGCTTCCTGATTTATCCCTTCCTTGAACCAGAAAATCAATTTTGCCCAGGGTCCAGCTCCCCAGCACCGTGCAAATTGTTTGTGGTTTTTGTCTGTCCAATACCCAGGCATTGTACAGCCTCATAACAAAGAGTGAGCAACAGTCAGGATAAATATAAATCCTCTCTGGTGTCTGTGAACTTCATGGGCTCTTAACAAGGAAATGGGGCCTGCAGCCACTGTCCACTGTCACCTACAGTCCACAGAGTACCCCATTTCCACTTTGCCTTAATCCTTTCGGGCACTTCACGTGGACACCCTGAGGAGCTTCGACCTTTGACCACCTCTCCATACACCACATTCACGTTGTGCTTAGCCATGATGGGTATTCTCCTGTGCCTAATATATAATATTTTGCTGTTGATAGGGGGCAGAGGGGCATTAGGATTTTTATTGTTCTTCGTGCAAACCATTCCAGAAATTCATATGTAAAATGAGGCTAGGTGGAACTGAATGGCTGCACTATTGTCTGTCCATAAGCATTTGAAAGTGCATATCTTTATTTCATAAATGAACAATTGAACATAACATTAAAATGTCTATATGTTATGTATAAGAATGTTGGGGGAAATGCTGAACAAACCTTGCACATCTTGCACATCTTTTGTAAAGATCGCAGCAAAAAAAGGATCTGACAGTTACCACAGAGAAGGCATCTATTTATGAATATTTATTAGGGACATTTATTTTTGTTGCTCAATACACCTCCTTGAGTAACATCTCTGTCCAAATAAGAGAACTGCCATCTGCATATCCACATCATTTATCACACTGTGTAAGCCACTAACCTGGCAGTGAGCTGCCAGTGGGCATGGCAAGCTGGATGAATATTAGGGCCAAATATGCAGGACAACGGCAGTCATTTACAGAAGACACATGAACAAGTAACTGTGTGACAATGATGACCTCAGTGCTGGGAAAAATGTGTTTGCCAGTTTAAAATTATTTATGGTCTAATTTCATAATCAATTTTAATTAGTACAAAAAACATAATTACAGGACAGTGCCCTCAATAAAATTAATTTGTTTGCTTTTGCATCAGAGCAGGCAGGGGCTTCTGGGAAATTACTGTGAGGGAAGTGTTCCCTACACTGTACACAGTAGCAGCTCTGAGGATAACAAACTGAAGTGTTACGCAGCAGCGTTTAATTTCCTGGAATAATCCTGTTACGAAGATAGAATATGATTCACATATCAACTGAGCAAGTTAAACTTTCAGAAGGGCTTTTCCTTGTCATGAGGAAGAGGACATTTCCAGACCTTTTGCCACTATGGATGTCTGCACATAATCTCAACAATTCAAGTGTGCAGAACCTAAAATAGCAAACTGGTTCCTTTACCAACCTGGGTGATAGGTAGCCACCTACCTAAAAATGATAGGACTCCTTGGGCTTCTTTTATGTGTCAGAGATGTTTGTCTACTGCTGCATAGATTAAAATGCTAACCACATCAAGCCATCATCTTTGTACGCACTTACTGGATTGCATAAATACATTTACATCATTTTAGATGACCAACTGTCTGTACAGTTGTCAAGAAGATGGAAAAATGTGCTTTGCTATCCCAGTGCTAGCCCTTGGAATTCAACAATTTCATGCCTCAGAATAAGGCACATGGCCCCAAAAGCCCTCCAGTTATCTGATCATTGATAAGTTTTGGGTATGAGTAGGAGATCTGGAAATTCCTTGAATTGGAAACATTTAGATGGGACCTGGGGCAATCATTTCAATAATGTTTAAGAGGCAATCTGCTTGGGTTTTGCTTACCTTGAATTTTTGCCCATCATTTACAGAATTACTTTCGAAATCCCAACAAATCAATGGAGACATAAAACATCCAATGTAGAAGCCTTCACACTTGAACACTGCCTTGACAGCCTGAGATCCAGGACAGACACTCCCTAAGGCCACTCACTTTTCCTGCAGTGAGTACATCCTGACCATGACATTGAAGTGCTCTGTAAGATATCTGGCTTGTGGATGATGCTTGCTCCTGTTTTTACTGACAATGGATAACACACACTAATGTTATAGACTGATATTACAGATAGACTCATGTGAGAATGGAAAGGAAACTTACCTGCAATAAAAAGATACGCCTTTGCATGCCTCTGTCCTCAGTTGTGATTGGTGGGGCACAGCCTAAGCAGAGAAGTCTATATGAGTTAGATCCATAATCCAGCTAAATCCAGCGAATTTATCTTAAATTTAATTGGTTTGAATCTGTATTGCTTAAATAAATGGATTTTATGTTTGAAATTCAATTAATGGTAGCTATATTTAACTTCTGAATTCATCTGAATTCAACCTCTCAATGCATTCGCTTCCGTAATTTCAGTATGTGAAAATTCAGATTCAAGTTAGACTAGCTATCTTAAATTAGCACATCACATTATTACTTTGAAAGAGATTTCAAGTATCTGTGTTCTACTACCTACTACCTTCCCATATATCAGTTACCTGTTTAGAATCTGAATTTTCATATTTTGGATTTGAATTTATGGAAGTGAGTGTATACAGTCCAGTAAAACCCAATGTAAAGTTGTGACTTTCAAACATGACATTAAATTTCAGTCAAAATTGAAATTGCTCTACTGAAGACAGTGAAATCCATATTCAATAATTTATTTAAGCAATACATGTCAGGGTGCAGGCACGGACTCAGACGCAGACCAGGTGGGTACGGGTTTCACAGGCTTTAATGAAATCACTGGGCAGGCTCGAGGTAGCGGTACAGGCAGGGTCAAAACCAGAAAGACAGTCCAAAGTAAGCACAAACCAGGAGCGGGGATCGGGAACGGGAACAGGCTGGGTCAGAACTGGGTGTTCAATCAGATCAGGCAACCAAGGCAGGAGCGGCAGGCAGAGACAAGGTACGAAGTCGGGCAGGAGTCAAAACAGATTAAGCAGCACGAGAAACAAGTGGGTGCACAACAGAGAAAAACGCTGGAACAAACTAGCAATAAGACAGGGACAAGCAGGGTATAAATAGGGCTGGGCTGATGAGGCGATGGGATGCAGGTGAGCAGGCAGGCAGGTGGAGGTGATCTGGAAATCAGGTAGGCGGGGACAGGGCAGAGAGCGGGGCAGGGCTGGAACACATGGGAAAACAAAAGCACATGGACCACACGACAGACAGAGGGAACACAAAAACAACAGCTAGGGGGCTGAAGTACTGACAGTACAAGTCAGATTCAATTGTCCAATGACATGGATCTAACTCCATTAGTGTAAACACTAGCAGCAAAGAGGCCGGTGAGTGATATAGCTGACTCGTTCTCCACTGCCAGTTGTGAATATCTTTTACTATTGCAGCAGTGCTAGACTGTGGGATGTCACTGCATGCAAATGAATAATGAACAAAAGCAGAAAGTAGCATGTTTTTTGGCAAAGTGCTCTGTACTTCAAAACTGACGCAAGTGACAGCTTCTGTAATTTCACTGCACGTTTACAGCACAAGGGCTTTGAACATTTATTGTTCACATCTGCAGCTCTTTTTTTATGTATGCACTGCAACCTGTCTCATTTTGCCACATGCACTGTCTGATGCATTCTGTGCAGCACTGTAACTTATAAAGAGTGGATTTCATCAGGTATGTCAGACAAGCACAATGTAGGTCAAAATTATATATTATATACAATGAAGCAGGGAATAGTCATTGTTTACTCATGTGAATATTCAAAGTATTATGATGAAAAAGTGAGCGGATGCAGTAAATGGGGTAGTATTACCTCATACTGACACACAATCTTCTTTCAGACTTCAAAACAAAGCAATGCTACTTATGAAAACTACTCTGCAGAAACACATACATTTCTTTTTAACACTCTCACACTTCACAAACAGGCAATAGCACATCTTTCATTGCAGCTGAGCAATTTGTATTTCCAAAGTGCATGTTTTCACATTGAGTACTTTGGCTGTTCTGATCTTTTTTGATCTGTTGGTGACCTGTGCTTTGTGGAAGCACTGAGTGGAAGCAAAGCCCAGTGCAGGAGGGATGTTGTAGAAAGGGTACCATGAGGTGATATTTTATTCAGTGATACTTTGTTGGAAGTAGCTTACATTTGAAAGTGCCACTTCTTTATCTTCCTTTACCTAAGGCATCTTACAGTGGCTAAGCTGGCATATGTGCCTACAACTGCAGCAGTAACTACCTGGTTTGGGAAAATAACACTGTGGTCTGTCTGGGATTTGAACTTACAATCACTTCACACTCCTGCATGTTTTGACAGAGTGTAGCATGGTGCAAAGGATGAAATGCAATAAAAGTAAATGTGAAAATTTAACACCACTATTTAGGAAATGCATATTAGTACTGTGGTTAAAATCATTCTCCTCTTTATTTGTTCTCTCCACCTGTTGTTAAAGTACCTAAACCGCTTTAACCCTGAATGGACTAAAGTAGTACCCCACCAGAGGTTTAGAATACAAAAATACAAAACTACAATGCGTTAATTCTGAAATGGCTTTGCAAAGCATTCAGCTGAAACATCTGAATGTAAAGGGAAATTACTGATTGCTTAACTTCTCTGTCCGTGAATGGTATTGCAGATGATTATCTGGTTTCCTGGAGTGCTCTTATCTAAAAGCCAGTGAATCCCATAATTTGTTGCCTTCTTGGTGACTCATCCTACAATTATAGTTGAACTGATGTGTTTTTGTCTTAGCTATTCAGTGAGAAGCAGCAGCCACATTTGCAGTGATTGCATTTGTCATCATTGTAATCCATTGAAACTAGTGCTTTGTCAATTGTCAGGCAACGTTTTTGACCTCCCACTTAACATACAGTGTGTGGGGTGCCTTTGGCCTTTTTTATCAAACAAAGAACAAAGACACAGTAGGAGGCTACCATCAACACCATTCATTCATGTGTTTTGCTTTGACAGATTAATACATTCCAATGTTGCAACAACACTTAAAAATGCTGTTGGTTTCAAACTAGCCCCTCTGAACTACAAGATCAAACATTTTGCAGGTTCCTTTCTGCAATACCTTTGAAGCCAATGTGAACAAGAATTCGAAACCAACTTGTCTAATATGTATGAACCACTTTTAATGATGCATGGTAGTAGAGGGTAAATTTGGAATCTGTCTGATTTTAAGCCAATGAGAAGTGACATAGAACATCTTGGCAGATAAACGACTGATAAGGAACAACAATGCTGTGGTCATAACGACACTACAGTGCAGGGTCTTCATGGTAGACTCACTTTCAATATGGCCATAGGATATTCACTGTCTTATAGCCTTTTGGAGCAATTGTTTTCTCCTGTCCTTATGAAACAAATAAGTTGGATGACATTTTGACCCCTCCTTAAAGCCCAGGGTAACTGAACTGTCTCGCAATATTCTCCAATATACAGTGGTCCCCCCTTATCCGCGGTTTCGCTTTCCGCAGTTTCAGTTACCTGCAGTCAACTGTGGTCCGAAAATATTAAATGGAAAATTCCAGAAATAAACAATTCATAAGTTGTAACTTGCGTGCCGTTCTGAGTAGCGTGATGACATCTGGCGCCGTCCCACCCGGGACGTGAATCATCCCTTTGTCCAGCATATCCACGCTGTATACGCTACCCGCTACCCATATGTATGTATAGGAAAAAACATAGTATATATAGGGTTCAAGTACTATCCGCGGTTTCAGGCATCCGCTGGGGGTCTTGGAACATATCCCCCGTGGATAAGGGGGGACTACTGTATTCAGTGTGATATCTCCCTGTTTGCCCTCAGAATTATACTTCAGAATGCTTCAAACCACAGAGGTAAAAACAGGAGATGGAGGTATGGTCTGCAAACAAGTTTGGCCAGTGTGACAAGAGACAGAGAGTTGGCACTTCTGCAGCTGTGCTCAAGAAGTACAATGATTTACTCTATGTTAAATAAAATGTAATATCCTAAGTTTCAGAGGGCACCACAGTACTCTTAAGTCAATATTTAGATTGAACTGGAGTCTAGGACTATTCTGCTCAGCATTCAGGTAAGTATCGTAGGAAATGTATTTCTTAATCAGAAAAGGGTCACTGTATTGTGGTTTTGTCTACTCTATCATACATTACATAATATTTCAATGTTGGGGCATTGTTCTCTGGTAACAAAATTATTTTTCAGAGCCATGGTCCAATCACAATGGCTTAATATTGCCCCTTCCAGCCTTTCCCCACCTTCACCCAAAGGGTTGTCTAACTGGACAGTACATCAACAAATCAGATGTCCCATGTAAAATGTACAACAATGTGTGATTGAATGAGGCCAAATATTTACTGCATGGCCCATTCCATACAGTGGTATCTTGATATATGATGTTGGCAAGGCAGGCTAGTTTCGCACTGTATCACAAAAATAGAACTAACAAGCTTCAATAAAATCTTAAGCTAGCTGTCATTTATTTGCCATTTAATGATGCCAGTTTAGCATCCCAGAAAAGGGCCTGAATGAGGAAAATTGATTTATGCTTCATCTCCACTGGTCTAGTTACAGATCAGTGGAGATAAGGCATAAGTCACTCTGGACTATCTGACAAGTTGTTAGACAAACCTGTTCAAACTTGTCTGTATTATTGTTTACCCAGACAGCATTTACTTCCTCAAACAAACCTGTCCAAGGGGGCGTGTCACTGTCAACATGTTTGAAAGTCGCCATGGTTCACTAAACATCATGAAAATTGAAGTTAACACACTGTAGCCTACTGTAATATACTATGGATTATACCATGCTTGTTTAAAATACTCAATTCCAGTTAACATGGCCTTGAAATTCACCTTGTATATTTATGTACAAGCCCATTCAACATTCAGTATCAAATGAACATGCAATTTATAACCAAAAATTACAGCTAAAGGTAGAAGTTGACAGCAACAGTGCTGAATTATTTCTGTTGCAAGTAGCCATGATATAAGCAGAATAAAACAGTGAAGATAAGCTGTTTTGCACTTTCTGTCTGTCTGACTGACAAAAAGGCTGAACATTGGGCATGAGTTATGTTTTTTCTGTCTGTAGGGATTGTGGGTCTGGACACGCTATCCAAGCTGTATCTTACCTCCTGGCTGTGAATCACAGCAGACTGTCATTACTACATGTATGATCTATAAAACCATAGTGTAAGAGCTCACCGAGTGGCAGATCTTGATTTGAAACTAGTATCATTTAATTTTTAAGTCCTAAAACCACCAACTGAAGCATTGCCATTGCATGTTGGTTCAGTTATGCAAAGCCTGTCGGAACTTGCTGAGATGGATTTGGTCATAGCTGTGACTCTTAAGAGGGATTTAGATGATCACAGTTCATGAGGACCTCATGCTCTGTGGATCACAAAAACAAATTAACTATGGCCCAAACCTCTATGTGTTCATTTTTTGCCACTGCATGTGTTAACCAGATTTTACATTTTAATTTCCATCTTGAAAGGGGACTCCCTCCTATGTCCTAAGTTTTATGGACACACCCTAACCTTAGGAAAGATTTAACACCAATGGGCAAAGGAAAGGCAACCATTTTGTATTAAGTGCTGTGTTAAGTAAGCCTCAGAAACAGATTTTTGAGAGCACAAAAGGATGAGCCATCCACCAGGCCTTATTTGATTCTTTAGCAACATTAACCCTCGTGCTGTCTTCACTTTCTGTATACTCCCCGTGTCCTCAGGGTCAAAAATGACCCGCCTTCACTAAACCCCTAAAATACAGCAGCTTAATTGAATTTTAAGTCTCAAATCTATTTTGCATGATGAAACAACCTGTCATTCACCACAAACTTTGTGAATATCTGGGTTTTGCCTCTTCACACTGCAGAAAGACTGCATTTAATCAGTGGACACCATTCGTTTTTATTATAACACACCTGTCATAATAAGTACAGGTTAATTATTATTACTATTATTCTTGCTAAAGGTACTGCATAGGTGTAAACATTAATTTTGCAGCAAGAGATGGCACTTATATAGCCTAAGAAAGTAGCAGAAATGTGCAGAAAGTACTTATGAATGTGTTTTATTGAAGGTGAACAATAACAGTTTTGGCAACACAGTGATACTAAAAAAACACAGAATACTTTTCTCATTTTTTAACCACTCCCCCACCCACAAAGTGTACAAACAATAACAATAAATAAGAAGAAAATAAGATAATAAATACAAAACAAAAAATGTAATTTTTTACAACAAAAATTTGGCTAAAAAAGTTCAATCTTATCTTATCTTAGTAAGCAATTAGAAATGTTTGTTGGAAAATTAGAAAATTTCAAGAAATGTTTGTTTTGTCTGAAATTGTTTTGTTTTGTCTGTGAACTGGAGTCATGTATGGGGTCATTGGAGTGGAGATGCTGCACATGCGCAAGAAAGTTATAGTTTTGTCTGAGTTCAGTCAGTAGCACACATAATCTCAACTTCTCATTGTGTGTGTGTGTGTATGTGTATGTGTATGTGTGTGTCTGTGTGTGCTTTTGTGTTTTTTGTGGTGTGTAAATGATTGTATAACTACCGGGTCAAAAATGACCCCTAGGACAATCTTTGGACTCTTTTTGTGTACAGCTGTCATGGAAATATGAACAAAGGCAATCTTTCACTTTTTCTAATGTTTGGGTCACTGGAGGAAAAGTCATCAAATTTCAAGATGAAAAAAGATGATGTGGGGGTTTTATGTGCCCTTAAACATGGTCTCGGGTCATTTTTGACCCTGAAGACAACACGAGGGTTAAAACATGGCAGTAATTCAGATATTTTTATGCAGTATAGAACCCACAAGTGCATAATTTTATCTTCCTCAGACTGGAGGATAAAACTGATATTTTGTGACTGCAGATAGAATGCTTCACTACATAATATGTGCAGGATTAAGGTATGACCGGGTTAGATATAAGGCGTTTGATGTAACAATACTGAAGAAAGAAAACAGGCAGCCAGTTCAAGGGAGGATAACTTTTGTGTAACTTATGCAACCTTTTATTTTATCTATTTAACAGACTTTTATTTATTTTTGGAAGAATGGTAAATTGTTTGCCTGTTTTAACAAAACATAAGACTGCTTTAAACATGGTATTGATTTTCTTTTTAAGTATTGCCATGGATCTGTAACAGATATAAATATCCTTTTACAGTGTGCAAGTTTTTAAAATAAGCAGGATATGTCATGGGTCTCATTAGGTATACCTCAGCTGGTATATGAAAGATTCAAAATCATCGGTTATGTTTCCCGGAACAAATTCAAGCCATCTTTGGTGATGGGAACTGAAAACTGTGTAAGCCATCTAAAGAGAGAAACTAGGTCTCACATCATTATCTGACTACATAATCAACTCCACTGGGAATCATGAAGTAGAAATAACAAACATGGAAAATAGAAAGGTATCTTCCATGTAATCTTACTATTCAATGTATATGTCATAACAGGATATGGTGAGCACAGCAGTGAAAGTATTTTATTAGAAATGTATGTGTAAGACAGACAAATATAGGACTATTTTCTGTTGGTTTGACACTAAGTTATGTTCAGTTTATGCTGATTTGCATATATTTGGATAGTGTAATATGGATAGTGTATAGTGGGCATGTGTGTAAACTTGACTGGATTGCACTGAGGTGTGAAAGTAGTAGGTGTAAGAGAGGAAAAGGTGTGTGTATTGTATTGCCATGTGTGCTTGTTTGACAGAGGAATATATAGGTATGCTTGAGGAAGTAGAAGTAGAAAGGGTAGGAATAAAACATATTTGGCTCTTTGCTGTAGGTGCTGTATTGAAATGTATTTAGTAGTTAGCAGCGAGGGATGTTTCCAGCAGAATGCCAATGATAGTCACAAATGTTTACCTTTTGCTTATTTCTAATCTGTGCAGCTCCATTGCTTTATGATAGGTAGGTAGCTACACAGCTGCAGTTATCATTGCGACAGTAGCCTGACAGCTGGCTTGGTAACAAGATTCCATTACATTGATTGCTGACCTAGCTACCAGTATGTAGCTTTTGGAGTGTGACGTACATACTCTTGTTAGGCACTATAGTCTTATTTGCTTGATAGTGCACACCAGTAACAATAGGTACAGTGTAAAAAAGCATATATATACCTATTATAACACAAGGATGGTTATAGATGCATTACCTGGAGTAGTACAACTTAAGAGACAGTTACACAGTTTAAAACAACAAAAAGATTTTAAACAGTCTCAAAAAGGGCAAAAAATATTGCAGAACTAAAAAAAAAAATATGCACAAAAAAAAGCACAAAAATATGGAAAATCTCAAAATGAAGTAACTTCTAACAATTTAAACAAAACTTGTGTCCTGGGGGAAGCTAGTCTCTTACCCCTACTCTTTCTCTTTTTAAACTGGCTCATTATCAACTTCACAGTTAATTGTTTGCTTCTTGCTTCCTCTCTCCCTTCAGTGCACCTGGAGAGCTCTTTATACTGGGGCTAACGTGTGATCAATTGGCTCCAGCTGGTTGCCATTTCCTTCCTCAGGGGCAGGTAAATTGTGCAAAATGGCCAAAAGATGGAAGCATTTCAGCCACACCCCAACTTTGTCAGCCCAGCCATCACACAATATATACACATGCATATAAATATGGGGTCATTTCACTCAGTAGTCGTTGTCTCATTCCTTTTATTAAAATTCTGTAATTTCTCATTCATAGTTGTCTCATTCCTTTTATTAAAATTCAGTAATTTTCAGAACTGTATTTAATGGTTTGCTGGTGCCATCATCCTCAAATATGCTATAAACTGGGTCATTTCCCAATGCTTGACAGAAACTACGCTCTTTCAGGCTTGACAAAATCTTAATTTTGCTGATATTCATGGTATGGTTTCTTTACAGGACAATATATGTAATAATACATATGCTAGATTTTTAAAAATGAGAGACTATGGCATTATGTCAGGTCATAGACCCCCATTAAAATATTAAATCATTTTTTTTCACTATTTGTCTCACCCTATGGTAGTCCTATAGACTATGGACTATGGACAGATCTGCCAGTTATGCATTCACCAAGATATAAATTCCCTCTATATTTAGCTGCCCAAGCTGCTTCCTTAACATGCAAGGGTACTCCATTTGCATCATAACTTTCAAATAAGGAAACTAATAAGGCTTACACAAGGGGCAGTTTCAAATTGTACAGATGTAGCCAGTGCAAGATCACCATCTGTTTTAAATACAGGTTCAAGGAATCATGGCATCACCATGTTTTTATGTCAGTGCAATAGGTAGGTAGAAGACAACAGACCACAAAGTAAATGCTTTTTTAACACTTACTTGTAGCTACAAAGTAAGGCAGTGCTGTGAAAAGAACAGAACCTGATAAACAGGCTATCTATATCAGAGCATGCGTACATAGCAAACACGTAAAAATGTTATAGCCATGGTATTTTTGCAGCCTGTAATTGAAAAGGACACTGATTGTGATAATATATAGCTAGCTAGCTACAGTATACACCTTAACTTGCTCAAATTGTTCTGGTGTAGTGCTGTAAATTCAATTTGATGAATCAAATGCATCTTCACATCAAGGCAAGACTTTAATCACAGGCTTACCAATGGAAAATTAATGTCATATAATATGATAATTATTAAATGTAATGTACTCTTGCACTCTAATTACAACATCATTTGATAAACACAAGCTGGTGACATGCTGGTAACACTTTAAAAGCTCACTACACTTTATGTGTGGAATATGCATCTACACCAAAAGCCTCCATGAAGCCTGGACAAGGGTTCACCAAGCTACAACCTCCAAATCTGAGAGGAGTGTTACAGGACACAGGAGTATGTGATTGTGAGCTGGCACATCATTTTCATCAAAACGACCCTGAGGTGTCTGGCGATCTTGTGGTATTGCTGTTTACAGCTGCCAAAAGAAAGAGAATTTCTTTTGCGCAGTCAACTTTAGAATTGTACTCAAGCACCTTCAATATTGACTGTGCGCAGAACTTGCCTGGGACTGCAAAAGAGGCTGGAATCCAAACTGATCATCCGTGCAGTCTCTGATGCAATGATTGCTGTCCTAGAGGCACCCATTAATGCTAAATTAAATCAAATCTTTATAATCGCTTAATTTCCTTATATGTATCTGTAAATTTCCTTATCCTTTTTCCTAAATGGCTAATCCTGTTATCTACAAAAACAGTTTATGTCTATTAAAGTATATTTTTTTTCATTTTGAATTTTATTCTATATTATGGTGAAATAAATTACAAGATTACTAACAATTAATTTGAGCTTTTTTCTTTCAGGAAATAGAATCAGTGAAGCAGGAGAGACACTTCTGTTCAGATGACCTAGCACCTGATTGATCTCTTTACTAGGTTAGATGTCCTGACAGTGGAAAAATGAGGCTCAGTAGTCTCATTGTGGGTCAAACAGACTACTCAACAGGTGTCTTCGCTTTCAGTACTTAAGATGATCTACTACTGAATTGTCAGATGGAATTGATTGTTGTTGTTGATTTGAATTGTCAAATGGAATACCAGCAGCTCAAGGGTTGTTGGTACAATCCTTTTCTATCACTATTTAGTGAACAGAAGTCACGCTGAGGGCTCATTTGCATTGCCTATAGGCTATATGCAAACTTGACAATTTCTAATGGGACATTTAGGGCTGACAGATGATAGTTGATATTTACCAAAATATCTGAAAGTTCTGGACGACATTTCACTGCCACCACATGTTACAGATGATGCCTTCTGAAGGATGCCTGACTGATTTCTGGCAGTTCCCTCAATACTGGCTGACATTTCTCGCACTGAAGAAGTTGTATGCTTTAGTTTTCAGTCCTTGGCACCATGGATCCACCCACAAATTGTGGAACTTCTGTGGAAGTATCTGTACATTACAAAATGGAACATAGAGTAAATTGGCATCACTTAAAAGACGTGAGCTTCATACTGACATACCTGGCAGCAGATTGCTGGTCAGCTCTCCTGTGGGAGGTTGCTGTGGAAAAAAGCTTGGCAGAGAGGTTGTTAGCAGATTCACTAAAAGCCCATTCCCCGCTGGGTTCTCTCACACAACATCATTCTGAACACACGATCAGCCCTCTTCATTGGCAAACAATTTATGTCCACGTCCATGCCTTTTATGAGATCCATATCCTGGACCACTTTACCTGAGCTGAGGTACTCATCCCCACCAACTCTCTGCAAAATGTGAGGAAAACAGAGATAAGGTATTGTGTCATCCTCCTGTATTAACATTTATAGAAGCACAGTTATGACAGACTTTCAGATGTGAGTATTCATTACACATTTAGTTACTTTTATTAATATAATGGAGTGTAGTACCTGCAGTTCTATCAATCAAATAAAGGCCGCCAATTACATGGATGCAAGGATACTTGTTATGTATTTCAGCCACAATGGCTACAGCTGCAGAATTATAGGGATCACAGACATAATCATAACTTGTGAGGCAATTTTCTATGTGTTACCATGCAAACCCACAGAGTTACAATAGCATTTGTATTGCTTCAAGTGCATTTATTTCTTTCCGTTCATCTGCAGGAGTTGGAGAGATATCACATGAAATATTCACTAACAAGCTGCTGCTTTGCAAGCTTTGGTAGTTCACAAGGATAGTATACCTTACATACCTACCTTGATAGTATAACAATTTAAATTAAAGTTATTTATTAGTGGAAAGGTTCAGCATTAAAATGCTTTGCTTGACTTGGATTTGACAGGTCCCCTTTTGGACCTTCAGTCAATACCATGCAATACCGCTAGGATGCAAAGTAACAGTGCCTGGTGTCATTAGCTAACAGTAGTTGCAGGAACTGGCCTTCAAGAACATAAAACACTGGAGCAACATGCCATGACCTGGACTTATACCTCAGAAAATGTACCTTTATTGTTAGTGTACAAATCAATTTGTATAAAAATGGTGTATGAGTCTGATCTGTCCATGGCGCGTTTCAATGACGTGAGTACAGTACAGTATTCTGCATATACCAACAATGCATGTCTAATGAGTGTTAGTATTGGTGTCCTGACATTAAAAATGCTACAGAAGTTAGCTAAAGTGAGCTAACAAGCTAGCTACTTTTGTAGTCTATTGTTGACATATTGACAAATACAATAGAATACATATATCTGGGATCAGCATTTATACTTAGTATTGTAGTTTTTTTGTCTTATTTTAATTAGCCAGGTAACAATGTAATGTACTTGATAATGTAGCAGACTAATTTCTTTGGTATAATGAAGACATTTAATCAATGTGAAAAATAATTGTTGGCTGCATGATAGTGTATCAGAGAATTGCATTCATATCACTTAAGGCCTCAGCAGAAATGCATTTTATGATATATCAACAGCCCTAAGAAGGAGCTGCTAGCTTTTTACTCAGTCTGACTCTCATTGGTACCACTTTGATAAGGTCAGGTTTCAACCAATCAACAGTCACCAACTGATGAGTAAAAACCAAAATGAAGCATGTATTTCCACAATCATACACAGGACAACTACTATACAATGCTACACCATTTTTTATGGATTATATAGTCCTTTTTCTGAGCAACTACACTTCTACCATCAACAGTTCACACTTATAACAGCTGTGCAATATGACACTGTCCTTGTTCCTGTATTTAGTTAGTTTTATATTGTTTATAAGAAAAATTATGCTTCTTTTCTAAGTGAAAGTGGTCCAGCATGGGTACCATGGAGAGGGAATCTGCAGAGACAGAGGAAACTTGCTGGGAGTGTGGAGATGCTGCATAGCTCCCTCCCTCATATTGAAACTGAATAGACGCAACACAGTCCACCATGGTAAATGTCTTTTTTTTTACTTTTTAAAAATAATGATTGGCAATTTTTATACACGTGTCTTACTGTCAAACCAAATTCATGTAGAATATTGAAATAGCCCATGTCTATTGCATAAATTCAGAAACTCTAGAAGACACCAGGTTTCCCTCTTCTCAATGATCTCAAGCATCCTGTGATTCATCTGATGCCTGGTGCTTGCTCAGATGATGTCAGCAGGGTACCACCTCTCCTCAAATAAGCCCCCACTCCACAGTAGTATGATGAGTGACTTGTAAAAATAGCCACTGGCTCCATGAGGGTGTATTGGACAATTATATTCATCTCTCCTCAGTGATCCTGTGGGAGTGCAGAGGCTGTAGCAGTGAGAAAAGCCTAACAGTAATTCTTGGCAATTCCAAAAATACAGCTTCATAAAAAGTAGAAAATATATAAACTGGAATTTGATTATAATTTATCATGCCATTTTGACAACCACCAGTGGCCCTGTCTCTGTAGGGAAAGGTTTTTGTAAATAAATTTAGTTATAAAATATACCACCATAACTGTGGATTCTCTGAATATCACATGCACACATTGTGGCCATGAAGCCAAAAGGCCAAGGGTAGAACATCTTCCTGGACTGGGAGAGGCATATTTTGGAATGGCTCCTGGGTAGGTTTTTAAAGAAAAGCATATATTCTGAGATACGGAAAACAGTTGGATGGAAAGAGGTGTATAATCCCACATGTAAATAGTAATACAGTCATTCTGGAGAAGCAGCTGCAGATGCAGTTTAATACCGTGCACAGTGTAGTGGTGTTCATCAAGCCATGTCGCATCCCTCTGTTCCCCGTGGGCTATTCTGTGCAGCTGTTTGTGCTGCAGCAAAGGAGCAAGGCATTCTCTGCTGACGTCTTTCGTTTACTGCTGACAGTGAGGCATACCATGCTCTTCCTGAGCCCATGTTCCCCCTGAAGTCAAGTCATTGTGGAGGAGTAGCAGTCAAATAAAATACTCAAATGAGGCACTTTATTTCAGTAATCGCTTATTAATGACTAAGAGCACAGGGCTCAGTAATGCAAGGCAGGGTGACTAATCTACATAGAATTTCTTATGCAGATCTCATGAAAATCACTTAGTGGCACAATGTGGTATAATTAATAGAAGAACATAGAAGAGACTACATACAGAAGAGGCTTACACTAGACATTGTGCAAAAATTACTTACGTCTTCTATTGCAAAGCATCTACATAAATGAATCATAATGCTTTGCCATCATGTTTCAGGGAAGCGATGTTTAATAAATCTTAGGTAAAACCATCAGGCTGCTACCCTCTGTTGTCTCTTTTTGTGGTGTAAACATAATTACATCATTGTTGCAAATTGTATCACTGCAGCCCTTGTCATTTCAAGTTCAATAGTTCAGTGTCAAGTTTAGGCCTTTGACTGAGCACCTTTGACATCTTTAAAGTGATTGTGTTGATAATTGAACTCGCTGTGGTAACATATCCTTAAACAGGAGTACAGCTTGCACCTTAACTAATTAAGCAGTAATTCTCTTGTGTCTAGATATAGCCATCTTTGTGTCTTTGTTGTGACTGGCTGCATTTCAACAGATTTTGCTAAATGGGTATCAGCCATCAAGTTTGAGTTTGATTAATTTTTCACTTCAGGGGGTGCCTTCTTTTGGTTTGCTCATTGTGAATACAAATACTTCACCTTCAGGCAGGCTAAGCAAGTGTGACCAAGGAAAAAAAATTAATTATTGTGCCTACGACAATGCTCATGCTTACAGAAGAGCATCATATCATCCAATGGGATTAGGGTTGTCACTGTGTCAGGCAGTGATTGGATAAAAATACAAGCCACAGATAAGGAACCAACAGCGGGTTATCTGCCGGTCCAGGAAAATGGGAAGATAGACACACTTTCTCAAGAAATGCAACAAACCTAAGCAAATCCTTCCCACTGAGGCTGAAACAACAGTCTAAAAGAAGCAGGTTAATGCAGTGCAGCATGGGTGACACAATGACTGTCCTTGCAGTCCTGGGACGCATGCATATGTACAAGTCCACTGATGAGGACACAAGTAGCAGTGGCAGTGATTACAGATAGGCTGCAACTGCTGCCATGTTGATGTGGCACTGTCCAGGGTCCTGCAACATTCCTAGGTCTGTTTAACTCCTGACTATCAGGTTTAGCCTTGAAAATTCATTCTCACCTAAAGGATGCACCAAGGATTGCATTCATAAAGGTAGTGTAAGCAGCATGCAGTAAAGAAATGGAATAAACTCTCAAAATCTGCCTTACAGTCATGACTGCACACAAGGATGTTGCATTGGACATGGATATGTATTACAGAATCAAAGAAACAGAGAGTTCCCATGAAATAGCAAAACTTGTATAAAATGTTAATTACTTCCAAATTCACATTTCTTCAAAAAACACACTTCATATTCTTAATTCATGCGTGATTATGCAATGATGATTACCAATGAATGTTTGCACAGCACAGCTCTATATACCTACCAGCATTTCAGTTATTACCACAAATGCCTCTCCACTAGCAGCTTGGGTTGACAGTTGAATAAACATATGTATGCACACACACTCTAAGGAAAATAGACTGTTTACAGCCCTAGCCTAAATGAGCATTACTTTATTTTTGTGTTCTGTAAGAATTGATCATATAATCACACATTTACTGTGTTTGCTAAAAAGTGTATTTCATGGAGCATAAAATTAAATTAATTGATAGAATAGCCATGTTTGCCAATTCTCAGTGTTGTCACCACTTTTAATTTGATAGTGGATCTATTTATATTGCATTGGCAGTGGAATTGAATTCTAATTCAATCTGTCATGAAGAAATTCCCTGACCAATTCCATGTCTTTTCATTAATTCCTTGTCATCATACACGATAAAAACATTGCACCATGAATGAAAATTGTGAGCATGTAGCAGGCATTCATGATCTACTGGAGACATTGTCTTTGCTCTGTAAATGTACTCTTAAGTTCTTAAGAGTCAGTACTCCTAACTTTTTTTACCATTTTACAAGCAATTTTAAGGACTAAAAGCTTTGTTAATTACATCTGACACATAATGCAAGGTTTGTTCATATTCACAGAAATTTTCCACACCTGGAAGATATTTTTTATAAATACCAGCCCTGGTCCACTGAGCAGACAGCTGGTGTGGCCCCTGTACCCCCATGCCACACTCTCAGGAATTACATCCCATATGAGAATAAAGCTAATTTCTTGGCATATGGGTAAGTACTGTTCACTACCATTTAACTGTTTCAGGCTTTAGACATGTTTTGTGCTGGTATAATGAGATCTACTTCCTAAAATATTATAGATCTATAGCATAGTCTGCTATTTAGAAATTGCATATTCCCTTGCTTGCATAACAATAATATCCATAATTTCTAATGTCTTCATTTTACCGTATACGATAAAGAAACCTATAAAAAAATATTAACTATGATTTTTAACTGATTGCAACATATAGTATAACATTATTACAAGGTTGAAGAAAGCCTCGAGCAGAACTCCCCTTCCCCCCAACAGTCAGAGATTTTTCATTGAATTGCTCAGTTTCAGTGATTGTGATTGGCAATCACTCTCTGCCCCTCCTCATACCTAGTCTACATGTCTCAAATCAAACCCGCAAAAGCCACAAACCCAGTCCATATATGAAATAACAATTCAACAATTGTTACATTTAAAAAAGGACATGCTGGTCTGATTTCCTTTGGAACAATGAAACTGAGGCTATTTCACCTTGCAATTTCAGCAATGTACATTGTGGTCTTCACTAAAGGCCTGAACCAATGCCAAGGTGGATAAAGAGCCATATTTATGACATGTGGTATTTCTTTCTAAGATCAAAACGCCAGCAGGAAAAACCTGTCCTCTGAATCTGGAAGTAAGCAGACATGAAAGGTCACTGTCATTAAACAATCTGTTTTACAATGTGTGACTTCATGTTTCATGTAGGGATCAGTTTGCAAGGCAGGGTGATTAATCTCAGTTTAGGATATATGTTTCATCTCATCACCGTATAGCACTGAGTCTATAAATACACTTATATAAGCAATTTTGGCAAACGAGAATTCACCATGTACTCTAATGTTTGATATTACATAACATCATGTATCTGCTTACCAGAAGCCCTGACATAGGGACAATTGCATTTACATAATTATCCATTTATGTAGCTGAATATTCTCTGAGGAAATTCAGGTTAAATACCTTGCCTTAGAGGTCCCAAGTGGCTAAATCAGCAAGGCATTTCTTTGAGTGCAGTCTGAGCCCTACAGGATTGTTTCAGAACTGGTCATGTCATTTGTCGACAATGACCAGGATCCCACAGCAGCAAGGTTATAATAGTTTTCCATTTTCAAATTCATTTTTTTTTTGATAATATGTTTGTATTCAATCTGAATTTCCGTTTAGTTTTCGTTAGTTTCACCAGTGGTTTCATTAGTTTCAGTTTATTTTTTATTTCATGGACTCATTTCTATTTCGTTTTAGTTTATTATAGTTTCAGTTTTAGTTTTAGCAATTTTAGATAAGGACAAAAAATTGTCAAAGATTAGTGCAGTGTGAAAAATAATCTGCTTATCATTGAAGATATCAACATTTCAAGACTAAACTTAATATATGTGATACATTTGTTTCAGACTACACAGAATTTTGGGAGTGTGACCAGTGGTGCCTCCTACCAAATCTCTCGGGGGCAATTGTTGCGATGACGGCTTAGGTGACCTGTTCAATAGGTAAATTAACAGCTAGGCCTAGCTAACCAGACATTTGCATTATGCAAATTAGTCAGCTAGCTAACTTGACATTGTCACACTGCACACAAAGCGTTACCTACTTCGCAGCCTGCTAGCCATGTTTTCCGCTCAAACTGAAATCGCCCGAAAGGGGCGGAACTTCACGGAACATGACTTGACGCCGATTGGACTATGATATTCAGAGGCAGGACAAACTGTCTAGAACAGTCACAGCTAGCGTAACACTGTGGTAAGATGTGATAGAAAAATTCCATCCCTTTCCCCCTTTGGTGGTGCGTTGCCTGATCGCCCTAAGGAACAAACCGCCCCTGAGTGTGACACCTGCCACCTTGAATGGATATGACGTGCGCCATCTTGAAACGATAACGGCAATTATTTTTTGTCTTTTCTTATTTTATTTTTGTTAGTTTTTTAGCAATCATTATTAGTTTCGTTTAGTTTTAGCTTTACATTTTCTTCGGGTAAATTATCTTATTTCAGTTTACGAAAATGTCTCAAAACCATTAGTTTTCGTCTTAGTTTTAGTTTTAGTATACGATAATAACCTTGCACAGCAGTGGAGCAAATTGGCTTCATTCCACCAAGGATAGGGGTGGGTTGATTGACCAGGGCTTCCTCATCTCAGACTCTCCACACAATTTGTCTGGTGCCTGAGAGTTCCTCGGATGATATCGGTGGAATAGGGCCTATTCAGCAATCAGCATTCCAACAAGCACTTCTGCAAAAGTGCCTAGGTTGTTCAGGTGAGATAAGCATAATTGGCCATTGCAAAACAGACCAGCATGAAGGGGGAAAGCAGTAAAATGAAATAACAGTACAATTTGTGTGCTGCCTCAGTACAGAAAAGAAATGCATGTCTCAACCTTTATACTGCAGCACCACATAAAAATGAAAAAAAGACGAAAAATAGGCTGATGCACAGATCTCCATTGCCATTATTTTTACCTTTAAAAAGTGAATTGCACTTCCTCTCTTTGTGCATTTGATGAAGAGACAATGTCAATTTTGGTTAATGGTAGCTGACCTGGCTGAGCAGGTGTTCATAACTTTTGTAGCTAGATTTTTGAGGATGGGCTTGAGCCTTGAATGCTGGATTGACTGAATGCAACGGCAATATTTGTCCTCTCTTATTCCACATCACCATATTAATATTTCTTTCTTGTAACTGCCAAATGACTTTGGCACTGGTGGAATGTGATAAGACAATCTTCTGCACATGGAGAGTCAGACTGATGAACAACCGAATGAACCAGAGTTGGGTATCTTGGCTGATCAGTTGGGTCTTGCATGCAGGGTTGGGAGGGTTACTTTTAATATGTATTCCACTACAGATTACAGATTACTTGCCCTAAAATGTAATTTGTAACGTATTCCATTAGATTACTCAAGGTAAGTAACGTAATCTAAATACTTTGGATTACTTTCTGAACAGTTTTTAATTTTTAAAAGTATGTAAGTAAAAGTGTGAATGTGGCATATACTGGTTGGGAGATTCTCACGAACTATGTCCAAGTGATGTCAAAATCTAAATAGCTAAACTTGAGTGATTTTTTTACTGCAATACATAAAATACAGTCTATATTTTTTAATTATGATAACATTTCACATGAAAAAATAAACATTTAATGCAGATCCTCGAAAGAGCAAGATGGAATCCGAAGAACACTCTTAACGGTTTAAAAGAATGTTCATCCGACCAAAGGTTAGGTTCTGAACGGTTATTGTTACTATGTTCACTTAGCATTGTTGTGGCTAACATTTTGGCACCCCCATGTTAAGTCTATGGGCATTTCATCGCAGGTTCTTCAGAACTGTAAATGTTCATTCAAAAACTGTACAAAACACGAAAACATGAGTTAGAAAAGGCACGAGCCACCCTAAATACATTGTGAGTGAGAAAGGAATAGCTTAACAATTTAATGTATAAGATGCATAGTGTAAAATTGCTGGAGTAATTGCAGTTTTGAACTTGTGAAATTTCACTTGTTTTGTCACTGTATCTACTCGTTAGCTAGTTAGCTTTAATACTATACAGGTAGTATATCTACCTTACAGGTAGTAGATCTACTAGCCTACTACCTAGCTGATTAGCTAATTCAGTGCAGCCAAACTATGTAAGATAGCTAGCTAGCGATCAATATTAGCTTAAATAATGAAAAAGAGAACTTACTTCAAGATCCTTCTTCAGGGTAGAGGTCAACTCGTTTGAAGCAGTTGATAGCAGTTTGGTTGCTGGCAAACACAGCTTTGTACTGTTATGTTGCGACCTTGGTCAAATTTGAAAGTAAAATGGTCCTCATATTTCCATGACATAAACGCGTTGCGCTGGTTGCTTTCTGTCTCACTCTCCATTCTACTGTCTTGTAAATCAGGCAGGCTGCGTGCTTTTTTCTTCTTTTTTTTGTGAGGGGCATATGGGAGATACACCCTGGAGTTTCCTATTGTGGCGTGGGGTACTGGTCCAGACTACGCCACCTTGGGAATTGCGCCCAAGGAAATAGTTATTTCACAGTGCCTTATTGAGCTCCCCACTCAGGTACCCTTAATTGAATAAGCAAGCAGAGGCGTGAGTTCCAAACTAAAACAATTCAGTTTATTGTAAAACAGAACCAACTAAAATACATTAAAAAAAACAGAAGGGTGGCGCAATAGGTCCTCCCGGGCCACTAGGGGCACTACCGGTTGTGCACAGGTAAGAGTCAACTGCTGGAAGGGGTACTCACGTCATCGGAGGTGGAAGTGACACCACAGACACTCGTGATCAGACACCAGCTTGCAAGCACAGCAACAGGGTGATTGCACAAAGTGAAGTTAGTCAAACAAACAATATCCCACCCACACACAGTTTGTGAAAAGACGGCCACCTCCTGAGATGCGCTACCGCCTCCTTCCCGCAAGTGCAACCCGAACCGCGCAGCAAATAAAAAGGTAAAACACAAGCACTAAAACCAACAGTAAAATAACAAAAGGGAGTCAGTAACTCAGTTAGCCCTAATTCGTTTGTCAGGTTAAAATTAGCTAAATAAAATACCGCAGAATTCGTTTAAGCACCCAGTAACAAACAGAACAATTACGGCAGACACTGGGGTAAAATAAAATTAACAACACAACACAAGGTGTTAGTCGCGCTGTATGTGGCTAGCTAGCTAGCTAGCCCCAGGAATGACGCCCCAGGAATGACGACAGCTAGCTAGCTAGCTAGCCACTGCACTACACCGCGAGTCTACACCGTAGACAGGAAAATAACAGAGGGGAAACTTAAATACAAAGGGAAACACAAACGTGGGCTACTCTGTGCAGTATGCTGTAATGTCGGCTATCCGGTAAAACGCGGACTGTACAGTAAAAGAATAAAAACAAATGAATAAAACACAAATAAAACCAAATGGCAAAACAGCAACCAGCAATGTCCTATAAGAAATGAAAACACAGTTAGGACATTTAGGCATCGTTTGTAAAAACAGTACCTCGGGAGCTTAATATTTCCCTACTTTTTATCACTGACAGTAAAGAGTAAAACCCGGTACCTTAACTCACAGCAAAGGGCGCATACAATTAGCCAGGCAACACCGCTGGGTCTATGGCCACCTATAAAACAGACACCTATCAGTTGTGCACAGGCATGGATTGAATGGCATGGATTTACAGGGTTTCAAACCTACCTCCAAGACAGCAAGGAAGTTGCGTAACATGAAAGGCGCCCCAGGAATGACGACAGGTAAGGTATTCTTTTTTTTTGATACCACAACCCAGTGTTTTATAGCCGTTAGCCATGACGGATTTATGTCCTAGCGAACCAGGTAAAAGGTGTGTTGTTAGCCCTGCCTAACATGCTAGCTAGCTTGTGTGTGTAGTCTGGACCAGTACCCCACGCCACAATCTGGCGTAAGTCAGCAGGATATAAGCAGAGACGTGCATTTTTTTAGACATTTTTATCAGTTGGTTTGTCATTACAGTATTGTCTGTACAATTGTTGGCTTACAAGTGTATTTGTATTTTTTTATTTATTTATTTTATTTGTTTTTTTAAATTGATTGGAGTATTCCCATGCCCTATTTTCATTGATGGAGATGGTCGTAAAAAATGCCCCAAATGCCATTCCTAATTCTGATATTTTATTGCGAGATCAATTCATAGAACATGATAATGACAGTACCCTTCGCAGGGAATTGAAACAGATTGTCCGTCGCCATCCAGAGTACACTCTCTTAGACATCCGGGGTGAGGCCATCAGGTGGGAACGGGAAGGTGGGGCAAGCGAGGTGGGGACCAGGGGTTATCCTCTCCCATGTGGTAGCCAATATCAGGTCCTGGGGAGGTCAGCAGCTGTGGCGGGTAACACACATGGGGCTGAAATGGCAGAGTTAAGACAGATGATGAAACAGCAACAAGAACAGCTTAACCAGCTTGCTCAGACAGTGTTGCAGCTACAAAACCCTCCTAGACAAAACCAACCAAGGCGTAATGGGCCAATCATTTGTAGGCGTTGTGAGAAACCTGGGCATTTTGCACGGAACTGTGATAATGATCGTGTAGTCCCACAGCTCTCACAGTCTCAGCAGTCACCTCGCCTGGGTGCTACCCAAACCCCCAGCCAGCCGTCGGGAAACTGATTCCCTCTGAAATGCAGAGCCACATCTCAGAAGGGGGCATCTCTGGCTCAAGCTCTACAGTTCCGGTGAGCCCAAATTCTGTTTCTAAATTGTTGGGTTCCTGTCCTCATGTTACTGTTGATATTGGGGGTGTGAGTGTGAACTGCCTTTTAGATACAGGGTCTATGGTTTCAACCATTACTGAGAGTTTTTTTCAACAGAATTTTGGAGCCTGGGGCAATGAGAAGCTCCAGAGCTGCCACTGGCTACAGCTTCGTGCGGCAAATGGCCTTGACATTCCCTACGTTGGTTACCTAGAGCTCGACATTGGGGTTTTAGGTAAGATAATCCCAGCACGAGGGGTGTTAATTGTAAAAGACCTACCTGGTTCCTTATCCAAACAGGAAGTCCCAGGCGTTCTAGGGATGAACATCATCCGCGAATGCTATAATGAGCTGTTTGGTCAGCATGGCCCTGGCCTTTTTGACAGCCCGCTTGTGCAACAAGCAAGCACGGTGTGGCAACAGGCATTGCAACATTGCCATCAGGCACAGGCAAGCCCAGGACCTGCAAGTACCGGCATAGCAAAAGTTCGGGGGGGAGGAGTAATACGTATTCCAGGTGGCACCATGAAGCTGGTGGCTGCTACTTGCTCTCAGAATTACTCTGATTCCCCAGGTGCTGTTCTATTCGAACCCCTACTCAGTGGTGAAACATTACCTGCTGGACTACTAGTGTCCCCCTCTATGGTGAATGTGCATAAAGGTACTGCATACATCCCAGTAGTTAATGTAGGACACACTGAGGCTCTGTTATACCCACACACCAGAATTGGTACTTTAAGTCATGCCAATATTGTGAGCTTACCTGTAGGTATTGTGGAGGATTCTGGGGAGCCTCATAGTCGGATTACTGCCACAGTGTCCTCCCACCTGGTTCAGGCTGATCCTGTACAGGAAGCCATAAATTCACTTGACTTGACTGCTTTGACAGAATCCGACCAACTTAGAGTGAGGTTGTTGATGCAGAAATATGGGTCTGTGTTCTCTACACATGAGGGTGACTTGGGCTGTACTAACCTCATCTCCCATGAGATCCCGTTGCTTGATGAGGCCCCTGTCCGTCAGAGGTACAGACGCATCCCCCCTTCCGATTACGAGTCTGTAAAAGCTCACATTCGTCAGTTGCTGGATAACGAGGTTATCAGAGAAAGTAGTAGCCCCTATGCCTCTCCCATTGTCCTGGTGAAAAAGAAAGATGGCAGCTTACGCATGTGTGTAGACTATAGGCAGCTGAATGCGAAGACCCGCAAGGACGCCTTTCCACTTCCACGCATTGAGGAGTCCCTGGATGCCCTGTCCGATGCTCACTGGTTCTCCACGATGGACCTGGCAAGTGGATATAATCAGGTACCAGTAGCTGAACAAGATAAAGCAAAGACTGCTTTTTGCACACCCTTTGGTTTATTCGAATTTAATCGAATGCCCTTTGGGCTATGCAATGCTCCCGGCACCTTCCAGAGACTGATGGAGCGGTTGTTTGGAGACCAACGGTTCCAATCCTACTCCTCTACCTTGACGATGTGGTTGTAGACGAGCATTTGGACCGGCTAGGCATGGTGTTGGGTTGTTTGCAACGAGAAGGCCTGAAAGCAAAGTTGGAAAAATGTTGCTTCCTGAAGAATGGAGTAAGGTACCTGGGACATGTCATTTCTAGTTCTGGTGTCTCCACAGATCCAGGAAAAATTGCGGCAGTCTCCGACTGGGCCCGTCCAACCAACGTGGCCGAGCTGAGGTCATTCCTCAGGTTTGCCAGCTATTACAGGCGTTTTGTGGAAGGCTTTGCCAAACTTGCCGCTCCACTACACCGCCTGGTGGCTGAGTTGACTGGGACGAAGAAGCAGAGTGCCACAAGGAACCTGAGGGATGCCTGGACAGAAGAATGCGAAAGTGGGTTTCAAGATCTAAAAGCAAGGTTAGTGGAAACTCCTGTACTAGCCTATGCTAATTTCTCCTTACCATTCATATTGGAGATTGATGCAAGCCACAGTGGGCTTGGCGCAGTTCTGTCGCAGGAACAAGATGGCAGGGTAAGGCCCATAGCCTACGCCAGTCGTGGTCTCCGGCTAACAGAGAGGAACATGTCCAACTATAGTTCCATGAAGCTGGAGTTCCTCGCCTTGAAGTGGGCTATGACAGAAAAGTTTAGAGAATACCTACTGGGCCAAAAGTGTATCGTATACACAGACAACAACCCCCTGAGTCACCTTACCACTGCTAAATTGGGGGCAACAGAACAGCGCTGGGCTGCTCAGCTTTCAGCCTTTGATTTCGAATATCGGCCTGGCCGCTCCAATGGGAACGCAGACTCCCTGTCCAGGCAATATGTTTGTGATGGCATTGAAGAGGCTGTTCCAGGCACACGCTCCCTGGAATGCTTCAACAGAGAGGTAATGAAAACAGAATGTGGGAAGTTAAACAAGCTGTCATTTCTGCCTTACCGTACCAGTCGGCCCCTGACTTACTTGCATTGCAGGAGTCAGACCCCACTATTGGGGCATTTCTCCACTTTTGGCAGAGAGGACAGCCCCCTGATGCCCAGGAGAGGCGAACACTCCCACAGCCAGTGTTGGAGCTACTCCGCCAGTGGGACAGAGTGGTGGAGCAGAATGGACCCGTGTACCGCCGGATCTACAATCCGGATGGTGGGGCGGAGGTCTTCCAGCTGATCTTGCCAGAGGTTCTGAAAAAGGAGGTACTGACCCAGCTACATGATGACCATGGACACCAGGGGGTTGAACGTACCACTGATCTAGTGCGGCAAAGGTGCTATTGGCCCGGAATGCACCAGGACATAAAGATGTGGTGCCAGGGTTGTGAACAGTGCACATTAGCAAAGGTCACACAGCCACAAGTCCGGACCTTTATGGGTCATCTGTTGACCTCACAACCAAACCAAATTCTGGCTATTGATTTTACTTTACTGGAGCCTGCACGAGATGGGAGGGAACAGGTTTTAATTATGACCGATGTATTTTCAAAATACACACAAGCTGTCCCCACCAGGGACCAGCGGGCCTCCACAGTGGCAAAGATCCTTGTGCAGGAATGGTTTTACAAGTTTGGGGTGCCAGCCAGGATCCACTCCCATCAAGGCCGTAATTTTGAGAGTGCTCTTATCCAACAGCTGTGTGCTCTGTATGGGATCCAGAAAACCCGTACTACACCGTACCACCCTCAAGGCAATGGTCAGTGCGAACGGTTTAACCATACCCTGCATGACCTTTTACGCACTCTCCCGCTAGCTAGGAAAAGAGAATGGACGGAGTACCTTCCCCACGTCACCTTTGCATATAATACCACAGCCCACCAAGCCACAGGTGAATCTCCATTCTTTTTGATGTTTGGCCAGGAACCACATCTGCCCATCGATTTTCTGCTGGGGAGAGTGGAAGACCTCGCCACGGGGGGTGTCGTGGACTGGGTCCAAGAGCACCAGCGCCGGCTGCACGTAGCCTATGAGGGGGTAAGAGAGAAATTAATGGCTGCAGCAGAATGCAGGAAGGCACATCATGATAAAAAGGCTGCCAATACATAGCTGAAACAAGGCCAGTTTGTGTATCGACGGGATCATGGGATGAGAGGCCGGAACAAGATCCAGGACCTTTGGAGTCCCACCATCTATCGGGTCTTGAAGGCACCAGAGAGTGATGGGCCGGTGTACACCATCGCACCCTGGAACAACAAGGAACAGATAAAACACATACATCGAACCATGCTGAAGCTTGTTCCTCAAAATCTATTTCCTGACCTCCCTCTTAGCCGCAGTGTCGAAGACCAAATGGCACACCCTGTAGATGCATCTGGGGAGGAAGAGGGCCTCGAGGGTGGAGGCCACTGGATTGTGGAGAAGACAGCGGCCGCCCCTGAGGTATCCATTGTGCCACTGCAGAGTAACCAAACAGACATCCACATTGAGGCAGGTCCTGCTCTAGATGATCCAGGCCCAGAGGTATCGGTTGTTCCACGGCCTAGTAACCAAAGTAATACCCTGTCAGGTCCTGTTTCGGATGACCCAGGCCCAAGTGGCGTGGGGCTGCGAAGAACCACGCATACAACTGCTGGGAAACATACCAATGTCCACCACCTGCCAGAGACAACTGTGGGAAGATTAAGAGGGGCTACGAACTCTCAGGTGCCTGGGTCCAGTAGCATGACTACAGCAATATTCAGACCTTGGAATTGAATTATTTTATCGTTGGGAGGACAATACAAAAACCTGGCATGACTACAGCAGCATTCAGACCTTGGGATTAATTTATTTTATCGTCAGGACGACGATACAAAACCTGGGGGTAGATTGTAGCAAGACTGTCAATGCATTACATGCACACACAAGCTAGCTAGCATGTGTGTGTATGTAATGCATTGACAGTCTTGCTACACTATCATTGGATAGATTTTTTTCCAACTAAATAAACATTAAATGAAAAAAATAAATGAAATTGAATGAAAAAAAATCCAATGTAATCCCTTTAGTAATCTGAATATTTTAAAAATGTAACTAATTTTATTACCATCGATTTAAATGGTAGCTGTAATGGAATACAGTTACTCATATTTTGTATTTTAAATATGTAACGCTATTACATCGTTACTCCCCAACCCTGCTGGTATGCCATCCAGTAGTCCATCCAGTTAGCTTGAGAGGCGGATACAGTTACTTAGTGAAGCAAAATATTGTTTATTCCTGAAAAGAGCATATGCAACTCCAAAATATTCAGTGCGTAAAAGTTGTATTTTTCTCAGAAAATGGGCTTTCATAATGTTTCTCTCCAATTCAGTTGAGAAGTTTGCTTAGCTAAATTTGAAAAAATGAAACAAAATGCATTCCTATTTTATATACTCCTTTCTTAAGCAAAATCACTCACATTAATTATTTAAATGTTATCATATGAATTACTGGGACTGTATAAACTGCAATATCATGGTCCTGGTAATGTTCTTTTTAATGTCTTTTAATGTGATGATGGATGCTGTAGGCTATAAAGCACTGTCTCAATCACTACCAATTCACTCTGGTTTTCTGTCTTCATTCTTTATGATGATCTTCCTGCCAACAAGTATAAAAGTATGTAAACAGTCTTAGCTTAGCAATGGTTTTGTTCCACTGATTTGGTGCAGTTGATTCTTACATCAGACAATCTTATATAGGGAATACTTTGCAGAGAGTAAATATCAGCTAATGTTGTGAACAATCCCAAGAAAATCTGACTTGGACTAATTTATTCAAACAAAGGCTTTTAGCAAAATGGATCTTCATCAAGAATGACAGAGATACCTTTTATAACATGCAAGCTAATAATGGGCTTTAATTTTGATAATAGCTTGGTTGTAGTCATAGCTTTATTGCATTATTCATGGCACAATTCAATTAAAAACATTTCATTATAGATTTTCTGTCAACAATTAACAACGTTTTTCAACCATTCTTTACATTATCTCTTTTTTTTTCTTCTTCATGACTATGGATGTCACTATGTGTTATCATGTTTAATTGTCCATGAACAGCCCTTTGTATTTCTGCATGGATCCAAGATGATATCCTTTTCTGTTCTTTCCACAAAATATTATAAATCAGGTATGAAGAAGATGGCCTTAGCATTTACTCTCAGTGCTTGAATCATGGCAAACACATTCAAACAGTAATATTTAACTTATAACTTGCTCTGTTTTGCCCTATGACACAACCTTGTTTCACAGAACAGCAATGGACATGGCCAGACACATTATTAAGAAATTCTTTAATCCCGATGACCTTGTCAAGATGGTACATTTTGATTGCATGGTGGAACATTCCAGAAAAAAGGTTAGGGTCCTTGATTTTCTTAATCCTGTTCCAATTTAAAAGTTCACCTATGTGTTGTGATGTGGTATATATGTTAATTGGTTTTGGGATGACAAACTTGGTACTGGCACTGTGATAAAATATATATAATTTTTAGTTGTGCTATTTTATTAGTTTAATGCTGAACAAATCCATTACCTTTGTGTTAGACATTCTACAGTGCTGTGACTTTATAATGCTGTGTTTCTTCTTAAATTGAAAGTAATAAGCATTTGCTGTATTAGAGTCATTGCTTTGTATTACTGTCCACTTATAATGTATTGTACAGTACACTAAGTTGTATTTATTCATGTATTTATGCAGACATTTAGAGTACACAGTCTACACAAGGTTAAAGATTCAGACAGCATTACAATATACTTTATAGACTTATAGCACTGAAAACTGAGGTCTAAAATAACCTTGTACCATTTATTGAAGTTGCTTCAATTTTGCAAAAAAGGTTATTGACAATTAAGAACAAATAACCATAAACTGCAAGCGGAACATAAAACAGCATATTCAATACCCCTTTAGTCATCTCCCACATCTTGAATGAATACATAATAAAATGTTTAACTGAACGCATTATGCAACACATTACAACGTCAGACAAACTCACGCTGTGTTGTAGATGTACAGTGCATTTATTTTTTTTCTAGATCTTTTTCTGAAACTGCGTGTGGCAAACATGACAAATTGTGATGGCCTCCGACGTTGCAGCAACATTGCCAGCGTGGGGATGTCAAAGAGAATAAATTAGAGCTGGAGGGGGCTGGTGTCCCCTCCAATTAAAAAACTGGCATCAACAGAGTGGAGGCACAACTTGAAAGATGACATTGGTGACAGCTGAGGCCCTGGCTGAGCGGAGACAGTGTGATGTTTTGGAGCAGGTTGTATAACCCAGCAAGTAACAGACATTTTACAAAATCTCTCTCATTTTAATTAGCATCCGTATCAGCAGACGACATTTAAGACATTGGACCCTGCTGTGCAATATGAGAAGCTAAACAGAAATTGGGATATCACATGCAGTCAAGCCAGCGTGATGTCTCCTGCTCAGTTTGCTTGTTAAAACGTTGCCCTGTCTCAAAATACCCTGACATCAGGCCATCGATTTATTTAAACTCTCATTATCTTTCACTTGGTGAATTCTCTTGAATTCAAATGACAGTGTTTTCCCACTGCCAAGTTCTTTGCTACCACAAGATTCCATAATATCTTTCCCATCTAGTCAGGGGGGTTTAATTTGACATACTAATATGGAAATTTTCTGCAGATGAGACAAATGATTTGGTAGAAAGTAGTTGGCACATGATGCAGTTCATAACAGTAACAGGGAGAGTGCCTCACATCCTCCTCATTCTGTCCAGAGTAACAGCTTGTTTGGTACTGATGGTTCATTAATCCTGGCGCAAATACCCACTGGTTTTAAATGTTACAGAGCAGTGCTTGAGGAACTGCTGAATACTCCAGCTGCTTTAGAGGTACTGATAAACATTTGGCTGAGCTGCCCTCTGGCTTTCATGTCGCTGCTGTGTTTCCCTCCCATCTTTCACAAAGCACCTATATTTCCCAGTTTGCTTGGTTTTGACCAAAACTGCTAATGCACTGCAAGCTGAATAGAATTCAGGGTTTATACAACAGAGGCCCAATGCTCATTATTTTATGGTACAGATTAATTCAAGAATTGCAATATCATTCCGACATGCCAATCATATTTCAGCCTGCAATGACACAATATCCACCAAGCAGGAATGGATCTGTGTGGACCATCAGTTGTGTAACATTTTTAACCATGCTCCAAAGTGTTATACTGAATTGATTTGAATCACTGATCTGTTATTAGCAATTCTCCTGGATGGTGCTGTGCATGTGTGAATTGCTGCTATGATGAAAAAGTCCTCCTTGTCAGCTGCCAATGGTGAAAGTGAAAAAGTTTCAATTCTGAGGAAAGGATCAATCACCTGCACAGACCTCTGAGTGAGGATTTGTAGTCTTGAAATACATGAGTACGATGAAGCTGGTTTGATAAAATATGTTTCCTCAAGGTGTACCGATATTGATCCACAAGTCAAGAAAGATCTGTAATTATACCTTCAGGTAGTAATCTGAACTTTTTCAGTAAGGTGTTCAGAGCAATGTGTTCTAAGCAATGGCTTGGCACTGGTGAAAAAAAACCATTCAAGTCTTATGTTGTGTGTTCTGTCTCTGGCCACATGGAGATAACTTTCTTTTAAATATCCAGCCTGTAAGCCATGTTTTGATAGGCCTACTTCCTAAATGACTATTTTTGCTGTAACTGGATGAAGCAGCCATCAAAAGGGTAATCAATATGTGGTCAATATGAGATCTGCCAGGTTTGTCAATACAAAATACAGATAAGGTGACAGGTTTATTAACACAATGCAGACAAACACTAACTACACAAAATAAACTAGGATAGCTAAAAAACAGACAACGACAAACAAGAAATGAATTAATGAATAAATGAGGAAAAACTGAGTGAGAGTTGGATTGGTCTTTCAGCAGCTGTGAATCAAACTACAGGAGATCATGAAGTGATAACCGTAGTTTGACATGCACTGACAAAACATTAATCAGATGTGTATCTAACTGTACAAGTTATCAAATTTTCACAAAAGCTTAACTATGTGCATGTTACACTAATCAGTCTCATAATGTAACTGTAACAGGCAATAAATGATTGTTGTACAAATCACAGATGTATCTAAACACATTTCATATAAGATTGAGTCAGCTAGGCTATTGATGATGCCAGTATTAAACAACAATATTTACTAAGTTACTGAGGAGGACAAGTCCATTAGATCTGAGAGGATGGCAGCTCAATTGTTGTAGGCCTGCTGGGTATGCCACAGTCTGTTTTCCACTGGAGGTGTCTGGGCTTGTTAAAGGAGACAGAGAGAGACACACCGGGGAGATCCGTTGCCCAGCCATTGTCAGAGAATAAGTTTCCACCCTGGACAGTGCAGTGCACAAGTTGGGGGAAACAAACGCAGCATCCAGGTCTGGCACTGGAAGCCCATGTGCCTGGCTTCCTTGCCAGAGACATGTCGTCAACGTAGGGGATGTCGAAGAGATCCAGTCATCTTTGTACCCACCTATCCCAGAGTAAGGAGGTGTCCCCTAGCAGAGTCGTCAGAGGTGTCAAATTGTCCAGTTTTTGCGCTATAATGAGGCTTGTGCCAACACCCGGAAATAAGATAATTATATTCACTTCCATTTCAGGTGTCACGAAGCACAGGTAGGTGTAAATGTGCCATAGGTACCTTACAACATAAGACTCCTACCTTATATGTCTTCAAGGGAAACTGTGAAAGTGATTTAACATAGAATACAGATTTATGAATATTCTCATTCAGCTGTGAATGCCCACAGTATACTAGACATGTAGCCGTAAAACCCCGAAGACTACTAATGCAGATGTAATAAAGAACACCTCATTTAATGTCCCTGAGAATCCGACACACACTAGAGCAGGAAGTCTAGCTGCCTCATTACTTTTTATGCATGCTGGATAGAAAAGAGATAATCACATCCAAAAAGCTGCAAATTCTCATTATATTTCTGAGTCTAGGCAAATTAGGACAGATGCCATGCTTCCCTTTGTCCTCCAGCCTCTGTGTTTACTAATTGTTCTTGACTTTATTACCAATGGTTTTCTTTATTCAAGCCCTTTGGCTAAATGTAACTGTCCTTTGCTGCACATTGTACCACTGGAAATGAGTAATAAATAACAAGTCAACAGATTATTTTGTAATTGAAAAACTACAATAATAAAGAAACATAGCTAGAATTATACTGATAGCAATTTTTCTTAGCTTTGCTGTAAACAATTTACATGGGTGTAAGGTGTACATACTGTGACAGATGCACTCAAACAACTCCCTATGTACATTTCCCTTTGGCCTCATTTCATGGGATTCAAGTTTCTTTTCCATGCTCCCTGTGATTAGATGACAAAGGACATCGGACTGGGAAAGGACAGATTGAAATCACTGGCTGCAATAAAAGGTGTATCTGTGTGTAATTTTACAGCAGTCAGATGTACTGTACTTGCTCCTGAAATATTTATCAGAACCCAACGCCAAGTACAATTATATGAGTTTATCACAAGACATCAACTTCTCTGCTCATCCATTTATTTTGACAGATAGCCAAAGTTGCCTCTGTAATGGCTCGTAATCGTTTCAGGTAAAGTTTCACTTCAAAAAATACTCACTTATTCTTTGCCAAGGTTGTTCTTTATGTCCTTTCTGTACTTAAGTCTTGGCCAGAATATTTTCCACCCAAAATGTGAATTAGCAGAGGGACATGGAAACAAGACTTAGGCCAAAGGGGAAGTTGTAAAATTCTTCTCAGCACTTTGAAACACTGCCTTGCTTTCCTCTCACACTTCTGAAGAGGTCCCTTGCATTGGGGGCTGGAACATTTGAATGCACAGGCAGGGTCACCAAATTTGTCACAAAAAAACTACAAATGGACAACTGGGACCAATCTGTTGGACTGTATTTTGCTGCTTTGAGTTTTCACATGCATTAACTAACTCCAACAACTTTGCTTTTTTGGAGTCCTTGTTCTGTGCCCCTCAGCAGCATGGTGATTTTGTAAGGTATTATATTTGGCAAGATATTATAAGGCATATTCAATATTTTTGTGAATCTCTCCTGGGGAACACGGAAATGGATGGGCATGGTGGACTAAGCGTGACTTTTGTTAAGAGAATGTCTGATACAAGCTAAGAACACAATAGCTTGCTGTTTATTAGAAGTTAGCTGTCCAAGTACAGAAATGAAAGGAAGGTTGGCTAGCTAGCTAATTGGATCATGCTGTTTACATGGAGTTTGTAGCTATAATTTTTCTGCCAACAATTTAGTGCTATGTGTATGAGTGCAGTTAAAAACACTGGCATTAATTTGTTGCAGAGCTAGTAAGCTACCTGTATTAGGTGCTCTGTGGGGTTGATAATTGTTATAATTCACAAAATGCTGTTGTGCACAGCCACTGACAGATGTTAAGTAGCAAGATGCAAATGGCCAAGTGATTAAGCAGGAATGTGCACAAGGTAAGAGGTACAGCAGAGTGAAAATATGGTGCAATATCACAATTGCAAGCATAATATTTTCAATGAAAATGCAAACAAAACATCAACCAAAAATGGGCAGTGTGCAGCGAAACTCATCACTGACAACATATTCCCAAGGATCAAAACTAAAATCAAACATCAAAACAACAAAAATGTACCTTTGCTCACAGAACTGAACTTAAGGCAGTCAGTCACTCAAGAAGGAGATTTGCTGCTCTAACTAACAATACAATTCAAAGGACTCACAACTGCGGAATGCCAGAGGGGTATTTAACAAAACGTGTTTGAAAAAAAATCATGCCCCTTTGAGTAGTAATCTAGCTTCAATTGACAGGATAATGCCAAAATGGTTTTATTCCATTCCATTACACCTACTTGAGATTAATGTGACCCTCAAAACCTGTTTATTAGGAAGGAGCTCAGGTGCATTGTTATAAATGTAAAAACACACAGGTTGCCTGGTAGAACATAGACATGTGTCAAAATCTAAAAATGTAAAGTATATGTAGAGTAAATTATCACTTTTGTGATGAAGTTGTGAATGAACAATTTCTGTGATTTAAACTCTGTAAACTGTGTTTGCTCCTTCCTTTGCAAAGGAAGATAATATCTTGGGCAGAGAACTGACTGCATTCATAAAAATATTTGTTGGAGGATCTTGTTCTTGATCCCTGAATACCATTTGAGTCCTTACCATGCAAGCTCCAATATCAGTAAGATCCTGGGGGAACAATGATGGTAGTGGAAGAAGTCACTTTGAAATTTCAGTGATTAAGCATGCAAAGATGGTGAGCATTGTGTGGTTTAGAGTTTTAGGCATATTTTTCACTCTTGAATCTCATCATCATGGTCCACTTGACCTCACATTGTGGTCAAACCACAAAAAGTACTTTTCAGGTCAGTCAGCCACCCCCAGGGCTTCTTTTGTCACAGTTCCAGTGGTTTTTAAAGTTGGACCTTACACAGGCATCACGCCATTGGTTGGGTCCATGCTTTTAACTTAAATCTCCTTATTTGTGTATTTCACTTATTTCATCCTTTCATTATTGTCTTAGCTGTGCAATTTCTTATGTGTTCATTCCCCACTGTTTAAATTGAATTTTACCCGATGGCACTGACCCATTAATGTTTCACCGAGAGATTTAATAATCTGCGTGTCGGAACCTGTTATGCCTTGGGTCTGTAGGACGTTAGTAAACAAACACAGAATTACTTGGCTCTCCCTAAGGGCATGAGACAAATGGGAACTTTTCACAAATCGCTCCTGGGTCAGCAACTTGGCTTTGTCAGAAGTGGTGTGCTGACAAGCCCTGTAATATCCACTGCTTCTAATTCTCTACATAATATACAGTATGTATGTGCTTTCACAAGGGGCCACATAATACATTCTTATTTGAATCGTTTTCTCTTTCTCACAGCATTTGTCTCACTGCCTTTTCCCCTCTTCCTTTTTCAGTCATGCACTCCTGCTTCCCCCTACTTTCTCCTCTTCTGTGACTCTATCCCCCCACAGTTGTTGCTATGGTCTGTCTATGTGTTCCTCTCCATTTGCACATTTCAGTGATGTAGCTGTCTTAATGTGCCCCTCTGTGAGTGATCTTTTGGGGTGGGTCAAGCAGATGCATGGAGCTCTGGCAGATGCATGGAGCTCCGGCTGACAGAAGGAAACAAAGATGAAATTTGCTTCCATGGCCAACCTCACCCCACACATGAGACTGGTTACAATTTTTACATGTTATCCATTTATACACCTAAGGGTCTGAATGCTTTGAAAAGTAATACTACAATGTATAGGTGCTTTTGTTAGTTTTCCCCTTCCACCTCTCTGATGATAAGTCCCTTGGGAATCAAACTGGCAACTTTTCAGTTACGCATCCTGCTCCTTAACCACTATGCTACACTGCCACCTCCACAAAACATGTGAAAATTGATTTGGCCCTCTTTTCACCTTTTATTCAGGCTCACAGCTGCAAACACATTGAAATTGGAGCTGCGAGTGCTTGTGAGTTAGCAAATTGCTTTAATTTCTACAAAATCACGTCCCTAGCTCATGCCCCAAATGGCTTGCTCGTTTTCATGTAAACACTTCTGGGGTCATCTGCCATGTTTGGGAACGTGAGCCGACAAAAGACTCCCAAAGGTTTTTACAGAGTAATGGTTTCAAAGTCCTGGTTTTGAGATTTCCACAAAAAAACAGGAGAGCAATCATTTTCATGTTAATGAAGCCCAAGAAAGGATGTTTGATTATTGCAATACCACATCATTCGGTGATGGCCACATTATTCAGTTCTGGAACATGGAAAGATCAGTGTTAACCAGACTATTGATATGGTAAATTTATAATTATTTTAAAAATTCATTTCAACTAAGATCTGCCTCAGTGAGTGCTTAAATTACTTGTTCAATTAAACATAGTTCTTGAGGATTTAAATCCTACAGCTTACAGTATCCATCCCTACACTTTTGTACATATGGGCAGTCATAGATCAAAAGGAAAGAACCTACAACTAAAACCAACCATTTTAATTGTTTTATATTTTGTATAACTTGTAGCACAATGCACTCACATATTTTCTAGGCATGTTGTCTAAGTATGGTTCCCAATATCGAAAAGAAATCAGTGTGAGGTGCATTGTGTACAATTGCTAACTGTGGCTCTCTTCAGATATAATAGTACAACTATTCAGAGGGAAATGCAATGAGTAACAAGTGATATCAATTTTCAGACAGGTCACAGAAGACCTTGGCTAGAACATCTTTGACTCAGTCTCTAATTAAAAATGCCATACCGGTTATGTGTTTTTACCTCTCAGGTCAGGTCCCCCAGATCCCAGATGGAAACTGCTCAGTGAGTGGGCAGTGTCATTTGTCACTGTCAATCTGGCCTTTTGTCACTTACAGAAAGCTGAGAGGTATTATAATAGGTTTTCACAGGCAATCTCACCCCACTAACCACAAAGGGTGAGTATAGTTGACTGGGGTTAATTCAGATGTGTACCAAGATGGCTTCTGAAGTACTGGTGCATTTATTAAATTCAGACATCAGTCACATCCATGCAGGTGGATGATGACACACTGTGAACCCATGGCACACTGTGAATAATGTGTTGCCCCTTATTGTACAGAGTTATAGTGGGAGCATAAGCTGAAGTGCCTGTCAAAAAACCGGACAGAACACACCCAGGCGCAGCATTTTAATAAATAATATTCTTTGTTTAAAGAGCAATCATTTTGGTTTCATGATGCATTCAGTCATTTTCATTAATGTATTCTTAATTGACTTTATTTTTATTTATTTTTGGTGATTTGTTCTTTTACATTTTGGATCAAAAAATAAAGGCTGATTCTAACTGAAATACAAAATAAAAATGTCATATTTAGAGATTATTTCAGCTGGGCCTACTAGCGCTGGCTTTTTAATTCCCAACTGTTGGCTGGACATGAAGACAGAAGAGGGTAATTGATAGAAAAAGACTAGGCCCTAAGCCATCCTTACATGTTACTGAGCAAAGTATGTTAAAATAAGATCTACTTTAAATTATGCATATCTATGTTCGCTACTGTGGAGGGGTTATCTGATTAGATATTCATACTGATACTTAAACATCACTACATGGTGCTGATTTTTCATTGTCTGACTGCTGGAGACGGATAAGTTTTTTTTTTTTCTAAAAAGAAAATTATTCAGACCTGATTGGCTAATTGTGTGTTTCGCCATTTGATAAACATTGAAAAATTACCAGTCATCATTGTGACATCTCACTTGTGCACCATAACAAATTGACTGTCATCCCTACTAGCCAGTAGGCCTTTAGGCATGCAAGGGACTTATCATCAGAGAGGTGGAAGGGGAAAACTAATAAAAGTACCTACACCTTGTAGTATTACATTTCAGACCCTTAGGTGTTACAGATTTACAGACCAAGTAAAAGGTCCCAAATCTTGTTCTCCTTCCCTTCATCAGTATTTCCATTCCTGTACGGCATCCTAATTTTTCTTACCACAGAAGCCTAAAATTTTCATTTACATTTGTAATCATTGAAATGTATATAAACTGGTGATGATTCATTCTAATTGGTCTTTTGTGCTCACTAATTCTGGTAATGTTCTTGTTTCATCAATGTCATTTCAAAGGGGCATTTAATCACATAGATAATTTGAGTACCAATGGCACTAATAGGAAAGGACTTAGTGGCTAAAAACATAGAGCGCTCCATTGCACATATAGTAACCGTTAGGTATAGGATATAAAAGGAGTTTCATAGGAGATCATTAATATAATGGTAGTAGATGGTGCAGATGGGAAATGTAAAAACTCTCCAAAATCTATATGTAATGTGGAGATCAGTCAAAACTGAGCATGTTTTGCATTAAAGACATGGATGGTCAGAATAATCTGAGATTCCAAGATTCTTTTCTGTTGACTGTCCCCAAAGCCAGGACAGAGATGGACAAAAAAACCTTTATGATCTCAGCACCCTCTGTATGGAATAGCCTGCACTGGTTTCTCTCTCTGAGATCAAAGCTGTTGTTAGGGCTATGGAAGATGAGTCTATTGGAAACCGTTAATGCTTTGAATAAGGTGTTGCTCCATCTTTATGTCTATCCCTTTCTCCCCCTCCCTTACTCTGGATGTGCCTCTGTCTATGTGTTCCTGTCTCTGTTTTCTTTCTTTCTCTCTCTCCTTCCATCTCTTGTGTGCTCCTATCTCTCTCTTTTGTGTGCTCTGTTTCTTGAAGGCTTTTGTCGGTATTGTAGCACAGTGAGAGATCGAGCCTCGAACTTCCAGCACGTGAATGAAAATATCACAAGACCACAGCAAATATGGTTCCTGCAAATGTAAGCACTGGGTTTAATGGGTAAAAAAGAAAAAAATCAGCCATACAAGTCCAACAGGAGGAATCCAAAAGGAAGGTCCAGTCCAAACACAGGTCAAAAGACAATCCAGGTTCTTCTATAGCCATGGCTGTACACTAGTGTAGATTCTATTATACACTCTACCTCCACAGTTCACAACAATAAATCCTCCTCATTCCCACCCTGGCAGAGGTGAGAGAGATCCCTTTTTTCTGGTGTTGACAAACCCAAACTGAGGACCCAAACCCCCAATGGGAAGGCGTGGCTTGAGCTGGGGAAGGGGGGAGGTTCCAGTGGCAGAAGTACTGGCCAATCATCTCTCCCCTGGTTGTGTCACATCATTACATTATATTACATTATTGGTTTTTAGCAGACACTCTTATCCAGAGCGACTTACATAGGTTACAATGTTTACATGTTACCCATTTATACAGCTGGACATTTACTGAGGCAATTCTGTGTTACATACCTTGCCCTAGGGTACAACAGCAGTGCCCCAGCGGGGAATTGAACCTTACCACTATGCTACACTGCCACCACATATTGTCACTGCCTTGATGGCCTGTCTGTAACTCTGTGTGCTGCTGCCTTTTTGGCCAGGTCTCCTTTGGAAAAGAGATTTTGATCTCAATGAGACTTACCTGGTTAAACAAAGGTTAATTTAAAAAAGTAAAATAAAATTAAATTCAATATATATATATATATATATATCTACTGTATATGTTTAAATTGATACTTTTATAGCATACTGTGTAGTGAGCATTTCAATATTGTTCTTTATATTTAATGTTATTCTTTCCCTTTCATGTCCCTATACACTGAATGTAAGGCTTGCCATATGTTGCTGTTTTTGCTAAATATTACATAAGAAGATGATCTGGAACAATTCCAACAAGTAGTTTAATGCTAGAGATTGATACCTGTCTTTACTGTATGTTATTGGGTGAGTAATCCTTCTGCCTATTTTGGTAGCACTGCCATGAATGATTTGGCATACACAAAAAATTTCATTTAATTCAATGAAAACAAAAACTCCCTGAGCAGTGGGTCTAAAGAATTTATTTTTAAGACCCCTCAGCCAAGCTGATTCTATCATAATACAGTGTGTAGACCTCAATATCCCTAGCCATGAAGCAAAGATACTCGCCCACCTCTAAACATGTATGAAACAACACTTTCTGAAATAGAACTTCAGCAATGTTGTAAATATTTGTCCTTTTCCTGCTAAAATGTCTCTGGGGTTTGGAGATAAAGTGCTAAAACTATCTGGAGCTCTAGGCTCTAAGTCAAGAGAATCGATCCAGCATCTCTCAGTCCACCTCCAGACTTATTAAGCCACAGGAAGCTGGCTTCCTGTGTTTGCAGAGGAAGATTACTGATCTCAAAGGGGGAGCTGATCTCAAAGGGTCATGTAGGTCTGTTTTTCCCCCTCAAACAGCCAAAGTTAATAAGCCCTTCCCCATCTGCAGGGTGTACATTGTATTTTTCCCTAAATTACTTTAAAGGTGTATATTTGTTTAAAGCATGCATGAACAATAGCTACTGATGTTTTGGGGTTTTCTCTACAAAAAGTGTGGTACGGAATAAACCTAACCCCTGCATCCTGGCATGTGTGGAACCTGCCTGTGATGTTTGCTACACTGGAATAAACAAAGCCTCCATTTGTCCGTACATGCTTGTATTACTTCACATCACATATTCATATTTTGTCTTTATTTAAGTGAATTTACTGGCTCACATTTTTTCAGCACATTTTTTCTCTCTTCTTGTAAGTGATAGAGGGAAACTATCCATCTCCTAATGAGGACACCAACACCTGCACTGTACACGTTCAACTACGATGAAAGATGTGAACTTTTTTTTGTGATATTTTTTCAGACACAGTTATGGGCAAATTGTAACAGGCATCTTTGTGTGTAGGCACTTACTTTCCTCTTTATGGCTGAAATGTCCTCCGTCAGCCCTGTGTTGTGCTTGCCTGCTGTGGCACTGTTTGTTTGAAAGCAGAAACGGTGGTTTGAAACCCCTCAGTGACTCCGCATCTGTGGGGAGATGCTCAGTGCTGCGGCTTTGCTCAGTTATGAGTCCAGATTCCCTAAGATGAAGCAGATGGATGCCCTCTGCAAAAGAGGGAAAAGGGTTCTGCTGATGTGTGTGCTTGCTCGCTGTGCTTTTTTTTTTTTTTGCAGTTGTGGCTTTTTCTCTCCTCTATGCAACCATCGTGTTCATTGTAGGGTAGCATATGGGGTGGGGGTAGGGGGCTATACCTAATCTAAAAAAACATTTCTATCCTGTCTTCAACATGACCCAGCACTTTTCAGAACCACTCTCACACAATTACATCTCGGCAAGCATTTTCTTATGGAAGGGCTTACGCATAAGGAGAAAGACACATTTCTGAGCCTGGAGTGCTCCATATGCCCATATCCTTGAAACAGTTGAAAATAAAAAAAGCATGCCAGTCTCTTATTGCTAAGCCTGAAATAGCTAAGCCTAGCTAAGGACAAAGAGCAGTGCATTTAAAAAAAAAAAAACACCTGCTCTGAGTTGTATTGAGATCTGATTCAGGAAAGCTTTCAAAGTCCCCAAAGTACTTCATAGTACTGCCTGTATTAAGGCTGATGACAGGGTTCTGTTATACCATGTCTGTAAAATCTCGGGAATGTATTCCAGTCTGTTTGAGGTACTATGTTTGGGTGTGTGGGGTGGTGGTTGAAGAACTAGGCTTGTAACCAAGCTGTGGTTCCAAATCATGGTGGGGCTCTGCCCTCATACCCAAGGGAAATACCTCCAGTAAATGTCCAGCTATATGAATGGATGCTACTCAGAATGTAAGCTATGTGCATTATACTGAATAAGGGAATCTGTCTATTGAATGAATGGGGTTTGAATGAATCATTACTTCACTGTCTTCTACTTGGCAGCAAATGCTATTGGTTAATGACTGAAACAAGAAAACAGACACCTCTGGAAAAAGTGCACAAAAGATCAGAGTGTAGCCCTTTTAAGCTAATGCTGAAATGAGTAGTTATTACTTTTTACCTGTTTCTAATTTTTTTAGGGAGTGGCCACAGAGCTCCAGTGAGACCTGTGCCTCCATAATCTGGAGAAATTGCTTAAGACATTTTGTGTATGAGTAGGTATTCGTGTGCATCACATTTAAAGTTCTACCACTGCCGCTGCCACTGATGGAGCTATGAATGTGTAGTCATTATCCTTTGTCTGTTTTTCTAGTTCTTTTAGAGTGCTCCCATGGAGCCTTGGAGATATGTGTAAACACTTGCTTTGCTTTGCTTGGTTGCTCTATGCGCCCTGGCAGCCTTTCTTTTCCAACTAATTGGTGGCAAGGAAAACACAGCAGACAAGGTGAGTGAGGGGCAGGTGGATGATGAAAACATGATAAAATTGAGCATGTTTAGTTCAGGACAGCTTCACATAAACTTATCTTGCACTTACATGTCTGCATCCCTTCATGTGTTCAGTAGTACTATACTAGTGTGGATTTAAGTTAAGTTGGCAGTATTATCTGCACATGTAGTAGCAAATGTATGAGATAGAGAAAATAATTATCTGAATGAAACGAATTTCTGTGGGATATATTATTAAGGGTGTAACATACAACTTTGGAACTAAAAAAACAGTCATTGTTGAGTATGATGACTGTTCTCATATGATATAGAACAGTGAGTGTAACATCTTGACTTCAATTTTGTAAACTGAACTTCCATTTGTCCAAGATTTCTCATTTGTCACATCTTTTCTTTACAGCACAAGTACACAGGGAACAAACATCCTGCAGTGACAGGATGACTCAGGGATTAATTCATCCTATGATCTTTTTATCTAAAATAAACTGTCCTGCAGGTAAACGAGGATGATAAACTGGGTTAATGAGATCTGAATGGCCCTCTTGACTGTAGGGCAATGTCAGTTTTCAGGTGGGCGGAAGGTAGTATGAATTCCTGTAAGGCAATCTACCTCAAACCTGATGACATCCAGAAATTTAAGTATGCAAAGAGGATCACTCAATGTCATTGAGGTCACACAGGTATAACTTTCTCTCATCAATCTATGTCTGTCCTTCTGAAGCCCTCTCAGCTAATGCTGAACATATGATCAATGCTGATGGGACTAAGAGATAAAGTCGTAGTTCCGCTATGCTGTGCATATGCATATACTATGCTATGTATGAATGTATGATATGCATTATCTGGGCTGAATCCAAACCTCAGGTGATGATTCGTAGCATCACAATAATGTTTAAATTCAGAGTCAGTGCCAATCCTATAGTGACAGTCAATGTCAATACTAAATGCAGAATCAATGCCAGTCAGAAATTCAGACTCAATGTCCCTATGTTCCATTGCTTCTTTGCCATATTCACTTTATCATGGAACCTTAAAATATGTTTTGGAGACTTCAATGTTATGTTTCACTTAGTGGAGTGACGGACAGATCTTGGTCTGTAACTGTTCATAGTCCAGCCAGCTTTTCTTCTTAAATCACTTGTTCTGACCAGAGGAAGGAGTATTTCCAGTGGGGCGGATCAAGGTAACATAAACTGACCAAACAGGATAAGGGGTCCTGCTAGACAATGGTAAGGTAGATAAAGGCCATTAGTCACTAGTTTGCCAAAAGCAGGTTTTAACAGTCACTTGTTTAAACATTGCTTCTTCAAGCTTGGTTGGCGAGTTAATTTTAATGGATTTCAAAGTGGTTGAGGTTTTCTAATCCATGGTATTACAGAGGTCCTTCTGTGTGGAAAGCAAGACTTTGATCCAGGATGCTTGATTTCCTCCTTGAACTTCAGGCCCTCATAATCTTTGCCAGATTAGCAGCACTTTGACTAGTGGAGTATTATTTCTATGCATTGGAGGCTGCTGGTGATGGCCTTGGTGGTCCTCTGTGGCATACACAGTCTTATAGTTGTTCTAATCTGGAGAGGAGACTTCACTGCTCAGACACATCAGCCCCTTTCACTGAGGATGAGAAAAAGGAAAACACACTCCTCAGAAACCTCAGGAAATCACATTGTTATTAAGAGGAGCAACACATCCATTGGGATCAGGCTAGGATCACAGCTGTAATGTGGAACAGTGGTTTAGGATATGCAATGTAGACACAACAGTAATGGTGGTAGCATATGCATCTGAATATATATTTTTACACTGATGTAGTTCACAATAATGCAGAATTTAACTAGGAAATACTTCACTTTGAATGACATCTATGTGTTGGTTTAACCAGTCTCTTCTAATGAGCAAAACTTGGATTTCTAGCTTGTCTAAGAGAAAAGCCATATACCTTGTGAAATATTACTCCATCTAAGCAATTATCAGAAGTCTGGCCAAATGCATGAGATGTTGCAATAAGTACCTCAAAGTACAGACGAGTATGATACATACTTAACTACATATAATGTATTTGCTGATAAACACAAGTCAACACAGGATGTCAGCTTCTAGATATCCTACACTTGAATCTTTTTCTGTAACTTCTATGCTTGTATGTTGTGGATTGAAATAAATTTGTGTGTGTGTTCATATCTGTAAGGTATATATCTGTTTACAATTCAATTGTTCACCGTTTTACTGTTTGGTAGAGCTTTTGAGTTTGTTTTATTATCTCTCCAAACAATCAATCATCTGCTTAGTAGAGAAAATTTTCATATTTGCTTTTGTTAAAGACAAGCAATAATGTGAACATCAGAACATAGACAGAGTGTTGTCACCATCTAGTGTTTGTTCAAAACACAATTTAAGGGTTTTGAACAAACACTAAATATTGCTTCCTCCTCCTAGCAGTCAAAAATACTAATAAAAACTTTTTTTTTCATTTCTAACTAGAGCTAAAATTATTGAAGTGTGTATAAAAATAGCTCAAGTTAAAGGCATGACACAGACTCAGATACAGTAGATGACAACTGCATATAGGTTCATGAGCCTTTATCACCTGCCTCAAAAATCATGTGAAATTAAACAAATATTTTAAGGATCTAGCGCCCTCTTGTGTATAAAAATCTTTACGTTCATATATCCTAGAAGTTTACATGACCAAGAAGAAAACTGCACAATGTCTAAAACTAAATCCATTTGAAGTCTCCCGTTTTATATATGTTGCACATCTTTGTGGACCTTCCACAAAGGTTATTTGCATACAGTGTGAGGCAATCATGAAAGTTTATTATTATTAGTATTTTTATTTTTTAAAGAAACTACAAAGCATGAGCACAAACATACACCACAATTTGTATGTTTCCTTAAGTTGGTCTGCATTTTCAATTTACATCTATACTGTTCATCTTACAACCTCTGGACAAGGCACTGAACTGATGCAAAAAGCCACTGTTTGTAATTATCAATGTTGAAAGAGATGTAAATTGATGCTGTTAAAAAAAACTGAAATAAAATAAAATTCAATCCTCAGCCAAAATAAATGGCAAAGTCATATCCTTTTCATATTAAGTACAGAGCTCTAAAAGAAGGAATTGTCCAGGAGGTGAGAACTTCTTGTGGGAAAATAAAATACAGTAATAAATTAAAAAGTCACAAAACAATGCTTTTCCTCACATTACATGCATGTTGCACGTTGCAAGTTTTGAATACAACAGACCTCTTACAAAAGTAAAAGCCCATTGTTTCCAGCAATGTTATATATTGTGAGTTTGGGTTCTGATTGAACAACCAATAAAATTCTGTACATGGCTGGTAATTTAGTAACCGATTTCTTTGTGGGGGTGGGACCCTTGCCCACAGCCAATCATTTGGAGTGGGTAATCGTGGCATAGCATAAACCTGCACACTACTTTCAAGTGTAAAATACACTGTTTCTCCACCACGTCAGTGCAGCTTAAAAGTACCACACCTTGTACGGTCAAAAAATAGCATGTATAATAGGCTAAACTACATGTATACTTAGTGTGGAATGTGAAAATAAGTGTTTGTCTACATGCCATTTGTCTGTGTACTATATTCAATATTACAGTAATGATTGAATAAATTCAGTTTCGTATTAACAAAGAATAATATAGCACATTGTGAAAACAGTGGCTGCATTCAGCAGACTGAATGGACACCATAGATCTATGTAAAGCTATAGCCATATAATGGTGTGAATGAGCAAATGATTTTGAACATGTCTAATCAGTGTATGTAGTGGTTCGCTATTCTGAAAGATTTGTGCATTTGAGTTACTGGCCAGGCAACTCCAAATACTACATCCACCCACAGAACCTATAAAACAAAAAATGAGAAGTGTCTCCCAGAAACCATTTTGGGCAGGCTGTTTTTCCAGTCAGTATATCAGAACTGATCATAATTGCACCCAAGCACTGAGTGAATTGATTGGGTGGGTGAAAATCTGTTCAAATTCAGTGCAAATTCAATCATGTAGAAATCCTGCTCAAAATCTGAGTTTATTTTCACATAAAACTACACTTACATAAAGGTGTGTAAGGCAAGCACATCAACTCACGATGTTGTGTTCAACATCAGTCATCCAGTGTGGCACAGATGACTGCATTGTGTAACAACAGCAGAAGCTAGCAAATGATTTAACCACAAAAACAGATAAAATCAAGTAATAGGTTTTAAAAGGCCCATCACCATAAACTCTATCGTGTATAGTATATAAAATAACACAAGCCAAGCTGCAACAAAGAAACACATTCAAATGGCTATTAGGGTAATACTACAAAAAGCATATGAGAAGATTTTTTAGGTCTCAGTCCTAATAAATTTTTGTACTTCAAAATAAGTTCTAGAAATCGGCTGTGGTGCTGTATCTCCAAATATATGGCACTGGTAGCTAACTTAATGGCTGTGTTAATCAGAACAACTGCGAGAGTTTCACGTCTGGGTGCTTGAAAACATGCTGGTGGAAAAACGGCCTGATGTGCCTTAAATTATCCAATTTAAAGAAAATCAGTTTAAATGAAAATGAGATTAATTAGGCCTAGATTTGCCATTTAAAAACATACTCGTTTTTATTGGTAAAAAAAGAAAGAAGTAGGCCTGAACCTGAGTTGTTAGTGCCTCCATTTAATACCTTCAGTGAGTGACTAAGGTTACGTTCAGACTGCAGGTTTTGCTGTGTTCCGAATTATTGCTCAGATCCATTTTTAAATTACTGTTCTTATTCATTTTTTAAAGGGGCCATGTCCGCTATCAGTGTGAACGGACCTCTTAAAATGTTTCGCATGCGCATATAAACAAGACAAAACAAACGAACAAAACAGCATACAGTGGTTATTTATGGCATTTCAGTAAAACTGGAAATCTGTATTTTTAGACCAGTTGATCGGTTCACAAGAACGAGCTGGCTAGATCTAGGGTTTTGACTGAGAATTGATTACTGCTGAAAAGTACGCAACTTCTGACTCCCCACATCCGGCTAAACCAAAGACAAGTAAATAACGTGAAACCATCACGACACCTGTTATAGTGTGTGTGTGTGTGTGTGTGTGTGTGTGTGTGTGTGTGTGTGTGTGTGTGTGTGTGTGTGTGTGTGTGTGTGTGTGTGTGTGTGTGTGTGTGTGTGTGTGTGTGTGTGAGAGAGAGAGAGAGAACATGAGGAACTGAACGAATCTTTCAGTAGTCGAACCCATGGAATGGAACAGAACGAATCGGTTCGGTAAAAAGTGACGAAATGCTCACCAGTAAACCTGCTGTGGATGACAATGTCTCTATATAATTGGGAACTTTTAGGGAGGGGGTAAAGCAGCACATCTTCGGCCAGGGAGAAAACGAATACATATCAATGTTTTTATTAGCGCCAACGTTTTCAGAATTGGCACTTTGAAATGACCTCATCTTCTCTGGTTTTCAACTAAACTTAAAATGTGTACAGCGTTAATGTGATTTGCCACCCGAAAATATCAATTACAAAATTAATGACAAATTAATTTAATACGATTTTTCTTTAACTTTATTCGGTAATTTCCGACAGTCTCCGATTAATTCCGTGATCAGTAGGGGTTCATCGGATGTATCCGGAATATTTCGGCTTGGTCGGTAACGGTTGCTGTGTTTAAATCTTCGGAGCTCTCCTTCAGGCCGTAAAATTCAAACAAAACAGAGAGAGGCTGAGGACAGAACTAAGCGAGCAAGAATTGATAGGAGCTGGATTACGGAATGACAGTGCTGCAGGAACCGGTGCAGGTAAACGGATTTTTATATGAAATGCCATGCAAACGGGGTGTTCCCATGAGCAATTCTTTGGCGTTTGTTATGAACCCACAAAACAGAAACTCGCACTTCCCTGCCGGAAGGGCTCATTACCCATAGACCGGGGCCTGAAAACAAACATCAGAGGCCTAACCAACTAGCTAAATGTAAAACGGTGACATAAACTCAGATTACTATTCATTTAATATTGGATACAAAACTGTGTTCGGGATACATGAGTGAATTTAAACAAATGTCTTGCTAGCTCGCTAACGAAGTTGCTAACCAGCCAGCTGACGCAAGATTAGACAAAGTAGGCTAGCAAAGGTTAGGAAGCGCTTGTCGGTGTTGTCGTTTGCTGTGGACCCAGTTCAAGTTAGCTATCACTCAGTTATCACTTTGTGGCAGAGCTATCTAGGTCTATGTAACGTTAACACCTCGGTACTCTGAAACACGAATGGTTATAAATAGGCTCCCGTATTGCTTCCTTGCTAGTTAGCCAGCGTGCTAGCTTTTGTAGGTGATTTATGAGCAACGTTGGCTAACTTTTTGTATGTTGAATCATTAGGTATAGCTGTGGTGTGTATCACTAGTTAACTGTTGTTAGCTAAGGCTAATTACCTAATGTTAGCTTGCCGTTCTGCTATGATGCATGGGTGGCTAGCTACTGAAGTCTGCTTGCTGCCTAATTTAAAACGTGCAGTTTTACGACATTTCTGAGGTTGGGTTAGCTGGCTAAAGTTAGCTTGTTTTTAGGTTGTTTTACAGTGTAATTATCAGTCCAACTAGTATCCTAGCTAACTAGCTAGCTACCGAGTGTAGCCATTCTGGGACCAAAACGTCTGCCTACCTCTGCGCTTGGATTTATGAAAAATGCCAAATACAACACACTCTTATCCATTTAGTGACCAAACGATGCTTTTGAAATTGTTGCCTTTACGGAATAACCTAATGTTACGTGATATTATATATCTGGCAAGCTGGCTTGTAGATGCCATTGGATTTATATTGCATTACATTGTCGGTATTTAGCAGATGCTTTTATCCAGAGCATCTTGCATAGGTTACAGTTTTTACATGTCACCCGTTTTTATATAGCTGAATAGTTACTGAAGTTAAGTACCTTGCCTAAGGGTACAGCAGCAGTGCCCCAGCGGGGAATCAAACCAGCAACCTTTCGGTTACAAGTCCAGCTCCTTGCCACTGTGCTACACTCCCGCCGGAGTTGTGCCTGAATACGAAAGTATAATTTAACTGTGTCGTGGGTTAAACGGTGTTAACGTCATAGCATCAATAGATGCCGGTGGTGATGCATGCGGACGTTCATGTTAGCTGTAGTATATTTCTCATTGTGTGCAGGAAGACCGTTAAAATAGGAGTTTGTCTTCTGTTATCATTTCTCACCTTGATTTGATAAGACCCTTAGCAAGCAAGAAGCAAACACACACACACACACACACACACACACACACACACACACACACACACACACACACACACACACACACACTCTTCCTCTTGTTACAGTGGAGCAGGATGCAAGCTTTGTACCTGATTGGAGTTGTTATAGAGAGAGACATTATTTATGTTTAAATATGCTGCAACTAAGGCTAAAGTAAGTGATTCGCTCACAATGTTGTTTTCTCCCTTTGTTCCCAGGCTGCAGTTTGGCATGCACTTAACCATTATGCCTATCGGGATGCAGTATTTCTGGCAGAAAGGCTGTATGCTGAAGGTAATTAAATAAGTCCTTTGGAGTAACTGGATCTCTCTACAGGGCTGTCATCTCATAGCCTCCCTGTCACCAAGTGTAGAGTGCAGCAGGAACAGGCAAAGAAGCACCTGAGCTGACATCACAGTAGGAACCTTCCTCATGTTAATCAGCTTTGCCTGAATGACAAACCTTGGTTGAAGATGTGGGAAAAGCTGAATCGTGGTTGAATTGAGATGTGTTGAAATCAACCGGTGTGAACCAAATGTTAGTCGTGCCAGCATTGCTCCACAGATATTCTTCTTCTCACGGAAATGCAGAAGATGCCATTCAGGGTTTTGTAAATGGATGCTGTGCCTTGTCACAAAGGTGGACCGCGGATCTCTGTTCCATTTCCACATATTCCAGAGGTGGTTTACACAGTCATGCATAGGTTGATTTCAGCTGTGGCGAGTGGTGGCTTGTTTCTACCGACACATTCCCTGTTTTAACAGTGCATTCAGAAGAGGCACTCTTTCTGCTGGCGACATGCTACTATCGCTCGGGAAAGGCTTACAAAGCATATCGCCTTCTCAAAGGGCACAGCTGCACGACGCCTCAATGCAAATATCTCCTTGCCAAGTGCTGTGTGGAGCTCAGCAGGTATGATTGTAGTTTTTCATGTTTGTGTTTTTCTTAGGGGCATCCTCCATTCATTAGTCTGAAGAGAAACTAAAGCAAGCCACAGACGTTAGTCGGCACCTGGAATCTGTTTGTGTTGTCAGAGAAGTTGTTTTCTTAGTGGATTTCCAATGTCTCGGGTGGCTTAACTGTAACTGTTTTGGCACTTTGTTTTTAACATTTTATGTGTTTTATGTATATGAAGGTTTGATTTCACAGAACCTCTTACACACACCCGTTCTCCAGTCTTTCTTTTCACCCTCCTGTTTTCCTCAGACTCGCAGAGGGAGAGCAGATCTTAACAGGCGGTGTCCTGAACAAACAGAAGAGCCAGGATGACATTGTCTCTGAGTTTGGGGACTCTGCGTGCTTCACACTGGCTCTGCTGGGCCACATTTACTGGTGAGGAGCGCCTGACATACTACAGCATCTCTGTTTTTGTGAATATGCAGGGTGGGGAGGGGGCTAGCAGGCAGGTGTTCACTGTTGACTTTGATGGAGAATTAAGGTCAAATTGCAGTGGATCAAGACGTTATTACAGTGAACTGCAGTATTGGTGGGTTTGGGAGAAAGCAGACAGAAGATGTCTCCTGGTCTGTTGTGATTTGTGATATAAATTTACACACACAGTATCATGTCCAAGGACTCTTGGCGCAGCATATTTCTGACTGGGTGACAGAGTGCTGATGAGTGCTGCATTAGCTCCTTCCTTGAAGTAGAATCTCATTTGAGAGGCACAGCAAGGGTGGCATCTGCATTGCAGGAGTGCAATACAGTCCTACAGTTAATGGTCAGCTGCCAATAGAACAACAATCTGAAGCATCAGTGTTTTAGCATCTCAAGGCACTAGTGATGAAATGATCATCATTGATTCATCTCAGGCTGCACTTTAATATCTTCTGACAATAAGAGCACAGGATAACTCTGATAGTCACTGGAACACTTTCCACTGTTGTATTTGAACCTGCCTAATGCTACAACAGCAGGGTCCTGTACTTCAAAATATTTATTCAGTGTGTTAATAATGTACTTTTTAAAGTGAGAGTATCCTTTGGCTTGATGCTCATGTATTTCTTTCTCTTTGCACAGCAAAACAGACCGGTTATCTAAAGGTTCAGAATGTTACCAAAAGAGCCTGAGTTTAAATCCTTTCCTGTGGTCCCCATTTGAGTCCCTGTGTCAAATAGGTGAGTGTTCAATTTGGAATATGTATTGTCTGTTTTAATCTCTAAGCAATAGAAATCCTCAAAGAGGCTCTGTTGAATGTGGTCATTTTTTTATTTTTACCACTGGCTTTCCACATGAAGCAAATGGTAATATGCATTGAAATGATACCCTGTATATTCTTCCAGAGCTAAGGATTGCAGTGCTGCCACGATGGTACTGACTTGGCAAAATGCAAAAAAAAAAAACTGAGACAGGAAGAAGGATGTGTGTTCACCGTCTTTCCTAAATTTATCTTAATTCATGGATCGGTCAGACCAGAAATGCGATTAAAGCAAACTGTGGCCTTCTTTAGATATTTTAAGCTTTTTGTCAAATAGCGTGACTGTAATGAGGTGGCTAAATGGCTGCCTGAGGTAGCTGTTTTCAAGGTATTGGCTGGTAAATGAATCCTAGCACCTGCTGCATTTGTTGTGGTTGGTCTGATCACAGCTTCTCTGTCTGTGCCAGGTGAGAAGCCCGACCCTGATCAGATGTTCAAGCTGACGTCCCTACAGAACTTCAGCAACAGCAGCCAGCCCGCAGGCGGGGTTGGCACCCACACCTCAAGCCACACCGTGCCCCACAGACAGATGGACACTGTCCTGATGGAGACCCCACAAGACACTTTAGTACGTCCCCTCAGCTCCCTCTAGGGCCCTGTGCTGTTTGAATTGGCCTTTGGGTTCACAGACACCATTCTTCAGCTCAGGTCCTGTGTATAGGATCTGTTTCATAAGATGTGACCTTAGTCTCGTAATGCACCTTGTGATTTGGTAATGTCTGCCACAGCAAGTTTATCACCATTGTTTTAATGTCCTTTAGTTATCTGGTTTTAAGCCTTACTGATGTGCATACCTCTTTCTGCATTTCAGCAGGTTTCCTAGGCCTTTAAATTCAGCTTCTTGAGACCATAGTCAAGAGTTGAACAAATCCAGGCTAGCAGCCTGTCAAATCCGTGCGGTCAATTTAGTCCAACACCTTTTGACCCATCGGATAAGGGCTTTTACAGTCTCCTGACAACTGGTGTTCAGGAGAAGGATGCTGATGACATTTGTTTCATTTTTCTAGGACTGTCAAAACACGTCTGCTCATGTGGACATGACCAACAGTTGTCCATCCCTTATTTGTTGGTGTATTGTCACATTGATATTGATCTAAAACAATACAGAGATGTTGATTATCTGTGACAAAAAGAGGACGATAACCGATATTTCAGGCCGATATTTGAATGCTTTTAACATGTTTTTAAAACACATAAATTTCTCTATTATCTTATTTTAGCTATGCAACAGATGCTTATCGCTATTTCAGAAGCATTCAATTATCGGACGAACGATGGCAATCATTGCGTAAGAAATAAAGCGAATTGATACATCATTTAGGCTGCATTTCGTGAACTTTTGCTTAAATGGTGAATGTAATTCAAAAGGGCTGTGCTTTAGGGTAAATTTCTTTGAATGTTACATTTGAAAGAATAAATATATTAGGGGTAGACCAATTATCTGGTCGTTAGATAATCGGGGCCAATTTTTGCAAATTTTTGATTATCTGTCATTGTTATATTTTTATCTAAATTCCCGATGAAAAAAAAAAACTTTTAAAAGCAATGCGTGCACTATCCTGACGCATCTCCTCTGTCAGAAAAAAATGCTATTGGCTAACATTCTTTCCACAAAATTCCCTCATTGGCCAATACAGACAACATTATCTGACCTTGAAAATCGTTTTCAGCTGCTGGAAGCAAGGATGGAAGGCAAGTATCCAATAAAATGGTCGTTGTGCTCAAACCATGCCATTAACCAAATTGCACTAGGCTAATTGGACCTTTTTGAATCAGTATAAGTAGTCGACGCTTAAGCTAAAAAAACAAGCTTGGAATATAAAAGAAATAAGGACTTGTAACAAGGACTAATTGGTGCGCTTATGCTACAAGTTGCAACAGTTTGACAGTGCACATTTAACAAATAGTAATGTACATTTATTCTTTCAAATGAAACATTCAAAGAAATTTACCCTAAAGCACAGCCCTTCTGAGTTAGTCGTCATTTAAGCAACCGTTTTTTTTTTTTTTTAATCGGGAATTTAGATAAAATATACTGATGACCGATAATCAAAAATTTGCAAAAATTATCTAAATTCCCGATTTAAAAAAAAACGGTCAATCAAAAATTTGTAAATATCGGCCCCGATTATGTAACGACCAGATAATCCGTCGACCCCTAATGTCTGGCAGCTGGGTACATCTGTACACTCTTCGACCACTTTTTTTGTTTGTTTAGGGAGAGAGCCTGTTGTGTCTAGTGTAAACGTTTGCTTTATTTGTGAGAAGCTGCAGAGAGAACTGCATTCCTTGTCGATTTGTTGGCTAAGTACCTTCTCTCTGTTTTCTTAAGGAATTAAATCGACTCAACCTAGAATCTTCAAATTCCAAGTTTTCATCTTTGAATACGGATTCGTCAGTGTCCTACATCGACTCCTCGGTAATTTCCCCTGACTCCGTGTCCCTCGGGACGGGAAGCTCTCTGCTTTCCAAACAGGCACCGAACAAACCAAAAAGTGGGCGTAGCTTACTGGGGGGACCAGCAACCCTGAGCCCATTCACACCTAGGTATGCTGCTTTTTGCCTTCAGTCTTACATCTCTTCTTTTCATGAAACACGTGGTTATGCTGGCCAATGCTTGCTGTTGTCAACCAGTGGGATATGTCTGTGTCCAGCCTGTGGTCATTATTGTGTGTTTTTCCTGTTACTGCTGCACAGCAAGCACTTCTTCAGTTTAGCTTTCCTGTAATGTCATCAGATGCACTTTGCGCTCTTGCTTTGTAAGTCATTCTTGATAAGAGTGTCTGCTGAATGACAAAAAGAAATGTAAATGCAATGCTTTATCTGTGGCATTGATTTATGGACTTACTCTAAGGGAATATGTCGAGGTTTCAGATTTGTAAGCAAATGAAGCCGTCCAGTGCGCAGGTACAGCAGGCATCTTTTTGTTTGTCGCTTTGTTTGCAAACTTGTGGGAATCACCTCGGGAGAGTGTGCCCAGAATCGGTGTCTCCCTCCTCTGTGTTGCCCACAGATCATAATTCTATACATGAAACAAAGGAGGCGATTCTTTCTATTTCTCACATTCGGAGACCAAACCCCTGCTTTGAACTAAGCTGAAAAGTACAGTGATGCACGAAGTGGGATTGGAATGAAAGGGTTTTACCTTGAGGAGTGGAAATGAGACAATGAAACAACGTGTCATTTCAGATACCTTGATGTGATGTCTTCTTTTATTAAAAATGAAGAAGTGGTTATTGCCTGTTTTTTTCTGTTGGTATTGCTCATAACTTTGAACTCCCACTGGCATTTACATATAGTGATATCCAGTTTGCAAGAATGTTGTTGCATGTTAACCCAGTCAATCTCAGCCACCTTCTCTTGATCACCCATAGAGTGATCAACTCTCTTTGTTTTCAGTTTTGGAATCTTGCCACTGGAACCCAGTCCAGGAGATCCCTCATACTTGCAGAATTTCACCAACACAGGTTCTGTCATGGATCCACCGCCTCCAGGAGTCCCAACAAAGAAAGTAATTGTGTCAAGTCTTTTGATTGCTTGTCTTGAATCTGTTGTGGCATTATGTCAGTTTATCACATCCCTTATGAAGGACGGTCGCATCATGAGCGTGCCAGAAGTAAAATGTCAGATTGAATGATAATAACAGCAAGATGTTGAAATAATAAGAGTAATAGATTTGTGGCCTAATTAGCAGAAATTTTGTGGATTACCCTATTTCTAGATCTTCAAAGGCAGTTAAATCTGCATTGTCTTTAACACTGGGTCTTTGAAATCAGTCTGATAAATTTGTTTCCTTCGTTGCAGTCTGTAGCTCGAATAAACCAATCTGGAACAAAGTCCGTTTTTGCACAGAGTGGTAATAGCAGAGATGTCACCCCAATTCCTTTCAACCAGACACAGAGCACTGCCCCACAAACCAGGTGTGTATGGCTGGGCACCAAAATACTGCAGTGGTGGGAACCCTTGCTCTCAGCATTAGTGTCTCTCATTGTTTGCTAACAAATTTCAGGCAGTAATTTGAACAAACACACATGCAAAGAATTAGATGCCTACTTGAATACAAACTGTGAAAGGTCAGGTGTGACAGCCTCACCAGAAATGAATGAAATTGGTCAAATTAAATGACTTGGTTGTTCAAAATAAACATTATAAATGGGGGAAAATGATTGCCTAACCTTTTTTGAATTTAATGAAAGCAGCTGTGCTGTGCTCATTTGAATTTAAAGTGTGTGAAATGTTGTGATCAAAATAAAACCAGAAAACTACAATGTGTGATTTAGGGAATAACAAAGCGAAAACTCTAGAGTGCAGGTTTACATACTTGCAACTTTTACATGAAGGGCAGATCAGTCTTTGCAGTATGTTTACACACTGGTTTCTTCAAGTGAAAACTTAAAACCTTACTGTTTCTCCCACGAGAACCACCTGTCGTTTGGCTACATGGCTACAGCTAATAACTGGAAGTTTTTGCTGCTCTGTCCCTAAAGTACATCACCCCAAGTGCTAAGTCCAACCATTGCTGCGCCCCCAAATATGCAGCCAAGGAGGAGCTCCAGACTATTTACCAGTGCCAGCTCTACTGCCAAGGTAACTGCCTTTCTCCTGCTACAGTTAGACAGTGAATCAGTTACACCCATCAGTTGTCTCTTTTTAATGTGAGATGTTAATAGTGCAGATTCTAGAATGTATGCTGGCAGCTACTTTCCTGGTGTTTACTTTTTTCCATTTTCATTCTTGTGTATTTATTTAGTACACTTTATTTTTTCTACTTCCCCATCTACTAACAAAATAATGAGAATTTATTTTCGGAGGATGTGGAGACACTAGCTTTCTTGATTGCTCGTCCACTTACCGTAGGCTATCAGTTGTCTATAGATTCAAAGGCAAACACATTTTTGAATGTGCCTTTTTGTGTCATTACAGGATAATTGCATCTGTCCTAACAAGGTTATGCCGCTAGAACACACAAACTATCTGGTTGCTATCAATTAATTCTTCCCAGGCAGTGAACCTAAATGTCAGTCAACATCCACACCCACTCCCTATTATGTTATTGGTTGAAGCAGTTTAATAGTGCTCCACATTTCACTGACATTATACTAGTTGTTGTGCAGTAAATTGTGTGGTGGTGGAAGCCACTTGATTCTATTTTAAAATGCCAAATTGTGTGAAAAAATGTTAATTGCATTTCCAAAGGTCAGTTTTGCAGTTATGTTGATGGTACTGCAAAGGTAAAAATAAACAGTATCCATGTGAAAGGAAATGCATAGCTAGCTGAGCCTTTTGAAACCCAAATCAAAAATGTGGAATATTAAAGAGGCAAGAAGATTTCACAATGTGGAGGGAAATGAAACAGTGACCTTTAAACACTGACATGAACATCCAGTGTCTGTAATCAAGCTAACATTTGGTTCCCATGACAGGAAAACAGCAAGAAGCTGAAAATGAAGTTCCCCACGAAAATCCCAAATCGCAAAACAAAGACAAAAACCAGTAAAGGGGGAATGACTCCATCCAATATGAATGACAGCATAGACATTCTGAAGCTGGACTCCTCTATCATGTCTGAGGGAAAAGGCAGCATGGTCACACCACAGTTGCAGGCCTTCTCTCTCCAAAAAGCTGCTGCAGGTGGGTGTGACCCTGTCCATCTGAGATGTTTGGGGTAATGATTGTTCATCTTGGAGACATTTCACAGATCCTATTTGACAGATTTGGAGAGCTGTCCCAGAACCACACTAGTTGAATGTGCAGGCGTTGGGAAGCATTAGATGGATTGTTGAATTTATAAGAGTATTCTGTAGGAAACACTTTCTGGGAAGAAAGCAGTATGTAATCACCCGTAAATCTTTAAACATAGCTGTTTGAGCACCACATGTGGGCAGTTGTGCCACAAGTTTTCAACATTTTTTTTTTCCCCTTTATATCCATATTATGCTATATCGGTCCCAAAATGAAAGTGTATAATTTTGTGTCAGGAAAAAAAATAGGTATTTGGTGGAAGTTTATGCAGTGCACTGGATCATTGTAACAGTGTTCAGCAATTAATCAAAATGACATTTTTAAATGCACAGTGATGAGCCAGCTTACAGTTCTTGATGTGTAGCATGGGTTGTACACGTTTGTAACATGACCTAGCAGTGTTGTGCTGGTGCAGAGACATGGAGCAGAACATGTCTAAAGCATGCATTCGGCAGGGATTCAGTATGTGGCTCAGTATGGAAACTATGTTCTATCTCTGACGCTGACATCAATTCACATAAAACGAATGTTCAACTAAACAAATCTCTTACACCCCTATGTGATACAGTATAAGGCAACAGCCCAGAAATATGGTGCTGAATGTGAAATGGCTCGAAATCAGTTACTCTGAAAAAACAGTCATGGGGTCATAGCTAGTATGCTTCATGACAAGGGGTCTGCTTTTACCACAACATTCTAATGTGAATTTTTAGAAATGTAGAGATGTATGAGCAATATAAATGCTTTGTTCAAATATTTGAGTTTGTCTGTAAATTAAGTATAATTATAACTGGTGATTAACTTGAGCAAGTGAACAGAATATATCAGCTTACCTATGTCTGTGTGTGCGCACCTCTGTTACAGATGGGCTGATGAACCTGATGCGAGACATGGGGAAGGGTTACTTAGCGCTTTGTTCCTACAACTGCAAAGAAGCAATCAGCATCCTGAGCCAGTTGCCTTCTCACCACTATAACACAGGCTGGGTGCTGGGCCAGATTGGAAGAGCACACTTTGAGCTTGCAGAGTACATGCAGGTAGGTGGGAAGCATTGTGTTGTGCACCTCAAAATTGAGTGGGCTGTCTGTCAGGGATAGTGATCTGCAGTCATTGATAGCGGTAGGGGCTTTCTGCTTCAATTCAGAAAGCATGTGCCTGTTTGAATTCAGCAGTAAAGGAGCTATTAAATACTAAGGACAGAAAGAAAGATGTAAAAAAAAAAATTTCCCTTTGCAATATATGTTTGTCTATTCCCTCCTCTAGACGACTGTTTAACAGTCTCAATGCTCACAACTTTCAAAGAATTGGCACTCCCAAGCATCATAGTGGTGTTTACCCATAGCATAATTGAAATTCAGTGTGAAAATGTCACACTTGTGCTCAGTGACACGTTTTTGTAGCTTCCTTTTCGTTTTCCCAATGTAAAAACATTTTAGAATAACAGTAGCCATCAAAACTATGAAATAACACAATTGGAATCAGGCAGTAACCAAAAAATGTTAAACAAATGAAAGCTATCTTATATTTTAGATTCTTCAAAGTAGCCAAATTGTTTTTAATTAAAATGTTTATTGAAAAGAAATTCATATATAGGCATAAATTTCACTTTTTATATTTGTCTAAGAAACAAATTTCGAGCTTTTAAGCATAAGTCTTTAGATCAAAATATCTTTGAATGCATGTTTCACATTATCTTAATCAGGTGTGTCCAAACTTTTGACTGGTACTGTGTATAAAACCACACACTATGAAGCTGCAGTCAAATCCAGGAGATAAATGGTCGGAACTGATTTCCTGTTGTCCCGGCAGGCAGAGCGTATATTCTCTGAGGTGCGTCGCATTGAGAGCTACCGGGTAGAGGGCATGGAGATCTATTCCACCACACTATGGCACCTGCAGAAGGATGTGGCCCTGTCAGCCCTGTCCAAAGACCTCACAGACATGGACAAGAATTCACCAGAGGTGATTGATTAGCAGCTCTTGATTAGGCTATTATTTGTTTAAGCATTATGCCACAAGAATGTTACAGTTTTAGCTGTTTGAATGACCATCCAATGGCACTTACATAGTTCCAAGGTAATATTGTACTCAAACCAGAAGTAGCCTTGCATATATTGTACATGCTTATTGCTTGCATCATATACAGTGAAGTGCTGTTTTACTAGTGGAACTTGTACTGGAAGAATTATAGTTTCCTAGTTAGCTGAATTGTATGTCTTCTTTGGAAGTCTGGTTACTATGTGACATGGATTCTTCTCTTACCAATACCTGTCAACAGGCCTGGTGTGTAGCTGGAAACTGCTTCAGCCTGCAGCGAGAGCATGATATCGCCATCAAATTCTTCCAGAGGGCCATCCAGGTGGACCCCAGCTTCGCATATGCTTACACGCTGCTGGGACACGAGTTTGTGCTGACGGAGGAGTTGGAAAAGGCCTTAGCCTGCTTCCGGAACGCCATCCGAGTCAACACACGGCACTACAATGCATGGTGAGAGTACTGCGTTTGCTCCATTGCACTGAATTTGGACCACACACCTTTCTGTTTCACTGTTTGACTCCCAAAAGCAGAGACTGTGATGGGTTATGGGTGTTCATTACCTGACCCTGAACCCATCTCTCCTTTCATTATGAATTCCCAGGTATGGTTTGGGAATGATCTACTACAAACAGGAAAAGTTCAACCTGGCAGAAATCCACTTCAAAAAAGCCCTCAGCATCAATCCACAGAGCTCTGTCCTCCTCTGCCACATTGGAGTGGTGAGAAACTGAAAATTAGGATATTAATATCCCATCATCTGAACTTATCCCATCGGTCCGGGTAGACCAGCATAGTAAAAAAAAAAAAATCATGGTGATAGGTGGTTGTTTTTAAATTGACCTTGTGTCTGGCTCCACAGGTGCAGCATGCACTGAAGAAGTCTGACCATGCATTAGAAACTTTGAACAAAGCCATCAGTATCGACCCCAAGAACCCGCTATGCAAATTTCACCGGGCCTCTATCCTCTTTGCAAATGAAAAGTACAAGGTTGGTCCTTTGGTTAGATCGCTCAAAATCACCATCACCAAACATAAGTAGTAGCTAGGTTTAATATTGCACAATTGCCACAATATGATCAAAACGTACAGCAGAACAACCTTAGTAGCAAAGTGAAAAACAAACAAATAAAGCTAGCTAGCTGTTTTCTTTGGTAATCATTTTGCCACAGAGCTAAAATGTTTTTTTTCTGTACAGGCTGCTCTTCAAGAACTCGAAGAGCTGAAACAAATAGTGCCCAAAGAGTCTCTTGTTTACTTTTTAATAGGAAAGGTAAGTCTTGGGCATGAATTCCTTTAATACTCTTTTGGATATACGGCAGTCAAAGGCATTGTCTCGTTGACCTGATCTAATTGTCTGCTCATTCTGCTTCAGGTTTATAAGAAACTGGGCCAGACGCACTTAGCACTGATGAATTTCTCCTGGGCAATGGACCTGGATCCCAAGGGGGCGAACAATCAGATTAAAGAGGCCATAGATAAGCGATACCTCCCTGATGATGAGGAACCAGTCACTCCTGATGACTACCCTTATGAATCAGGTATTTGACACTTTTGCACTCCTGCATTCTCAAAACAGTTTGTTTATGGGCACAGAATTGTTTTCATGGATTCACATTAATTACTGCTGTTCTGAGGCACCATTAAAAACCTTTTGCTTTCAGCAAACTTTTAGCTATAGAGGTCCCTTGATACATTATCAAGTATACATTAGTTTCAGTACATTAGTGCTTGATGATTTTTGCTCATGCTTAACTTTGCTTTAGCTGCTGTTTAACAAGTACAGTATTGCTAAATGGCCATGCAAGTATTTTTGATGGGGGGAAAAAAATTGAGCAGTGAGATACTTGTGCCACACAAGATGGTGATTGTGTGTCATGTCCATGCACAGTGGAGGCAGAGGAATCGCAAGAAAGCAGCATGACGGATGCTGACGACACGCAGTTCCACACTGCTGAGAGCGATGAGGTCTTCTAACCCTGACAACACCACCCTGGAGTCAGCTTCTCAAATTCTGTTCCAAAAGGAAGAAAGAAATTGCTGCTAATACAGTACCTCTCTAACTCTCTGGCTTCTTTTTTACCGTCTTCTATTTTTGTTTTTACCTTCCTCAGTCCCCTCTATGCCTTAGTGATCACTGGGCTCCCAACACAGCTAAAACGCCATTGTTTTCATTCATCTTACTCAATGCACAAACGGCATCAGATCTCTCGCTACAGCGTGGTAGTGTGCGCAGTCTGTAGTGGGTCAATGCATGACCATTGGAGGGTCATTGGAAGGGGCCTTTTTTTGTGAGGGATCACTTTAAGGGGCAGCTCTTGCACTTATATGTTTGGAACAGCGCTCATTAAGAGAAAGCCATTTATTAAAGTCCAAGTCTTAATTTTTTTAATTGTTTAAATATTGGAACCCAGCTCTATCATTTTTCTCCTAGATTCTCATGAATGGTGTGGACTGATCAACACATCTTCACCCACTTACATAGTATTTACTGGTGTGAGGGATCATGTTTATGCATCTGTCAGCCAGGAGTTTATCAGGCAGGATTTGAAATTTGAACTGGAATGTCACCTGAGCCTTGAGTCCAGCTAGGGCTGCTCTGTTAAAAAAATAAACATGCAAGTATTTAACAAGTGGTTTGTAAACATTCACATTCTTGAAACTGGAATGTCAACAGTCCTTAATAATAAGGAATGGAGTTGATGCGGTCCACTGAAGAGATTAAAGTGACTGTATTTTAACACCATTGGTGTCCGATCATGAAAGGGTGCTTCGTTTTATATACTCTAAAATCTTTGTTGTCAACTTAAAAAAAAAAAAAAAAACTGACAGGGTGTTGGTGTTCTAGTCAGTAAAATCAATTGGTTGTGTCAGTAGCATCTTTTTCATTCTGTTTCAAAATGATTACTACTTGTAATGAGTTTTTCATACAAGCTCATGGTGTATTTGAAACATACCCCTTGGCTCTGCTCAGACTTACAGTGAACCTTAGAAGAATCTTGATCAGAATAGAGAGCCACCCCTGCAGCTATTTCATTTCAGTGTATATTGATGCATTTGCATGTTTACATGCATGTGGAAATGATATACATTAGACAGTAATGATTATGATTTAATTAAAACATGCCGTACAGCTGTGTTGGTGTATGCCATGTTCCTTACTGAGGTGACGTTTACTCTGATGTTGGGGATATAAGCAATGACAGGCACCTCATGGGAGAGTGCTGTGCGGGGTTTCTGAGATGTCCCTTATCTATGGGGAGATGCCATACTGAACCGGTTTGTTTTTTTCTTCCAGTTAATAATGTTGGGGAACCTGGAATCTTTTATTTTACCTAAGTTTCAGGGAGCTGCAGTAAGACATCTCAAATCGAGGACATGTTGTTCATCGGTTCATCTGTAAGTCATTTCAAAATGTTTAAGACAAGCTTTTATCTCCCAATACATTTGTAGCAGTAAATATTGTCAATCCATCTGATTGCTATGAGAGGGAAACTTAATTTTGAATGATGTTAAAGTAAACATTGCGGAGCTCCTTGTACGAAGGATTAAAAAGGGCCTTTTATTGCACAATAAAAATGTTGACAAATACTACACTGGGCGATGTTAATTTGCCAAAGTTGTGCTACTTCTCTCGATGTAAAATTCATTGCAGTGTTTAAAATATGCTTTGTTTCAAAGTGAGAAGAGGTGTGATTGAGTTCAACATGGTAAAACTGAAATCTGCCTCTGTTGAAAAAGTCCAAACTGCTTACAATGTCTGCAGAATGAATGTGGTGATTTTTTTTTTTCTTGTGAGTGTAATTTTTGTTTTAAAATTGTACAGTCTTAGGGAAAAGGTATGTTTATATATATTTGCAATTCATTTTAAAGATGTGAAGAAATTACATAATAAACTACTTTGAACAAACCTTTCAAGTAATTTATGTGAAATACTGTTTTAAAGTGTTCAGTGTTTAGAAACAAACATTAGGGAATTGTGCAGAGATGCTGGGAGAAATTCAGCTCATACCATTTGTCGTTGTGAGGTCTTCATGAACAATCGGTGGATGGGCCATTTTGTTTTCACTTTGTTAGGCGTGCAAGATTTAAAAAAAAAAAAAGTCTGGAAAGGTGTGATGAGAATGTAAAGAAATGCCTCTTTAAAATGCATTTGGTGCAAGTCGTTTCAACCGAATAGTTTAATGTTACAAAAGAAGTATGCAATGGGCTACTCCCAACAATATTAAAAAAACGGGCAAGGCAAGAGCTTGACACCTTATGGGCAAATGGGAACTCCAGCACATGAGCACATGAGTGGGGACAATGGAGTATCAAGACAACTGACTGGAACTTGAAAGCAGACACTAAAAAAGGAGGTCTGTTTTATTAAAGCTGCTTGGACACCAGTTTCTAATGGGATTCCTGGAAATGATAAAATGCTACGTTGGGAACACTGCTCACCATTTAACCATGAAGTCATTCAGCTTGCCACAGCATTTTAATGTGTACGTGTTGCACTATTGCTATACATCTTAAAACAATGTAGGGAAGGACAGGGCATCTTTCAGCAAAGAATATTAGGTTATTTCAGTGCCTAGATGCCATAAAAAATCCTGTATTGCGATACCATACATTGGTTTGTGAACCAGTAGTATAATATTGTAAGTGACAGTGATTACATTTACATATGTTTACATTGATTACAAAGATACATTATGATATTCATAGTGTAACATCACTCACAATAACTTTGGGGGTAATCAGACATTATTCACATGGTAGCCTAACTCACAGTATTGAAAGCGGGAGAGAACTACATAATGTATAAATGCACTGGGACTGTTTAACGTTACAGACGTCAAAAGACTAGAGGTTTTTTGGAAGTAACTATGAGGTCCCTGCTTCAAAAGGTTTTAGCCATCGTTTATCAACGGTTAACTATTTGCGCTTGCAAGCAATGTGGTGTATTTATTTACACCAAAAAAGCGAAAATTATAATGTAAGCTAATGCACCGAAGATTGTTTCATTTTTAGACTGTTATGTCGGTAATGCTAGAGTCATGGCACATTTTATTGAACACATTGTGCTATATTTCTGAAAAACAAAAGTACTGCAAACTTCCATATACACTTTCCACACCACGCCCCAGTCTAAAAAAATGACAGCCCTGTAAGCCAATTGACAGCGTTGTATTACAGCATTGTCAAATCACAAAGCAAGATAGGCGGGCTATGCTGATTCAAGGCTGGTTGATCTGTGCAGGTAAGTGAATATAGATTCACATTCTGACATGTTAAAACTGGGTTTTATTGTAAGTATAATAGTTAACCAAGTGGTGTTACTTAACACAGCGACTGAAGAAAGTAAGGGGAATACGTCTATTAGCTTTAATTATAGTGCATAGCATTGTAAAGTGGATACTTTGCTGTGGTTGTGGTCAACAGGCCAAAATAGTGGTTCGTTCTACATTAGTCTAGGACAAAATAGAGCTCGGTCCAGGTAATGAATCCTTGCAAAGAAACTAAACTTTTATAATATGTGAAATGGTAATGATAATTATTGCGCTGCATTATACATCTTCTCTGACAGCAATGGAAAATGTGAATGGCTGTAGCTACATTAGTATCGGACAATATTTTGAGGACATCTCGGTAGCTAATGAAGAGGCCAAATAGCTACACATCTAGCGAGCTAGCTGTCGTTAGCTACCTGGCATATTGTACCAGCAACCCATACAACAATTAACGTAACGTTGGACGCCGTTTCCCGTTGTCGAATTCGTTTCCTTTTAAGTTTTGCAATGCATCCAGTATTTTTCTTAACATTGTAAGTGCGTGAATATTAATTGATGTAATATTTTGAAGTTATGGTACAAGGCACAAGGCCAACTTCTTGCTCCTGCTAGTTGTGGGATATAAAAGCCACGTTTATCTTCTCGTGGAGAAAAGCAGGTTGGAAATAAGTGTTACTAGCCAGTTGGTTCACGAACGCATTTTAGTTCAGTAGCTAGGTATTGTTGTTCTCGGAAGAGTTTTTTAATACAGTGCATAGGTCTACATTAATAGCGTACCATTAATTTGAAACGTAGCTGTGCAATGGCAGACGATCTACTACTAGAACTGGATCTAGATAGCTACGTTAATGTACCTAGCTAACGTTAGCGGTATAGCAAAATGGGTGCGTTCAAAAAGAAGGCTACCAGATTCGATTGCTTCGGAACTGCGATGAAAGGCGTCAAAGATTATTTCAAGTGTCTGCTTAATCAGTTATGTTTCATGATTTCTATACATTTCTCATTATGTTAATGCAAATAAAAACGAATAAACAATAAAGGCAACTATGAATACAAGATACACTTAACAAGCAATGGTAGATATTTTATGTCCCTTAATAAGGGAAAGGAGTAAGTTGCTGTCTGCCAATGTGCCTGTTCCTCTTATTTACAATTTTTTTTCTCTCTGTGCTGGCTAGCTAATTACTTCACAGACAGTGCAAGCCTGTTCTCAGCTGATCGAAACATTAACACGGAGTGTAAACATATTTATAATACAGCAGTGTCGCAGTAAATTTCATTGTTGCAAATGCTTTTAGTCGACTGTGTAACCTGTCTTGAAATTCTCTTATTTATCCACTGTCCTCAGGCTCATTTTGGAATGATTCCCAACTGTATGGAAACTAGGTTCCCAGTAGCTGGATATTCGAAGAACGAATTTGGATTTTGTAGGTGGTCTGCAGAAGATGGACTCTGTTTATCACAGGTAGGCGGTTTAATTCTTAATCTGCTGATATTGATTTGCTTCTTCATTTTTGAACTCCGTTTGTTTACCTCCGAAGTTACGTTTCTAAGTCTATTAGTGCAGGGGACGAGTTAGGAGGTAACAAACTGACAATGTCATTTGTATTCATTCATTTCTGACAGCCTGACGTGCATCTAAAATATGCACCAGACGTTTCATCGCGTGGAGGCGCTATGAGTCAGTTACGATAAATTGTTTTTCTTGTGTTCACGTGATATCCTACACAGGATGCGACGTTTCCTGCAGCGCACACAATTAAGCGGAATGTATGGAGTATTTAAAAGCCACATATAGTATGCATTATTCTTAACTCTATTTGCACACATACGTGTTAAGCACGTGTACATTCTCATTAATTACCTGGCTAGTTTTATATGAATAGTAAATTTGAGATAACGAAGTGGGCCTACTACAAAGGAGGACTCTAAAAATTGTCTGCTGGTTAGGATGCAGTTTGTTGTAATCAAAACCCGACAAATTTTCTGTAATGTGGCTAGCCATCTAACGTAACTGAATCGTTTTTCCGATTAAAGTATTCAAATTTCAACGTCATAACCATTTTCACCAGCAGATGGAGAGAAAGAGATATCCAAGACTGAGCGCAGCAAAATACAAACTGGGTGGAGCGTACTACGCTAAAATGTAGACGGGTTGTTTTTGTACAATTGCATACATTCCTGTAAGCAGTGGATTTGCAGACTGTATTGAAATGTTCCATCGATAAATCTTTCATACTTGTACGAGATCAGCCACTGTTTGTTTGAGTGATTTGAATGCGATTTACATGGCCGCCGTAGCTTTCTGGGGCTACACCATTTGAAAACCTACGGAGACTTAATGATCTCGTTGCAGAGAGCGCCTCCCCCTCCCTTCCATCTCTGTCATACACGCACCCCGCCCAAGATCTAGATAACGCTTTTGCAATGGCACTGCAGTAATACTGCCGGGTTCCCTCTAGCGGTAGCTAGAGCTTTTTTAGATTTCACTGACATTGTATGTAGAAACCTACACATTAACGTGGTGGCTCTAGACCGCATGCTAATCCTGTGTTAAATCGACTGAATTTTAAGACTTTTGTTCAGATGTTGGTCTTTCGAAATTTTCTTTGTCAATTTAATCTTGTCCTGGAAACTGTTACTGTTCAAATACAGTTTCAGTTATTTCAATAAAAAGCCCTTATATGTACATAAATTATTTTGTTAGATAAACGCGTAAGGCCTCTTGAGTTTAATTTTAGAACAGAGTCAAATATTTCAGCTGGCGCGTCCTCTTAACGTGCTCAAAACTGAGATATTCAGGTGGAGCCACCATGGCGTTTCTCGAAAAGCAGTTTCAGTTCCTTGCATAGTCTACATATTATCGCGCACGCTGGTGGGAAGCACCCTCTAGCGGCTGTAGCGCGGACACGTCCTTTCTGTATCACCCCTTCACTCTAGCGGCGAACATGAGGAATGTCTCCCGCCGCGACTCTACTATCCGATTCTGTGTTTGTCAGACTTGAAATCCGAGGGAGAGGAGCGAGCCGCCATTTTCCGAGCGTCGCTCTCCCAGAACAACAAAAAATAACCAAGATAAACCTAGTAAATATAACCAGACTTCATCGAGAACGAGGCTGGAATAAAGGAAAGTGGGAAACTATTGACATCCGAAAACAGTCGGACCGGAAAGGACCCCTTTTTTCGTTCTACAACATTAGGTAGCTAGCGAAGTCTGTTTCTTACTCGTTGTTGTTTCGCCCATTTCGTGATTACGAGACAAGAGCAACACGGGGTTGCTGACAACGGAGCGTTTGAGAAACGGGTTCCACTGGAAAGGAAGGGATTGTTCCTTTTTAATTAACTCTTGGTGCATTTTTGTTCCTTGCTTTTTATTTATCTTCGAACTGCGGGGAATTGTTGCAGAAATTCCCCGGGACTCTGCCTCATCACGTGGTAGGTTCCTCCTTTTTCTTTGTTAGCTAGCTAGCTAGGCTGGGTGCCAGCTTGCTGGTTACTTTAATACAACATAAAACCTAACTTTAAAATGTAATTAGAATAACTTGCGTTTGTACACCCGTTTTTGTGTTATCTTGGGCAATATAACTAGCTAGCTATGTAGCAAGTGTTTTGAGTGCTATATTAAATGTGGCTTTCTTGCTAGCTGCCTATACCAGATATAGAAACGTAGCCTGCTAGCTAACTAGCCAGCGACAGCGACTGTACAATTACTTGTGAACATTTTTATTTTCCGATAACCATAGGTAAATTGTCCACCCACGTGAAATTACCAGGACGGTAATACAAGATACGCATGGGAATACTGGCAAGATACCTAGCTACTTAGTGTCTCGCATTTCGAAACGCTAGCACGTTAACAAGCAAGCAAGGCTTTCAAAAACCGATCATGACTTGTAGCGAACCAGCGAGCTAAGTATTGTTGGCACACTACACATTGTATTAATGGCAAAGTGTACCTAGTTAGTTATGGTGCTAGACAGTTACCTTGCTGTTAGCCAACTAACTTAGATAGTTGCATTTATACTGTGTTACACCAGATAATGGAGCAGCTCTGTCTAGTTGGCTAAATACTTTGCATGCTGTCGACAAAGGTTTTTAAACAAGTACCGTTAGCAAGTTGATTTTACATTGTTCTTTACTGTCCACGTTTTAAAGTTGATTGGGATTCATCTTGTGCTCAGTGGACGTTTGGGTAGTAAACCTTTAGTGGTGTTAATTTAACGTAAATCTTGTAAAGGGATTGGGTCGCTAAAAACTTGCAACTATCCCGCTGCTAGACAGCAATATATCAACTTGGACAGCTAGCCGTGTCTTTCAAAATACGTTGGTTTTCTATTGTGTAATAGTGTTCATGGCGCATTCGTTTTCAGGCGCCACTTTTCCCTCTGTTCGTTGGCTAGCTGGCTTGCTGAAACGGTATCTTATCAGTAGCTAGCAAGAAGCTAAGCGAGTCTCTGTTCCTGGGGCTGTCGCGTAGCCCCTTTACACATAGCTAGCTAGCCATCTACCTTGTTGGAACGAGGGCGATTCGAAATTAGTTTTTTCTGTGGCTTTTAAAACGCATGCAAGCTACTTTAACTAACCAGCTTGCTACTTGTTCACTGTTACACTGCTTCATCACTCAAGGCATTTCATATGTCCAACGTCTGACGTCCAGGGACAAGAAAAAATAATCTGATATGTTTATGAGTAAGGGGGAGTTTTCTTTAACTGGGTGAATTATATAATACCTGTTAAGTTCCGACTCGGCGCTGCACACACCAGCAGGGCTCGTAGTAACCAGTAGTTTATGTTTAGCGAAATCCTGTGAAGACTTGCTATACGCTTTTGGTCTTCGTTGTGGGTAGTATAATCTTCTAAATCAATGGTTTTGTAAATGAACTGCCTACACTGAACTTTAACCCGATTATGGTAACTATGTAGGCTAGTATGTGCTAGGTTACGAACGACGTGCTTGTTTAACTGGAGGTAGTTGCTTAGATTTGTATTACTTGGCTATTTTTGCTTTTTTTTTTTTTTTTTGCTTTAGGTCTATTCCACAGTTTTGGCATGTTTTTCTCTGATCCCCCTCCCCAAATAAATACAAAGTCTGATCACTTTATGTATAAACATCCATTTATATATGGTTAATGACCTCAATTTTATTTACTTGAAATAAATTTTGATATGCTTGTATGGGTGCCTTTGACTGTATTTCACAAAGCATCAAGATATGCTACATTAAAAATTGTCTTTGCGTGTACAGTTTATCTTATCCACAGGGAAGCCCATGGGCACATATCAGACACTTAACCCCCTCTCCGTGTCCACGTGTTGGGCAGTGTGGTAAAACTAATGAATAGAGGTACTAAATCACTCCCTTACACCCCCCCCGATTTTAAGTAGCCAAAGTACCCCCTCGCAACATCTCAGCCATATTGTGGTGTGCGTGTGTTTGAGAGAGCAAAGATGGGAGGCCAGCTAGGTGGCCTGTGGGTGAACACAGCAGTGTTTGGCCCTCTGATCCCCAGACTTGTGGTCTTTTGTGTAGAAATGCTGCCTCTTAACTCCCAGGTCTGGGGAATGTGCTCCATTAATCCCACCCCTTTGACCATGCATTGGAGCAAAAGGAGAAGGTCAGTGGTTGGAAAATATTTTAACATAATGTTGTGACACTAATTCACTGGGCTTCAGTGCAGGCATGTGCATTAGGTGGTTGTAAATATGTTGGGTGCATTTTTAATTTCACAGTTGTAGATGCAAATTTGTGTTGACTGTGATGAGTTTCTTGTTGTACCACTGGTGATGCAAAGCATAGTCTCTATTTACAGAGCTTGTTTTTTTATCCCTTTTCTTCAGTGGTCAAAGACAATGAAGTGGAATGTAAGTGGCAATCAGTATGTCAACAAATTGTCTCTGGCTGTTAAGTCTGACCTGAATTGTATTGTTTAGCTTGGAAGCAAAGAAACACAATGGAATGGTTCAGATGTAAGTTTTTTTTGCGTTTTTATGTAAAATAGATTCTTATAAGAGTCACTTCATTTACTGACATCCTGAAAGGACAAAAATTGGAATTTTGAGTGTCAGCATGAAGTAATGGATAGTGAAGTCTCAATGTTAAGATTTATAATTTTAAATGCTTTTTGCAAAAGCAAAAAAAGATATCAGACGAGTTTTATTTTCTGGAGAAACTTTGTAGTTAGTAAACCAATGGTGTTTTTATATCGGGCCATGAGTGTAAAGTTCATAGGGATGCATCATATTATTATTATATTTTAGGAACCCCTGTGAATGTACTCATTTGGTAGTAATGAAGACAGCTTGATGTCTGGCTATATATCAAAATATTATTTTATAATATAATTTCCAGTAACTTGATTGCATTTTCTTCCCCTGAGAACTAGCTCTCATGCAGAGCAAGTCAAATGTCTGTTGTAAAATATCAGTGATTTAGTTTCCGTGTACATGTTTTGAATTTGATGGATTAATTTATCTAAGATTTGCAGATGCAGTGATGCGTACACTCAGAACTTTCTTGTGCACCATTACCTGTGTTCTCCTTGTGCATTGTGTGCTCCTCCTGTGAAATTCCCCCACTCATCCCGCTCTCCTCGCACCTCAGCCAATGGGTGATGCTACACCTCCATATTAGTAATACTTCTTTTTCAGACGGGGGGCCTTAGGTAGAAGGAATGGTTCTGTCCCACTCAGACGGAGGTGGGAGGTACGCATGTTGCGTTTCTGTGGGATAGGTCTGTGCTTTTTCCTCAGGAGTATGGAAATGTGTGGAGGGAAGGAAATCTATGGCCTGAGGTTGAGGAATGAACACACAGGTGCCTAGTATTAAATTGGCAGAGTGGGAGTCTAGAAAGTTCATGGGCAACATCAGAGGGGTCCTGCCCTGTAGCTGGGTGTCCTTCAGACATGGGAGTAGCACAGAGGTTAGACCGGCTGCAGCTGTCAGGAGAGTGGCAGGCACTGACACCTGTTTATGTTGTCATCAGAGGTTGGCCTCCACACACAGTCAATGGAGGCTGTGTGTCTGTGTATTTTGTCTTGTGGTACTGAACATGTCACAATACGGCACAGGGCATAATAATTCTGCACTTAATTGTACAAAAACCCAGAAATTCATACAATTTTCATAGAGTTGATTCAGATAGCGTTTTGTAACCATATGAGTTATGCATTCATTTCTTGGTAATTTGTTCTTTAGCAAAAAATTCAAATATTGCATTAAAGCTGATCATATATTCATGAATATTGTTGCCCACAGTATATTTTAATATAGTGATACAGGTATTATTTAAACCATTTAAATGTAAAAGAAAGTCACAGTGCTCAAATATATCAGAAAGTTTCATATCACTGATAAATGTGTTCAGAGGTAAGGGCTTTTTGAATGCTGGAATTTTGGTTTTTCAGACTTCTCCCCAGGCCAACAGACCTACCTTGCATCATTTTCAGACCCTGGCACATTGTGTTCGGTTGAGTCATGATTATGAAATTGGTTTGTTTCCTTCAGTGGAACAGTGAATTGGCTCAGACGGGAATACCTAAGACACTTGTGAGAGAGTTTTGACAAAATGAGCTTTGAAAGAACAATGTTGCGCTTTCCTTTTCATTTTATGGAGATCAGCATGACTGTTTTGTTTAAGAAATGTAATTTGACATCCAAGGCAATCAAGTGTACAGAGCCAGTTGCCAGAGCAGTCTTTTGCTGGGTAAGATCTATATCTTGACGTTAACAACAGCTTGCCATCAAAATTCCTGTTCAAAGTCCTGGTCAAATGGCCCATACGTAGTATGGTGTGTCCCCCTCCTCCCCATTCAGTTAAGGCGGTTGCATCAACTCTGTCATGTTGAAATAATGTCCTTATTACATTGGAATGTCAACTGATAGTGCTCCTTGCAGAATACATCATCTGAGCACACTTCTTTTGAGCAAGTACAGATTGTGTGGGAGAGCGACTGACATAGTGATGCACGGCCTGTGTGTTAGGCACTCTTCCACCATGAGAGAAATAAAGCACTTTTCAGTGCACCTTTCTTTGGTCTTGATGCAGTGAGAGCACAGTAATTTCTTGCATGTTCTGAACAGAATAAAAGCTCCAAGCACCCAGTGGTTTCATCCATTTTAGACTGAATGAAAACAGGTCCTTACTATGAGTAAAACAAAAATTTCACAAAGAATATTTGTAGATTAATGTAATTACAGAACACCTGCAATTTGTTCAAAGTGACTAGTGCAGACTTTTACTTTCTGTAAGGGGAGTCGTACTTACTTTTTAGATTATTTATATTTGCTTGTATGTGAACAAGAGGCTGTGATCAAGTGGTTGTGATCAGTTTGTGTTTATGAGGGTGACTGTCTGATTGGCGTTGTCAATGACATGCCGCGGTGCAGACAGGTGAAAGGGCAAGCCGAATATGGAGCCCAGCATAGAGTGCATTCAATTCAGGCAGTTCTCAGGGTTGGTGCAGACCAATGAGAATGGCTGTGTGGCAGCCATTGGATTTTTTGTGAGTAGTTGCTGAAGGGGCCACTTGCAATGCACTGAGTGCATTGCAAGCTGGCTGCTTGAGTGCCAGCTTTTGGGGATCCCACCTTGTGCCATTTCCTGGCAGGCCAGCTGGAAAGGAACTTTGTCCTGACACACTGCCATTTGCCGGGCTGTGCGTTTCGATGGATTATCACCAGTGTCTCCATTTAATGTTGCAGTCTCCATACAGCCACGTGGTCACAAGTAGATGGCCTTACAGACATATCGACATGGTATTCCATTTCCAGTTGAACTGGGCAGATCATTATATGCATGGGTTTGTCAACCCTTCAGGTAAATTAATGAATTCCTATTTTTAGTTAAACATTTTAGTCACTGTTTTTTTTTTCTCTCAAAAAAGCCTTTGTTACTATTTGAAAGGCCATTTAATGGTTCTTAATGGATATTTTAACTTGAGCAAATGTTGATGGAACATTAAAGCTCCGTCACTTCCACTGTCACAGACGTGGGCCTAGATCGCTCTTTTCTGTGGAACTGAAGAGGGAGTGACATCTTTTTTTATGTATGTGATTAGGGAGTGACATCTTTAGTCATCACATTGTCTTTGGTCAGACTTGTGTATGTCAAGGTGTAGCGTATGTGTTGTTGTAATCTGAGTCTGATATGATACTGTGGGTGTTGCATGAAGGTGTGGTTGCGTTTGCAAAGGTGTGCATCTCAGATTCTTTCATAGTTTTGGTGAACCTTGTCTTGGTTCTCGCCTGAGGGCCACCACACTTACTGGCAGGTTTTGGATGTCTAATCACTGGCTTTACATGATTGAAAATGAGACTCCACCCCCCCCCCGTTTTTTTTCCTTTAACCCTATTCTCAAACATTTCAAAATTGAATACACACTAGAAAGAAATCCAGGCCTTTATATTAAGGACTTCTTGAATAGCAGACGGCAGTAATTTCATTGTGCACAGCTAATGCCAGCCTTTGGTTCTTAGGTCAGGGTCTTCATTTCAGCAAAATATTGAAAAAAGGAGACCTTGAAGACCTGCTGGATGCCTCCTTTAATCTACACTCTTGTTCATGGGGAAGTGTTCTCTGTAATTAGAGTGCAGTGTGCCACCTTTGCCACTGCTATTTATCTTCCTCTGGCTGCTCTGTCAATGTGGAAGTCTTCTTGGGTAGGCACATCCAGAATTTCAGTAACATCCATATCCTTGGACCAAGGGCTTGACATTAACGGTTGCCTGGGGCTACCAGTTGATACGGAAGACTGTTTGCCAACCATTTCATGTTGCCCATCTTGTAAACAAAAAAATCTGAAATAAACAACTGTAAACTGTTTTCCCCTCTCAGTGCGTTTCCTTAATGTGATGAGTTTGTATTTCCACTTTAATTGGATAGTAGTACTACCAGTCAATACCCAGACACCCTAATTGGAGTACATATTTCAGATCTGCCACCTCTGTGCTGTGCTCTCTCTGTATCTCTCTCTCTCTCTCACACACACACACACACACACACACTTCAGTGACACCCTGCTCCTCTCAGCAATACTCTGTCCTCAGCCTTGTCATCTGACCAATAAAGTCCATGCCAGCTACAAATTGTATTTTTTTTCCTGTATGTTTTATCAAACCGTATCTATGTACCATAGGTACCTTATCTTTTATTTAGGTTTTATTTCTAGCCTGGTAGATTCCTAATTGGCTCAGGCATTGTTAATATTTCAGAAATGCATGCAAAAATTCACAAGGTTTACAATCAGATAACATGTCTGACAGGGAAAGTAGCACAGACACAGTATGATTTTCTCTACTCATTACATTACATTACATGTATTTAGCAGACATGCTTGTCCAGAGCGAGCCAGTCCAGAAAGAACCTTGTGACCTTGATTTGTATTGTGAGGAGAGAAATCTACAAGCCTCCAAATTTCGTCCCCTGAAACAGTCTTCAGATGACTGGTTATTGTTTTGTACCTTGTAAAGTCTTATTAGCCAAGAGAGAAGAACCTAAAGATTGCTTGCACTTATATTGTAATAACATGAACAATAAAATAATTTGATCCACTAGCTGAAACAAATTGGGGGAGGTGAATAAAATATGCAGAGCTAAAGCATGACAACCATATTGTCTATTTATATCTGTTAACTGGCAGTCCAGCCAGGCAACCGCATTTCAGAGTAAGCATTCAGCGCTGCTTGGACACACAGTGTAACTTGACAGATTTTACGTTGGACTTCCCTACTGTCCCGCCATGTAAAAGCCTTGCATTCCTGCGGAGTCACTTCACAGTCCTGGCTCAGGGCATGGGTTACACTTTCTCCCTCTCCCCCAGTGAAGCCATCCTGATGAAGTCTGTGGCTGTCTGCAGACACGCAGAGCTTTGCTGTGCAGGGTGGATCTCTGACAGTGGGTCAACTGACGACATTGCGCCATAGCAAGTCCTTTCTTATTACTCTGATTTGTGAATGAATTTGTGAACATGCGCATTCATTATTCCATTTAAAAGGTTCAGATTTGAGCAAAATCACGCCCTGCCTTTTGATTAAGCTTTTTGATCAGCCTTTGTTGAACTCTATCAGTATGGTGCATTTCAAAGGTCTGAAAAATTGCCTGCACTGCGTGACACTGTCCTGGAAGGATGTGTAAGAATAGTATGGCCAGGGGAGGGAACAGACTGACGAGTCAATAGGGCTGCGTGTTCTGCCCTGTCATGCTACTTATTGCAGTGAGTGCATGACTGTGTGATATTTAATTGCGGGAAGCAAAGGTCAGTATAGGAAGAGGAGATGATTTAAAATGGAATGTAGTAACAAGGATGGAAAAAACAATGTGGATTGGTTTCTATAGTTATATGTTGGAAAGCAGTCTTGAGTGAAAAGCGTTTTCTCTGTGAAGACCTTTTGACATTTATGCATTGTAATTCATCTGCTTTGCAGGTTGCTGTCCTCCACTCTTATCCATTACATTTTCACCTATTGCTATTTGTGCTGTTTGGTCTTTCAGCAGTCATTCAGGGCAAGTGTATCAGTCAGTTTTGCAGCACAGTCCCATATGAGGTTTGTAACCACAAATAGGTCACATGGCCAGTACTCAGTACTGCTACTCCACAGTTACCCACATAGTGCTTTTCCTCTCAAAAGGACCAACCAGGTGGAAATGATGCAGTTCTTGTATATGTGCACATCAAGTAATATCTGGTAGTACATCCTTTATACTTTAAACTGCATGAATTAGGAAAATCTGGGAATGAGTGGCAGTTCATTGCAGTACTGCTGCAATGACTGGTCAGCTCAAATGACTCACTGGGCATGAACTTAACCACTGCTCTTGTGTCCCTGTAAGATTTCTAAGACAGGGTTACCTTTTTGCCACTTATAGTTCCTTCTGATGGATTTAAAACAGGAATGTAAATAACATTTATTTAATTATTCCACTGTCCCATTCCAAGTGTTAATAAGAATCTGGGTGCTCATGTTGAGTGCACTTCTTGAGCACATTTTGTCTTTGCAAATGTAGTTGTTGTTTATTGACAGCATGACAGTGTAAATATTATAGCTAGTGATGTGGGCCTACCAGAAGAATGGAAAAAAAGGGGGCAGAAGAGTGATTTTATTGCTGGGGAGTATTATTTTAATATCTTGTCAGTCTCATTCTGTCAGTCTGAGCTACACCAAAAATCACTTAAGAAGCAAATTAGCTAGCTCTTGCTTTGCTTTGTTTGTAGATTGTCTTGGCTCTCCACTGTCAAGTGCAGTCTTGCTAGCTCGTGGTTTGACTAGTGTTGCAAATGAGATCAGAAAATGCAGTTTGATGCAGGAGAGGGGAGGGGGGGCTGCTGAATACTAAGGATACATAATGCTGCAAGATGAGGACTGTTGGTTTATATGGAAGTTGGTTTGTTTTTCAAAACAGGACTTGAATGCATGCTAAACTATGAATTGGGACTCAGGGCAAGTGTTGTGTTTAATTCCACTTCAATTTGTCATGAGTTGTCAAAAAAGACCATTTTTCTTGTGCCCAGTTTAAAGGATTACGTTTCTGATGCCATGTGTCCTGACTGGCTACCTCCGGGGAATTCCATCCCTTGTCACAGAGCGGTTGGTCTGAGGCTCCGTGTTCTGTCAGGGAATGTTGTCTTCGGTAGTCCTTGCCTGAGTGTGTGTAGCAGCGGTTCTAACTGAACAGTGTTCCAGTGCTGACTGGTGGGTGGTCTGCAACATTATCTCTGAGAAAGGCGCTGTCTTGTCCACCAGTACCCATCCTCACTGATGGGCTCAGCCAGACCTCCCCCATGAGAATAAACATCCTCCTGAAATATTACACCCTACGCCATCCCAACTTCTTCCAGTTATTGAAATGTTTTGATGTCCTCATTCCTTCCCTAAAGCTGCTGCTTATGCCAGGTTCTTGCTAGCTACATTTGGTTTTAGGCAGAGTGAAATATGCCAGCTCTAGGATATATCATGCGCTTTCATTTCATTTGTGCTTGTCTTACTGTGTCTGCAGGTTGAGCCCTGTAGTTCCAGTGTATGTTATGTCATTTGCTGACTGTGACCAGGAGACAGAAGTTTACTGTGTTTATATACCTTACATTACTGTCATTTTGCAGACGCTGTTATCCAGATTGACGTTTGACAATTATATGCTAAATACTTACTGAGGCAGTTGTGGGTTAAGTACCTTTCCCAAGGGCACAACAGCAGTGCACCAGCGGGAAATACAACCAGCAACCTTTTGGTTACAAACTCAGCTTGTTACCACTACTCCATACTGCTCTTTACATCTAATAAATCCATCTTTGACAGAACTCTCAAAGCATTTTTTGAGTTATTGCATTATCAGTGTATGATGGTCATTTTGAGTCTAGTGATGAATTGTATGATTGTACCACAAAGTGGAGAATTCAGTCTATGGCTACAGCTACCAGTTGTCATCCATGAGGGATGGGGGATGGGTTCTCCTGTCCTACACTGTGTAGGTAATAGTGGTTAGCGTTGCATGCTGGTGTATTGTTAAAGAGTACCTTGCTCAGCTCTTCTTGTACTTTTTGCAGGAGATGTAGTGGTGAGCCGTGCATGATCAATTGGCAATTCCAAAGTTTTAGGGGCAAGGTAATAAAAATGTCAGTTGATTTTATACGTATAAAGCCTCACTCGCTGTTATGTGGCACAGAAGGTGGATTCTTGCGTTGTTTTTTATTGTGTGCAACCTTATGGAAATTTCCAATGTGAAAGATGGCTTGGAATTTTCTGAAACCCAGATGATTACAAAATGATTATTGTACTGCTTATTTTAGCAGCAGTAACCACCTCATTCTGTTAAGGCGAGCAAGAACTTTGACTTTTCATTTTATAACGTTTTGCGGTAACACTAATAAAATACAAAGGAAAGACCTGTTTTTGCTGCACTTTGTTTATAGAGGGCATGTGCAAACAAAAACATCCTGATTCATCATTCCACAGTGCTACAATAAAAACGCCTACTCCCGTTCATCCCTGTACGGCTACGTTCAGTACCACGTGTGAAAGTGAGCTGCCTAGTCTGAGGTTTAGCTAGGGCTCGTGTAAATGTGACACAAACCACTGGGCAAACTGATGTGCTGCTGAATCTGAGCTAGTATGAATGTCCCTTGAAGTATAATGTTCTCAATGAGCTGCAATGTGGAACAGACTAAGGAAGCTGGGTTCAGTGCAGTGCCTCAAGAGTCTCAATATCATTTTGAGTTTTAACAGAGAAAGGTAAGCTTCGCTAAGCTTAGGTGTATCATGAAACAGATGCCTTTGGCCAGATTTTTGAACTTGAATTATTTTATAAAGTACACAGAAGTAGGTGACACCACTATTGTTGCTCGACCTTGTTCATGCAGCGTTGCTTTTTCTGTCAGTTCACTGCATGTACTTTTTGACCATTACTGGGTAGGAACGAGCTGTAGAGGTTTATGTAACGCTATAAAAAAGTTAAAAAAACACTATAGTAAAGTTACTATACCTGATACATGCTTCAGTAGAAAAGTTATACAATTTACAAATTACACAATTTCTGGAGACATGCAGCAGCTGGACTAAGCTTGTTTAAGATAACCTGTACCTGAATTTTTAAACTATTTACATTGGATCAAAGTAAACCGTAGGGAAAGTGCAAGAGAAGTATGTTTCTTTTTTCCACGCCAAAGGTGAAAATTCATATTTGAGCAGAGACTGCACTCGTTTTAATGGGTGTGTTTTGTACACTCCAGGCCAATGGTTCCAGATACAACCACATGTAATACATACCTACATTTCATTTCATTAATGTTTTTGTGACAGAATTCATGTCGTTTTATTAACATTTTAACTCATGCGTAGTATGTTACCTGTTTCAATGACCCTGTTGAACCAGGCTCTACTGACAGAACAACTTAGCAAGCTCCTGCATAAACCTCTGGTCTCATCTTTTTAATTGTTACCATTTTTTGAGCTACTACTTTGTATAATATTCTTCCACTATATTTGTATCACTTGGACTGTAGATCGGTCCCGTTGGGGGCCATTTATTTTGCCAGCATTGTTGTGAGTTCAGACAAATAAATCCAATCATATCCAGTGTAGCTGCATTATTCTTGTATGAATCAGTCTGAGTTGACATGCATCATCCTTATAGGGTGTCATGCCTACATATTACATACCTGCACACAAATCACTCAATCCTTTTTGAATTGGAAATTCACAGATTGTTGGCACTGTTGAACACACGTTTCTGAATCATATTCAGTGAAGGATTTTTCCCAATAAATAAATAAATTGCTTTCTTAAAAAGATAGCAAAGATGTTACAATAGTCTGTCTTGAATAAAGAATAAAACTAGGACATCTTGCCTGTTTCTTTTTTTTGTAAGGACACAACAATGAAACAGGAACTAGAGCGTTAGTTTACAGTTAGTTTGCATGCTGTGTCATTACAGTGGAGATGCTCTGACCTTTTGATTTAAGAATCTGAATTGAACTTGAGTTGGAATCTGACTTGCAGTGTTGGACTTGGATTTCTTATTGGTTGATTTCTTATTTTTAACTGTATTTTAAGCTGTATTTTCATGGGTTAATATAATTTTCTGAACCCCCCTGATGTTATGCAGACTTAAAATACTTACATTGTGACAGCATGACATATGGAATGGAGCTCTTTTTCTCTCTTTCTTGAATGCAGATGTTTCTGGAAAATTAAATGGTTGCAGTCCAGTTAGCACATGCATGCATATTTTATTTCCTTTAATTATAAATGAATGCAGTCTGTTGGGGAGCAAAATGGTACATATCCAGTATGTATCTTTTCAAGGTTTTAGCTAACAATGTATCGTTTGAGTTGTCGGACGCTAATCAGCCAAGTACATTTACTGTGGATTCTGAGGAGAAATGCTTATTCTCAAGGGAGAAGAAACCCACACAAGCATGCATGGGCATCTCAGTTTAAAGTGCAGTGTTATTCTGTTGTTGTAACTGCATTGTGATGCTGCTTGCATTTTGGCACTTGGCATTCTGTGGTTTTGTCTTGTGTCTGTCAGCCATCAAGAGGAGAGATTGAGTGTTTTTCCTGTGAAGTAATGACTAGCAAGGTCAGTAAAGGTGAAATAAATATATTGATACGAAAGGAAGTATTGGGGATTGCATTTGTTCCCTCCTTCATTGAACTCCTTGAAGGCCCCCATAGGGTTGTACGTGTGTCATGGTGTGGAAGTAGTCTCCACTTCTAAGCTTTGCATGAGTAAACTGCTTATGAATGTAATGTAAATTGAGTCTTGCTCTCTCGATTACAAGTAGCAACCGCCTGGTGGGTATTGCTAGAACTGACAACAGTATGACAGTAACATTTATTTTTCAAAAATGTAATTGAAATAATGTGTGTACATACTAAAGGTTCATCAGTGTTTTGAACTGAAGTGTTTAATCTGTGAAGACGCTGACTGTTCTTACAGCTCATGTGGACTATTTACTGGTGGTGAATACAGGATTGCTTGAGACGGGTAGCAGATTGATTGCTAATAACACAAAGTGTGTTGCAGCATAGACATGTGGCTGATACAGCTACTTACTCCACCCAGAATGCGTGATTGCATAGCAGAAGTAGTATTAACAGCTATATCTGATACCTGCTGTGAACATGAGTGATGCCATAATGCCATAATAAAATTATACAGTTCTGGTGTAAGGAGCAAAGGGGAAGTGACAAGCCCTATTTGATATAAGCAGAAGTGTATACTTAGCTCAAGGTTCTGTTTGTCACCCATGTAGTATCTCAGGTCCTATGCTTTGCGTAATTTGCCATTTTGAAAGCGTGAATGAAGGAGTGCCATGCCTGGATGGAGCTGTCAGCTGTGGTTTCTCCTCTCGTCTGTATTTAGATAAAGATGATTCCACCACCTGCAAGCTCGTCTGTACTGTGTGTTCTCGGCTCAACGAGCTAGATGCTTTGAGGGAATGCAATCATAATCGGAGCTGATCATGAGGCTGATGCTGGCGTGTTGCCATGGACCCTTTCAGCATAGCATTCACATGCTACTCATTTGAATAAAAATGGATATTGTCTTCTGCAAGTGTTCGTATCCATCAGCTTGTCGTGAGCTCACTGTTTCCATAACAATGTAAAGCAACTGAATTATGTGAAGAAATTAGTTATGCACATATGCTGTGCCAAAGGAGGTAGCTGGCACTTAGGAATCAGAGTATGTTTGGGCTTAATAAGATTGCCATTAACTTTCATATACCATCAGAATAGGTGTTTGATAAATGCTGTCTGAGAACACAGTGTACTGAATTAAAAACCGTTTGTATGGTGCTAGTATCGTGGCTTGCTGTGCTGTGCTGTTGGTGTGCAGTATGGTACCTCTATTGTCCCGTGCACTGCTGCGCTGCTGGAGTGTCTGACGGTGTCTCCCCCTCTCCCCCGACAGGCTGTCCTCTGGCCTCGGCACCGGGAGAGGCTGCCGCGCCCGCCTCTCTGCACTGCATGGCTGCGATGGCGCCCGCTCTTACCGACGCGCCAGCCGAAGCTCACCACATCCGCTTCAAACTGGCTCCTCCGTCCTCCACCCTCTCCCCGGGCAGCGTGGAGAACAACAGCAACGCCAGCAACATCCTCATCTCCAGCAACGGCGCTGTCAAGCGCAAGGCCCTGGTGTCCGCCGGCGAAGAGCGCTCCCTCGACTTCCGGCCTGGCGGCAAGAAGGAGGAGCAGCAGCACGACGAGGCGGCTCCCACCCCCCTGGGCAAGCTGCAGCCGCTGGTGGCCTCCTACCTGTGCTCCGATGTGACCTCTGTGCCCTCCACTAAGGAGTCCCTCAAGCTGCAAGGCGTCCTCATCAAGCAGTCGGTCCTGAAGACTCACGGCATCTTGCCCAACTCCTATTTCACCAGCACTGACTTCCTGCCTAGGAAGCACCAGACTCTGGAGCTCTCCGGAGAGCAGCTGAAGAGCCTCATGAGTGGCAGCGGTCAGCCTGCGATGCCCGCGACGCCCCCGCCACCCCAGGCTCCGGTCAATGGCCTGGCCAAGAAGCTGGCCAGGCCGGGCGTGGAGAGGGGCCACGTGGCCTCAGTCAACGGAGACAGGCCTCCTACGGACCAGGACTCCCTGCCCCAGGTGCCGCGGGAGCCCGACTCCAGCACCTCCAGAACGGACTCTGCCAGCCGCATCCTGCTCAAAGGAGGAGCGGAGCAGCAGCAGCCGCCGGCGGGGATTCCGCACACCGCGGCCAACGACTCGGATCAGCCAGCCCCCGCCGCGTCTGCCACCTCCGCCACGACCCTCGCGTCACCCGGGGGCCGTCCGGCCCCCGCACCAGAGTGCCCAGGAGTGAAAATGGAAGACCAAGCCGACTGGCCGTCGCGAACAGCGAGCGCGGAGGGAGCGGGCTGCGGTGGGCAGGACGGCCTCACCCCCTCTCCAGCCTGCGACCCACAGCAGCCGGCGCTCAGCGCCCCGGACGCCGAAGTAAGGGACAGGACCCTGCAGAGCCAGAGCCGGCAGAGCGAGATCGAGGGCCGGCTGCGGCGGCTGCGCAAGCGGCTGCAGGTGGTGCAGGCCAAGCAGGTGGAGCGGCACGTGCAGCAGCAGCTGGGCGGCTTCCTGCAGACCACATTCAACAAGCTGCCCAGCCTGGACGCGCTGCGCCAGCGCAGCCCGGCCGTGCTCACGCGCAAGGCGGAGGCCGCCCTGTGGCGCGCGGCCAGCGACCCCAGCACCGAGGACGGGCTGGGCCGCTTCCTGCGGGGCGGCTCGGTGCCCGGCGAGCTGGAGCGCCTCTCCCTCAGCGGCACGGCCAACCTGCGCGCGGCCGAGAGCGCCTTCGACTCGGACGCCACCGAGAGCAGCTCCGGCGGCGAGACTGACGTGGAGGAGGAGGAGCTGACCAGGGCGGACATCGAGCAGCACCACATCTCGCTGTGAGTACACGCCGCACCTGGGTTTGAGGCGGCCTGCCCTCGTTTCTTCTCTGCTTGAAGCGGTCCGTGGAGTTGAAGCTGTTAGTCGCGTACAACCAGCCGTTCCAAGGGTTTGCGGGGAGGGCTTGCGCGGCAGAGAATTATTTTTCCCTGATTGTGCTGTAGTGGAGGTGTGAACCCTCTTTTTGTTTGGCTGCGTTGAGGGCCCATTTCGTGGTACTGGATGATGGAAAAAGGTGGCGATAATAGAGCGTGTCTGCACGGGCCTTTATCTTGACAGGGAAGTGAGTCATGTCTTCAGGGATATACTTATTCTTGGAGCACTGCTTTCTTTAAACTGGTAAATAACTCTCCCTAAGAACTGGTATGAACTTGTATAAAAAAGATAGTTGGATTCAGTTCAGGAACATTAGCACTCGCTAAAATTTGTAAATGCAAATGTTCACAACTTCCCTTTACGTTTTTAATTTCGTATGTATAAAGCCTGTCCACTTTGCCCTACATTGGTCTGCTAATACTAGCTGTATTGCATAACTTTGATAAATGTAAGTGTGCTTCCACAGTACTGAACCACATTGAAAGTAGGAAACAAATAATGAAAATTCAGCTGCAGGGCTTACACTTTGACCCAGTGGGTTACATTTTTGGGTCACTGATTGGAGTATACGCCTTTTTTTGGTGTGTGGGGTTAATAGCACATCATTACTGACCTAACGTTATCTTTTTTGCCCAAAGTCCATGTACACAACCTTGGGTTTTTTTCTGAACTGTGTTACAAGGCCACAGCACAAAATCTACTCAAGTGTTCTTCTACTGTGACCTAATACCTGGCATTTGAATTAAGATCATATTCACACATTCAAGTTTTTTTTACTGGTGTAAACCCACTCAAGAATGTTCAAATATGGGTAGAATGGCCCCTGGTGATTGACAAAGGTTATGGGGCTTGCGATAAGGGTGTTGCGATTTGTCTGAGACAAATGTCTCAGATAAGATCAATGTGGAAGAGGAACTGTGGCTGAAATTATCAAAGAATGACATGACCTTGAAACAATAAGGGTTTCGGGGGAAGTCCTCTGTAGGGGTGAAGAAAGCGAGACTCGCAGTGGCACTTAAGCATGCAAGACTGAAATAAAAAGTGTATAACACTTCAAGGTAAGTAAATATCCCCTGTAAGTTTGCTAGCTGGCTGTTTGCTTCTCTTGGAGATGTGTGGTTCTGGCATTTCCAAGGAAAATACCTCCTCTGTTACAGGTGTCTGTAATGAGGGGGCTGCATCACACAGCTGCATTGCAATGAGATTGAAAACTGGGAGCCACGGCAGGCACACTGCTGTGTCTAGGCTGTGTTTTAAGCAGAGGGCGGTGTACTGGACGGTTAGCTGGGTCACTTACTCGTTCATGTTTGCACAAATCATATTGTGTCGCACCCTTCGTGTGTGCACGTGGTTTCCTTTGTACTTCATTTGCTCGTCCTCACAGTGAGAAATGGATGTAGACCAGCATTACGGGTGAGTTCTCATTGCCTGCTGCTCGGAGTGGACTGACACGCTGTGGACTGGACATAAGAAGAGGCTTAGGGAGACCGTACTTCCCTACTTAATCATGAAAGTGGTGGTGCAGGAAGTCAGGAATCTCACAGAGCTGCAGTGGAGGGAGTGTATCGATCTACCAGCAGTCTGCATTGGTATGAAGGACTTGTTTTAGAACAGCTGATAGCAGATTTTGTGACATTGTAAATGGGGGAAGATAGTTTACAGTGTGCACCCACAACACAGGCTGAGTGAGTGCATTGAGGCAGCAGGATAGAGTCTGTCAAAGCATGGGCAGCCTGGCCTGGTGCAGCCTCGGGGGGAAATGGAGGAACTCACTTCCTGTTGTGGGGTTCAAGAACCCACATCCCCGGCCCCACACACGGATGCTCCACTGTGTGGAGTGTGAGATTGTATCTTTTCTAGCTTTTCTAGCATCTGCCCTTCATGATTGGTCTTTTCCATCAGACAGAGGCTCAGCTGGGAGAATGCTACCTCTGTCCTGTAGTCGGTGTCGATGGTGAGTCAGAGAAATGTTTATTTTTATGGCCCAGCAGTTGTGTCCTGGTTTTGTTTGTTTACACTTCCTAGAATAATCCAGCCATTAAAGGTAAATGGTGTGCGTTCACTCTGTTGCACACTGAACACAGTGAATTCAGGCTCCTCACGGTGAGACAGATCTAAATCGGTGTCATGTTTTCTTAAATTTTGTTTTTTCCGTTTTTAAACCGGAATTGGTATTTTTAGACAGCAAAATCATGTTCCAGGTGGTACGTGGTACTGACATGAGGGCTTGGGAGGGAATCAAACCTTCTTTTAAAATGGTCAATATGTATATAAGGAAACTGCATTTTTCCCGACCTGCTTTAAATCTAAATTTGATTAGATTCTTCCTTGCGCTAGCATGTCTTTACAGAACTGTACTTCTCATCTTGAATGAGAGATTCTCTTGAAGAGAGAATCTGGTTTGTGTAAGTGACTAATAAATCCATTAGCCGTAGAATGTTACAGCCACACTGGGCTTTTGATTTCCATTCAGCTGAAATAATTATTACTGGGTTTGGGCTCACTTTGATTACTTATGGCATTAAAAGGTTGCAGTGAAACATACAATATGCTTTGATCATCTTATGCTTGAGTAATTAGTTTTCATGAATTGTAATTAGTTAACTAAATTACATTGAGGGGCATTATGAAGTTGAATAGTTGTGTAGTACTGTCATGCGTAAACAACCAGATAACTGACGAGTAATGGTTGCTCAGATGTTGTGTTCGCTGTCTTCTCCCATGTACCGGTGAGTGGAAGCAGACAGCTGTCATGACAAAGGTGCATGCCAGGAAAATGGCTGCATCGCTGCAGTTCATTGCAGACTGAGCGACAAGCTATTGGCAGTGCAAGAGTCATATTTGCAACGTGAAGGGTAGATTTAAGTTAATTTATACTTTAAATCATCCAAGTCACTGCTCTTTACTCCTGTTTTGTTTAGCCTGCAGTGCATTTGTTTACTTGGCTCCGCATGTGGAGCAGGGAGTGGAGTGGTTAAGGGAAGAATATACAGTGGTGTGTCAGTGGCAGGCGCAGAACCATTTCAGCTCATCCACTGCAAACTGTTCATCTCCTCAGGTTGAGTGGAGCACCTCTGTTTTGTATGTGTTAAGAATTTTGACTCCTAAAGCCATCACTCAAGCATCAATCCCCAGTTTCCATAGACTTGCCTCATCAAACGCAATTGTCAGCTACTTCAGGAATGCAACAAGGTGGAACCTGTTTTTTAAAGGTCATGTTTCTTAAGTTGTCAGCAGTTGTCTTCATCAGCATTGTTAGTAAAATGGGGTACTAAATGCAATTCTTGCAATTTCCTGAATTTCAGAAATTTGACTAGGCTTGCATCTACCATTGCTCTTAAGTACCTGACTCAGGCCTAGAACCAAAGCCGTTAAAGCTGATACATGATTTATTGGCGGACAATCTGAAGTTGAGCAGCAAACTTGTAAGGGCTAATATTTAGGCCGAGTGTGAGTTAAAATAGTACTCTCTGTTCTCTCTGGATTTAGCCTCCTTTTTTGTAAGAAGCACAACCCCATATGGCAAGGGTTACTGGGGAAATGCTTCAGACAAAACAAATAGAAATGGATTGACATTAACATGCAAATTTTCTTAGCAAATTTTCTTAGCAACATGTTTTTTTTAAGCTCTGTAGCTGTATCATTGCTTTTCTCAGTCGAAAACAAAAATCGAAATAGAAAATAAGTCAGTAATCAGTAGAAAGTAATCAGTAGAAAATAAAAATCGAGGAGACAGTGTGTCCTGTTTAGAATTTGTGTCAAAACAGCTGCACATCATTTGATGTCAAGGGTAATCTGCTCTCAGCATGGAGAAATAATAGGAAAGTATTAGGCTTACTCCCAGACTGAAATTGTGTGTAGTGAGACGCCGGATGTTGAGCAGAAGGCTTTTCCCATGCCATCTTTTTCAGGGGGATTCCGCACTTTGTTCTAACTTCACTTGCACAACTCCCCTTTGCAGCCTGAGGGATGGGCTAACATTTAGGATGAGTCATCAGTCCAAAGTAAATGGGAGAGGAGACAGGTTTAAAAGAGGCTATACCTGTGCCTCCAGACTGAAGTGCATGCTCTGAGATGGCTAAAACCTGAAACATCTCCATTTCACAGCACTGGAGGTGCACTGAAGCCAGCTGTACAGATTGCAGCTAGGCCCCGCCCTACAAGGAAGAGCAGCAGCACAGGCAAAACGAATTGCAGCAGGGTGGGGGGCACTCGCAGCTTCCTGTCTACGTGCGCATACATCTTTTCTACTCTCCCCCCCCTCCCCTCGACCTTCCCTTTACACCCTCCACTGTCACATGCAAAAATAAGAGGCCCAAAGATGGATTTCCTGTTTGTCTTCTGCTGGGAAGCCTTTCACACTGCCGAGCAAAAGGTGCTTTTTGGTCCATGAGGCGTAACGTACATCAGGCTCATTCCTGTCATGCAGTGCCGCCACTGTGTCCAAAGTGTTTCAGGCATGGGTGGGATTCACTGATGTGCACAATGGAGGGAACACGGCCATTCTGAGGTTTGTAATGCTGTAAGTGTTTTACAGGTTGACCCCGATAACCAGAGAACAGCTCGGATAATAATTAACGGAGTGGTTAAGGATGGTGATTTTTATGGCCTCTCATCAACCTGCTTTTCCCTTTACCAACTAAATGACTCAGTATCCTGGAGCAAAGACATTTAGCAAGCATGTTAGCAACCTAAGAATTCATCAGCACCGGCCAGGGGGATGCAGGCTAAAATAGACTTCCCAGAATGTTAAATCATGTCCATTTGCACAATGTGAAATGTCAGCACGTTTATGGTGGTGGCATTTTAGTTGCTTGTGCATACAGAGTATGTGAAGAGAATGGGTTTGGCACCTTCTCACAGGCTTTTAGATGATAGGGTTAGGGTTGCAGGGGGGTTTCCATGGTGCATTGGTGATAGTGGTCTCTGTTTTCTCAGTGCAGGCCTGGCCCCCTCAGTTCCACCTTAAACACCTGTTTATCAGTGTCAGACTGCATGGATCTCAGACCAAGTTTCACATGTTTATTTCTCATTACTGTATGCACTTTGGAAATGCATAGAAGATCTCATTAGTAGGGTGGTGGCAACTCATTCATACAGTCATATATTACCAACATTTATGACGACACATGACTTGAACTGTTTTGAAGTTTCACTAATTGTAAGCAAACTGACAACTTTAATGGCACGAAAAGCACTTAAATGTGTTCATGTGCCGGGCACATACAATTTAAATAGGATTTGTTGAGATACATATGAAACTGTAGCCCTAATGTCAGATATCATGGCAAAATACCTTCCACAAAATAGCAGTATCTGTTTTCAGACATCTGGGCAATCAGGCTTGCGTACACTCTTGTAGAATCTTAAGCGGGTTGAGATGCCACACACATGTGTAGATAAGTTCTGAAGCCTTGCTGTGTCTCTGTGAGACGTTTTATGTTTTCAGTGAGATGAAAGGCAGCCCTGTCCTCCATCTGATATGCCCATTGCAGCTGTAGGATCAGCAGCCCTCATCCCATGCATCTGAGCACTCTGTCATGGGCACAGGATACGCCTTTTTTATGTGATGTGATATTTCCACAGTCTTGATAATGGGCTCATCCTGGTATATTGGTTAATCATCCTCATTCCTCAGTGTGAGTCCTCACTCAGTGTGTCAGCAACCCCCCTCCACAATGTAATTTTTCTGTCTTTTATCAAGGATTTTTCCCAAAGATTAAACAAGCACTTGTGTGTTTGTAAACGCATACATGTGCAAGATTATTGCCTGGTGATATGCATGTATATATTTGAAAAGGATTAGAAAATCTCCTTTGCTGTTAGTATTTTTTTTCTGATATACTTTGCTCAAAGGATTTGGTTTTAATGGGGTTACATGTGATGTTTGTTCATCGAGTGTGCCAAATTTCATTTCCTGTAGCTCTGAATTGGCTTCCTGAACTGGGTTTAAAGGATATTAAATGCGTCTCTTTCACAAAGCTGTTTAGGTGCAAGCCGTTTTATAGGGTATCTTTTGTTAAAATTGGTACATACTGTGCACTTTTGTACTTTAAAAATTTCTGGCTCAACAGCCTGCACTGAGGCTCTGCACTTTTTGAGGTTTGGAGAATAAAGTGCTTATTTTGAATTCATCTTAAGACCTTGATTATGTTGACTGCTGTAGTTTCCTTGTTGGCCCTGTGAATGTTCTTGATGATTGCAGTCGTTGATAATTCTTGATAATTCATGGAAATTTCCACACGACTACTGAAAATGTAAAAATCTTGCTGAAAGTGATTTGAACTGGCCTTGATGATTAAGTGTACTTTTAAAATAGTATGGAGTTAGCCTTAAAGGTCCTAGCATTGTGTAAGTAGACCTACTCAATTATGTGTCCCCCTGTGGGCAGACATTCATGTGTCATCTGATACGGTAAGTAAACAAAAATGGTCAGTTTTCTTTTTTAAGTCAGCATTTTTACACCACTGAAGAAAGGTCTTTATACATTGTCTGATTGAATCCAGGCATCAAATTGTTGAACAGTTATTTCCTATTAACTAATGGTTGTTTCATTTCTTATATTCATTGTCATTATGACCAGTAATTGAACAACCTGTCGGTTATATACTTGAGATGAAAGAAATTCAGTGAAATTGAGAAGACAGCAAATAGCACTTAACAACTAAGAAGGTGGCTTAATTTATTTGGGAGATTGTGATTGTTTAGGATTATTTGCAATCCAAAGGTGTAAAAATAAAGTGGAATCAATGCTATTGCAGATTGCAAATTGACTTCTAGCAACTGAATGACCTAAGAGACAGCTGTTTTGTTAATGACAAATACAGCACTGAATTTATTAAGTGTGAGAAGTGGCGGTGGAGGCTTTATGTGAAAGAACACTGAGGTAGGTATCAGTGACAGGTGGGAACATGCTGCTTTTGAGATGCACACTGAACTGCAAACCAGGTACCTTTGTGCAGTATTCCTACCACATGCAGGGTGGAATTAGTTTACAGGGCGGAGTATAATGGAGTATAATTCATTAACTGTATAACTGCCTGCTTGTACAGGAGTGTAATGGATGCACCAGAATGAAGTGTGCCTGCTTGTACTTTCTCACCCCTCAACCACTGCTGTTTTCATGTACATAACCCATGAACTGAAATGCTCGAAGGCCTTTGGCAGCAAATCGAAGTTGAGTTGTGGGGGCGGCCTGGCAGCACGCTTGCCCTCTCCTGCAGAGCAGACCTGGAAAGAAGCTCCACTGGTGTGTGTGTGCAGTGGTTTGTGTCAACCTCCATCTCTATCTCCCATCACCAATGCCTCTCAGACACCCAGTCCTGATTCTCGGATGAGCCTCCTCGGACCCGTCCGCAGGGTGCGCGTCCCCAGCACATATGAGCCCTGCCATCTGAGGGACTCAGTTTCTGGACAGAGCTTCTGTCTTCTCTCTCTCTGTGCTGCCAGCATCACAGGAATTAAAGCAGCAATACTGGTGAAAATTAAGAAATGTGCTTTTTAAATGCTTGTGTTAAAAACCCCTCTCCCGCTTGAGTTCTGTTGTTAAAGCTTTTGTGCAGATTGTTTTCAGTGTGTCAGAGCATTTTCACTTCTTTCAAGTGACAGGGTAGATGGATCTTGCATAACATTTTTTGTCACCTAAGCTGCATACAATGAAAGAATCCTGTCACAAAGAGTTGCTCAAGCTGGCGGTGAACTGGCAGAGGTGACGGCGCTGAAGTTACTGTTACTGAATGGAATAACAGCCGCTGAAACCACAGAACCGCTAAACGCTCCCTTTAGCCCCCTTTTCCCTTTTCGGTCTTGCTCGGAGAAGCCACGCTTTGTTGTAGATATTTCAGGGTCTCGTGGGAAGCCAGCCACAGACACTTTGTTCTCCAGAGGATGAAATAAAAACAGAAGCGCAAAGAGCTGCGAGTTCTGCACAGATGTTCTCAGAATTTGGCTGCAGCGGCTGCGCCTGCTACAGAGCGCCAGGCAGCTGGCTGGATGAATATACGTCAGCTTTGTGTTACACCTGGGCGACAGGTTGATCTGGTGCACTGTGTGGTGTGGCTCACACAGGAACGGGCCCCTTGGTTATCTTAAATTAAACCAATCAGTCAATCGAATTTAACTGATTGTGACCTTAGGAGTTGTCAGGAATTACCTTATAGAGTATTACAGCAACAATTCAAGCCATAACCAATATACGGTGAAGTGGATGGAATAAGACCATTGTACACTGATGACTTGTTAGGTTTGGTTGACATGTGAAAAGGTGAAATGTTTAAAGTATGCATTTGATGCACATTTTCTTGCTTTGCTTTTACTTTATTTCTAAAAGGCAAATTTTCAAATGTGAAGGAATGAGGATACCAACATTTGCACAATTTACTATCTCGTAGGTTGATTCCGGTTTCTTATAGCATGGCCTTGTTTGATGTTTTGGTTAACGCATGTATTACTAACTGAAGAAGTTTTTAATAAAGACAATTTAAAAAGCTGAGGCTTTTACCCAAAAGAAATTGAAACAGAATGATGAAACAGAAAAAAGGGTGTACTGATGTACTTGACAGTAGGCGTCTTTGTGCCTCATGTTAAACACTTGTATTGGTTGTCATTCTACACTTTGCAGTTTGTCTTTGCATATTTTTTTCACTGTGTAAACCAAATATCAGGCGCATGTACATGCTTTCCCTAATAGGAAAATGAACTAGGCAGATGTGACCCTGCCATGCACCAGACCTGACTGTAATTGAGTAATCGGTCTGGATGAAGGCTAAATGTCTTTGGCTGTGGCCCAGCCTATTTAAAACGCCGCACCTCCCCTCCCCCTCTCTGTTCATAAGCTGAAGCAGAAGCTTGATGCCATTTGTCTTTGTGTGCCTGCCCACTGCTGTCGAAGACTTTGTTGGATTTCTCTGTTTTTCATATCAGGAAAAGCCCCACAGCACCTGAAATGGTGGGGAGCTTGGAACTTTCCGGAATGGCTCCTCAGCCTCAGAGCAGCTCACTGAGAGATAATGGGGGCTTTGTGTTGTCTGTGTGAGGCATGTTTCTCTTCAGCTAAATGTCACATCAGAGTGAAGGACGAATACACTGTGCGCAGACATCACATGAGCAGTGTTACCGATGCCACTAAAGTAGTGGATGAAGTAATTACACATTTCATTTCATCAGTGGCGCGAGACACACCCTCCAATATGTAGCAATAGTGTGATGACATCACCACAGTCATCTCCGAAGTGGGACAAGGGGAATGTTACAGGAAGCTTTGGTTTATTGTTTGAGGTGTAGCTTCCTGTTCAGCAGTCAAAAGATGACATGTCCAAATAACCATGTAACCTTTTTTTTATTGTTATGAAAGATTGGTTCTCTCAACACATGTGTGCAGTGGTTGTGAATAGTGATAGCTACTACATTACAGAAACCACAGTAGCTAGCTGTAACATCATATGTAAAATTGCACCACTCTGAGATGGATTCATACGAAAATGCAATGAGGTAAACATCAACTTTTTTTCTGCAAGCTGAATGGATTCCTGCAGTGCAGTTGTGAAGCTGGTGTGACTTAAACTGAAGTGTTTTCAGAGATCCATGATTTTAAATGAAACTCTGTATGTAGCTTAGCAATGTTGTGTGTACAAGGTTCCTTACAGAATGCATTTCAAATTGGTCAGAAATCACATGTGGTACCGATATTAATGAGAAGTCAGTATTCCGTATAAATTTGCCTCCGAGTGAATTGATGCCTTGATTCCATCAAAACAAGACTCTCCTTGTAATTATGTCTCCACTGCTGTCAAATTTTGTTGATAGTGTGAAGCAGCTGGCTGATCAGCTATTGCTCTCATGTTTGCCCGAATGCTTATCAAAGGAACATGTAAGATGTGCTATGCTGGATACAGTAATTTAAATATCCACTTGTCCAGAAACCGTAACATAGGTTAGCTAACCAGCAAAGAAGCAGTAAAAATCCAAACATTTTTTTAGTAGCCCTGGAAAAAAAAACTAGAACTTGGACCAATGAATTGGACCCTTTGTAATATAATAAAAGTAAATGCTTCAATCAATAAAGTGATTTCAGTTATACCAGTTGGGTAGTGTCTAATAGAGCAGAGGGGTGCGATCGAAAGATGTTGGGCTTTGCTCAGGTCCATTTAGTAAAGATAAACCCAGCAATTCTTATTAGTCAGGCCTGGCTGTCTGGGCCAGGATATCAGCTAAAAATTTGTCCTTCAACATGAAAAGTATTTAGATTTTTTGATTATTTTGATACTCAGTTTAACAAAAAAATGTCTGTTCAATTCAGCAATTAACGTTTGCCATTTTACTGCCAATTGTGGTGGCTTGAAAGAATGTTTTTAAACTGTCTTGATTTTAATGAAAGCACATTTCGGAAAGCAGTGTGACTTTGCCATATTTTGTTTTGAGCGTGTGCATGTATAAGATTTTAATGAGCTAATGAGGTTAGCTAAATTAACATGAATAGGTTGTGAAGAAGAGCCCTCACCTCCCCTGGAAACGGAATGATTCTTAATTGTTAGTTTGTGTTAATTGTTAAATGTTCAAGGGCCCTTTTTCTCCTATCTAATTCAAACCTACCAATAGCACATTTCAATAGATCACATTTCATCGATTGCATCAAAATCTGTTAATTGTGTAACTGTTTGTCATTGTAGTTACCTGTGTGTGTGAAGCCGGCCATTGGTTAATGAACCAAACCTAATCAGAGCCACAGTAAATAGAGGTGTATGGGTGCTATCAGGACATTCTGGTGAGCAGCTTGTGATGCTTGTGTCCAAGGCTGGGTTTTCTTTGCTTTGTATCTTTAAAAAAAAAAAAAACCCAAATAATTTATTTTAAGTTTGTTCCTTATGTTTTGTGAGAAGCATTGGCCAGCTTCTTCACACAGGTGTTTAAAATCAAGTTTAATTTTCCTCACATTAAATTACTGTTGTGCACACATTTAAATGATTTTAATTTGTCAGAAAAAAAGTTAAGGGTTTTAAAAATTCTGGTTCTGGCAGGACTTGGTTGGCATGGTTCCATACGTGGAAATGGGGTGTTACCATCTTTCCCACAAAAGCTCTGGGAGCCAGAGTCTCTGGGAATGAAGTCCAGACTTAGTAAAACATTCCTTTTTTTCCCTGCCACTAGGAGGGACTTAATTGCTGGGGACAAAGGAGGGAGAAGAGTTTTTAAGGGGGGTAATTGAAATCTTAGGGATCTCATGTGGTGATCCAGACCCTCCTAAAGCTCTGCATCAAGCCACATGTTTCCCTGCAGGACAAGTGTTCCTGATGATCTGCCAGGAATCCATTGCATGCTGCTTTGTTGAATTGAAATCATAATCCTGAAGTGCTGAATTTTGGCTGTTTTTCAGAATATTGAAAATGATTGTTTTGCAGATGGATTTGACCTCCCAGGTGATTTCTCACAAGTGTGGTAGATCTACGTGTGTAACACAAAAATGGAAAACTGCTAGGCTAGCATGCGAACATCTGGGCTTAACCGTACATTTACTGAAGTGAGTGCCGTTACGCTGGCTTGATTGTATTGTGTTTAAATTCTGTACTTTGCTCTCCTATGTTATGTGCCTATGCGCTTGGCTGTGGGTGGGAGGAAAGGCAATTTAGACGCATGTGTCGGCACTTTCCCAGTAGAGGGAAAATTCAGCCTTAATTTAGCATCCTGAGGTCACACCTGCTACTTTTTTTGTTTCAGTGAGCAATGGTGAAAGAGAAGTGGTTCTTGTTAACTCTTTATGTGATGGAGCTGCTGACTGAGTTTGACATCAGAGACATGGGCATAGGAAAGTAGAGAAGGGGCAGCATTGTGGTGTGGCGCTAAGGAGCAGGGTTTGGTACTTGTGCAGATTTGATTCCCTGGTGGAGCACAGGTCTTGTACCTTTGGGGAAGTTGCATTACCTGAATTACCTTGGTAAAAATGCAACTGTAAGACTGGATAATATGTAAAAGTGTTAAATGCTATGCAACTAACTCTAAATGAGTACATTTGCTAAGAAATGTAAAGAATAATGGGAAGCACTCTAAATGGCTTTAATATAATATAAGTAAGTGGTGTTTACATCCATTTTGATGTAATGAGGGACCTGCTGACAGTTTTTTGTCTGACGAGGGGACCTCCAGCAGTATACCCAGACCTCACTTTTCAGTTCCTGGCCTTCTGCTATGTAGAGTGCAACTCCCTGCAGGCCCAGGTCTGCAAGGCACTGTGGAAAAGGGAAGAGTCAAAGCTGTTGCATCCAGTAGGCAAAAGGCCCTCAGTGAGAACGACAGCCACGAGCTTACTGCCAATAACACTGGCCTGGCCACTGTATATATTTATTTGTTTGTGTTTTAACTCATCAGTTGTCAGTTCCGGATCACTGAGTCATTTTAAAAATAACTGTGATTAGTTATTTTGACATTTTCTTTTAATCAGAATACTGGATTTAAAAAAAACAGCTCTGGAAGTCATCCTAGCCATAGCAGCCATTGTGATTTTTAAGGCAGTTTTCATTGGTAGTGATGTGGTTTGGCTTTAATTATTTTCATACTGTTATTGCAATAAGTTGCGGCGTTAGCAGTTGGCGCTTGACCATTTGACCAGGTCACAACAATCTGCCTCTGCTGGAGTGAAAGTGCTCTGCAGTAGCCGTGATTGACACCCATGTGAAGGCATGAATAACGGCGTAGCACCACGGTTACAGTGTGCACCTAAACTGCATGAGCAAAGTATGTTGTAAAAAACAAAAGTACGTCTTTCTCCCCACTGTTATACACCTTCCATGTTTTATTTTGTGTGGGTGTTTGAGGATAACCAGAACAAGCAGGTGCGTGGTGCTGGCTGATCTGCTGAGAGCAGAGCCAGCGAGAGATTGGCTGATGGAAAAGGGCATCCCCTACTGTGCACAGCTCCCTCTCCTCACCAGAGCTGCTGATGGGATCAGCTCTTTGTGTGTGTGTGTGTGTGTGTGTGTGTGTGTGTGTGTGTGTGTGTGTGTGTGTGTGTGTGTGTGTGTGTGAGTGTGTGTGGGGGTGAAACACATAAGACCAGATATTCCAATACTGTCCTCCTCTTGTTTGTCTACAACACAGATTCAACAAGTCTGTGTGTGTGTGTGTGTGTGTGTGTGTGTGTGGTGTGTGTGTCTCTTAAGCCCCTGTCGCGTTCAGTGTGTTGTAGTGGTAGTAGTAGTGAGGGGTTGCTTCCTGTACTTGTGAGTTTCGTGTCGTGTTGCTGCCAGGCAGAACAGGCTGAGGGGACTGGCAGCACTGCTTTCGGCAGAGAGCAGGCTGAACAATGGCATGTCTTTCACACGTTTTTTTTTTATTTTATTGGTCTCCTGCCCTACATTTCTGCATCCTTTTTGTATGCCTGTCTCCCAGTGTTTGTTCCATTTATATATCTCTTGCTTTTGCCCTCTAGAGGTACATATCTGATCTGCTGGCATGAAGCTGAGGGTGATCAGTCACTGCTCAGTTTCAGTGTGTAGAGGAGGAGCCGACAGTCAAATGAAAGGTGGAAGGGGAAACGGATAGATACCACCAAGCAGGTTCAAAGCAGGAGATGGTGTACTGAACTTGAAGCAAATTTAAAGATTAACTGAAGTCAATATCACAAGAGCTTCTGTCATGAAAAATACATTTAGAACAGAAAATTTGCACAGCTGGTTTCAGCACTGTGTTTTTTAAAGTCTTTACATTCTAAATTACAGGGTAGAGTATTTGTAACCATGCAGTGGCGGATAGTATTGAATAGAGGTGTGTGACTTGTCAGATCTTTATGCTTTAAGAAAATGCTGCACTAGGTTTGTCAGGTTATGAGATTGTTGAGTATATTGATTGTTTCTTATCCTATTCTTCTTGGTTGGAAGGTAGCAAACTACTACATTACATTTTTACAATTTTTTATTTGATATTGTAATAAATTGCTAAAAGATGACTACTTTAAGACTGAGGTAGGTGCGTGTGCGTGTGTGTGTGTACACAGACACACAAACGCCTGGATGTTTTTTACAGGATATTCAAACTGATTACTCCTAACTCTCATCTGTTGAAAAAAAAAATCAATGGTTATTTTTGCAAGGAAAAGTTTCTTCAGTTAGTTGCATTGATGTGTTGCCCCATGGCTCTAGCTGAATCCTTTCTCCAAGCACTTCTCATTCAGCAGCTCTGAAATGGGCCCTGCAATGAGCCACCCACACAGTTCCTTTCAAAACATCATCTGTACCTGGCAGCCCCTGCAGTGTCTACCTATTCAGTTATACTTACATGCTTAGCAGCAGAGGAGGAGGAGGAAGGAGAAGCAGCAAGGGCCTCATCAGTTTGTTACATGTAAGAAACAGCGGAGTACATTGAATGCCTAGATGCCAGATTTTCTTAACAAGACTGTTGTTGTAAGCCTGCCCTTGAATCTTGAATGTCTTTTTGATGCTACTGGTCCTGTATTAAGTAGCGTGGTCATCCAAGGAAACAAGGTTGTGTTTTCATCTGGTGACCTTGCTATACCCTAGCTCCTTAATGGCCATAACAAAAAGGTGTACCTCATGTCCTACACTTGAATCATCTAGTTCCAAACATCAGGTAATTATTGCTGATTGAACTGTCAAGCCTGGACATCATTTACCTGCTCTCCATCAGAGGGAGAGAACTAGATCATGTGATGAGGTTGATTCTTTGTGGTTTTCAGTTAGGGTGTGCTTTTGTGGCAGCCACAGCAGACCTCTTGCCCTGCCAGCTTGAGCAGGTGCCCCCTGATTCCACACTGAAATCTGATTGATTGACAGGAGCTTTGGTGATGTCACATGAGGGCCCTGACTGGATGAAGTGGCAGAAAACAGTGCTCAGCTTCCACGTGTACACAAGGGAGAGCAGCACACCTTTGTTCTCCTGCAAATGTCATTACAAATCTTTTGTGCTGATATTCCACTTTTGTTCTGTCCTATGAGCTGTTTTATAGTGTTCTCAATTATTGAAAACCCACTGTGTTTTACATGGAGATGCCCCATGTTGATTCTGTTGACCCTATCCTTTCTAAACTGACAGTGTATTTTAAGGGAGATAACATTGTTGTGGAGATAATCTTGCATTTTCTGCCATCTGCTAACAGGCGTAAAGCCATCATAGCTTGCATGGGGGATGTAGGCCACTCACTGTTTGGAGATCACGCATTGCAAATGAAATGGTGGGAAGGTGATCAGTGAACAGCCTGGAGTAGAATTTGTAAACGGCGCTGCTGGCAGCATGGTAAGATGTGGTGGTACTGCAGGCTTGGACAGACAGGGACAAACCTGCAAGGGACATGTGATACAGCCTGTCCACCGTAACATGAATCCCTGCAAACAGCCATGTCTTTTGGTGCAGCCGGTAATGTGGACGGCTTGTCTTGAACACTTGAAGATTATAAACTGTCAGCGAACCGTTCTGGTCTTATTTGGAGGCAGAGCTCTCCAAGTTAAACATAGCAAAAATAATAAATAGATCATTGTTAACTTTTGTATGTTTTTGTAGTGGGGGGAGGGAAGCAGGTTCCTGAATAATAACTGAAATTCTTGTTCACATTGTGCCTATGCAAGCAGAGTTGTTTTTTGGCTAAGCCTGAAAAATAGCTGCCCTGAGACAATGATGACTCTGGGGCTTTGTCCCCTGGTTGCATTTCCTGTTTGAATTCCCTGCCTGAGCGCCTCGCGGTTTGAAAGGCCGCACCGGGTGCCGTAAGTAGGCTGACATGGGCCTCGCTCTCTCTCCTGCTGAATGATGCATGAGAGAGTGCTGAGAGGCGAGAGTCAGATGGTGCAGACCGCAGGAGAGATGGGACTATTCTGTGATCGTTTCTGTTGCCTTGGCCTCATTGCTCGCTGCCAGCCACACACAGAGCCGTGGGCTGCCCGCCTCGCGCTGTGTCCACGTCACCAGCGTCTTTCTTAATTAACGTTCTTGGTGAGTTTACCTGCATATGCTGTCTTTTAAGAGGATTGTTTAAATGACGCCCAGGCTCCCGTATTTTCAGAGTGAGCCGCAGTACCCCTTGGTGTGGCTCAGGTGAACCTGGAGAGCAGTAGCCAGTCAAACCCAGTTTAATGTTCCAGTGCTTTTATATTTTCACTTTGCCGGGCCATTGATTTTTCTGCATGTTCTTTTGAATTCCGGTGCGGCCTTGTGTGTGTGGTTATGGGGAAAGGGTGCGAGAGAGTGAGCACCTCATACCCACCAGATGACATCACCACTGTCTCGAGTTGGGTTATGGGTGGAGACCTCACTGGCTGGATACTCTGACAGTGAGTAGTTTTGAGCAATTGCCACCTAAAAATTCAGCTTCGGCGGTTAGGAAGGTGCTGCTGGGATCAGTTGTCTGCTCCTCTAAATCTTCTTCACCCCCCACACACACTAAAACAAATTAGTGACTCACGGTTCATTCACTCGGATTTGCTGTGGCAAATGAAAGACTGGCTCAGCTCACTGAGGTTCAGTGAGGTTAGACACAGGCTAAATGTGCTAAGACAGTCAGTGACGCCCAACAACAATGATGGGGCTTTTTGTTCTATCAAATTCTGTCAGGCTTCATTTGAGCACATGAACAACTGAAGTTGACACTCTTGAACTTTATGATGCTTATGAACCTTCTCAATGATTCAGTTGTATTTTGTGTTTCAATAATTGCATCATCTCATTATTGTTACAGCTGTGTAAACTGCAAACAACTCTTTTGCGTTGTTTAAGCATTTATGAATGACTGACAGAGCAAAAGCAGAGTTCCAGTGCATTGTATCCTAGTTAATTAAATTAGATGGGATGAGGCAGGTTGATATCAACACATGCTTGGCATATACAGGGTGAGGGCTGAAGCCTGAAGCCTTGGGATCTGAATAAATGGTAAAATTCATGATTGTTTGTTGGTCACTGTTTTATTAAACACAATGGAGATAGCATGAAGTGGGAAATCTCACTTTATGTGAAGCATACCAATCAGTGTTTTTTTTAATATATAGCATATGGCATGATCAGTATATGGCTGTCAATGAGACCATTGAATTCACTGAATGTGAGCCAGGGCTCGTGGCACTATCTTATACATTTGAGTAGCCTATGGTTTCTGTTTTGAATATTCAAACAGGGCCGCTTTGGTGAAAGTGGAGCTCATTGCCTCAGTGGTTCTCCTGTGTCACACCAGGGGTGTTGCCCGCGTGTCTCCACAGCCTCAGAAATCCGCACTCCTCGCTGTCTGTCCTCATACCAGAGTGTCTGCATACCCTACAGCCCCACTGAGGTGCACCCACCTGCTCATCCTGACATCTCCACACAGCTGGACCCTGTTAAACACTGTGAAAGGTGCTGGATCTCACAAACTAAAAAGCTGACCTATTAAAGACTAGAAGATGGATGGCCGGATGTCAGATCAGCCGAGCCTCCAGCCCAGGAGGAGCACAGGAGTGCTGTGCACTGTCCTGCCACTGCCGCACTTCTTCCCAGAAACGATTAGAGCCTCAAAGCTACAGGTGCAGATTATTCTCCAACGCTCTCCCGTGTCTGCCCAGCGGGAGACGAGCGGTAAGGTGGAATTCCTTTGGAATGAGGGCTCCTGGACCCTGCAGCAAGACCTGCGAATGGCTACAGGCTGGCGTGAGGCTGCTGCCGCAACCCTCCCCGGGCCTCCTCAAAAACACGGGAAGCATTTTGTGCGTAATTTCCTGTCTGGTCGGCCACATCTGGACGCTTTATCGGGCAGCGTGCTGAGCTGTGCACCCGGCGCTTGTTACATAACCCTCTTTCTGCAGCAGCGCATAGCCGTGCTGCCGCATTCCAGCCGAGCTTGGCCCCTCTTAGTGTGCAGAGGGGAGGCAGCCGGCTCCCACTGGCTCTGGCCCCTCTGCTGCTACCTGGCTGCCTGCAGACTCCCCTGCAGGGCCCTGCTCACACCACATGAAACAGAGGGAGCTCGTCGAGCTCAACATGCTCTAAAGCCCAAGTCACTGCTCTTTAACATCAGAAAACCCAGAGAAGAATTATTTTTTGCTTTTGGATGGGGTTTTGTCTGGAAACCTTCCTACCTGTAGCTTACGGCTTGACTGAATCTAAAGGTGGTTGCTGAAGAGGGAAAATAGTTTATGAATTTGACTGCTTCCCCAGCTTTTAATCATGTTGACTTTGTGATTGTTAAAGGTATGCATTTTTCCACTGTATGGTAGTTGGATTTTGCAGGGGCTGCTAGTTCAGTATGGTTATTTGCTGCCTCTATGAGCAGGTATGAGGGTCTTGTCTTGGCATGTACCTGAGGGTGAGGGAAAGCCAGCTCCCAGCCTCCATTGGCAACATATTGTTACAGCATTGACAGGCATGGTAATGCCAGCACACAGGGCATATCGAATCGGGTGATTTGTCCACGCTTTCTGCCGAACCCCATTCTCCACATACACCCCGGGAGGAGTTGTCTAGTACCATGTCATAGAACAAAACTTCCCTTCACAGTGATTAAGTACCAGAAGAAGCCTGTAGATGGAAAAGGCACTGTCGGGCCAGAGCCATTTCAGCTGACTGCACCGTCCCTCATGTTTCAGGCCCTCGGCATCTGATTTACGGTCCATGGCGCAAATCTGTCAGAACTTATAATTGGGAAGTTAAGGCCTTTTGTGATAGAGTGAGGGGGCCCATCTTCCAGGCCAGGTTCAGCAGAGACAGAGTGGAAGGATGGTGCCTGGCACTGCGTGGAATTGTGCTGGCGGGGAGAGAGGCCAGGCAGGAGCAGGGAAGGAGGCGGCTGGGGGTGGGCACAGGACTTCACACAGCCAGGGGGATCGGCATCCCTGTTTCATTCGCAACAGCTCCTCTGCAAGTCCCTTTTGTGCAGACAAGTTCAGTGCTTGAATGGAGGACAGGGGTAGGCAGGGTGTTTTGAGATGAAATGGGGGGGGGGCGTTCCCCCCTAGCCCTCGATGGTGAGTTGTGGCACTCTCATGGGGCGTGTGGTGGATCTTTCGCAAGGAAGTCCTGGCTAATAAGTCACGTTTTTTATATTTTTTGTTCTTGTTTAATTTTTCACACACCCTTTGTTCCCATCTGAAAATTGACCTTACCCATATTTTTCCCTCCAATTCTCTTTCTCTCTCACACACACACACACACACAATCACCCCCTTACATTCTCCCTGCCCCTCACTCACTCGACTTCTCCCTCCTTTGCTCACTCCCTCCATTTGTTTCACATGTTCTCTCGCTCCACTTCTCCCTCTCTTCCCCTCTCTATCTCTCATCATCCCCTCTCTCCCCCTCCCCCTCTCTCATCCCGCCCCCCACACACTCTCTCTCTCCAGCTGGGCTCTGTGCACAGGAGGGTCATGTGATGAAGGGGCGGGCTGTTTGTTTTCATCACATTAAATTCTTTGTTCTCCAGAACTAGCCCAGAGCTCTCCTTTGAGTAAGTCAGCAGGCTGAATGAGAAGGAGAGAGAGCTTAAGACTGCCTTTTTTTTTTTCTTTCATATTTTTCACCTGCTCTCCTGTTATTATCAGACATTTATTTTAAAAAATCTCTTCCGTGAATAAGGCATCCTCAGATTCACAGACCCTGCTGGTTTGGTGATAGCATGATGTCATTTTTTTTTTTTCAGTCTCATCACTTCCCAATCATTCATTCGAGGTTTGTTTTTATTATGGCTTCTGATCTGTACAAGGTCAGATCGTATGTTTTGCGAGAGACCAAAGGATTAAAAATGCATTCTGTTTGTCCTCATCCATGGATTGTGCAGCTCTCCCCATTTTACACACATTACACACAGAGTGCAAACCTGCTCTGTTTTGAGATGCAATTTTTCCACTCAGGGGCAAGTGAGCAAAATCTCCCATTGTGTGCAGCTGAAAGCAGGAAAGTCCTTGGGCTCCCGCCCACCTGGTTGTGTCACTGAGCACGCTCAGTCCCTTTTTGCAGGGTCACGCCCCCCCCCATCTGAGTGACTCATCCCAAAGGGCCATACACACCCATCCAGCTGAACCTGGACCTCTGCGCCAAGTTTCGGGGCTGACAACACACCCCACCCCACCCTAAAAGAGCAGCCCCCACACCAAACCCTTCAGAGAATGTCTGCATATACAGCACACCCCGGTCTGTGCCTCTCCCCAGCCAAGCTCCTGCAGTCAGGTCTGTGGTTTAGCACAGGTGGGGTCGTGTTGTGTGACAGCCCTCAGGGTCTGGGTTTGCATTGCAGTAGTGCAATTCCTTGATTCTCTTAGCGTGGGTTTAAATGGGCGTAGGTGCTTGTGACAGGCTGGCACACGGCAAATCCGGTTACACAGAGAACAGGGCTCGGCCTCCCCTATAGACACTGTGGGGATGGGCCAGGCCACAGCTCCCCTCTGCCCCTTTCCCACCGGGCTTCCAGTCAGCCATCAGTGGAGGCGAGTAGAAATGCCGGGAAAACACCCGTTTGTGACAGGATAGCTTCCATTGCGTGAAAACATCCCTCTCCCCACTCCCGTCCTGTCCGCGACGAGCAGAGCTTCAAAGCAGAGGATGTGTGACAGAATAGGCGCGCACTCTGCCCTGAACACCATTCAGTTTCCTGCAAGGGCAGAGACGAGGAATGCAAGGCCTTGTTCCTATTGGATGCCTTTGTTTTCCTTCGTGAGACTATCATGTTGTAGCAGAACGTTTCACTTACTCCAGGAAGCACTCATTTCGAAAGGAATAGTTTAGTTACCCTGGTGGGTATCTGTGTGGGTGTGGGCATGCGTCTCTGACTGTGTGTGTGTGTGTGTGTGTGTGTGTGTGTGTGTGTGTGAGATTGTGGTTGCTTCCTTATTTACATCCTGCTCCCTCAGAGAGGAGGGCTGCTCCCTGCTCAGCAGCCTTCATGTGTTTGCACTAAGGACTACAAATCTCTTTGTAGTACACTCTGCTCCCCCGGCTTGCGTGGTTGACTGCGGTATTGCAACATCTTTGACCGTCCTCCCTCCCCTCCCTCCCTCCCTCTGTAATAAAAAGCTCCTTTTTTCTCTCTCTCTCCCACTAGCTCCTGTCCTGGTGGAAAATTTTAATTGGAAAAACACGGGGGAAGGAAAAGAAACAGGATTTGTTGCAGCCAGTAAGGGATGGCTTGTAAAGCAAAAGACTAGAGCAGAGCAGCAGAGCACAGGAGATTGGTCCTGGGCTGTGTCTGGCAACAGTGAGGCAGGATACTTATTGTTCCCCCCACTGCATCGCTCTAGTGTTTGATGAGAGGGTGCCCCCTAGAGGTTTAGTTCTACCTGTATGAAGAAGTTCCTTGTCTGTCCCTGTACCTGAAACGGGAGCAAGCCTCCTTTCCAGTCAGCCATTCATAAACAATGTTGGACCGTGTTCATTTAAAAAGCCCCTTTAATGGCACCTTGGCTGGTTTCACCTTATCGTTTATAACACAAGGGGATTAAGCACTGCCCCTAAAAGAGCACTGTGTGCACCTTGATACTGAGACCCAGAGAGTGTGTTTTGCATCAGTATGTGCGTGAGTGCAGCTGCACACAGACACAGGAGTGATGGCACGGGACGGGTCTAACACAGCACAGCCTGCGCTGACTCCTGGCCCTGCCAGGTGCGCCTGTGCCCAGCCTTTCAGCCGTCACCTTCTTGGTGGGGACCCACTAAAGCAACAGATGAGCCTCCCCCAGTCCATCCCAGCATGTTGACGCTAAGAGAGAGTTCTGGAGAGAGAGCATCAGGGCTAACGCCATCTGACCTTGGTAGTGGCGCTGGTGTTATGTAAAGCGGCAGGGGAAAGGGGGGCCCATTCACTAGATGGATGACCACACATCTCATTTCACCGCTGTAGTTCAAGGAAAGCATGAGTCAGTTGAGCCCAGCCTTGTTCTCTGCAACCTTGGCTCAATCCACAAGACATGCCGTTCTCTTGCCCGTTTCAAACCTTGCACTTTGAACTAAGCCTTTTGGTTGGAGGTTGAGACTTGGTGGCTTCTTTGTGCTATCAGCTCAGCATTGAGTCAAAATGTGTAAAAGCTACATCACTTGCATTAAGGAAATGGCTCGTGGGGTTTTACAAGATTATCTTATCTTGACAGCGCCATGAGTTTGACCATCAATATATCTGTTTTTCATTATCTCACACAATTTCTTAGGCCAACTAAACACTCAGTATATGAAAAATTAAGATGAGTGTTTTAACAGCAAAAAGGTTCCATTCAAACAGCAGCCAAAAGCATCAGTACTGCTTAAGAACTAAGTAGCTTATTCAGTGCAGATTCTTTAAGCAGAATACATTGTTTAAAAAGTAATAGCAAACGGGTAGCGGAAAAGAATCCTTTCCAGTGCTCAGTGGACCAGTGAGTGTTGCAATAGTGAATATAAAAGGGTTTGTCTCTTAATTTAGAGGCCCTACAGCTGTTCTACAAAAGGGCCAGGTTTTAATTATGTGTCATTTAATTTGAAGTGAACTCAGCGACTGATGAGGCTCAAAATATCCTTGTCCTCTCCATGTACTCAGTAAATTTATGACTAGATGAGTAAGCCATCGTTTACCAGCTTTTGATCACACACTATAACTTCAGTATTTATGGTGGGGTTCCACTGGACATTGGACCTGGTACCTCTGTCAGGCATTTATTGTGGGAACCCTTACCCAGAGCAGCTCCTGAAGCTCACATTTGGCATATGTATCATTTCTGTAGCTGAGAATGTAAACATGGGATTTGACCCTGTAGTTATCTGGTCGCAGGTCATTTTCCCACACTGCCATAGTGGTTAGGTTTAGAACCCGGTTGGAATGCTCCTTTCTGACCTTTAAGAAGAAAGTTAATAAATGTTGGTCATTCCAGTACAAATTAAACTACATTTAACCTGTTTTGCCTCACCCTAGGTATGACATAGTGTGTGTATAGTGTGTAATACAGTATTATAATGTAATAAATGTAATGTAATGTGATAAACGGTTTTATGTATTTATTTGACTGTGTACACACACAATCACACATCAGTCACAGCTGATAATGCCTAGTAAGGAGCCTTGTCATGCCACAGCTTCAGTTTAGCTGTTTGTCTTTTGCTGCATATTTTTGCATTTTTGCATCTGGTGTGAATATGAATATGAAAACTGAAAGAAGTTGAATTCTGCATCAGAGAATTGAATATTTTGAGGCTAACCAGTATCCTTTTCCTAAATGAACTCTCATGCTTCTTTGTAATAGCTCTATGTTGGCATTGGTTCCATTTACAGACAGAGCTTGCATGCACTGTTGCGGTAGGACATCCATGTCTATTAGTTTGTAATGTCAGTTGAGTATAAATAGACCTGTGGCAGAGATCTACTGTACAGTGAGCCGTCAGACACCATGGAGAAGAGCATATATGTGCATGCACACACACTCCTGATACCCCTCATGTACACACACGTGCAGGTGCATACTGTCGCACTCTGCGGACTGTAGTGTTTCCCACGGTTCGAGCGGCTGTTTATGTCCATGTCCGTTTGTGTGTCTCTGTCTCAGATGGAGGAGAGCGGAGGGTCGCTACGCCCTGGAGAGGGCCTCCATCGTCAGCCACTGGAACTGGCTACAGGCCCACATCTCTGACCTGGAGTACCGCATCCGGCAGCAGACCGACATCTACCGGCAGATCCGATCCAACAAGGTCAGTTCCCCGCCACCGCGGGGGGGGGGGAGTCGCACCCCGCCACCACACACCGCGGCAGTGCAAAGCAATCCAGCCCGTTAAGTTCAGCCGCTAATCCTGAGTAGCCCATCAGACTCCTCCCTCTACCCCCAAGTCCTCAAACCTCAGCAACTGATGGATCAGGATCTCCCTCCAGGATCAACTCAGTCATTTCGCACAAGTGGTGAATTCAGTTCACATGGAAAGAAATAAAATCAACAGTACACTCTCTAATATCGCCAGTACGCTCTCTAACACAGAAGACTTACACTGGAGTAACGGAGTAGCCCTGCCTGACTGTTTCCCCATGTCATGTCTGTGCCCATAGGGTTCCGTAGAGCTGGGAGACCCGGCCCCCTGCGAGGTGCCTGTGGAGGATGCGGTGGAGGTGAAGGCGGAGGCCATCTCCTGCCACGTCACGCAGGTAAGCGGACCAGCTGGCTTCCAGGTTGACTGCCAAATCTGTAACGTCCCCCAGTGGCCCAAAGATATTTAACGGTCAAGGGTTTAAGCAGCCCAGAGTGTCAGCGTTTTTCTCTCGGAGTGCCTGCAGTTCAGCAAGGTCGCATTCTGAACAAACTACAGGGCCTGCCAACTACGTCAGCAGCCTTGGCCAGCTCAGTAGAAAGAGTTGGCCAATTGAGCTATATTCTTGTACATTTGTAACCAGAGCAAGTCTTCTTTCCCCGATTATGCAAGCAGAAAAGACATTGCTAGATGTGTGTGTTTCTGGTGTTTATGCCAGTACAGGGTAACTGGTCAACCATACTGATCCTCTCTTTGGCTTTAGGGGAGAAACAAGCCTTGAAGGATGGCTCATGGAAATACTTAACAAGGAACCTCTCATATCAGAAATAACTAGTCCCATTGTAAAAAACAGATTTGGAAAGAATGTCATGCTGTTAACTCCCTGTTGCGATTAGCAAGTACAAGATGTTGTCACCTCCACCACTCCAGAAAAAAACTTCATATTGCTGTGTTGATGTGGCGTAATTGTATTGCCCAAGTGATAAAGCAGACAAAAGCAGGGTCTGTGTAGATATGGCTGTGGAGTCACCCCAGAAGTTTCAAAAGGGTCGACTTCCTGTGGGGGCCCAGACCTCCCCTGACATTCCCCCCTTTGTTGGAAAGCTCTAGATAAACCCCTGGCACAGTGCCCATCCCAGAGAAGCTGGGACAGGATCAGAAAATGCCGCCCCTTCTCGGTGGGGGTGGGACAGGGGAGGGGAGAGGAAATCAAAACAGTGGTGGTCTTTGTTTTGTCATGCCAAGCGGGGTTGACCTTTTTATCCATTCAGCGTACCAGAGGGGGTTCACTCATTGCCTTTTGAACAATCCTCCGGCATGTTAAGGCAGAATATGACTGGGCAGAGGCTAGACTGAAAATCTGTTGTCATTTCCAGGATGGCGCTTCTGAGGGGGCCGAGGGCATGGTGTCACCCCACAGCCCTGCCGCAGAACCAGGCCACTGGAAAGGGAGCGGCCCTGGCCGACCGGTCAACGGTGTTATCAACAGGTGCCCTTATTCACTGTTTAATGTCTGATGCATGTGTCTCCATGTGTTTGTATAACACTGGAATCATCCTCATCCCGATTTGGGATACTTACCAGGTTGACAATGGGGAGACTATTATAGACAAGTCATTCCTTGCATATTTAACCCTGGCAAACTAATAACAATGTCTGCCATGGAAACTCTAAGATTTTTTTGAATTTGCTGAAATAAGAAGTTGTGGTTTTGGTTGTTATGAGTAAGGGTGTGTAAGACGGGAGGCTGTTGTGAGCAGAATTGTTTCCCTGCCTCAGCTTGCACTGCGGCCTGCCTGACTGCGGCTCTGCGGACAGCTCGGACACAGAGGAGCAGTTCGTCAAGAAGCAGCGGCTGACCCCTGTCCTCTCGCCCCCTGACAGCACCTGCGTCGCCGCCCGCACGCGCCCCATCCTCAGCTGCAAGAAGCGGAGGCTGGTTCGGCCCAGCGCGGTAGCCAACCTCAGCCGCAAGGTGAGCCGGACCCTCTGACCGTGGGAATGCGTGCACGCCTCCGTCTGCGTGAGCGTGTGTTCATCTGAACGCACGCTGTAGTCATGTCTTGCCTGTATCACAGCTTAGTGCCGAAGGATTTCTGGCCTGAAGGCAAAGTGGACTGAGTGTGTAAGCCATCACTGTGTCAAGGGGTCATGTGCATGTTTACAAAGCTGACATCTGGCCCTGGACTGAGTGGGACGAGCAATCTAAGCTGAAGTAATCCCCATATGCGCTGGCAGTCACACTTTATCGCTCCGGAAAGATGATTGCGTGATTGGGGAGAGCATTTTTATGATACCGTGTTTAGTGTCATGCTTCTTGTAGTCTCCAGCTACATAAATAGGCGTTTGTTGCTGAGGCGGGTAGGGGCATAAGTAGTGAAAACATTGCCTTGTAAAAGGCTGACTTGTAAAACTCAAACACACCAAGCCAATCGCCCTCAAAACGGGCATTCATGCCAGAATGGAACAGTTTGAGAAAAAACACCTCGGCCACTCCCATTGTCTGTAAAAGACCGCACGGATGAGCCAGCGGGTAGCAATGCCAGTTAGGGAGGGTGTGTATCCTGGGTGACCCCCCACATCACTCTGCCTGCAGGTCCAGAGGAGCTCCGGGTCCCGCTGCAGCTGTACCGTCAACCCCATGTGTGCCACCTGCGGCGGCCCTGCTGCCCCCAGCACAGACTTCCAGTACGAACGCCCCGCACTCGAACGACTGTCCCAGTTTGACCCCTGCGTCCACCCCATCCTCTCCTTCGCTGACGGTAAGTGTGCCAGAGTGGTCACTGCCTGAACACAGAGCCACAGTGCTGTCAACAATCTGAGTCAGATTCGCTTTCAACAGTTTTAATTTTTGCATGGGAATGTTTATACACTTGCTGAAAACACACACATGTGAGAGGGAATGTGTATTTGCAGAAGCTTGGTTGATGATTGAGCTGATAGTCTCCTGGCCTTGGCACAAAGGAAAGCATGGATCATCTGAACATAATTTATCAGGGAGCTGCTACGAAGCTCAAAGCGTTTCATTGGAGCAGTGCCGACTGTTTGATCTTGTGAAAAGATACCCCCTGGTGGATCGAGTGAGAAATTCAGTTTGATGTATGAAGCCTGTACATTTATACTTCTGGCATTATGAGTTCCCAGAACCCTTGATGAAGCAGATCAGATTTAAAGCCGCTGAACTCCTGTCCTCTGATTAAAGCATGGGCACCTCTTTGGCGAGCTGCGGTCTTACACTTCTGTCTCCCTCCCACTGCCTCTCCAACTCAGACGTGTCGATGAGCCTTCACCTCCAGCGGGTTCTGAAGTCTCAGTGGCAGAACAAGCCCCTGGAGAAGAACAAGCCCCACAAGAAGCTTTCCCTCAAACACAAGATCTCCCTCAGCCGCATGCAGGACCCCTGCTCCTCATCCTCCAAAGACAAACACAAGCTCACCAACTCGCTCATCAATGCCGTCAGTGAGTACCCAGTTTCAGCAGCTTAATGCACATGTGCACACAACAAACGTGCACACACTCACTCTCCCATGTTTTGTTCACGTGCATTCACCAGGGTCCTCTCCCTGTTTTTCCTCAGAAGGGGCAGGCAGCAGTGATCTATCTATGAATCATTTTTTCTCAAACTAGTCCATTTGAAACCTTTTAACCAGACTTCATGTTTCTTCTTGTGTGTCTTGTGGCAGTTCATTGCAGTGGAGGCTTTGTCATATACAGTGCTCTGCCGCTTAATATTAAATCAATTGGCTATTTGAAGCTGACATTTTATTTGTGAATCCAGGTGATCCTTTTTGTTCAGTTGTCAGTTCCGCATTACCATGGTAACCAGTTGCATGAGCGTAATCTCCACGTCTGCACATCCCCCCCCCCACCCACAGGGTTTTCGCACCACAAGGCCCGGCCGGAGAAGCTGCACCGGCAGCAGCTGGACAGCTTGCTGGGCGCCTCCAAGCTGGAGGGGCGCCTGCTCTGCAAGGCAGAGCGCAGCCAGGGCCTCGCAGCCGGGGCCTACGACAAGAGCCACAGCCGCAAGAGGCCCCGCGAGCACTACCTGGAGAGGACGGACGGTGAGTTGCACCTCCCGCCTGATTACTCATGCATTCCACTTTTACAGGGTGTCTGTGACTGTGACGGCGATTGCAATGGCAACCGGGGGCTCCGACCAGCAGGTGCACGCCTGCCTGTAACAGCCACAGTGTGCTGATTGTCACACTGTAATCTGATCTGTAACCATCGATATAACTGACGACCCATCTTTCTGCCTTCAGCTAATCCCAGGCTCTTCATGGACACGGGCAGTCCATGCTCGTCACTGGCCAGCCTGCACACCCCCACCCACAGCCCCCTGATGAGGCAGTTGTCCTCCACCTCAGAGAGCTCCGTCCCCTTCGGCCAAAACAGCCAGAGCACCACCAGTACCCCGGTAAGCGGACGCCTTCAGTCGCCCACCAAACCTCATCGTCTCCCCCTGTGGAACTGAGGCAGAGGTGCTGGCTATGGAAGTCATTCAATCAGTCGATCAATTTATTTTTGTATAGCGCCATTTACAAACAGGTTGTCACACAGCACTTTATATGTGCATTTTCCAGGGGGAATAAACAACAGGGAAAAAAACCAACTGAGCCATTAAGGGAAAAATTGGAAAACACTTCCATGATCCTGCTGCTGTGTCCTCACCTGCAGTTAAATGCCATAGTGCATGGGTCACACACTTTAACAAAACCACAGCAAGTGTTCAGTAACTGTTTTAAACATCTATAAATGACACGCTGTACACATCCTGTGCTGTTTGACAAATGTCCTCAGAACTGCTATGCACAGTGAGTTTAAATCAGTGCATGCTTCATGTAAATAGTCACCTAGACCAAATCTTACTATGTGTTTCACTGGTGAAAGGAGAGCTGGTTGTGTCTGAGAGGGAAGGTAGGTGACAGCTGGTTCTCTTTGCCCCCTTTCAGCAGCCCATTCGGCGGCGGAGAGGAGAAAGCTCCTTTGACATTAACAACATCGTCATCCCCATGTCGGTGGCTGCCACCACTCGAGTCGAGAAGCTGCAGTACAAAGAGATCCTGACACCCAGGTACAGGCCTCAGCAAGCACACTGCTGCACAAACCAATCAGAGTACGCCTGACTCATACACACAGTCAGTGTAGCTGGCCTGCACACCTACGGGATTGGTCCACTGTGTGCCAGAATTACACAAAGCGATTGTATAACAACAGTCTTCACCACCATTCATTCACGTGCATTCCAAATTTAATTCCTTTGTTTATTTTTGCAGTCTGGTGGGTTTCTGTTTAAGTGTTGCTAGGTGGTTCACATGTCAGTGTACCCATCAAATATTCCTATTTCACGTGCCGGTGAAAGACTGTTTTCGTTGTGGTTTTGTTTTCAGTTGGCGGGAAGTGGATATTTTCGCAAAGCCAATCACTGAGGAGGATGAAAGTGTCGAGGTATGAATGCTGATTCTCTCCCTGCTAGGAGAGGTTCCATTAGACCGCAGTTAAAGATTTTTTTCCCCCTCCCTTTTTTACTATCGGATGAGGTTGTCGAGCTTTTGTGCAAATTTGATTTGCTTTGATTTGCAGTTTGATTTAAAGAGCACTCAGGAATAATCATTCTGATGATAATTCTGGTTCTGAGAATAATTCCACTACATATCTTTATAGTGTATTTCTAAATGTAGCTCCTCGTGTGTAGTTGTAGGTTAGTGTATTGCGGTCAAAGCACACACACATTGACACAGGAGGAGGGAGCTGAACAATTTTCTTCTCTCACCTTCAGTCTGTGCACCCAAGCTTGATAGTCCGCTTGCAGTGCCGGATGACTGTGTGCTTACTGTCCTACCTGTCTGTCTGTCTATCTATGCTTAGATCGAGGATCTGACGGATGCCGCCTTCGCCCAGCTGCACTTGCCATGTGAGGAGCAGGAGCGCTCAAGGTGGACCTGGATGGCCAGCGCTCCTGCCAAGAGGAGGGGCAGCAGGTGGGTCTTAGCCTTCAGCTCACTCTTACAGGACAGGTGGGATCTGACTATTGCCAGAGGTTACTAAATGACACTGAAGTGGGAAAGTTTGTCGTATGATGGTAGTCTTTTTCCCGTTTTCCCCAGTTCATTTTTCCCCATTGACACTCATCATGCTCCTCCCCTCCCTTGCGCCCTACAGGTCGTACAAGTCTCTGGACGGGAGGACGACGCCTTTGCTGGGCGGCACAAACCCCTCCACGCCCCAGCCAGCGTCCCCGGACATGACACACTTCCACACCCTGCACGACTACGGCCCGGTGCCCTCCCCCCGCAGCCCCGCCAGCCCCGACCTGCTGTCCAATCCCCACACGCCTGGCTCCCGCGATTCCCACCGCCTGCATTCCAGCGAGGACACCCGCTGCTCCACCCCGGACTTCACCTTCGAGGAGCTGGTAAGCTCTAAACCGACAAACACACACACACACACACACACACACACACACACACACACACACACACACACACACACACACCGTGGTGACAGCTGTGTTCAAACACCAGCTGATAGCTGGCCCAGCTTCACACAACCCACAGATACTCAAGCGAAACAGAGCTCACATACCGGTACATTCTTTTAATATAGCAAATGGTGTCTTACAGATGGCACACAGGTCACAGAAGAGAATTTCCACAGGTGAAATTACCTTTGTGAACCCAAAATGAATCAGGCTCGTTTAGACTTGAGAGCAGGGCCGTATTGACTTGGGTTGGGCTGTGTCACATGTGGATGTGTGCTGGCCACAGTGCAGGTGCTCATGTATAGACATGTGCACAGGCTTATATCTGGATTGGATTGTGGGATGGGCGGTAGCCGTAGCGCAGGTGCTTATGTTGCGCTCCTCTTTCTCCGTACGGGTTCCCCAGACAGTGCAGCCGTGGGAGCGCAGGAACTTCCCCCTGGCGGAGGACCCAGCCATGGAGCCGGAGGACCAGAGCAGCCCAGAGGGTGAGCGGCCGGGACGGGCCGCGCGGCGCATCTCCGGCAGCAGAACGGGCTGCTCCAGGTCCGAGTCTGAGAGCGGGGCGGCCTCTCCCTCGCCTGACGACAGCAGCAAGCAGAAGCCTCCCGCTGTCCACCAATGAACCATGCGAAAAGGACACTTCCCCCCACACACCTACTGGCATTAAGAAAAAAAAGCTACAACAAAAAATTATATATATATATTAAAAGGATTCCTGTTGTTTGATATTCAAACATCAGTCAAATTTTTTCACAGTTTTTAGTGAACATACAGAATACAGAAACCTGTTTTTAAGTTGTTTTGTCACAGGAAAAAGATGTTAAAAAAAAAAAAAGTTTAAAAAAAAAAAACTTTACAAACCATTACAGAACTAGAAGAAAGGCTAAACAATGACAAACATGGGGCTCTGTGTTGTTTTTCTAATGTTAGGTGTACACTTGTAGGGAACTATGTAGCAGACTTCTGAAAGGGGATTGTCCAATGGGGTGTTTTTTTTTATTTTATTATTTGATGTCTGTGACCCCATGTATGTTTTAAGTGGAGTGACGTTAAGCAAAATGGAAAAAGTGAGCCCCTCTATTATCCCCGCAAGTATGTCGCTACGTTGTTTCCTTTGAAGAGAACATGCCTAAAATGGTGTATATCATGTCACTGTGCTGCATCTTTTTAGGGTTACCCTGAGCACTTGCATTGCGGAGCAGTTTGTGGAAATGGTGGGGGGTGAGAGTGGGGAGTAGCATCTCTGTACCGACATTGTCTTGATTCCTGATGCATCACCTGTATTCTGCTCAATGTTATGCAATGTTGACTTCAGCTGTCTGTTCGTTCAGCAGTCTTTAGGTCAATAAAGTTACTATTTCACTTGACCCCAATGCAGTCTGCTGAGAGATGGCTGCCCTGTGTTTTCATCAGTGAAAGAGAGAGTGGGGGGGGCGAGGTGTGCGTGTGTTGTGGTTGCCACAGAGCACTTGCCTCACAGAGAATGCTGCTCCACACAGAAAGGTGTTGCTGCAAAACCACTATGCTCATGAACAAAGGATAAACTCATACTACTTTGATTTCAGAAATGAATCACTGTTGCCAAACCAAAGGAACTGGGAGGGGGAGAGGCAATGCAGTTGGCTTTTTATCATGTACCTGTCAGTGGATTGGGTGGGGGGTGCTAGGCGATGCCCAGATGTGGAAACGGGGAGTCAGATGACAGAAGGATCTGGTAATATGGCTAGTCATATCTGTGCTGGATTAAACATCTCACCATAGTATGCCAGGTGCTCACATGGATGTGCAAATATACCTTCTGACCTTCTCTGCCTCTTTCCCTTCCCTTATTTCGGCAAAATGGGTTTTTGAGGCATTAGACATGACAAAACAAGGGGTGTTCTCTTTAAAAGGAAGCAAATGTTTCATGTGTAGCAGCTAGCTATAAACTGAAGGACACCTAGACCTCAGGTTTCAGAGTTTTAAGGGAAACTTTCTGTCGCTCAAGAGTATTCCTCAGCCCCAGCTGCTCTGGTGGAATCTATTTATTGCGATAGTCTGATTGCTTTTTTGCTCACCCTACATTGTGTTCATGTCATTGATTAGTAGATTTATTCAATTTGAAGCACTATCCCCATCGAGTTGCAAATTGCTATGCAATCTGGATTTTATATATATATATATATATATATATATATATATATATATATATATATATATATATATATATATATATACATATATATAATGTTTTATTTTATGCCTCAGTTGTGATTTTCATTCAATTCTGTATCACTGTATTCTGTTTTTGTAGTTACACAATACAGGTTTCAATGTACCAGCTTAATTGTTGCAGCAGTTAACAGAATCAAATGAGAAATTATTTTGTATATAGTACTATTAAAACCATTCATGTTAAAACCTGCCTGAGTACTGTGTTTTTTAATCAATTCAAATTTAATCTCACTACAAAATGGTAAGTGAAAATGAGGAAAAAGTTGCCTAATTTTTATCATTTGCAATGTGGTTATCTTATATTCAGAGTAGTCTGTCTCTGCTCACCATGATAAAAGGCAAGGAGTAGGGGCCCAAGTTCTCATCCTCTAGAGTAGATGAAAGAAAAAAACTTGGCACTTCATAGATGTGCCTGTAGCTGCTCCACCAAGCCATTAAAAAGATGTCCATGTGGTGTTACAGGCTTCTCATTTGAGTGGGGGGACTTTGATGGGACCTTCTAACACAATCCGGAGTCAGTGTATGGGTACTGAAAGTCCCTTTATGTTTTATATCAGTCATTTTTTTCTCCATTAGAACCAGAATCTAAACTGAGATTATGACCTATTGCCTTGCCTAGTCTGTGTTGAAAAGTTCATGTTGTATTGCGTGGCTCACATGTTACATTGGGGGTTTTTTTTGGATTGATGGAAAAAAAGCAAAACTGTTTAATACAGACTTTATTTCGAAATTCACGTTTACAGCAACAAATATCAGTGTAAACCATTTATTAATAAAACGCACAATAACAATATGGACAATCACAATTGCCAAGCCAGAATTAGAACTGCGAAAAAATAATTCTGCGAATTGAGCAGAAACTGAAAAGAATTCAAAGGCCTTAATGAGATTGGAACTGCAATATCTTTCAAAGACTTCCAATCAGGAGGCGAGAGCTAAAAAAAATTTACAACACTGAAAAGCCTCACAGTACCCACTCTTTCCACACCAGTTTCTATTTTTTTTTTTAATGACAGTGTTCGACTGGAAAATTACCCTGTCCTTGAACAAATCTCAACAAAGAAAACTACCATGACTACTCCTGCTGCTTGTTTCAGTAATGCACAGTACACAGACAGTACAGAAACAACCATCCATATCATTCAGAATTCTGCTGTCTACCAGTGAGTGAAAGAAGATTACATGCAGATGAGTTTGTTGCATGCTGGAAATTTGTCATCCAAGCTTCTTCTCCTGCATTGATGTAATACTCCCTTGGCAATAGTTTTAAAGGAGCCAAACATGTACACGTAACATATAGTTTGGATGATTCTATAACGCCACCTATAACGTTACACTTTGTGTCTCCACCAAGAAGAAAAAGGGTTGCCATTTGGGTTTTACTTCCTCCCACTGCTACTTACATAGTCTAATAAAGTAGCAAATGCAGGATATACAAAGGAAGTACTAGGGAAAAACAAGGAGCAACATGTACTGTAAACTCTATTCGAAGAGCATGCAAGGAGCATAGCTAGTAAAGACTAAGCAATGCCAAAGTGAGTGTAGTAATTGGCTGTAAGAGAAGTGATTCCCTCTGGAAACCTTTTTGCCTCGGACCTGTTCAAAAGAGCAACGTTGCACCAAACTATGGGATGTTGTAGGAAATGGCATGGAATGCTGTTTCTCGATGTTTCATATCTGTGTTTCTTTCAGACGTGAACCCAGTGCTTTGTGGCCAAGTCGGAGGGAGAGGGTAATACTCAAGAGTGTCCAACCTCAAAGGATGGCGTTTGCGCAGAAGAGAGTGCTGCAAGAATTAACAGAACACTTCTGTGAGTGTTTAACCTCCCCCTGGCAGAAAGTCAGGCAAAACAGTTTGGGTTCACATCTGTCGCTCAGACTGCGGGGTTCTTGTCTCTCACAGAATTGGACTGAATATTTTGTCCCCGACAATATTTACATCACATTGAGCACTCAGGTTTGGCAGTTACACATGAATTCATCATATCATCAAACAACATTAATGGACTGATACGTACACTTTTTTTCTTGTTAAGATTATTTCAGTTCAATATGCAACACACAGTTCTTCATTTTCACATATATTACAATTTAGCACACTTGGTTCTGATTAAGAGAAAGCTATTTTAATTGTTCTAGTCTTTTTGCTGCTGTTGGTTCTCATGTCTAAACAAGTCAGTCAATGGAAAATTGTGAGAAGATGTGTTACCTTAAAAATGAAAGGTAACGGACAAGCATTTACAGAAGAGAGCTGAGACAAAAGGAAATAGAATTATGACTGCCAGCAGGCACAGTTAAATCAAGTTTCCATAGCAGGTACGTCTCACATCCACAAATACACGGTTAGAAAATGGTGTGCAACACAAGCTGGATATGTGAAGCATCTGTCTTTTTTTGTCTACATTATATGCAGTGTATACCCACAGCAATGAAAGCAAGCAGGGAAAGGGATGGGTGCCGCTTGCTGTGCTTGTCTATCTTTTCTTTTCATGCAGGGAAGGTCATGGGAAGTCAATAAACAGGGCTATAGGTAATGAAAACTGTGATACGCCTATGCTTAATATCGTTTGTCTCTGGATTCATCATCACATCCTTGTGACATTTTTTTGCCCTACTTTCTAAATGAGAGCTTGGATCCGTCAGCCCCCTCCACATGTTGTTTTGTAGCAGGTACCCTGTAATTCTGATGTGGATTCATACTCTGTACAGCTGGGCTGCTATCACCCTGTATAGTCTCAAACGTTGGTGTTTACCAGCAAATGTGAAGCCATGCAAGACTTCTCAAAAGAAGGTCATGCCTTTCAAACCTTCACAAAAGACAAATTATGGGGCTTTCTATGAAAGGAAAAAACCTCAGGACATCAGTTTCACAATATTAGCCCATAAGTCACAGCATCCTGTCTGTTTTTCCATTTCATCATTCATGTGAAAATAAGGACAGACAGTGACCCATGAAATGACAAATAGGCATAAAAATTATCAGCAAATATAAACCAGAACAGGGAAACAAACGGGAAACAGGACTACAATTGAGATCATTTTCCGCTTGTCCATGTACCTGATTCACTCAAATGGGCTTGGTTTTTACTTGGTTTTTACTGTTCTTTCAGAGTATCTGAAACAACTCACACTGGAACATGCATCATTCACAATAACAATTCCACACTTTTCAATCACATAATAAACCCAGAACCCATAGATGTGAAAATGGTATTTTCACAGAGTGAAAGCACTGTAAAACATTAATAAATTTGTATATTGACGAGACAGTGATGACTGATTGGCACTACACTATGAATTCTCCATCCTTCTGGTACCCTGTATGTGAGTTTGAAATCTGTAGAATAGCACAGAAAAACTTCAAATCATAGCTGAATTTTCTTGTCAGCCATCAAAAACAACATGACAAATATTCATACCAATATATTGATGTGGTCTGCAGTTTTCTTTAACTCTTTAAGGGACTTAATGTTGTTCTGCCATTTGGAAAAAAAACATTTCTGCATAATAATGAGATAAATTAAGTTTATACAGCTTATACATGTCCATGCAGTGTCTGTTTTGTAAGCCCTGTGCGCTATATATGTACATGTTGACTCAAGAATCGACATAAGCCAGGGCTTAGATAGTTAAATTGTGTATCATAAAAAGACATTCCAAGAATTCCTTGCCACTTTACAGTGGTGGAGGGAGCAATAGGTGGCTACAGGCATTCATGCCCAAAGCCAAATGAAACCTGTTGGTAAGATGTTCAGAGAACTGTGTGAACACACCTTCCTCTGCATTCACTGCAAACTGCAATCATTCTAGAATCATATCTAGTACCTAGTAGTTATTTTACTTTTTGTGTTTTTTTTATCATACTGGCATTTCAGAATTTGACTTTCAATTTCGGCACAGTTGGGTATGATACCACAGACCACCCCTAGCTTTTTTCCTGAAGGAATTGAACTAGAGAACCAAAGTATGTATTTTAATAAGAAACTTAATGCTAGCACATTTCGTCAACATACTGAAAACACAGTTAACATCTACTTCTCTTGTGCACTTTTAGCCCTAAATGAAATTCAGCTTAATCCTGTGACAATCCTCTGTCTTGTGACGTGAAATTTAGAGCACAGAAATGACTACTGATTTTTGACTTTGCAGAATATTAAGTTACTTGCACGTGCCTGTAGTTCTTACACACTTGGCACAGAACAAAACATCTCAAATTTAATAGGTACAAAAACAAACTGTAATGGCTAAAAAAGTCACAATAGGACAACAAAGAGACATAAGGATGTATGTATTCATCTCATCTTCAAGGCAATACTCTGTTCATGATGTTTTTTTAAAGATAAATTAAATACACTGTAAACAACCTACAAGGTCTGTGCATCCTAAAAGTTCCAAAGGGAATCAAAGTGAATATCTTTTGTTCATTTACCTGTTTTTTTTTTTTCGTTTTTTATTATTTTTAGATTTTGCTCTAATTATCATGCCCCAAAAACCAATCAGCAAAATAATGGTGAAAGGCAGACCGGGTTTATTACCCAGTCAGGATATCCTGCGAGAGACTTGTTTAAAGTAAGGTGGGAAGGCAAGGTGACTTTACTATTTTTTCTGATCATCGCTGCAGTTGTTCCCAGGGAGGGAATCCTGTGAGGGGTAACAGGGAATCACAAACCCTGTTTGGCGAGGGAGGCGGAGACCTGGTCGGCTAGTGTGGAGAGCTGAGGAGAATCCGTCATGTTGATGCTGCCGGAGGAGGACACGTTGCTGAGGCGACGGGGCGAGCCGTCCATAGAGACAGTCGGGGACTTGTAGACGATCTCCGCTCCATGGTCAGTGCGGGCTTTCGCCTGTTCGCGGAAAGACAGCTTGTGTGTCTCAATCTGTAGATGAAGACGAAAAATGCACGTCACATATGGCTAAAAATGGCTGGGTTTGTGACAATGCACCAACAACCCTCTATGTCAGTGCTGACCTGCCCTGAACCTGGGGCCCAAGCCCGCTGTTTGGTTTGAGCTGTTTCATTGGACTGTTAATTGGAAATGCCACTAGATTTGAAACCAGTGATAGCTCATGGGCATTGAGGTTTTTTTTCAGCAGTTGGGAAAATTAAATATCCACTGCATTTATACAGCATAACACCTGCCACATACTATACACAACTTTGGGGTAGCTGTCTCAGTTAAGCTGTCTCTGTTGATTATACCATTTTCTGGGTCCAAAAACAGTTAAATACGCTTCTGAACAACCAACTCAATTCAGATAGGACTTGAATACATACAACTTAAACAGACTATTGCTAACAGTCCAGAAAAATGTGCAGGGCTGAGATTCAGAAGTGAGATGGCACCCTCTTGTGGCCGCAAAAAATAGTTAATTACCATACTCTAGTCCACATGAGCCCACGGACACACAGCATTTTCTCAAGAGTAATTTTCACATTGATTGAAAATCATATTTGATGTAAAACTGGTATGTAATATTTATAGATAAATATGTGTATGTTAAAAAGATGCTTATAATATATTCTTTTATTATACTGTTATGACATATTTAAAACACTTGTAACAGACATGGTACAGTATAATGAAAGACTGGCCATATAATACTATTACTGAAGCACATGGAAGATCCTTTTGAAGATGGTTGGGGAAACAGTGTCAAAAAGACTATGTCAGGTAAGACTTGACTAAGACAAAATATCCCACTAAATGTTGCATGAGCTAATCTCTGCATGTAAGGTGCATCATCTAGCTTTTGCTGAACACAGTAAAAAAAAAAGTTAGTGGAACCACCTAAAACAGGTGCCATTGGGTTCACTTCCCAAATTCTTATTGCTTATAGTAAGTTAATGTATGGGTTCAGCTAATGTACAAACAGGATTTGAATTTACTTCCATAGCACTGCCCTCAGCTGATCTTGATTAGACAAATTAACTGGAATTCAATATACTTCAAGTCAGTTTCATCTTGCAATTCTTTGTAGTTATAATTTAAACAGAAATGCAGTCACTTTTATTAACATTGGCTAATCAGTTTTTATATACCGTCCTGTCTATCCTCTCAATTTTAAATAAGGTTTTGAGTTCCCCTTCCTATTCTTAATATACTCAAGTCTACATAAATTACAATTGGAGTCCACTGGAGGCAAGCAATTAGGGCAAGTTTCAGTACCTTAGTATGTTAATGAGCATTAACTATGTAGTCAGGATGTATCGTTGACTACTAGTATTTGTGGTTGTACAGTAACACAGCTGGTGGTTGCTTATCAGCAATACATATCTATAGATACATTGAGCGAAAGTTCTGATTGCTGTATGATATAAATATGTACTGGATCCTCTTTCTGATGAATACAACAGATGTTGGTAAGAGTGAAAAACAAACTCGCACACATTGGAACTAGGATGGTACAACTAGGACCTCACTGAACTACCACTGTCAGTGTGACCTGCAACACTAGTAAGTTCTACTCCTGCTCCAGATGGATAACACTCACACTCTAATCACATATATGCATGTGAACAAGAACAAAACAGCACCAACTACAGTCTGCTATCCATTGTTGAGTCAAAAGAGGTGTGTGTAAATGATATTTTAAAGTGGTAAGCCACCAAGGGATGGGATGGTGGACAGCTGACTTGCTGGAGCTGGAAAATGAATTGCAGTCGATTGATCAAGCTGACATCTTGCCTTTTTAAAGCTTATGAAACCGTAGCGCAATCTTTTCATAGATAACAACTGACATGATGCTCCTTAAGAAAGCTGGCAGTTTAAGCATGTCCATGAGAAAATGCATGCCCTTAATTTAATTAAAAAACATCAGCTACACAACACTCAATGGAGAAATACAGATGTACAAATTCTTACGGGACAATGGGAATACCACATACAGCAGCTTCGGAAAGTATTCAGACCCCTTCATTTTTGCACACTTTGCTGTGTTGTAGATCAGCTAAAATGGATTAAAATGCATATTTTTGGCTGTCAATCTACACATAATTGTACAAACTACCTCAGTTCTCAATTCAAAAAGTGATATTAAACATGGGGAGCATAGGGGGCAACACATGGCTCTTCCTGTAACTGCAGTGAATATCAGGATGTTCTTTCATTGATACCTTGAAAATGAATGGCAGACATGAGGCAGTCCAGGGCATGAGCTGTAGGGAGTGTGAGCAGAGGAGGGGCTGGTTGGGATGGAGGGGGTGTACTTACTGGTGTCCTCATGCTCTACAAGTGGAAGCTCTTCTGGTACGATGGGTTCACAGGGGGAGGTCTGAGAGGACTGCAGTAAGCTGTCATTGGGGACGGACCTGAGACTGCCCCCGTTTAGGGGGGTGTCTCCACTGCCCCCCTCTGCCTCATTCCCCTTCTCTGTCTATAGATGAACCCCCCGCACAGGTGATAAACATGCGTCGGTGTTAAACAAATCAAACAGAATAAAAAAGCGGTCAACATCAACAAAAATGAACCGAAGGCCAAAGAATGAATCAATGAAACTTGAGCGGGAGGAGGAAACAGAAGCTGGAAGCGGCACAGCTCGTACTGGAGGCACAAGTCAGCCCTCAGGACAAGACTTTGATGCAGTCATGAAAAGGGGAAAAAAATGTTCAAAATATGACCGAAACAATAATGTGCGTGACGTAAAGAAGGCAGACCTTTCATGTGCCCATCTTTAATTAGCTAATTTCATGACCCCCGTCATCCTTCGTGTTTTCAGTATTTACAGTAAACACAGGGAAGGATGAAGGAAATGGTTTGTTGTCTTCCATCCTCAAATGCACAGCAATCCCACTTCGCCCCAGGTCCCTTCATTGTGGCTCAGTTAGCTTGTGCAAGAGAAAGCAGGAGGCCAGCAGAGCATCACCAAACACACACGGGGGTGGAGAAGAAAAGGGGGGGTGAGGCAGCCACTGTCACCTAGGAGACCACAGCAATCTCTCTTGCCTGTCAGCTTGCTTTGTGTTTGGCTTGGTGTATTGCTTGTAGGTGGGGGTTACCTTTCCCACCCTTTGACCAGTTCAGTCTTGAGAATGCAGTGTAATGATTAAGAGTGGGCAATCTGTTTGAAATGTGGACATACCCATAGTGAGGAGTGTATGCACAGACTGTCTGTTGTGTGAAATGTCTTCCAGGAATAATGTTGGTTACATCACCATCCTCCCAAAGACTCAGTAGGGAGACACACTTAGTTTTGTGGTTTGGTAGCTGTATCTGTGGCTATATATCACTGTCACGTAATAAACATAATAAATACTAAATAGAACTGTAAACCTGTGGAGGCCTTTAAGCATGTTGCAAGCTATTTTGCAGCAGCTGGAATTATAGTTTGCCAAGCAAGATACAAGAGCTGTGCCAGGAAAGCAATGCCCAAGTGTTGGAAAGTCATTCCAGTCATCCAGAGAGAGCCTTTAAAGTGGTATTTGAAAAGGCACCATTTTAGACTTTTCTGAGCATAAACCCATCATTGCAGGCTTTTTTGTGTTATAAAATACCATTAAACATTTACATTTAGATTTTAAGTTGATAATAATGGTCTGGATGATGCATCATGTAAAAAGTATTTCATTGCTTTGAGACAATTTTTTGATTAATCTAACTTCTCAACAGCTTTTTTCTTTACCTTCTTTTGCCCGCCTCCTGCCACATGACCAATGTTGTCAAGAGAGCCAATCTTTGATTGGACCTTGAAATCCAACTTCTCAGATTTGATCTCAACATTGCCACCACCTAAGGAAAGACAAAGACGTTGAAACCATGTAGCATGATTTCAGTGCCCGAAGATATGGTATAGCTGTCAGCACTTTAATTATACCGGTTCCCTTGTACAAATTTAGCCACTGCTTCACAAAGATTAGATTACAACAGAGCTAGCTAGATCTACGTATACATTTAGATCTATGATGCTAAATGTAAGATGCTATGCTGTTTCCTCCATTTTAATGGGATAATTGTCTGCATAATTTACAGAATAAATTATGAGACCTTACTACCTTACGACAAATACAAGGTAAAAATGTATAAATGTTCTAGACTATGATTCAGCTTAACCCTGAAGCCACAGGGCCATACTAGGAAGGCTGGTTAGTGTCAAAAAGAAAAATCTCATTTAAAATTGCAAAGAGAAAGTAATTCAAAAGAGACATTACCTTATGATGTGCTTGTCTGCATTGCATTACAATGTGTATTTTTTTGCCAAATTTAAAATACAAATACAAGCTAGCAGCTGTTATGCCCCGCTGTAAGCTGAGCAAACATCATCAATATGTCTGCCTAATAGAAGTGATTGACAGACATATCGACAAGTAAAAAGAGATTAAAGTACAACAAAAAGCAAAAGTAAGAATAAAAACAAGGTAAACCAGAAAAAAAACAAAATAATACACAAAGCAGTTGAGCAGAAGAAAGCACCAGGAAAGGATATGCCAGAAGGCATTGCTCTTCGATGTGGCATTTGTTTTATTTGTTTGTCTGTTTGTTTATTTGACTGATTCATTTGTTTTCATTTCTGTATTAATTTTTGCATGTATATTGTAAAGCAATGCAAATAATTTGCACTCACTTTTCTAATCTGCTTTTACTTTTTGTAACAAATCAGCCCCAGTACAATAACTTCTATTTGACTAAGTTTGCTCATTGTTGATGGGAATGAACAGGAAATATTTTCATTTGCTAAACAACATTTTTGCATAGTAATTACCCAAATAAAATGTCATTACTAAGTTGACAAGTACTCTAGCTATCCAACATTAGCTAGCTGGCTACTGTAAAAGCAAACACGAACAATGATAAGACAGCACTGTTAGACTACTTCTCTATTTATTTATTATAGCTAGCTTGAAACTGGTAGCTAGATGCAATGGCTTACCAGTGTTTTCTGTGGAATGCAGTGTAAACACAATACCTTTAGTCAGTTGCAAATATAGTACACTTTGTAACCCATCAGACAGTTCCATCTTGCTGGTAGGAAAGACAATAAAATGAAAACTGAAAACAAGCACTGGCTACCAGTAAAGGTTTCACATTACCTGGTTTGTGGTGAATGTTGTCCTTAGAGCCACATTTCGACTGCACATTGCTCAAATCAATCTTTTTGTGAACAATTTGAACCTGAGCAAAAAAAAGAAAATTTAGCAATGTGTCAGCAATGTGTTATTTGTCAGACTGTGCGCGACTGAACACCCCGATATATCTGGAATGAGCTGGCATGACACATGCAAGGATACCAGGATTTGCTTTTTACATGGGCCCATTAGTTTTGTTGTTGGTGGTGGGAGGGAGACATGGTTCAGTTTCTCTCCACCATGACAAATTCCTTCAGAACAAAAAGAAAGTTTCAAAATGACAGACCATAGGAGCACATATATATCTGTTGAAAAACATGAAACGATACTGAACCGAAAATAGGAAGTAAGTAAGGTCGACAATAGAACAAAAGGATTTTGCTTGCATAATCTTAACGGGGTTACTTTAAGAGCACCAACAACTGTGAGTGCTTAAAGTGGTACAGCAAAGCTTGACATGAATGCCCATGCTATTCTTTAACACACCTATGGGCTTGTGGGGAAAGTGGCTACTGTCAAATTAGACTTTCTTTTCACTGCATTTGCCTCAGGAATTGTCTTCAAAGAAGACGATGTGCCTTCTTTTGTGGTGGCAAGAAACAAGGTGATCGGTGATATTAATGAAGGTAAAAACACGAGGTGACTTGAAAAACAACAATATAAAATACCTCTTGTCAGTAAAACTTAATCTCAGTAAATACTGAAAAGAACAAAAAGTTGTATAGTCCAATATGAATCAGGAGAAATAACACAAAATAGATAATAAAAGAAAAACCAAAATGTTTTCTTCTGTACCATGAGATTTTGACTGCATTTCTGAAACTGATACATTGACATTTCTGAGACAGCTTATGGACAAACTACAATAAATGCAGAAGCATTGTTGTTGAGATTTTAAACTTATCAGTCATCAGAACTGCAAGTAAAAAAGGCCAAAAAGAATCCACTAAAAATGTGAATGACAAATGTTGCTTGGTGATTTTTTGGATTGTTCTTTGATGTTTTATGAAAGTTCAAGACATCAAAAACATGACTTTGTTTGCCAAGCAAAGAAACAATTATTCCAAAACAGCACCTTTCATTAATAACTTGTGCTGTGTTAGAATATTTGTAATTTACTCAAACACAACAGAAACTGGTCACATTAAGTTCATCAGAATGGATACCAATATTAATATTGGTCAATAATGGACATTTAAGATATATCATCACTATGCATAACCTCAGGGCCTACAGGTTAGATGTACAATGTCTTCTTTATAGGAAGGAAATGGTTATTTTTGCCAACCTCACAAACATTCATGAAAACACCTCTAATAAAAACATATATCTTAGTATAGTTCCTTGTGTGGTGTTTTAGAAACCTCAAGACCACCACACACACACTCATGGTTTGATCATTAGCATGCCAAAAACAAGTGTCCAGACATTGTGTAGTACCGCTGGTAACTGTTGGTGCCATAACTGAACAGCCACCCAGCAGCTTTTGGGTCCATAGCATAAAAGCCTGCATCGACAGCCAGACACGGCACTGACCATGCAAAGACAGCAGTAGAAAACCCAAACTATAATAGAACAACAGGACATATGAGAGTGCTGCACGTTCGTTACCCATTACCGACTCCACTCCAAACCACTAAGCCTTCAAACTTTGATGATCATCTTACTGTTCTGTTTAACATAGACTCAGTATTACGATGCAGCCTATAAGTGGCTGATTTCCCTCCTTTTCAGAACTTTACATTTGATTGTGTTTGAATTTAATTTGATTAATATTACATGACAGCAACATGTGACATGTGACAGCAACATCACAAAACATGGATTATTGCAGTGGATGACCTTTATATATTTATTTTATATCTGAACATGAGCCGTCTGTTACAGCTGAGAGAGGCATATACACATAGCTTACCAGAGAACCCCAAAAACATGCTGTGTTCCCTTGGAAATATGCTGTCACCATGCATTTCTTCGCTTAGTTTGAAGATTTCTAACAGTTTTTGTTTCCTTTTTTGTATCCCTCATTATTGGACACATTAAACACCACAGCACCCCCCCACCCTCCCCCAATGTCAGTGAGCTCTAATAAAAGGCAGTCTTTTATTTCCAGTGACACCAATGCATTATTGCTATACCAGACAAAGGTTCTCTTCACACTGAAATTCACTTGTTATCTCAAAGCCATTTTTCCCATTCCCACTGACTGAGGAGCAACACCATAGCCGTGTAGAGTAGGAGAATGCAAGTGCGCACACACAAAATTCACACATCAGAATTGATGTGGAAACTTTACACCAGTGCAGCCGAACAAAGCTCCATTTACTGCAACTTCAGTCGCATTACCTCACCACAGCCGCTGGGGTGAAGAAGTTAGGGTCCAACTGGTGCCTTACGGCATAAGACAAGGGCTCTCAGTCTCTCTTTCTCCAGAGAGAGAGTGAGGTCATCACTCTGCTCAGATCCAAGAGTCTACCACGATAACTCATAGCCCGCCTCATACAATGCAGAGCTATGAAGCATAAGACAAGCACATTGTGTTCTGCTCAACGTACACCACCACAGAAGCATCATCGGCTCTCTAACGAGTGGAAAACAAATATCAAGAGGTATTAATCTTAGTTTTAACGGCATGTTAGTGCTGTTTCTCCATGATGCTGTCGAATGTCACCTCATAATGTCTACTGGTGATGGTGGAGTGAGAGGGTAGGAGGGGGCCAGTGGGACAGTTACATTTGCAGCAGGTAGGGTCTATGGAGGGGTAAATACCACATCAGGCAGACCAGCTGGCTGGCTTATCAAAAGTCAAGTTTAAGGGAAAGGGGTGAGGACAGCCTGGCCGGTCTGCAAACACATGGCAATACCCAATTCAGAGACCCTGCTGCTGGCCAATGGAGACACTGATGATGAGTGGGGTTCAGTTCTACTCAACATATTTAGTCACACCATGCAAGGTAAGACATGGCACAATGGACACTCCTGAAAGTTTAGTTCCAGATCACATCCACTGATCGGAAAGTGAGAGTATAATTTAGGGCACAGGGAACACTAGGGTATCAAAGAGACTGGGTGACACACGGCTGCTTGCATTAAAACAAACACACCATACAAAGACAGTGTAGAGACAGGGATGCTCTTCTCTCTGTAGGAAAGGTGCTCATGCGCTTGCGTTTCCATCCAAAACAAAACAAAAAAAATTGTAGGTTCGTTAATTTCACACCTTCTTAAATGTCTGCCTTTTGGAATTTTGGTATTAAAGCATTCAAGTCAAAATTTCACTTTTTGGTGAGGAGTCAGGGTTTTTAATGCTTCGTAGTTTCTTGCACATGTTTAATCATCCAGTGATCAAACCACTATTGTGTCTGTGGTTCACAGTGCAAATCCCCTGGTTAACCTGTGGAAAGTGCTGGGCTTGCAGTGTCTGGGTTGGTTCAGAATGCAAATTAAATAATGCAGTCATCTGTCTTTTGATGCCCTCTCACATTTTTACTGTGTGCCGTGATTCCTTCAGAGCCTGGATTTAATGATGACAGCACTTCACTGAGTATTACCCAAAGCCCTCAGGTGAAGTGGACATTGACTAATTGAACTGATAGATTTTTACCTTGGCAGTGCTGTTGCTGACTGAGGGGTGGGGAAGGGGGATTAACTGAAGTGGAGGGCTGCTAAACAATCAAACAATGTGGCAGTGTCACACATTAATAGACACTGGTTTACAATACAGCACGGCATGAGCAAGACCAAGTGGAGAGAGGGAACTGGGAATGTACTACCATTATTGCTGGATGGAACAGCAGGTGTGTATTCTCTGAGCTTCCACTCAAGAAAGAATGTGAAAGGGTTTGAAGCAGAGAGGAGGACATAACATATTTGGAATTTGACAGTGCAGAACCAGCAAGACATCTGCAAGAGTCAGCAGTATATGAAATCAATACGTCCAAATTTAAAAACGCCAGAGCCAAATGCAAGAGAATTGAATGCTTTAATATGTTAGACTCCGATTACGAACTTGGGGACTGGATTAACAGCTGTAGCCAAAGATTAAAGGATATTCTACCCAAACGAAGAGGCGATTTTAAGAAATTATGATCCATATTTGTTTATCTTTATCTGAAAGTTAGGGCCTTAATATTTGACAAATTCTTCAGAAGCAATTGGACTTTGTGTTTTATTCCTAATCCTTGACAGCAACAGATATTAACCATAAAAAACAGCTATAAGGAATGGATTCTGTTCATATTACATGGTATGTAATCATATTCTGTTTCACTCTTTTTTGGCATTTTGAATTACTGTGGTATTGAAATGAACAACTGAAATGTGTAATGAAGAAAACAATGAGGATTTTGATGTGTCTACAGAAAAAGTTCAATTAGAAACTGCAGCATTGACCTGCTTTAAGTGTAAAATGGTTCAGAGACTGGCCTTAATTGTAGACCTGCATTTATAGTAAGAACTGCTATAGCTCAATACACACTTTGTTGGCTAAAAAATGAGACATACATTATGTACATTATTTAGGGACCTGTACAGATCACACTTATTGGGCAAGCAAATCAAAACATTCATAAAAGTTTATGATATACAACTCTTTCATTTGTAACTTCATTGAAGCACTAAATGTGTCTCTTGAGGACAACACTACCATATGAATTTACATGTTTATCATAACTCATTTATGACTTAGTTAAAAATTTCAGCATGTTAAAGGGAAGCACATTTGTTGCAACATAGTAATTGTGTACAGGATTTTATTGAATATTGGTGTTTATTTTGTTTATTAACTGTTGTAAAAGCCTTTTTGGACACTCGCTGAAGGATGTTTTAGCAATGTCATAACTACTTCCTGATTCATTGGAAATTATTTTTCATGCACCTTATCTTTGAGACCACAGCCTCCAAACTGATAACAGAGAAAATGTCTTACAAACATGGCACTGTTATTGAATGCTTTTCATGTTGAACATCATTGCGAATGCTTATCACCGTGAATGTGTCAACTATGCACCATATAGTTATTAATTTTGATCTTTTATTCATTGACCAGTTTTTATATGAGTATATTTTAGATTGATTAATATAATTTATATTAATATTAAATGAATTTATTTGGTTCCTTTTTTCATTTCAAAGCTCTGTCACATGAAAAATCTGGAGAGGAATTGCCCTTCCTACGCTGTTGTAGTACTTTAGTAGTATCTAACTGCTAACCCGAAAAATCCACATACTGACCTTTGACAGTAACATTTCACTTGGTGTGTAATGGGTCAGAATATCCTTAAAGTTTTGACAAGAGCTGTATCAATCCTTTTGGCAGACTAAAACCCACACAGTGGGTTCATCCCCTAATTACTCACATTTCCACCTCCAGGGACATGCTTGATATTGTCTTTGGAGCCACACCTAGACTGAACATTAGACAAGTCGATCTTCTTAATAGGAATTTGCACCTGCAAGAGGCAGAGGGAGGGCGAGAGAGTGTTATCCTTCAATCAAATCAATGCACCCAGGTTACTGGGGCTGCTAAGGGTGGGGGAATTACCCACAGGGGAATCCCTGTCCTACTGGAGCTATGTTGCTCTCTAGTCTGGACAGCATATGAGCTATTTAATGCTCTTAAATTCAATGGTCCAGTTGTTCCACAATGTAGGTGGGTCTTTGAATCAAACTCAATCAATGGTCAGAGCTGAACTCTCTGGGAGAAGGCTTGTACGATTAGCTACTACACCTGCATATCGTATTTGGGCATTTTGTTTCACCAAAAACAAAATGCTCTTAATTACTTTCTTGAGGACGCAGTGTACTACAGAAGCCTTTGCTTTCTGAAAACAGCTGCTAGTTTAACTGAGACTGCATACTCCTGAGTGCTCCTCTGTATGTGATTTTACTGCGTTCAATCTGCAGCGAATGGCTTAGGATCTGTAAAGCTCTAGCCAGGAGTGGGTTGATGATCAAAATTGTTGGAAGACTGACAACCACAGATTTCATCCCCTAGTTACTCACATTTCCACCTCCAGGGACATGCTTGATATTGTCTTTGGAGCCACACCTAGACTGAACATTACTATAGTCCATCTTCTTTTCAGTTATTTGCACCTGAAAGAGGCAGAGGCAGGAGGAGAAGGTGTTATCCTTCAAAGCAACCCCAAGCAGCAATGCTGCAGTCAGGACCTTGCTTCTCAGGGCAACAGAGTTTCAACATGCTGCAAACTGTCTGAGGTATTACACGTGACAGTATTCAAGAGTGCCATCCATCCGACGACAGTAATTCCTTCTATTCCATACCCCCAGATGAAAACTGGAGGGGAGAAAACGGGGAGAAACCTTCCCGTTAAATTGATGTTGACAGATACTGTATGCGTGGACAGCACTGCACATTGCACCTTGTGTATTGACGCACTGAAATGACTATTTCAGACCAGCCACATGTGTAGAGTTTGGGGTGGGACAGAGATTATAGCTTCGGACTGATGCCCTTTGCAGTAGGGCTGAAAGCCTAGGACCCCAGTGTGAGGTGGCGGTCAACACAGCAGACAGGATGAGGCCGGAACGAGAGATGCTCTTACCCGGCCGCCTCCAGGCTGGTGCTTAATGTTGTCAGTGGAGCCAATCTTCGACTTGACACTCTTCAGGTCTGGCATGGGGGCCAGCGGAGCGGGCGTGCGGCTCTTCAGGGAACCAGGGGACTTTGGTGGGGTGCGTATCACCGCCACCTTCTTCACCTCCTTGCTGGCCACGGCCAGTGGCTGCCCTGGGGTGCGGCTGGATGGGGATTTGGGCGTGCTAGGGCTGCTGTACCCGCTGCGCTCCGGGGTCTTGGGGGAATCTGATTAAAGGGAATACCACGGCTAACGCAAACCCATAGTGCCCATACCACTTCTGTCACTGGAAGGTGTCTGACTGACGGCTCACCCATAAGGTGGAGGGAAATCTACATCTTTTTTGAAATGGTTTCTTTACCTTTGCCATTTTTCGCAGCTCCAGCTTTCTTTTCCTTGGAGGCAGCTGTATAACACAAAAGTACCAAAAATGAGACACAGGTAGTAGTTTACATTTAGGGCTTGTACCCTGCCAAATTTCCCTAGCCTCTCAGCTTGTGCTTTTCATTTGGCTTCTATTGGTTTAAATTGAAAAATACCACCCCTAGCTACACTGCGTATGTCAGCTGTGCAACAGAACAAGTTGGCTGGTAATATTCAATTATTCTGAGTGTACCTGTTTGAGTGGGAGCCTTGGCAGGGATTTTGGACCCACCGGCCTGAGGTCTAGCGCCACTTGGAGTCTTTCCATCACCAGCCTGAAAATACAAACAAAACACTCCAGGTGACACTAGGGCAAATACCACAAGATTGAATTCCTCCTCTTTTTATTTCAGTTACAAGTGAAATTCTAGATTTAAGTAAAATTCAGGAATCATGTTTATCATCATTAATACATGTTTAGGACAATAATTTCAGGACACTATGTGTAGAACCTAAACCAAAGCAGGTTTGTACATGGGGGTATCTTTATTTTTTGCATCCCACACATAATGGCTGTGCAGAGGTGGTCCAAAGGATTGTGAAAGGCATGCAAGTCACTGAGTAATTCAATGACCATGTCTTACTTTCTTCATTTATCTTTTCCTCAACAAAACAGTAGCAATAATGTGTGGGAACTGGAGATGGGGTCAATTCCATGTTAATTAAGTATGAATTGGACAATCTTTATAGAAAAAAATTTTCAATTCATTAATTGAATTTCAATTCATCACCTAAATTTACTAAATTTAAATGGAATTCATCACAATTCTGGTGGAAAAAAATGCAAATTTAGCATGCACTTCTACCATACAGAAGATCTTGCGCTGACATTGTGGCACTGGTCACAGAAAACGTACAAGTAAAAAAGACAGTAAAGACTGAAACATACGACACATGCCAATATGACTTTGTGAAAAGCTGAGCAGGGAATAGAAACAGTGTCTGGACTAACAGTATCATTTCGACCAACTCCTATAGCGTTGTTTCTTTTTAACATCCATAGCTTTAAGCCTACAAGATAGAGCTACACAGTAAGCAGTCTCAATCTACTTTCCTTAATGAAGCCTAGCCCAAGCCTTTGATGTCACTGGAGGTGAAAAGCATAAAGTAGAGGAAGGAACAGAGTCAGTGCAAAGCGTACAGAGGGCAGGGCAATGCGCGGCGGCAGAAAGCTTTAAGGTGCAGGGGAGAGCAGTCCTGGATTGACTAGAGCAGAGGTTTTCCAGAGCACTGGAGGTCAGGCCTGTGTCAGACTTACCCTTTGCCTGCTGGCCCCAGCTCCTGCAGTGCTGGGTTTAGTGGGCACTGAGGGCCTGCTAGTGGAGGACGCGGGTGTGTTGAAAGCCGGGGTTTTTTTCGAGGGGGCTGCTGTGACCGAGGAGGGTCGTTTTGGGGTAGAAGTGGGTCTAGCTTTGGCAGGTGTTGTTTTGGGTGTCTTTACATCAAAGGAAAAAAAATGTAACATAAAACAAAAGCAACAAAAGTAGTTTCAAAGCAGTAATGAGAATGGTATTGAATTGATACTGTGAAAGGTGAGGTTGTAGTTGGTACAGAATCTTTCCAAAACTGTGGGGAACAAAACAGTCAGTTGAAGATTGTAAAAATAAAGATGGGCTGACTCAGATAAATTTCAAATGCATATCTTGAAAAAGTCCAACCTTCATGAAGGTTAACAAATCTAGCATACTTCTAGCAACAGAAATAAATAATAAAAAAAACATAAATGCAACTAAATTATAGTGCAAAGCAATTCTAAAAATGTATGCAAGAATAAGAGTTTTGGACGAAAGCCGTGCCTATTGCAAATGCACAGCTGTATCTCCTGGCGTTCTTCTTGAAGGTTTCAGGGTTATAGGAAGAGCACATCCATAGGGCTGGAACTAATAATATGGCTGTAAATCTGAGTAATGCCAACAGAAGACCCTAAACATAGTACCTCCGTACTTTACAACCCAAGCACTCTCTGCTTGTTGCTGTCTAGCAAGAGGAAGTGTTACAGGGGGGGTTCATGGTTAAGCAGGGCAAATGTCAGTGATCAAGGTGATTTACCTGACACAGAGCTTAGTCTCGTTTGGCGGTTTCTATTAACTTCCTGAGACTGAACAATGAGAAATGGTGCATGGGGTGTTTTCAACTGACTTAACCGCAAATTTGTTGTTGCTCTGGGCACTGTTGACTTGGTTGGTTCTTGAGTTAAGAACTGAGACGACCTAGCCAACAAACAAACAGCCAACGAAACAGACTTCACTGGCCTTTGTCCCAAGAAGAGTCACCTACCTTCTTGTCAGCAGCAGCCTCCTTCTCACCACCAGCCTTGGTCTTAGCTGCAAGAGAAAAGCAGAGGGAGAACAGTTACCATTTTCAAAAGTCAAATATTTATTTCAAAATAAAAGTGCCTGTTTCAAACTGAAATGTTTTTATATGTCCATTACCAAACATAGACCATGTATTGCCTACTTTAGGGATTTTCTGCTGTATGGAGAACAACCCTCCTTACGATAAAAACAAAGGACTGAATTCAAGTTCCAAATTATTCTTGCTTTTGTAAAGGACTGATTGGAGCTGTGTTGAAGTTAACGATGGTGCCAGTTCTGTTGCATCCAGGATAAAGAGGGTTTTTGATCCAGAGAATGACCCATTTGTGTTGTATAAAGAGTTATGACACCATTTATCCTGACATGGTGCATATTGCAAAGGTACAAAAATAAATTTTGCAGTGCAAACTAACTTGAAAATAGTTTCATTACAAAACCTTATTTGAAATTATCTGTGACTACATGTGAACATTCTTGTTAAATCGTTTAGTTGTTAGAATCAGACTTCCTTTGTTGGGAGAAATCTCCAGACTGTGATTAACCTTAATTTTTCTCTTGGGGCATGAGGAATTGATCGAACGTGGTTTGATTATGTAAACTGTGCCCTTTCAAGTGCATCAATGTTATACTTCTGAGAGAAATCAAAGTTTCATTTATTTTTCCATCATGAATTGCTCATCCAGATGCATGCAGAAGCCAGATGAATGCAATCCTCCAACCTACCCTTGCATACAGCCAACAGATATTTTTCACATGACTAGTCGCACAGTGCAGCAGAGTGAAGTTTGTGCTCATTAAAGGATAGGTGGTATTCCACTCACATAATCTGAACAACTCATAGCTGCCTTATGAATCGCAGGGTGCCTGAGAGTGATGAGACAAGGAAACCCTAGCCGATCTACCCAGCCCTATCGATGGTGAAACGTTCTGCTGATGAGGGCTTCTAGGTCATTGTCAGCAGATGACACAGCTGGTTCCTCAGCCTACACCCACAGTACTCAGCCTACACAGATGAGCTCCTTGTTGACTGAGCCACTCAGGAGCCCTTAAGGTGTGTTTAAACTGAACGCAACGCGAAATTTACGAGCAATGTGAATGCATGAAAAGTCAACGGCAGGAGGCGAATAGGCGGAGTTAATCAAGGCGAAACTGTGAGTGACACAAAATGGGCGAAATGAGCATTCGCTTGAGTTAAAAAATGTTCAACTCAAGCGAAAATTTCGCCTGGCGAAAGCTAATCACCTTCAAGTAGGGCTAGAAGCCATGCCCCCTTTCCAGAAATCTCAAATCAAACTTGCTAGCAGCGTTGGTGTACTCAAAAATGCTTGCTGTGACATGGTGCAGATTCGCTTGTTCATTTTTCAGGCAAGTGATCAAACCCGCGCGAGAAAAGCGAAGTGAAATTTCACTTCACGTTTGGTTTACACAGATGTTTTTATTATGCCCGAAATTACTGGTGCCTTACCAGGAGGAAGATGGCTGTTCTCCAGGCACCCAGCCCATAGGCTCCTGGCTTCCTGACTGAGCCAATCCAAAGGCCATAAAACTCAACATTTTGTGCTATATGATACCCTTAAGTCATGTTGGTGTGCAAGCTCCTAACAAACATGCAGCATTTCTGGAAGTAGGGTATCAGGTCTTAATTTTTCTTGTCAATCGAGAGTGCTGTAGAATTGCCTATTATTAATGCAGCTGGGCTTGGAAAGACCAGAGTGACACAGCCATATTGTTGGGACTAGCTTTACTCCTTTAATCCAGTTACACTCTGAATAATTCATATACATGGGAATTGATGAAAGCCTTCTTGATTTTAAAAGGCAAAAACAGAAATATACCTCTACTCTTCAAAAGAGCTAACGTTTTGCTTGATGTAAAAGTGCTTACCACAAACTGTCTGTGCACTACTGATAAGAAAAAACTGCAACAGAATATTACAGGCTATTTTATGATGTTGGTATCTTATTTGCATGTAGCAGACTTTGACATCCTCTGACACAGCTTGAAATTCAAAGACTTGTTAACTTGTTTTCTCCTTCTGTGACATTTCGGACATTTTACACACAATCTTCTGCATATTTTAATGGGGGAGAATATCATATTCAGGCAGGTAATTTAAAAACACTAACAAGTCTGTTCATCTCACAAAAAATGTCAATCGATAATTTAGCAGAGCTATCATTTGTAAAATTCTCTGGTTTCATAAGCATCATTTTGGTTAGCACTGTGTAGTGTCTACATACAGTGGACATATTTATCCATAGATTCCTTCAATTAAGAACAGGCAGCCACAGCTTGCAGTCAGATTTTCAGGATTGTGTGGTACAGTAGAGGATCCTATGGGGGGCTTGTGTTAGTGAAGAAAGGTCAGTGGCCCAATACAACACTGGCACAATGGAGGTGATGTGAAACACACACACATGCACAGTAACATGCACATAGGGACTGTAAAATGCTGCCAGCAAAATAACATTTTGGCCACGTGTAAATCACACACACAAAGAAAAGCAGCGATACAAACAACAGACACAGAGAGATAGAGAGGGGACAGGAACAAAGTTGAAAAGTAAAGTCAAAAAACAAAACTGTGGCTAAAAGCAGTCCATTTCCTCAACCGAACACATTCACTTGCTGTGTGCGCTTTTCAGAAAGGGTGCTGCTCAGCTTACCTAAGTTGCTTTGGGGAAAAAAGAAATCGTGAAAGAAACAAGAGAGAGGGGAGTCGACAGGGAATTGACGGACAGAAACAAAAACAGACCTTTGACCTGAGCGACTGGAACATTTGATTTTCTGCCCAGGGGAGTGTCTCTTTGGGGGGCTTTCTGTAATTTAGCAGCCATCTTGGGGGTGGAAGCAGCCATTGCCAAGGTGGCAGCTGCCCCATCAGGGGCCTCACCAACATCGGTGTGGACAACACAGCTTGCATCATCTGCAAAATGGTCAGCTCTAGCTTCACCGATGACCCCTGCAGTTTCTGCGTCCTTCATGGCTGCCTGATCCGTGGTCTCCATGTACCTGTATACACTCCCTTGTGCTCCATTCCTGGGCTCTACGGGTTGCTCTAGCTGACTTGATTCATTGTCCAGCGTGGGAGTGGTCTCTTCACTTCGATGTGAAGGCTGTCCTCTCTCAGTCTCCTCCTCCATCTGGACCTCCAGCTGATGTTGAGCGCTCGGTGACAGATCTTGCGTCTCATGAGGTGGGGTGCAAGGGGCAGAGGGAGACCTCGACTCAATGTGGCCAGAAACAGGGCTCTTGCTACCTGGGGGTGTCTTGTCAGATCCGTTTTCCCACCCAGTCAGGAAATCCTGTCCAGCTTGCGCATGAGGCTCGGTGTAATCAAAAGAGAGTCCACGCTTTCTGGCTTCCTCTGGAGAGAGAGGAATATTGTGGGTGGAGGCTCTGTCCTCCTCCTCCAAGCTCCTCTGTCCCACAGACGACAGGTCCTCCACAACGGCACTGCGGACCAGGGATGATGCCGGCTGGTAAGGTCTTGCAGCCCCATCGGAGCTTACCTCAAAAGGCGCACCCTCTTTGTGGGCTGACAGCAGAGTCCCCCTGCTTCCCACAGCACACTCCACTTCTTCCTCTTCTTCTTCCTCTGAACTGCTCAGAATGTGACCAGCAGAGATCTTGCTACAGTCTCTCAGGTCCCGCTCATACTTCTTAGACCCAAGTGCTTCTGGACACAGAAGTGCAGGCTTATCCTCCCCAGCAAGGTCCAGAGCACTGGGGCTTATGGACGACCCGCGTGGGCTCACTGACCCACTGTCCATGGGAATGAAGATGCCCGCTGAAATCTCCTCTGGTTTTTGAAAAGCAGAATAATCATGATATCCACAGTGTGACTGTGGGTTACCAGCATTCATGTCCCTTTTCTAGCACTGAACACAGATAATCAAATTCAAAGAAGAGAAGAAAGGAACCGAACACAACACAGGCATATACAGGGCTGGAGCACAACACAAAGAACGAACAAAACAAAATGATTTGCTGGCCTCCATTGAGAAAACCCAAGAAACATTCAAATAAAGCAATATTTGTCTTTCGTATATTTGCAGTACAGTGCACGCAGGTAGGGCAGGCTCATAGGAAGCACTGTCTACTGATTTCACATCTCCATCACACGTGAAGCTTTGTCATAAGCTTCCCTGTGTAGCCTCAAAATCAGTAAACTGCTTCCACAATGAGCTAGAGGGGTATGCCAATCTTAAATTTGGTTCATAAACACAACACATCAAAACAGAACTAATAAATGCATCAGAATGAAATTTGATAAACATAAAATAAATACAGCATAAACAAAACTGTACAATAATAATTCCTACTTGACACAGTACTCACAAATGGCTGTCCTATTTTATTTAATTTCTGCTTCAAAAGTATATGAAAATGAATTGTAATGGCAATGACTCAGTGCTACATGAACTGATGAATTGTCCAGTTTTACAGTATGAGTTTGGGCAGAGAGATCACATTTTGATTGGTGGGCTCAACATTGATCATTCTACAAAATGTCTACTCCAAGGCCCACTCCTGTTCACTTAAAACAAGTCAATGTGTTTTGACACGTTGATTGCAGAAAGATTACTCCAGCACAGCTCTGTGTCATGCAGATCTGTGCATCAAAACCCCACTTTAAATCCTCTGAACTACGATTGCATCTCACAGTATATGATATAGTCACGGTGCACTAGGTAGTATTTCAACAAAATAAGAATGTAAGGCAATCTCGTCTGCCACAGATCATGGCCAGATTAAAGTGTACATTTAGTGTATGATATATTAATACAGTGTGATAACCACTTGTGGAACAAGTTAACATTTTTAATGTCTATATTAAGCTCATACAATCTCACATCCAACCAAAATGCTTTTCTGGTTTGTTTGAAAGAATGAATTTCAAGGGACATAAAATTAATTAAATGTGGTTATTTATGGCATAAATCTGTGTGCAACTGATTAAGATTCCCAATAAATTTCCCATCCATACCTTGTCCTGTTGGAGAGGGGGCAGCATCACTTCCAGGACCTCCAGCCACTACTCGAGAACCACAGGGTGACATCACAGAGGGAGAAAAGGGGACACCAAGGTATCAGACATGCTGTTTGCCAGGGATACACAGCAATATACGCATGGCAACCTGCATTCCTCCAAGCGGGTTTAGATCAATGATCTCCATTGATGCAGCTTTAAGCTCATTGCAAACAGCCCAACTGAAGTGAGAAAACATATGAGTTTGCTCTTCATAGAGGTTTAATTTTTGAGTGGATTTATGACATTGTTATCTGCTGAAGGAAGAAAACACAGATGTTGAAGGCAAAAGGCTTTGAAACATTTTTTTTGTACTACTTCACTCATTTATTTCTGTATGTAGATACTTTAGATTTTTGAAACTCTTAAAAGCCTGCTGAAATATGTAGGACATGACAGGCAATGGAATGTGAAGGACAGAGGTATATTTATCAGTTTAAAATGCATGATTCACATTTAAAGGAAAAGCTGAAGGATTGGAAAAGGAAATGTTTTATGAATAGGAGATGTCCTTTCAGTAAAGTCTAATTTGCATTGTTTAGTGAGGCAGCTTATTCATAATTCAGGAACTGCTGTCCTCTAAGTGCTTGTGTGTGAGAGCAACCATTAAACATAGCCATCTGAAGCACCTCTGAGTACCATGATGCTGCTGTAAATGACCCCAGTGCCAATAGCGGTTAGTGTATAATTGCAGCAGACCAGGAGTCCCTACATGCAAGTACTGCAAGCAGAGTCAAATGCAACCAGCGCTATCACTACACTTGGTTTACATCTGAGCCCAACACTCCTCCTAACCTGGTATTTCTTCAGGAGTTTCAACTCTGTTCTCTGTTACAGGGACGTCGACTGTGACCGAGGCATCTGTTAAAAGGATAATGTGAACCTTGTAACTGTGCTCTGTCCCCTTTCACATTTCAAAAACCTCACTGAAAGGACAGAGATGGAGCAGAGAGATACATAACACTGACCAAATCCCATATCCCACACACTGGACTCTGGAGCAAGCAATTTTTGACCACAGAAAGGTTAATGCTCTTCTACCTCTCAACGACTCTTCTACTGAGGTATCAACGGTCAGAGCTCAGAGTACTGCTGTCAAACACTTCATCCTCAAATGAGTCAAGGACCTTCATACCTGTCTGTCTTTTGGGATATAACCAACACTTTTTATATTGTAACTAGAATAGCCAATTTGACTTTTTGAGGAAAAGCTTGTTTTATGATTTCTTTCTCTTGTATTTTTTTTCTTTTTTTCTTGTAGTAAATGATAGCACTAAAAATTCCTACTGTCACAGTGGGAAGATCAATCTCTACATATAATTTACTGTGAGGCAGGAAAAGTTTGCATCACTGCAACTGAGGATTACGAAGACAGGAGTGCTCTGATGTTGTGTTCCTGGTCAGTTATTTCAAGAAAGTGACACTGAGAGTGAAGGGGAGAACCCCAGGAAATCCATAAATCAAGCGAAATCAAACAAGCAGCAAAAAAGAGCTCTGTGTGCACCGATGATTAAGCAAACTGAAAAGGCAGAAGAATCATTAGTCTGTGATGTGGGAAGCACTTGACAATTTGGACAATGAAGCAGCAGCCGCAGATCAGCTTGAAGAGTTACAGCACTATTAAACTCAAACCAGTCAATGTAAAATAAACAAATGGTGGCAGATTCCACATAAACAGCAAAAAAGATACAACATAAAACAATAGAAAATAGTCAAATTCTCTTTGGTATCAAGATCAACACAAAGCAAAACCTCAACTGAGAAGCAAAAGCCAGTTAGTCAGAAGGAGGCGTACCCATTTGCACCTCCTCACCAGAGGGGGCAGTCTCAAGCTCAGCAACCTCAGGCACCGGCTCCTCTGTGGTCTCCTTTGGTGAAGGTTCCTGGGAGTCTACTATAAAACAATATATAAAGCAATCTTTCAGGCAGAAGGCGATGCGATTAAAAGCTTGCACTGGAAGTCCTTGTGTTGGCTGCAGATTAGTGGTATCCGAGGTCAACAGTTGTAGTACAAGTTAGGAAAAGGAAACACACAGTGATAGATCACAAATCCACATACTTTTGCATCCAGCATTGGTATTATTTTTAGACATCTCTCTTAGCGCTCTCTTCCATATACTGCATCATCAGCCTTTTTCCGCGTTATAGAAAAAAACTACAATGCTCACAGGACGTTCCAAGACAATACACACACACACTGCTTCCACGGCACTAACAAGCAAGGCGACTGCCAGCGCACACTGTAAATGGAAACCGAAGTTGTCTTTCATTATCTTGCAGCTTATTTCCTGTCTCAGCTAACACCGTCGTGCCAATAACTGCGTGGTCATGTTCTAAATCCCGGCTTAACGCGAACCTGCTGACCAGCGCAGTTCCCGCTGTCGCCAGTGATGCTGGAGCAGAGCCTGAAGCTCATGCGCATGGCACACACTGTCGCACAACATCCCTCTGCCCTCCCCCTGACCTCACTTCACTCACACGCCTACCTCGTCCGGCTCAAGCACGCAATTAAAAATACCTGCTCACTTCTCCATCACCTCTTTATCAAGGTGTTGACCCATAATGACGATTAATATATATTGATATACAAAACATTATTCCTTCCAATAATTTTCATGGTTGGGTCCATGACATATTTTTATGGTTTTTCCAAGTTTTCACACAAAATGGAAAAACAGTGAAGCTTCTCTATACTAGGGGGCAGCTACTGAAGATGGCTACGTGTCTGCCTAACCAAGAGTGGGATATACTCACTATCTGTGGCCCAGTCGATACACCTGCCGTTGAGCTCTGTGGAGGGGAGTGATTTGTGCTTCGTGCCTGCGTGGGGGATCATGGGGAGAGCGAAGGGGGAAAAGGAGCGCACTAGAGAGGGCTGTAAACTGGGAAATGCTAGGCTACGCACTATGCTCAGGACAGCATCATCACAAGAGGCAGGGGTGAGAAAAGAATGTTACTATTGTGGCATACATATAACTTACACAGTACTCATTGAGTGGTGGCTCACAGAGGCCTATGAGTGCATACAATGAACGCTGTCCCCTTTTACAGACAAACACTATCCCAACAGGCACTATACATGGCTGCTGCACACTGCACCCTTTTGCTCTCTCGTGACATTACAACTGTTGTGAAAACCTTACAGAAGCTGCCAGTCATGCATAAATGGATTTAGCTTGATTTCAATGCTGTTTAATGTCCTTTATTACAGCTTGGCGAAATCCCAGAGTTGCAGAACACAAGGGAACGTTTGTGCCACCTCATTTTCTGGATTATCACAGTTTCAATCTAGAGCAACCAATTTGAGATTAACACTGCTGTCAGTCTGGCAACTCAACATTTTTTGAAATCTAATTGATTTTTAATCCCTCTGTTCAGTGCTATATTTCATGGTGTATTTACCCATGTTTACATGAAGAAAATGAAGTTAATTCCTGTACTTTGGGGGTGTGACAAAAATGGCAAACATTTCACAGAACTTCAAACACAAAATATTTGGTGAAAGCTTGTGTGTTGTCCTTTCACATGATATCTGTAAATGACACCTTTGTTTGTTAATATGTCTGTGTAAGAATCACTCCAGTCAAACCTTCTTCCCATGGAATCAGTTACTGAACAGCATTCACTATTATTATACCACTTAGTTACAATGTTGACAGTTCCCAGTTCATTCTGGGTTCCTACACAAATGTAATGTTCTTGGAGGTTTAGTCTCTTTTGTCTGTGTGGTACTGAAAATCAGAGAGACAGACAAAGGGAGAGAGAGAGAGAGAGAGAGAGAGAGAGAGAGAGATAGAGAGAGAGAGAGAGAGCTACAGATATAGGTATTATGTAAGGAGGTTGAAAGCCTGAGTGGTCATCTACAGACAGAGAGGGTGACCCAGATGCCTGGATTACAGAGAGAGCAGCTCCAATCAGGAACTGATGGCCAGTCAAGCAAGCCTTGTTTTTTCATACAGAAAGATTAAAACAAAGAACAATCAAATGCTACCGCTGCTGCCAGTGCCACTGTTCATTGCAGCTTTTACAACAGATGATTCACACATAGCCTGTGAGTATTTCACAAAGCTCTGCGTTTCATGTAATCTATAACATCACCAGTAGTCATCCAGCATACGTCCCTGCCAGCATCCCAGCGAGCCATGCTGTTGGAACACAGCATTCAAATGCTGTCAAATGACACAACTGTGAGGTTTCTATAGTTCTCTCATACCAGGAGAGGCCACTGTGCATATAATATCTCAGGCCATAAACATGTTTTGAGTTCATTTGAGTGTTGTCGAGTACGTTTTTGTTAACCGTTCGTTAGTGTTTTATTCATTCATTCAAAAACACTTGTTCCTAATTGCAACGATTGACTTGATAAAGTCAGATCTTGTATTAACAGAATTCCTGATGCTTCTAATTTAAAAAGCCTTTAACAATTAATCTTTCCACACTGTCAGTATCCCTATTTTTAAGACATCCAAAGACCTAATACAATGTGTGACTAAGAACACCACAAGGATACAGATGAATGTTGGCCTTGAGCATAATGCACTGATGTGGATGAATACTGGGGCACTGTGAGTTGACTGCCAGAATTTGAAAAGGTTGTCTCAGTCCCTTTGACAGTCAAGCTATGTTTCCTTTGGAAAATGCTTTGTATTAACATAAATGTGTCTCAGCCTGGTGTCCTATCGAATCTGTTTTTTCAGTTGCTCATTTGAAATGGAACAAGCATTTTATTCTCATGTTTTGAAGATTCCATCTCTTAATGTCACAGGATCCATGACTTCTGTGAAAAATCTGAGAACTCATTTAAGTTCCATCATTCAGCCAGTTTTTACAGCAATCCAATGGCTGAGTCACTTTTCAGGGTGATCACTGACCTTTCATGGAGCCGTCTCCAGGTACGATATGTGCAGACGGCACCCCATTCTGCCGGACCTCCTGTCGGAAGGGCACCTGGTCTCCCTGTTGCAGGTCCTTGATGTTCACTTCAGCCATAGCAGCAGCCACGGTGTCCCCAGAATAGCTGTTGGGGGTCGAGTTCATGAGGTCCTGGTGTTGATCCATCGTGAGACAATTTCAGGCTGTAAGAGATAAGTACACCATGTGAGTGAATCTACAAGGCACACAACTTGTTATAAACACAGACTGGCAGTCCAGAGTGGAAACTGGAGTAGTAGGTCAAAAGCTCACATGGCTAAAGAAGAATCTCAATTATCAAGGCAAAGTGAGAGTAATCAATAAGTATCTACATTCTTTGTTCTTAAGTAGTCTGCCTTTCACTGTGCAGGCCACAACGCCTGGTCAGGGGTCAGTATCGTGGCAACAGTTGGTTAGTGTAGGGGTTTTCAGTGACGCTACTTCCTTCCACAAGCCAAGCAGTCACCAGCTGAAAGTAACAGATACTGCCCTAGTGAAAACCTGGTTATTTATACACTAAAACATATAGGCCCAGGTTAGGGTTACAGGCCTACAGACAAAAATAGTACAGTAAGCAAATGTGTTTCCCATCTTCACTCAGACAAACTGTACTACTTCACATGGAGCAAGAGGTCTACTCATGTGTTCTCATTTAAACCATAACTCTGAAGTACATTTTAAACTATTTTTATTGTCAAGTGTGCAAAGAATGTTCCAGCATGCACGCTGCACCTCCAAGAGTTATTTTCATGCTAAATATGCTCATTGGTTCTTGCCTCCTTTGTAACTGGTTGTTGCATTAACAGGGACTGGGGTCACGTGCACGCACTGGGTGGGGTTGCAGCATATTAACAACAGGAGACTTCCTATGCCTTTGTTCTGGGGAAATGGTTCCTCTGAAGATATATACACTATGTGGATGTTTGTCATGACTGGGATATGCTGTGTTTCTTCTTTCATTGCAAATACCCTATACACAACCATTCTAAGCGGAGCCTCAACCGTGTCAGTGCGTATTTGTGGGTCTGCATGTCCGTGCAGTAGCATGTGTCCCTTTCCCTATCTGGTTTGCATTTCTAAGCTCGTGCAGATGCCGCACTGGCCTTCCTTTCTAGCGCACATCCTGTTGTTACAGAAGAGTGATTCATCTGGCCGTATCGATTCAAAAACCTACTCACAGGATTGAGTTTCAACTTGCTGACAGCGTGTGTGGTAACAGTTCATTCCCCAAGCCACTGCATCAGCTAGCAGAGTGGCATAATTTTGTGGTTTGTGCGTCCTTCCGCATTCAATAGCACAGGGTCGCAAAAGCGGCTAAACAGCATACAGTGCAGGGGGACTACTGAGGATAATGAGTCCCACTGAAACACAGACGTCCATTAATGGACACAGGTGGCTGGCTCTTGTGAGAACACTCCATATACACTCAGACCCTTTACAAGCTCAGCAAAGGAATAAAGCTCCTATTTAGCCAAATACAGCTGACTCACTAATGCAACTGGCTGAGAAAAAGGCAAAATATGACCTGTCAAAGCAAGGCACAAAACTACCGTAATACCAGCGCAGCACTTACTGTTTATGTAAGGGGTGTGTCATGAACAGACCATACCAGAGCCAGAAATGTTCTTTCTGAACAATGATGTAGATTTTCAACTTTTTAACAATTTTGGAAGAAATCTGGTCTTCTATATTTAAATTTAAAGGTCTCTCATGGTGACCCAAACATTCGAACAGCAGAGCCTGACAGAATCAACCTGTACAGTTCCCCGCTGCAGGTGAAGCATAATGTGCATTTCCAAACCCATGCCTGTCAAACCACAGAGAAGTCACTGCAGGAGCAAATTAGGGGAGAGAAGCGGCACCTTCCACAGCACAACTGTCTGCAGAACCACACCAATGGGCAGATCACAATCAAGCCCAGGTTCAATTTAAAGACTGCATGTTTTGTCCATAACATCGAGCAATGCACTTTTTTGTTGGAGTTTTCCGTTTTTCATTTAGGTTCATGAGAACATGTAAGAACCTATAACAACACTTGGTCAAGGTTGCAACTAACAGTTAAAGACAGTGTGAGTGCACTGTGATTAGACTGAACCCTGGTCCTCATTGTCATTGGAGGAGGGAAGGGAAGAGGGAGAGCTATGCTGTGTAAATCACCTGCCAGCTGTAACAGCTCACCTGAGCAGTTTAGAATTACAAGAAGGGATGGCATGTTGAGATGAGATGGAAACTGCAGGGTGGTTTGAAGAGTCAATACTTTGGATACTTCATTTGTATGATTTGGCCCTAGAGCTCACCTCATCAGTGCAGCTGAGGAGTTTTGCCACCCCGGTTCATTCCTACACAGGTTAGCAGCTGCCAGCTTGTTTATTCTTTAAATGAGCAGGGGAACCTCTGACATTTATTCTGTAAGGAGCTCATTTTGAGCTCCTGATCACAGTAATTATTGAACCATTTGCCAGGTTTGGTAACATGGTCATATAAGACGTTCATTTACTTGTAAAGGGTGAGGAGTTATGCCGTGTCATTGGAATGTGCTCAGAGGGCAACACTGGCAAATGCATGTGAACTTCATACAAAGAGGATTATAAACTTGATTATATACTTTATTTAACCACAGCCATCTGTCTGTAGTTCCACCAACAACAGCCCAAAAATTGCTCTCTCCCTGTCTCTCTGTCTATTCCAGTTCCCTGCTCCCTTCCTCTCTCTCCCTCTCTATTTCCTTCTCCTTCTCCCTGCCTCTCTCACTCTCTCTCCCTTTTGTCTCAGGTAATGCATGTGGAGACCCATGGTAAAGCCTGAAGAAAATCTGCTCCGAGTGTGTGGCCAGGGCTGTTCATTGTGACGCAGTGTCTGCTTCACATCGAAGGCTGCCAGGCCTTCTTGTATTCAATCCACCCACAAAGAGAATGCATTTCCTCTGCCAGCCTGGGTGACAGCCATCACATAATCACACAAATTACAGAGTGGGGTCTGCAAGTTTGAGGAATTCCGAGTCTAACCTCTGTTGAGGCAAGCGACGGAGAATTCAATATGAATGCAGTTTGAGGTTCCCACCAGTTTGAGGTTTGGACAAAGCATATAAATCATATTTTGAGGCCACTATTGAATTGAGGTTTCAGGACCAGGACTACTTCTCAACGAGAAAAGTTTCAATACTTCACATTTTTTCCAATAGGATTTTCTTTTTTTTTTTTTTTTTTGGACATTTCTGTCTCTTGATAATTATTCCTTTTTTTTAAAAACGTTGTGGTGCATTTTCTTAAGGGACAATATGGGCCTCTTCTCTGCAGCATCCCATACTACTGCTTCTACTGGATCCCTCTGGAATCACTGTGTTGTTTCCTGGCAGATCTATTCATCCCATTATTTTTACCCAAACAAGAGGGGACATCAGCACAACTGCAGCTGTCTGTATGGACTTTGCCAAAATCAGAAGAAACAAACAAAGCACTGACTTGTGTCCTTCCCTCCCCTTTTGAGGACTGGTATAGCAGAGATTAAAACTAAGGGCAGGATAGATTCGAGGCCTGATGAATGTGGCTGTAGCTACAGTGTGGACTGAAATGGGTATGGAAAAGCACCTGGCCCATGCCACTTTGTGACCACACATTGTTCCATTAATATTCATTAGCAATTTCTGCGGTATACGGAGCCTGGAGAGCTGGGCAGGGCCTGCTTCCACTCTGAGAAATCGATGCGAGCCTGGCATTCTCTCTCCTCCTCAGTGCGAGACCCAGAGAGAGAGAGAGAGAGAGAGAGAGATAGAAAGAGCAACGTGCATGCGCAGACTCAGACAGACAGCCATGGCTAGAGGAGTGGCATGATGCAGCAGATTGGAGGGGGAACGAGAGAGAGGGACCCATCTTCTGACTTCCTGTTTAGCTGTGTCAGATTCAGCCTGACTCCCGCCCCCCTGCCCAGATCTGAAGGCTGAGGAATTAAGCAGACAGCTTTTTGCCATCAGCTCATTGGTTTACAACTGCAAATTAATTCAGCTTGTACTCCTTCCCCTCAGTGGAAAGACACAGTATCCTCAAGATAAACATATACGAGAGGCTAAACAGACATGACAAGGCCTATATAAAAAATGTCAAGGGCTCTGAGTAGACAGCATGCCACCAATGCATTCATAATTAAGGGGCTGCATTTTATTGCGGGGGTTGTGTGGAGCTCTCCTGCTCGACGGCAGCAAAGGCACTGAAGTGAAATGGGAGGAGCTGTCTAGCCTGGCCGTGCTTGACCTGTGCCAGGCGAACCGGCATGCCTCCAGAGTCTGTCCATTTGGATAAAGAGCCATCTGGTCCCCTGTACCTTTGCTCTTGACCTCATTTATCCTACTGTAAAATCAGGGTCTCTGAAACCCCTGGTAAAATGGCTCCCTGCCTGCCCCCTACCTCCACGGTTCCATGAAAACGCCAGTGACGACCAGGGTCTGTCTGCCATTGTGCCTGAGAGACACTACTGTCTGCCTGGGGGACCCTCCAGAGAGACTGCACGAGAATGCAGTCTATTATTGTTTCTTCTTTGGTGTTCATAAATTTGTTTTTTTTTTTCTCACTTCAATGGAACTCTATTTAGAGCTGCTGGACACTCTGAGAAAATGGTCATGGTATATTTTTGAAATAAAGCCTGTCTTTGGACAGGCACATTTGTGACAGTGGTAGTTTTGTCTCTCAACATTTACATACGCTGTATAGCAAGCTAGTACCTCTACCAATGCATGAAGACCGAAGCAGGATTTGAGCTACATTCCTTTTTGACTAGTTTAATGGTTAAACTAAAGGGACTCCAGAATTTGCACCTCCAGCTACAAAGGACCATAAGTCATTTTAAATAAAATGTAAAAATAATGACATAATAACAGAATTCAAAGGGTTTGCTCCAATAGCAAAGAGGTAAGTCCCAGATTACCTGGACGGGGGGCTATTTTGTAAATCTATTGCCACAAAGCAGCTAGCATGCACAGATCAAGCCACTGGGGAGGGACTGAGTGAAAGAAGAGAGTAAGAACAAAGAACATCAGACTCCTTTTCACCAAATGGAACAACGGAAAGCCCTATCCAAACTATTCCACATCCAAACCAGCAGCACAACACCCTGCCAAACTGAAGCACAACACTACCTTGCAGCCAGGTCACTTTCAGACTCTCAGATTCAACTGCCACTGATGGCAGCAGAGTCACCCTGGTGTCTCACAGTGTAAAGGGTTTGTTCGTTTTCATTCATCTGATGTACCCTGCCATTTACAGCCTCCATCCTTCCCCAACACAGCATCCCCTGTCCTCACAGACACACGGACTCCAATGTTAAACAAAGATACATTTATGTGTGACGCCGCAGAGGCCCAACTTCATTTAACAGAAAAGGCAGCACCAGCTTTTGATTATTAAATGAAAGGGCAAGATTAAAATGATATTTGGATGTTTTTCCTGATGTAAGTTACATTTCATTTCAGAGCATCTGAGACCAGTCCTCCCTTAGGGGCACTGAATGGTATCCTTTTGTGCTGTGTCCCTTGGGGATAATTACTGGCAGACAGGGTGCTGTGAGCAGTGATTCTTTGGCCTTTGCTGGAAGTTCAGAGAGGAGAGAGGGCACAAAGGAAAGGTCAGCAACTCTAGTCCCCGGGCGTAGTCTGTGAGAATGCGGAATTGGCAGAAGAAGTGCTAGCTGAAGAGAAAACAAACCAATGGCGAGGGGATGGGTGGGGAAGTCACTTCAGAAGGAACACCAATGACAAATGTATTTACATGGCACCAGGGACACAGGGACATCCCGCAGGATGTGGCCAGGCTTTGTTTCGCATAATTATTATCGGCCCTGTGCCCTGCATTCCACACACACACATCAAAGACTACGACACACACACACGTGCACACCCACCTCCGCCCCCAGAGCTGCTACCACAGACACAATTTATTTACAACCCCTGTAACTATGTGAATGTGTAAATATAATTTATAATGTGTGCCTTGCTGCTATTACTGCTGTCTGCTGTCTTTCTGGCACTGCTTTTATTTATTTGTTTTATTTGTTTGTTTTATCTTTTTTTAACTACATCGGGAGAAGCCATGTGAAATTTCATTGTACCTGAGTATAACGACAATAAAGGTCATTCTATTCTATTCCATTCTATTCTAAGATGTGGACTGTGCTGCTGCTGTAGAGGGTGTACAGAGCACAGAGCATCCATGGAGTAATCAGTAAGAGTAAAGAGACCTGACCCCTGCACCTGTGCTCTGCCAAGAGCAGAACACAAACATACACCCAAAGCCATGCTGAGCTATGCATTATTAGCACTAGCTCCTCTACTGTACTGTGACAAGAGTCATTATAATAATGCAAATCCTGTTTTTCCCAATAAACCAACCAAACAGCCTAAGCAAGTTGAAGCCACTTCACAGAATTCTTATGTTATCAGTAGAATTTATAAACTAGGTGGGCCTTTTTTTACAGAGCACTGAACAGCCCCATTTCATCTGCGGTCGACACAGCTAGCATAAACCGGTCTTTATTTTGACCACCAACACTTGTTGTTCACAGCAGTGGTTACAATGCAACATGAACAGTGAGTCATCCAAACTGATAAGGATGACATTACTCAAAATGTATGCAAATCCATTTCCACATCGCCGTGGGTCACCACCATATTTTGGACACATTTCTGTTTCTGTTGTTGAAATCAGCTCTTAGCAATCACAATCAATTTGTACTCAAGGGATTATGAATGGACTGTGAGGTGCAGTGTGTTTTCATCACAGGCCAGCACGATGATCACATTTCTCTGTCGAATGCTAAAACACTCCATGGGAAATGTGCTGTAATATCAACTAGTCTGGGACCAGGGATTCAATTCAATTCAATTCATTTTTATTTATATAGCGCTTTTTACAACACAAGTTGTCACAAAGCAGCTTTACAATGATCCCAGGCCTGAGACCCCCTGTGAGCAAGCCTAAGGCAACAGTGGCAAGGAAAAACTCCCTAATAGGAAGAAACCTTGAGCAGAACCCGGCTCAGAGGGGGAGCCCATCTGCTTCTGGCTGGCACTGGGCAGGCAGAGTTAAAAGGCAAACTTAAAGTTGAACAAAGTACTTTAAGATATTTGAGATTAGAAGATCAGACATTGTTGTTGGCCATCACATGAATAAATAAAGCCCTATGGTTCTAGGCTTGAAAATGACTCACCCAAATGCATAATGTCAGTCCATTTTATCTCAGCAGGGAGCAGTCAAGGCATTTCTAATTAGTAATACCACATTAAGCAGTGTAAGCTGCTACTGATTATTGATTTTCATTGCAGTAACACCATTAAGCAAAAATTCTAAAGCATGTTTAGACACCTTATTCTTGTCTCTTGCTGCTTTGTACCGCTAAAAATGATTAAAAAAAGTGAACCAATCATAATATGTGCATACATAAGTGTGCATACATAATATTATATATATACACATATATACATACATATATACACACATATATATATATATATATACACATATATACAGACATATATACACATATATATGTGTGTGTATATATGTATATATATATATATATATATATATGTAGGATGTATGCACTTGTGTGTGTGTGTGATTTTTATGAATGGAAGTGCAATTGTGTATTTAAAGTTTAGAATTGGTTATCACAGCACTATGTGGTTGGTGTTGTTCTGTATGTATCATATGTATTATTTTTTCTGCAGATGCACTACATGCACTTTATATTCCTACTTCTTAAGTCACTCTGCTAAATGATGACCATGAGCATATACACAGAAATATTGCCTCAGATATTATTTATTGCAATTACCTCATCTTCACAGCTTGCCATGTGACAAGAATGAATCCAGTTAAGACATCAACAGTACCCTGCATTTCCAGCTTCACATCTGACTGCAAATGATCTGAGCACGAACTAGACTGACTCATCATTGCATTAGCTTAACCAGTGGCTTCTCCCCGTGCGAGGTCAGCCATACTGATTGTGTCCCTCTGTTTATGAGGACGGCTGTGAATCAGGGCCTTGGAGCATTCAGTTCCTCCCTTTGAAAGCAGCCTGTCACTTGGAATAGGCCCGGAACAAACCCAACATCCATCTTAAAAATAATTTCACCCAGGGCTCCTGTTATGCAAGACCCATTCATAGTATCCAGCCGAGCTGGCTATTTCCAGGCGGTCATCAGCCTCTCACAAAAATAACAAAACCTTTTAGGCAGGCTAGAACTGGTGACACTTAGTGACCCAAGCCAGTGAAAGGTAAGGGAGAGAAAATGCTGTCACTTTGTGTTAAAGGGCACACGTCAAGCTGCAGCATGTCTCAAACAGTGCCAAAGCCTTCTTCTTCAAAAAAAAAAAAAAACAAATGCACACGCCCCTCGGTTAGGTTAATAAAATGAGGTTCAGCTGAAACATGCTATGTTGTGGCTAAGCAAAACAAAGCGTGGGGGTTAGGAATAATGATTCCTGCAGTAACAATTGAGAATGAAGGCAGGTGCGAGAGGTCCATGGCGAACTGTGGCCTGTGGTGGAAGCGGCACTCTGAGAGGACTCAGGGCTGCGCGTGCATGGCGCTGAGCCTCCTGGATGCTCTCTTCATGGTCGGCTGCCGCTGTGGCTGACCTAGTTTTCTCCATCCTGTGATGCAACATGACTTCATCAGCGCACTCTCTACCTCAGTCTCTGGACATGGATGGCGAGTGTTGTATTATTACAGACAGAGAATGAGACAGTGTGCAGCCACTAAGTGCAACTGCTTCTGGGATCTGCTGTGCGCTCACAGCACAGTATTTATGTACACAAAACTGAGTAAGCAGGCAAAACATCTGGATTAATGGATGCGTACTGTGAGGTTGTTTTATCCATCTGAGGCGTCTGTTAGGATATATGGTCAGGAACAACTTTTGCATATGCTTTTGCTAATCTCCCAGGCTTTTGTTCCACAGATAAAGCAAAGAAACCCATTTCATGCAACCTGTTATAACTTAGGACTAAAGTTGACCCCTAGTTTGAAAATGCCTTCTTTTTCTTCTGTTGTGTTTTGCAGCAAGACCTGCCTTAAGCTTCAGCAATCCTGCCAAGCGTATGACAGTATCTGGCAGCAGTGTCCGACAACTGCACTTCACATGTCATCCACTGGGCAATAAACTGTGTTTATCAGCTAACTGAGAACCAGTCCGAAATGATGCCCTCATAAGATTGCTCATCTGTGAAAGGAACAATGGGCGAATGCACAGAGCAAAAAAAACGGTCTGCATTTCTTGCAGTAAGAGTTAAAGCCTGGGTTCTAAATAGAGGTAAAGGAACAAAGGAGTGAACTGAAAGGTGTTTCTATAGTAGTGTGACCTCACTGCACCTCAGATCACCTCTGCAGCACCATATGATCAGCTGCCTGAAACCTAAGAGCTCCTCACATTTGCAGAAGAAAGTGTGACAGTCGCCTGGTTGCACACAGTGATATCACTGAGGCAGCAGTACAATATTAGGACATACAGGAGTCAAAGTGGAGTTGAGATACTGTATGATGTACCTTTGACCTTGGTACAGGAGGAGTGCATTTTTAAGACAAACACATACCAATGGAAATTTGATGTGAGCTTTGTTCAGGCTAAGGGTGGCATTCTTCAATTCTGAACACATATGACAAGATTCCAGAAATTAAAGTCCTCAATCCCAATTATAAGACTTTATCGTGTTTTTTTTTTTTTTAGAAGCACAAGCCTGGTATAGGATTTTCTAATGAATAATCACATCGGTGGTCCTTGTGTCTGTCTGCAGTGTCCTTGTGCAAAATGTGGAATTCTGTCATTGGAATGGAAGCAGAATTGGTCTGAAATGGTGGAGCTGGATGCTTCCCTGACATGTGTAGCTGTGATCCGGTTTGCACCACTACAGGCTACAAAATATGAGCTCCATATATGGCTGCCATTGTAATAAGCAGAAGGCCTCCATCAGCGCTCATAATTAGCCATATACTGGACATAACCAGCCACACAAACACACAAGAATGAAATTTGTATTGCCCTTTTTTCAAGGGAGGTCTTTACACAGCTGACCACAGTGGTACACACCTCAGTAAAAAAGAAAGATGGCTTCCATGGCATCCTTTTTCGCTGTGTCTTAAAAGGTGATCTGCTCACTGCATGTGGACAGCACTTCACAAAGGAGACTATTTGCGTCACTCCATTTTAGAGCAACATGAAGCTTCTAATATGATTAAAGCACTACTTCCTCTTGCAGTCCAAGAAAATGCATGCATTTGTTTTGCAATCTGTTGCACATCCACAATCCACATCAGTTATGCAGCTACATAATCAGACTGACTATATAATTACCTTATAGCAAAGCAATAACGTACTCTAGAAATGTTACCTTGTTCCCACTGGTTTCATTCAAACCAGAAAGAGGTCGTTTTTAATAGTTTTTAATACACAGCTATCATGAGGAAATAGATTGCTAATTTAATTGCACCACTCCACAGTACAGTAAGGGGTTAGGTTTGCTTATCCGACTAGATTTTGAAACAGCTTTGGGAAGCCCCCTAAATGGTCAGTTTAATTAACTTAGTGTACATCAAATTATATCTGATTACATTACATGGGCTGAGGCTGCCAGTTTCATTGGACATTAGGGCAGAGATCTTTTGCTGTGTAGCGGCTTGTTTTTGCAAATTTGTTGAAGCTTTTTCAAGGCCACTGCAAAACATTTGTGTCAAGATTTAAGACAGAAGAATGTGTTATGTGGATGACCTGAATCCAACATGTTCTTGGTCACAAATTTGGAGAGCTGATTTTCTTCCTCTTCTTCTTCATGTAGTTATATATTCCATTAGTGTACATTCAAATTCATTTGACCGTTTGTTCTCTCTCTCTGCCACATACTTTAAAATGCTTGACGTATAACTTGAATGTTTAATGCGTGACCTCTTTAAATGTGCTCATTAATCTAATGGAGAGACTGCTTTTTAAAATTTGGTATTTGTTTGCTTTATTGTGTCGAATTTTCAAAAAAAAAAAAACTACATTACATCAATTTCAAAATGATTTAACTTGACAGCATTGGCAGTGTTTGGATATATTTAATTATTCATATTATAAATTGCAACAATTCTTTCATGAATTTACAGAAAATACCAGTACCACTACGAGTCCGTACCTTACATCAGGTGAGTACTGAATGGCATGGGTCTTTGTCTCGCCATCTGCACAGATGCTGGCTGAAAAACATTCATAGACTCCACACGACAAAACTACTGTATAAATCAAGTAAGGTTAGTCTTCCTCTGCAAGAAGAGACACTAGTGCTGATATTTTCATTCCAAAAAAGGTGTGCAGAGATGGGAGGGGCAGCTGCTAAATTTTACCAGTATATGGTAACCAGCAATAGCTAGTTTCTGTCTCTACAGCTGCTAATTTTACAAATGTATTTAGGAAGATCCCCCAGACGACCTCGTCTAACCCGAATAACGCTCGTGCATTTACGAACATGCAGTAAGCCGAGTATTGACCGTGTTTCCTATGGCGTGTCTCTCCTACATCGCCCCCTCTAAGCCACAGATAGGGAAAAGAGGTGTGTCCGTAATCCTAAAAAGACGAGACAGCAATCCATGTTGGTCCGCACAGTATAAATTATAATAAACTGGAGCCAAAATCAATAAATTGCATTTTAGTTTTGTGTTCGTAGTGGGTTGAGCAATTAACAGCAATGCGATTCTATGGCAAACTTCAATTTCGTTTACATTCATACATCTTGACAATGCAAAAGAATACATTTTACGTTTTAACTAATGAGGTTATGCATTTCATTTGGAGCAATGTTAGTGTTCAAAATGAAAATTTGCTGCCTTAATTTTGTTCCTTTTACACACAGCAGTAGGTCGTTAAAATGCTTTAACAATGTCACCAATACTGAATTGGATGATTAGTGTATCATAGCAACAACACTGCAGTGACTCCCCTTCTCCAACATTGTACACAAAAAGAAACGGGGTCCGTGGCATTTATGGCATACATTACATGTACAGTATTTACCCTGATTGTGTTGAAAAAAATACATGCCTATCTCAAACAGAGGCATTAACCATATCGCTTAAGTCGGTTTAACCAAAACATATCATTCGTATAGAAACATGAGAAAATCGTTTAAGCTAAAAACTGAGCATATCGAACCACTACAGTAACACGCCTGGGTGTAGCCAACAACTGCAGGAGCTGTAGTCCACATCAGCACCATTCTTCGCGGAAAGCAAAACTGAAGAAATTGACGATTTTACAACACATTGAAGAAAGCAGCCTTATAGCTGTGCACAACGTTTGAGATTTTCAAATGGCTCAATAAAACATATCGGGCGACTGAACCGACGCAAAAGCTGCGTTTCATTAGCCTACAGCGAAAACAGAGAATGGTCCAGAATGTTGGAAAATGCGTTAGCGTTACGGCTACCCTCTTCCTTAACAAAGCCTATGTGCTAGCTCCCTCAAATCACACGGAAAATGCCATTACAATGAATTTTGAAATTCACAGCATCGCAATTTTTCGAAATATGCATAATTAATCCATAGGTTGTGAGTCACGAAAAGCATGCTTTAAAAAAGACCTCCAACCAAAGGGACAGGGTCCGTGCGATCAAAAAACGTTGAACAGAAGACTGAAATTACCTCTGAAAGCTAGCTATCTATCTTTCAAGGTAGACTAGCCATGAAATATTAATCATGAAAATAATATATTTTAGTTTAACCTTAGCATTTGCCAACGTGCAGTACGTAGTACTGGTATATTAAATATATACACATATAAAGTAAATCGCCATTTATTTCTGACCGTTTAAGAGATGACGTTTCATGCTCTTGCTACAGCTAGTTTATCTGTCATGTACACAGCCACGCAGGCCCAACCTCTCCCACTAAATGGGGAAATATTATACTGACATTACAAGCACGAAAGCCGATTTTAAATTCCGGCGATATAACTGAAGCTAAAAATGTGACACCTACCTCAATAGGGCGCTGTGAATGTTAGGTAAAGGTGAAATGACCTTAATCGGGATTTAGATTGTGCAAATGCGAAAGAAATTGGCATTATTTACCTGTGTGGCAGACAGTGTTATTGTCTCTCCAGCTGCAGTCGCTCACTGAACGCCCGGCCGAAGAGTGCAGTTCGTTTGGAGGCGGAATGAGGGCGCTAGAAAACGAAGAGAGAACTGTGAACGGGGTTACACTTGAATATACAGTATTTAAATTACGTGGATATTATCATTTAATTAATTATCAATGTGATGACATTTCGATGATTAAACATGAGTTAAAAATGACTTAAAGGTGAGGTAAACACCTTTAACCTCGTTAAAAAAATAATAATGATGCAAGAAAGGGGGAATTGTAGAGATTTTTTTCTTTGAATTAATAAGCTGTTTGCAGCTTCACACAACATGGTTTTGTCCTGGTTTTGGTCTTCTCCATACTGATATGCATATGTGCATGTGTGTGTGTGTGTGTGTGTGTGTGTGTGTGCGCGTGCATGCGTGCGTGTGTGTGTGTGTGTGTCATAAGGCCTACATCTTTAATAATGATGAGATCAGAGTAGAACCTGCCAGGCTGGACTTTTAGAATAAGCTAGTGCGTGTCATAATGCCCAAGCCACTCCTCACTCACTGACCTGAATACAAGCATTTGTGTCTGTGACAACAGAGGGCAGCAGTGATGCACAAACACTGACATATATGGATTTCAATTTACTGGATTTGAATCTTCATTCATCACACAGAACCTGAATTCTCCCTCACATTTTCACCTGCTTCTAGTATTGGGGCTGGAATTTGCTTGCCCAACGCTTGGAGCAGAGGAACACAGACAAATTGTTTACAGTCTGATGTTGAACCAGCTTTGTCCCAGCATGCTTAGGGCTTTCTGGGAGATTTGCCCAGAACAACATCTGCCATTCAGCTTCCTCCCTGAGGATGATTTAGATTTGACCCTCACAGAAGTTCAGTGTCTGCCACTTCATGGTGCTGGTGCAGGCTCTGCTAAAGTTGAAATCCTTAGGCCATCGCATTAAGCAGCTGAGAGAGTTGGTGCAATCTGAACAATGAGATTTTACAACCCCAATAATTCTGTTAATAATTTTCACATATGCAGCATTGGACAGACCGAGAACATGATATCCCTGAATTCCATGTTTCATGAGTTGGGACATAGACAATAAATAAAACTGTATTTGTCATATTTAATTCTTACAATGGAAATGGTCACAAAGTGCTGAACATAGTATATTTTCCAGACAGAACAGAAAAAAAACAGAAAACCCAGGACCAGCTGGAAAAAAATGGGAAAATTATTCCCTTACCCCCAGAAAAAGCAGTTGAGCAACTCCTGGAAAACAGTGGAATGTTAACAGTGGAATGGCATGAAATATCCATCTGTTCATTGCATCAGTTCAAGTCTAGAGGCAGTTTGGCAGGGGAGAACTCAGGCGGGCCTTAAGGGGGACCTTCCGTCCACCGTTGGCCAGTATAGTTTTACAAAGAAGCAATGATCCTGGCATCTTGCCTGTTGAGGCAAAGTCTGTGCTAATCAGCAGGGGGCAGAGCTGCAGGAGTGCTTGTGGTTCAGATGGCATGGGGGACAGAGAGTGAGAGAGGGGGAGAGAAGGTAATGGCTTAAGCAGGATGACTGGGCATGGTATGTTATGGGGCAGTGACACTATATTTCCTCAGCAAAGACAAGCTATGGCAGCATACAAAATAAGGTAAGAAGACAGATTAAGACCCAAAGCCATGAAGGCAATCTGAGACTGCATTACTTCATTCAGAGCAGGATCCTATTAAAAGCACAGGACAGTTTCACCAAAGATGAAACAACTGTAAGGACAGCTCAGATCAAAAACATCTAAAGCCTAGAATCACCCTCCTCCTCAGCACCCACTTTCAGGATTTTACCTATTATAAAGGTAGGTGTTTAATTTAGACTTCAAATTTGATACAGTGTCTGATTCCTGGACAAAATCTGGACGGCTACTCCATGATATAGGAGTTCAGTGTGAGAAAACTCTGGCACCAGATTTAGTTGTGTCTGTTTTGGGATGCACCACAATGCCTACTTACTGTGAATGAGGTGATCTGGAGGGGTTGTAGGGATTTAGTTCTGTGGATCTTGCAACAGCAGCGCTATTCAATTTGTCTGCATAATCTCATTATCAGATTGATTAAGTGAATGAGAGCTGCATCAAAAGACAACGTGTGATGGACTGTCCTTTAAACACCTGTTTTCTTGTCTTAAATACCAACCCCACCTACTCTTAGCTTTGTTCATATCTGACCACATTTATATCAGTTTCAGACAGTTTGTATCAGCACCCTTGTCATTAGTAGTACAGTTTAATCCATAGGCATCAAATCCAGTTCCTGAAAAGACACAGATTAGCCTGATTTTTCTTCCTGTGATGACTTCCCAGAAAACACTCTGTAGGCAAAGAAATACATACTGGGCAAAGAGCATAATCCGAAGACAAGTAATCAACAGCAGAATGAAGTCAGCTATACACAAACTTGAATGTCCATGTACCACTTTACTCGATATTTGTCTCATTAATTTTATTTATGAGAAATTAGCTTTTCTGTAGGAGAGGGAAACCAATTTCTGTTTCATTGGTAGGAAAACAAGAATATTCAGGGAGAGTGTTTATCCTCCATTCTTCTCTTGCAGAGTAAGTTGTGTTCCCAAAACTCTCAATGTATAGACTTGATTTACAGGTAGTAGGACTGATTCAGTGTGTCAATTGTAACATCAGAGCATCCTGAGAAATGGCATATACTGTATATTCACTGGTCTGAAACAGGTCAGCTGGTCAAGCCATGTTGACACTGACAAATTCCCAATTAACTCTGTCTCTGAGTATTTCCTCAACTCATGCAATGCTGTTCACTTGGAGTGTGGCCACAGGATGGCAACCTTGATGCACAGAGTATGTTGAAACAGCACGTTACAGTTCAATTAATTGTCAGAGACTTCAGGGAGACAGGAATGCTAGGCTTTGTATAAGATTTTTTCAAATGGCTCAAATGACAGACTGGGTTAAACAAAACAACCTGTTCATCCTAGCTTCCATGCCCCAGCTTCAAAGCTAGAATTATATAAAAATCAACCCAAATATTTCATAATATCTACAACTATATCTAGTGGTGACATGCTGCCATGGACACTTAACTGTTCTGTTATTTATATCTTTATCATTAATTTATTTTTAGTAAATTAGCGGTATCATTCAAAGGGCCCTAGTGTACAAAATGTACAAACAAGATACAGGTTTTACACATGCTTATTCTGAAGATTGTCGTTCATCTATTAGCACATTGCCAGCACTATGAATTTAGGCAGAAACTGTTCCCTCCCCCTGCTATGAGGCAATGTACAAATTTGAACACACAGTGGTCTGGTTGCAAAATCAGAGCCCCAATCCCTTCTCAGCACAGCTCAGAGGACAGGCCAGTCTTTGTCTGTAAAGACGTTAATTTAACAGGAAGCTGCTTAATTTACAGTTGCTAAACAGCTTGTGCTGGCAACGATCTCACTCTTTTGTGATCTTCCACTAACGCAACCACAACTGTTCATGCCCATCACAAAATGCTTAAATGCTTGCAATTTGTTTCTAAGACAAATGTAAACAGTGAAGCTGATGCCTATGTATGAATATTTTTTGGCTACTTAGAAAAATCGGAAATATAAGAGTTTTGATTTGTTTTACAGTTTTTTGGTTACTCTACATAATTCAATTTGTGTTATTTCATAGTTTTGATGTCTTTACTATTATTCTAAAATGTGGAAAATAGTAAAAAAAAAACCCTTCTGTGAGTTGGTGTGTCCAAACTTTTGACTGGTAAACAGTCAGGGTGCTTGACATCACACTCTGTTTGCCCTCTGGATTCCTAACACACATTTGTGGTTGTTCACAGCTCTGCATCAATGCCCAGAGCTAAGCCACAAATTAATGTTGGCTCTAGTAAAAGAATGATTGGGTATCACTTTTACCAATGGCCACTTCTAGGGGTGAAAAAGACTGAAAGAGCAGCTGCGGTAAAGGAGTGAGGCCTAGCTGGAAACCAAGGATTAGATCCCAGAATTAAGGGTGTGAGAGGAGATCAGGAGCTTCCTTCTGTGCTGACAGCAGAACCATTATAGGGTGCTCTAATCAACTAGCCATGCTTGGAATTTCTGTGTTTCTCTTTACTTGCACTGAAATTTTATGACAATGGCAGTGGCAATGACAGAGAGGCAGGTGGTTATTTTCGTCCATGAAGTCACTGTGGGCAACTGTGAGCCTATCTATAAAAAGCCAAGGCTATTGTCCTGGGGATTGAGTGGGATCAAGTGTCACATTGACTTACAGTTGCACCCCCTACACATGTGTGACATTCCTTTTTACCTACTATAGCTATAGAATAACTGTGAAGGGGGGGCAATGGAATGTCTTTGGATTTTGTTCCCAGAGCAGGCAAAAGCTACTCAACATAAAAGAGTCAATGACATGGGACAAAACAGCAGCTGACATGCATTTCTTTACATATTTTTGAAGGACCAAAAATGACTACATTTTTAAAACATACAGCCAGATTATAATATGGCATTTCAGTGAATGAAGTGCAACAAGCAAAGCCCTGTTCTTAAAAACAACAACATAACATGAATAACACCAGTTTATGAAGTCTGGGATTTAGACAGTCTTGTCAAGAGCCTAAAGTTATGGAAATGCTACTGGTTCTACAACACAGCAGCTCATTTTCAAGTAGCTTTAGTTTTGGCCCAGTGCTCACATTCGCTGTTGTCCTGTTTAAGCTGTGACATATCATTTGGGGAGCACTATCGCCGGTGAGAAGTGTTTGCTCACTGCGTCACTGCCCAGTATATCATGTGTCAGATGTACAGAGACGAGGCTTGGCATGAGGGTCTACTGAAAGGTCCTCACATTCCAAGCTTAGTGCAGTTTCAGTCAAACAGTGGAGTCCGAGCCAAGGCTTTATTCAGCAGCAGCTGCTCCAGCATTCCCCTTCTGGGCTAGGAAGTGAATTACATAAGGTAACCATTCTCTGACCCTGATTGTTGCTTATGTGTTTCTGTGAATCTCATTCACTTTGATTCGGGCATATCTATCCAGAATCAAAGTGAATATTGCGCTGATCTCCTGACTCCTGTGTTTACAACGATCTTCAACAGGTCAATGGAGCTATGTGAAGTTCCCTCCTGCTTCAAACGCTCCATAATTATACCAATTCCCAAAAAACCTTGTATCACAGGACTTAACGACTACAGACCTGTTTTAGAGGCTGGTGCTGGTCCACTTGAAGGAGATCACAGACCTCCTGCTGGACCCCCTACAATTTGCACAGTGGATTTACGCCACATTGTCCAACATGTTGACTATCCAGGGACCTATGCAAGGATCTTGTTTGTGGACTTAAGCTCAGCATTCAACACCATCTAACCAGAACTACTCCACTCCAAACTTTCCCAACTTACTGTGCCTGCCCCCACCTGTCAGTGGATTTCCAATTTCTTCACAGACAGGAAGCAAGTGAGGCTGGGGAAACTCACATCCACTACCCAGACAATCAGCACTGGCACCCCACAGGGTTACATACTATCCCCACTGCTCTTCTCCCTTTACACGAATGATTGCACCTCCAGGGACCCCTAAGTAAAACTCTTGAAGTCTGCGGAAAACACAACAGTCATTGGTCTCATCCGAGAAGGTGATGAGTCTGCATACAGACAGGAGGTTAAATAGCTGGCCCTCTAGTGCAGCCACAACAACTTACAGCTGAACACATTCAAGACAGTGGAGGTGATGGCGGACTTCAGGAGTAATTCCACACCTCTGACCCCCCTCACCATACTAGGCAGCGCTGTCTCAGCTGTGGAGATATTCAGGTTTCTGGGAACTACAATCTCCAAAGACCTGTAGTGGGAGACCAACACCATCTCCATTGCAAAAAAAGCCCAGCAGAGGATATACTTACTGCACCAGCTGAAGGAGTTCAGCCTGTCGCAGGAATTGCTGGTCAAGTTCTACACAGCAATCATCGAGTCTGTCCTCACCACCTCTATAACAGTTTTGTTTGGCTCTGCCATCAAACAAGACATCAAAAGACTACAGTGCACCATCAGGACTGCAGAAAAGATCATCAGAGTTGATCTGCCCACACTCCAAGATCTTTTCAATACCAGAGCCAGGAAATGGGCAGGCAAAATCACCCCTCACATTCTGGCCACCACATATTTGAACTCCTTCCCTCCGGCAGGCGCTTCAGATCACTACCCATCATCTGGTTTTCAACCAACCAAAAAGGGCTCATGTTACACCCCTCTTAGTCTCACTCCACTGGCTCCCTGTAGCTGCCCGGATCATGTTCAAGGCCTTGATGCTCGCGTACAGGGTGACCAACAAAACTGCACGTAAGTACCTGAACTCACTGCTGCAGCCCTATGTTCCCTCCCGACTGCCATGCTCTGCCACCGAACGGCGCCTGGTGGTCCCGTCGCATTGTGGCATTAAATCACTATCCAGGACTTTCTCCGACTTTGTCCCCCATTGGTGGAATGAACTTCCACACCTCATCTGTTCTGCTGAGTCCCTCTCTTTCTTCAAGAAACACCTGGAGACACAGCTCTTCCACTCTCACCTAAGCACCTGAAACACCTCCCCCCATCTCCATTAAACTATATTAAAAAAAAGTGTAATGGTTTGGGTGTAACAGTCTAACGTATTGATTTGGTGTAATGGTGTGGCTGTAATACTTTAACGTATTGATTTGGTGTAATGGTTTGGTTGCAATGGTTTAAACGTAAAGGTTTGGTTGTAATGGTTTGGTGTAATGGCTTAACGCACTCATTAGCTTTACCTGCTAGTTGGTACCTCGCCTGGCCAACCTTTGGAACTTTGTCATGCAGTACTTCTAATATTGTTGACTCTGTGGTTTTTCTCTTGTGTTGTATTGTTCCTCACTTGTAAGTCACTTTGGATAAAAGCGTCTGCCAAATGAATAAATGTAATGTAAATGTCAAAACAAGCCGACACCGGAATAGCTTCTTCCCACATACCATCACACTCTTGAACTTGAACTTAAACTAGCAACGTTTCAACTGCATCTCTGTTCTGCTTGCTCACAGTGCAATAGTTGTAGTACATATCCATGGCCTGCACTCAGGTACACTTTATCTCATGCTCATTGTGCAATAGTTGTATATAACCCAGTTCAATAGCTGTCGATGACAAATTGTTGTACAGACCCACAGCCTGCTCTCCCGTACACTTTAACTTATTGTGCAGTTGCTGTTAAATTACTGTAGCGTATCTGTTCATATTTATTGCTGTATGCCTCATTCATTCCATCCTTATGTCATTCCAAGTATGTGTCCTGCACTACTGTTGTTGATTGTTGTACCACTGCTGTTGGATGGTATTTGTTGTTGTAACCTTGAAAATCATTGTATAAGTGCACTGTGAGAGACATTGGATGTGTATGTTTAAAAGCATACTTAGCCAATAAAGTCTGATTCTGATTCTAATCATCAAGCCTCAAGATTCTTTCCTGTTGACTGTCAATTAACAGTCAACAGGAGTTATTCACTGTTCATTGCTCACTGTAAATTTATGGTGAGCAGTACTGTTCGCTGGTAAGTGATAGCACTGCTGAGTCGCTGCATGTCTCAAAATCATCAGTAATGGCAAAGCATTTTTGTTGGCCTATACCAATACATACTTACAGATGTGTTGTCTGCCTGTTTGGCATTAATTTGTTGAAAGGTTCTTTCAGGGAATGCATATCTTTAAGGTCTATAAAAGTGAGAGTTTTGCAGGTTTTTTCAGAGTAAAACCTATTCATGTTTATAATTCCCTGCCTATCAAAGTATAAAGCATTAGTGCACTTGCTGTACAGCAAGCCCTTTTGTGCATTGGCCTGATGTATAATGTCTCATTATTCAGATTAGGTCTGATCTGGTATGATATTATGGATACCTCACAGTCCCAGTAAATCCCAAATTAAGTCTATAATCTCACTTTAACAGAAGAAAAACGTTAAGAGTTCAAATTTTTTCTGATATCATATGGTTGTATTGGGGTGTATTTGATCTTTAGCTTCAAAAACCCAGAGAGGCAAAAGATAGATGGTAGATGATATGTTCTCTTGATATGTAACTACAGTACCCTGACAAACAATGGTGATCAGACTTATTGAGTTTAATGACAGGAGGGAACCTGTGACTGCTTTAAAACTGAAATTTTATTTCATTTTTATTGCTGAAATGACAAAACAATAAATTAAAAAACCGCAGGCCAAACAGAGGTAGAACCCACGGAACAGTGATGGTAGAAAACAAGGGACACAGAGGATCCTGGATCTTTGGGATGCCAGAAATGGTTCCATTGTAATTGTCAGTGTCTGGGAGCCATGAACCGCCAGGCTGAAGCTTTAAATGCACTGCAGAACAGGTTCCTACAAAGAAAAGAGGGGTAACTCAGCTCATGTCAAATCAAAACCTAACTTCAAATATTAGGTACATAGTACTATATATTTACATAAAGGTGACTGTAATCCATTTGTGGATAGACTTACTTGTATGTTCAACCTGCCATGATGTGTTTTACGAAAGCTAGAAAAGAAATAGACAAAGCGGCATTGATGTTGGCGTCTCTTGGGGAGTTTTCTGGTGAGAACACTGTGCAACAGAATGAGAGGGATGTAAGCATGTTCCAGTTACTTACCTTCATAGTTGATGCAGCCATTGGTGTCCTCTTGACCTGCCAGAAGCTGTTCTACTTCTCCCTCAGACATCTTCTCACCTGTAAATGGCCATCTTTGAGTTGTCCAGTGTGTGAGTAATGGGCTAGACTTTATTCCTTTTCATCTTCCCAGGTGTTTGTCTTGTATAAGCTCTTCTGATGTACTCTAATTTGGCAATTGTTGGTGTTATTGATTTTTAGAAATGCTTAGTTGCAGCATTTGGTCTTCTACAGCTGCCAGGAAGAGCAATGACTCACCTAGTGTGGCGAGAACATGACGCAGCTCAGCTCCCATGACAGTGCCATTTCCCTCCTTGTCAAAGACCCGCAGCCCCTCCACAAAGTCCTCCAAGGTGCCCTGGTCCTTGGACTTGGACACTTGTTGAAACATGGGGAGGAAGGTCTCAAAGTCGATCAGTTTGGAGTTCATGTCTGTATGAACAGGGAACACAGGAAAGATAAGAACACACATAATAATCAGCATCAAGACATCAGCACGCAAGTATCAGTCTTTTGAACATGAGTGGCCTTTGTTGGAATGTATGAAACTGTAGTTGTTCAAATCATATAGTGCTAAATTTGACACATGGAAACTGCACTGTTATAAGGAACAAAACAGCATCTGTGCATCAGATTCTACTAAGTCCTTTTAAACAGTGTAAATCTGAAAACATTGCACTGGTCAAGCAATTCCCAGCCCTTTTATACATGGGTTGTAATGCAAGAGAATTAATTCTGGTCATTAGTAAACTCAGTGTAAGGTTCCTCTGGCCCTGAATTACATGCATATTTTGTGTTTCTTGGGAAGTACCCAAGTAACTGGGGACTGACCCTCAGGTTTGGGTTTCCCAAGAACACTCAGGACCTCTGCATTGGTGGGGTTCTGCCCAAGGGCCCGCATGACGTCACCGCACTGGGCATAGGTGATTTTCATCTCGCCCGTGGGGGTCCTGTCAAACAGCAAGAAGGCCTCCTTGAACTCTGTGGACAAGACATACATACAAGTAAGAGATGCTTACAAACACTACTGTAGTAAACATACTCTAAATCAGGTGTGATAGTTTCATGGCATTTTTGGCATTGTTTTCTATCAAAGTATCATTCCAAACTGGTAATAAAATATCTAAATACTAATCTAGTTATATATCTTGCCTTTCTTGAATGCTACATAAATCTTAAAACTTAACTTTGGCATCATGAGGTAACATATTATTTATTGTCTCTCATAAATGTACTTACCGTCAATCTGGTCTGCATTGAATTCAGTCTGAAACAGAATTAGAGAATCTGGTCATGACAGTTTCATCCCCTAATACTGTTAAGGATTTGCAAGAAAAACTAAAGTGAAAGTTTAAAATTACACAACTTCTCTGACAGTGGGTGAGGCAGATTTTGGAAAAGGAATGTACCAGTAGAGCACCATATTGTTTTTCCATTTTAATTAGCTTATCATATTAAAACAAACAGCAGAAGGAAGCTGTTAAAGGTGACTCAGAAACCTTTGTATTCAGCCCACAAAGCACTGAAGGCACTAGTGTTGGTCTTTGCCATAATGTCAATGTAAGAAAGGTCTGATTGAAAACCAGATGAGTCAGGCCGTGTGTACTGAGGGACATGAACACACACCATAGCTCTATACAGAGACATCGGAGTGTTTGAGAGGCTTTCTAGGGGGTGTGTGCATAGTTATAGCTCTGATGAGTGATGAGCAAGACCAGCAGCACTAGAAATGAAGATGCCAAGGCACAAGCTGTGCCCACACTGAGCGGTGGTATTTCTGCTGCGGTATCAAGACCCTATTATGCAACACTCCAGTATTGTTTTTTTTTTTCTGTGCTCTCCATTATGTCAAGACTCAGACAAGATCTGGTCATTGTGGATGTCTTTTGTCCACTTTAAACAACTAATAGACAATCCCTGTGACTCTTACTAACGACAGTCATCCATAATATATGATGTCATCTATTTTATGTAATGAAAAAGCACTTACACTTTCATCACAGCTAGTAATTCAGAGAAGTCCACAGAATAAACTGTTGGCTAAGTTATGTAATCTGGTGAATCAAGCAATTTTCCTGGTCAAATATATCAGCAGGTGTTATATTTAAGCGTATAGGGACTACAGTTCAGTGGGCATTCTCTGAGAAGGATTAGACCAATTTACAAATGTTTTCAGAATTGCAAGATGCAGATACTGGAATGATAATTACTAAATCCACTGGCATTATACAAAACGTTTGGGCACTGGCTGATGGATAATACATTTTTCACTATGTCAGCATTGGTATTGTGTAATAGACCATTTGAAATTAAAATGTGGTTACCTAAATAATGCAGATGATGGTTATCACCTTTTTCAAGTATATTTCAATGTTGTGTATTAAAATGATAAAAATCAAAGCAGGTAAGCATGTCACAAACTGAAACAGCATAAAAAAGCTTTTACTCTGACATTCCAGAGAACATTATACTTCACAAAGCAGATGGCAGATAGCATTACATTGTCATCACCATCTTCAGTATATTCCACTTATGTATAGGTTTGTCACTTCATTGGTGTAAAAACCAGAGAAAGTCCATTACTTTCTCAGCTGTGCGTTGGTTGTATTTTATCTTGATGTCACATGTCGGTCCCACTATTCATACTAGCTCCTAATAGTACTAATGCTCACTGTTTGCTGCAGGAACACATTTTAGCTTTGAGTGCTGAGTGAGAGTGAGAAACAGGCTCTTACAGGTTACCACTCCATGAACTTTTGGTGCAAATGGAACACTGATGGACTGTCAAGGTCAGAAACTGACAGCAGTCCCACCACACCCTATCCCTAACTCTAGGTCTAAGAATATGACCCCACTGCTTACAGGGATTAGCATGAAACTGTATCTCCCACCACTGTTGTTGGTGGTAAAATAGAAGCTAATTTATGAACAATGGAGATAAAAGCTGCACCAAGGGAACTGTTAATACGACAGAAAGCTGGTGGGATGACTGGACAGAGCATTAATCCTAGGGTACCACTTATCTATGGAATAATAACCTTTGGTCCAACACATCCATGACCCCCACCCCACCCCCAGTAGTGAATTCCAAGAGCTGCTGAACCCTGCTTGTAGAATAATCCTTCATTAACATTAAATTCATTGGAGACTAGATGGATGACTTTGCAAAGGCTTTTGTTGCCTTTGTAGAATTAGATGATATTCCTGTCCCTTTCCAGCATGATTATGTATCCCAACAAAAACAAAACACAGAACCTGAAGCAAATACTTTGAAGACTGTAGAATTACAGTATCAACTACAGCATCAATGTAACATTCCTCTAGCTACAGTGTAACTAGGATTACAACTCTGCGTCAAATTTCCCAGCCCAGCACAATGCGCCAACACAATATCCTCAAGTGATTATCATGGTATAATCCGAAGTAAACTCCACACACAGGCTGGCATTTAGAGTCTGTTTGTTCAGCTGATGCTGGAAAAACTTGAGAGGCAACCACAGTAATCCATTCCCCTAAATCTCTTTTCCCATGTACACTGATAATGCAGTGTTCATTACATTGTAGCCTTAATACTGTGTAGAAAGGCAGTTTCTCTTAAAACATAACTCCACCAATCTGGTGTACCAAACAGCTCTACCAATCAGAGATGAGTCCATTCCCAGGGTTTTCATTAAATCTGAAGGCACAAGTAAGCAGACACACAAAATGACCACATGCAGATCTCTACCAACCACAGGGACACTTACAGAGATGATCTTGGGCTTTATTTCAGGTTCCTTGGGGGGTTCTGGAGCTGGAGCAGGAGCTGGGGTTGATGTTGTGGCAGGGGCTGGAGGGGGAGCTGGAGCAGGAGCTGGAGCCGGAGCTGGAGCTGGAGCCGGAGCTGGAGTTGCAGCTGGAGCTGTAGCTGGAGCAGGAGCAGGAGTGGGAGATTTTGCTGGAGTGGGAGGAGGAGTGGGGGATTTAGCTGGAGTTGGAGGGGGAGTAGGAGATTTAGCAGGAGTGGGTGTAGGAGATTTCACGGGAGTGGGAGTGGGAGATTTAGCAGGAGTTGGAGATTTGGCAGGTGTGGGAGTAGGAGATTTAGCAGGAGTTGGAGATTTAGCAGGAGTTGGAGATTTAGCCGCAGCTGGAGGTTCTTCTTTCTTTGGCTCTGGCTTTTTGGGGGCCATGGCTAAGTCTCTAGCAGGTCTGCAAAGAGCAGCTGTCACGAGAGAGGCTGCTGTGAGGGACAAAAGACTGATCTGCTCTCCTGGCATTATATACCCAGCCCTGTCTCCCACTTCAGAGGAGAAGGGGGGTGGCCTAACCCACAGGAGTCAACTCCACTTACTATAAAAGGAGAGAAAGCCGAACCCCCCAATCTCCACTTCACAAGTTCCCCCATTGTCATCAGTCCCTGTTCATCTCATCCTGTTATCATTTCTGTGTCCCCTTGAGTCTCCTATCAGGCCATAAGGCATAGTACTGTCATATTAAAATAAGGTGGCAACAGTGACTCAAGCAACAGTGTCAGCAAAAAAGGCAGAGCTTGGGAAATCCAGACAATGCACAAGGGAATGTGACTGAGGAGGAATGGCAGCGGTGGTGGGGGGTCAGTAGTTTGTGTCTTTTTATAAGCCCATGCGCTGAAACTTTAACTCCACACCTCCGAACACATGCCTATTAAGAAACAGAATCTTTGTGCCATTTCTTTATTGGGCCATGTCGTGGCTCCCTTGAAATGTGGGGGACTGTGTTTCTCTAGAGCAGGAATATGCAGGGTGTGTACCTGTGAAACTCGGTTTCCTCTGGAGGTTTGGACTCCTGCAGGCTGAGTTACCTCCAGAGAGAGAGGGAGAGGGAGATGACAGACAGAGTCCTCCTGTCTTCATGCTGATGAGGGAGAGGCTGTGTGGGTGTGTTCCTGTGTCTCTCAGTGGCAGCATGCTAACAACCCCCACCCCTCTGCCCCAAGACCCAACATACAGCTGTCATACAACACATGTCAGACACAGCAGTAGAACGGCTTACTTTACATGCTGCAAAATATAGCTTATAATGTACATGTGAATGTGCACTTCTTTATAGGTGGTGTAATATATTGCCCCTGATCGAGGGGGCAGCACAGTGAGCACAGTTCAGGCAAATGTTAATGAACTGTACATAGTCTTGATTTCTGCAAATAACAACTGCCAACTTTTAATGCTTTGTTTACATGGGAACCTTGGCCTCTAATGCTTAAATATTCGAACATCCAGGGAGGTGGCTGCATTCCATGCCCTGGACTTGGGAAAACAATTTTATTAGAGGCAGCTACATTAGCCACTTGCTGACCCCGCCCTCACGTTTCGTTCCTTCACGGGGGGCAGGAAGGTTGGTGTGGGAACCTTCTACACCGTCTAGCAACATACCGTACCCTACACAATTCAGAAGCTCCTGCTCACACCTTCAAACAATGTCCAGTAATTTCCACTCTCTTCAAACAATCTTCTGTAACCTCTGGCAATGAGTCTATAAAGTTCAGCAAAATTCTCCAACACAAATGTTCAGTAAATCCCAGCAGCTTCAGTACAAACCACAAATGTCAGCAGATAATTCATCCTGTGTCCATTAGTGAACTGGACTTACAGAACAGCATTTCAAAGAACTATTTCACATATAAAAAATGAAGTCTTCATTTTAAAGCCATCGAGTAGGCTTTGTAAGTAGCATAAAGTTAATTTCATATATTCACTTTGCATATTCTTACTTGCATCCTTGGCTTTTAGTGTTAATTAATGTTAGTTATTGATTGATAGACATTATTATTATGTTATAATGTTCACACATTATTATGTTCTCTTCAACCCACAGCACATTTCAGGCTATCCAGGAAAACAATCTACCTTAAATGACATGCTATCACCCTTTGGAATCATTCTGTCTCCAAACTACTGTCTGCTCAGGGATGTTCTAGGTAAGTAATTAAGCAGGGACATTGTTTTCTTTCTTTAGAGTTCATGTATAATATTTCTGGCTGCTCTGTCAAAAGTCTTCCCTATTAAGCTCCAGTGATGAATCCCTCTCTCTGCCATACTTTTCTGCAGATTTTTTTATTATGCTGATTTATCTTTACTGTCACTGGCTGGTCTTCTGGGTAGCTGGTCTGATCTCTGCATGCCTGAGCTTGGAGTGTTGAACAACATCAGAACCACAAATTACAAAGTACAAACAACATTTAGGCAATGCTGGCAGATCTGTTGTGGCATTTGCTTAACTGTATGCATAAATATGATAATTGTACGGTAATTGTACACGAAATTGTGGTTTTGAATTGCCACTTTCCAACAAGAATATAACCCTCATCAGATGTTGGGCAGTGAGGGGTAAGGGGTAAAAATGCCTTAAATGCATCTCTAGCTCTCACTGAAAAATGTGATCTTTATAAATATCCAGTCACATAGCTATTGAAAAGGTTACTGATACAGATTTTAAATGCATTGGACCCCTCATTTCCCCATAATGACATCCTTATCCAAACTTTGTCAGAGTTTACACTGGGAGCACATGACTGTAACATGTAGAACTGTATTGAGGATGGTGAGCACCAACTGTGGCATGTTCTGTTGTTCATCTGTGGCCAGCAGTAAGTGTCACTCACTCAGTGTTCATTGTCAGTTCTCCTCCACACAGTCAGGTTGACTCCATTGCTGATGTCATACTTTAAGAATCCAGAAAAGCCTAGAGCATTCTATCATAGTTAACCCTGGCCTCTACAGCAGACACCATGATCTAGGCTGCACACTAAACACGTGTGCACACTGGTCATGCTGGCATTTGACTATTAGGTCAAAAAGGCCAGGATAGTATTTCAAGGAGGAAAGTGCAATGAGCATAGACAGAGTGATTCTCACGTGGAGGTCTGCTTTACCCTCTGCTGGGCTTCTGCAGTCTCACTGCCAGTTTACAGCAGGCCTAGCCTGTTGGCGTGACTGATGAGGGAAAAGATGAAACTGCTGAAAAGGGCAACCTAGAGGTGAACTACAGTAGCTAATTCCTTGAGAACAAATGGCATCAAGTTCTGCAAAATGTAAAACTTCACCTTGTTTTCAGTCTCAGCTTTGAATACATTTCTTGTTTTTACAGTTATCTGGATGATAATGTAATTAATGGCTGCAATACATTAATGACTATAACATTTTCTACATAGTAAAGTGGTTACAGCACAAAAAATAACTTAGTTATGTCCAATGAATAGCTGAATTGAGCATTTAATGAGTGCATATTTTATTTACGTACCCAGGACACGACTTTTTTGCACTGCCAGATGTAATTTGCATATACTATCTTCCAAGTGATGTCATCTTTTAATGTCTGAAATGTAAGTGCACTCAACCTTTAAACTTGCCTGACTGTTATGGGCTGTTTTGCAGTCAGCTCCACCACTTTTGCATCACTGGGACCTCCCAGGATGTAGGTAGATGAGACAGGTGGACCCTCAGGGTTTCCTTTTCTGTACAAAAGCAAGGTTGTTATGCAGTTTTCATGTAGACTGAAATTTCTTCAGTGTAATTTTAATGAAAGGACACACATAGCCATTGGTAGGCAGCATATTGATGTCCTCTTGGAGAAAGAATGATGGTGTCTTGCAAATGCTTACGATCTCTTGTGTTTCCATTTATTTATAGTCAAAAACACAGTAAAATATTCAGAAATACTCAGGACACATGGTGTGCTACTGTTAAAGAAATCCCTCTGGTCTCAGCAAAGAGTCAATTTATGTTTCATAAATAAGGCATGACAAATGTCAGGTGGAGTTAGTCAGATCTGTCAGAGTCTGAACCAGGCAAACAGAAACACCCCTTTTCATTCCGTATTATTTGATTCCTGTTTTTTTTAATCTTGTTTTTATTTATCACACACATTGCATGCTTTAAATGCATGCAAAATCAGCCCCTTTGTCTATAGGAGGCCCCCTCTGATGCACATTACATGATATGGGAAATGACATGAAAAAAATATTGTTTGTGACATGGACTAAATATGAAAAATCACAATTTTAAATACCAGATATTCCCAACTCCCTCCTTTTTAAAGGGCTATCATACTGATCATTATGGAGTCAAGCCATTAAAGAGGGAGTTTGAGCATCCGCTCTTGGTGAGAAGCAGCGTGTGTCACTGAAGAAATTGGCTATACCTTTGGGGATGTTGCCGTCACTTTAGCGGAATGAGAAAGCACCTTTTGGATTGTGAGCAGAGGAACATTACAACCAGAATGCAAGGACTGTGTTGTGTGGAGTGTCTCTCACTTGAACTGTAATTTTTCATTTGACATGAGGATGCAGGGTTTGGAAATCAATTGCATTATTGTCTGTTGGATACTTATGAACACATTAAATGTGGTAAGTTTTTTCACACATTTCACTGTAATTGCATGACTCATTTGTGTTATCCATTATGCTGAACCTTTGTGTGTTTCTTTGGTAGCCATTAATATGCTCATATTGATTGTTTATATGCAACATATCTGTTTTGCAGCTCAAACAAGATACATTTAAACAAGTGAATATTTATTGTAAATGAGGGGTCTAAATGTAGAAAACGCTTAACATGTTTTTTTCTTGTATATTATGCAGATGCTGTTTTGCCATTTTCAGATTTAGGGCTTCAAAACATATGATATGATTCCAGTGCAATCCACATAAAGACTTGTGACCATTTGACTTGTTTGTCATGAACTGTTATATTGTGTGATAAACCCTGCCTCTCCCTGTAGAGAATCACTCTCAACAATGAGGGAAAAGAGGAAATATCAATACATGTTCATATGATTCTATATGTTTGAACCTATGCATTTTGTGCATGTGTGGGTGTGTGTGTGTGTGTGTGTGCATGCGCATGTGTGTGTGCATGTGCATGTGTGTGTGTGTGCTTGTGCATGCCTGTGCTCATGGTTCTTTGTGTGTCTCACAGGTGACAACCAGCCATCCAGAATGCTCTATAGTGTTTCAACTCCAAGAGAAGGAAGCCGAATGCCTTCACAGAATGTCACTAATCCAACAACCATCTCTGCCTATGGTCAACAACACTGCCGGTGGGTCCTTTCTAACTATAGGCTTGTAGTTGCTTTGCTGTTGCCAAGCCACTTGCGAGATATTTGGTTTTATTGGTCAAAAACAAATAATTGATTAATCTGAAATATGAGCAGTATATTTGAGATTAGATGTTATTATTACATATTCATTTTGGAAAATAAAAAGGCAGTGTGACACAGTGTGGTTCCATTGCGCCTTCACAACAAGTCATTTCCTGCCACCTCATTTCTCTGCACATGTGTTAACAGTGTGGCCAGACAAGAGACAGGATTGGCTCACTGCACAGGAGGCCCAGGTCTCTCACACATGGGAACGCACTGATCCCTTATCGTGAATCCAGTACTTGATTGCACATACCACTGTGCACTTGTGCACGTGCTGTGCTCTCCTAAACATTGTAGCATTCCAGCATGATAACTTCAAGGCGTAAATCCCTGAGGCCTGTATTGGGACTTGCAGTACATTCAGTGATGCTCACACATTAAACAATGTAATCCTGAGCAGGATGACTATGTCTCCCAGGATGCAGCGTTGAGTGGGATGGTGTAAACTGCTGGCCCGCAGCCACTATCGGGGAAGAAGTGTCTGTGTCCTGTCCCCAGCCACTCAAAAATAATGCCGCTCCCCCAGGTATGCAATGCATCAGAGGTACTTGACAAGATTTGCATTCATCCAAATTTTAAATGACAACTGTTTGCTATACACTTAACCTAAAACTGTGAAATGACTTTCAAATAGCCCTATTTTAATTGTCTCAACGTAATCAAATTGATTTTCTTTTAAGCCAATGTGTTACAGAAGTTTCACAATGAATTAAAAATGTACCTTTACTTAACCCTCGTGTTGTCTTCAGGGTCAAAAATGACCCGAGACCATGTTTAAGGGCACATAAAACCCCCAAATCATCTTTTTTCATCTTGAAATTTGATGACTTTTCCTCCAGTGACCCAAACACTAGAAAAAGTGAAAGATTGCCTTTGTTCATATTTCCATGACAGCTGTACACAACAAGGGTCCAAAGATTGTCCTAGGGGTCATTTTTGACCCAGTAGTTATACAGTCATTTACACACCACAAAAAACACAAAAGCACACACAGACACACACATACACATACACACACACACACAATGAGAAGTTGAGATTATGTGTGCTACTGACTGAACTCAGACAAAACTATAACTTTCTTGCGCATGTGCAGCATCTCCCCTCCAATGACCCCATACATGACTCCAGTTCACAGACAAAACAAAACAATTTCAGACAAAACAAACATTTCTTGAAATTTTCTAATTTTCCAACAAACATTTCTAATTGCTTACTAAGATAAGATAAGATTGAACTTTTTTAGCCAAATTTTTTTGTAAAAATGACATTTTTGTTTTGTATTTATTATCTTATTTTCTTCTTATTTATTGTTATTGTTTGTACACTTTGTGGGTGGGGAGTGGTTAAAAATGAGAAAAGTATTCTGTGTTTTTTTAGTATCACTGTGTTGCCAAAACTGTTATTGTTCACCTTCAATAAAATACATTCATAAGTACTTTCTGCACATTTCTGCTACTTTCTTAGGCTATATAAGTGCCATCTCTTGCTGCAAAATTAATGTTTACACCTATGCAGTACCTTTAGCAAGAATAATAGTAATAATAATTAACCTGTACTTATTATGACAGGTGTGTTATAATAAAAATGAATGGTGTCCACTGATTAAATGCAGTCTTTCTGCAGTGTGAAGAGGCAAAACCCAGATATTCACAAAGTTTGTGGTGAATGACAGGTTGTTTCATCATGCAAAATAGATTTGAGACTTAAAATTCAATTAAGCTGCTGTATTTTAGGGGTTTAGTGAAGGCGGGTCATTTTTGACCCTGAGGACACGGGGAGTATACAGAAAGTGAAGACAGCACGAGGGTTAAAACAGGATACGGTTACTGGGGTTTACCTGTTTTTCCCTTTGTCCCACTAAATAAATGGTCATTTTGTGTACAATAAATTGGGACATTACTGAACTTGTGTTTATCACATCTGTCTAATGTTAAAAGTTAAGCTTTTATTGAATGTTTTGAAACCTATATGCAATAGATGTTGAAATGTCCAGCCCAGTATGGTTAACTTCTCCAGCTCCAATCACCCGAAACTGCACCATTCATGGTTGGAGTCTTCCCAGTTTGCCATACTACAAAGCTTGTCTTATTGAGGACAATGGTGAAGACACTAGAGACAAGGTAGAAAATTGACGAATTATGATTGAACATATATTTTTGTTTATTGCTTTTAGGTGTTTGGATTTTGTTCATTTATTTATATATTTATTTATATATTTATTATTTTATCATGCAAATTCAAAGCTTTCATTGAATATTGACTCAAATTTATAATTCTATGTTTTGCACAAAATATCAAAGACTGTTTTAATGTAGCCAGGTGGCTGCATTTCTGTTTGTAAACTCTGTTCTTGGGAGTTAGCCCAGAAATAGATTACTGGCCTGTTAAGAGAAAACTTTGAGCTCAGTGTGAGCTGCACCTGATCAGTGTTTTACAGGTCAGTCCACCGCCATACCACATTACATTACCATTATATTTAGGCATGTAACCTAGTATGATTGTATTTTACTGTATTTTATACCGTATAGCTGTACTGCAGGATTGGTATCCTGTTCAACGAGCATTGTATCTGCTCTGCAATGACACTAGGCTAATTCTTGTTTGACTCCTCTTTACTGGCGTTAATATCTGAAATCTAAATTTCTTTACAGAATAAAGAACCCCTATAGTGAGTATTTGTTGTCCTGTGTGACTTTCCCTAAGCTACATTAATGTGAAATTACTTCTTCTGTTTTAAGCAAAAATACTTTGCTACAGTGAAGCTAATCTATACCATCGGATACGGCATGTCATTAGCCTCCCTCATCTCTGCCATTGTGGTGTTCTGCACCTTCAGGTAAATTAATGTCATTTCAATTACATGGACCATTCTGTTTGCTAATGTATGCATCTTTGCACGTACTGTATTATCTGTTGTTTGTATTGCAGTGTATGTTGTGTTGCAATCTTGTCTGAATTAACATGACAAAACTGAGCAACAAGGCAGCTAAGTTGCAACACTTTGTGAAACTATTTCCTCTGCATTAATTGGAGTTGTCTTTGCTCCTTCTGCATCACTTAGAGTTTTTGTGTTAATCCTTCAGGAAGCTGCTTTGCACACGGACCTACATCCATTTGAACCTGTTCTCCTCCTTCATCTTGCGCGGAGTGGCGGTGTTTGTGAAGGACGCTGTGCTGTTTGCAGACGAGAGCACAGACCACTGCACCGTGTCCACTGTAGGTGCTGGTCATGGAAATGTCTGGGGATGCATGATAGGATACAGGCTTCTCTGTAGGCCAGTGTTTGTAATACCTCCATGCTATGCACACTCAGGCAGTATGAATGTACCATTACATGCTAAAAGTGGGTACAAATTTATCATTTACAGAGCCATATAGAATATTTGTACTTGTGAGTAGAACATATTCCAGATACGCTAATTAGAATTCTCTCTCACACATTAAAATATCTCTAAATAAAACAGATGAATGAAGTTCATCAGTTTAGAGTGATGGGTTGAGTTTCTCTGAGCAGTGAGAATCATGCTAACCAACCCAGTGTGCCCCCTCCCCCCCCCCCACCCCCACACCAGGCTGGCTGCAAGGCAGCAGTGGCCCTTTTCCAGTACTGCGTCATGGCCAACTTCTTCTGGCTGCTGGTCGAGGGACTGTACCTGCACACCCTGCTTGTTTTTACCTTCACCCAAGAGAGGAGGATCTTCTGGTGGTACACCCTCATTGGCTGGGGTAAGGGCTGCATCACAGCTGGAGTTCTCAGAGACTCTGACAGACAATGTGTGGAGAATATGTGTACCAAATGGATCATTATATGTTTAACAGCTGCAATCGCTATCAGAGACAAACTGCTGTTTGGACAAGGGATTGAAAAGAAAGTGTTCTTGGGTAAACATAGTTATTGTACTGTCACAATAATAAGATACCATTAAATCTTACCTTGAGAAATGTCTGTGTTTTAGGGTCTCCTTCTTTAACCATTGTCTTATGGGCACTGTTTAAGAGTCAGTATGACAACAAAGGGTGAGTATTTCTTCCAGGAGACAGAAAAAAGAGAAAGATAAAAAGTGTAGTTACATAGTTACTGTAGTCACAAGTAATTGTAATGTATGAGAACTATGTTACATTTGCATGTCCATTTTTACAGGTGGTATGTATTCTTGATGTTTCAAGAGCACCTCCTATTTGAATTTATAGTGTCTCGTTTGTTTGATAATGTATATGATTATAGAAGTTTAAAATGTACATAATGATAATATAACATGATTACAGATTGATATTGTATGCCACCCTACATAAAATCATTTGTTTCGGGTAATATTTTTTAAAGAGGAGGAAAAAAATAAATTCTTGGCCTGAATCATAATCGGAATCACAATCATTGTCACATTGGCCCCTTCGTTCCTGGCAGGTGCTGGGATGACCTAGACAGCGCCCTCTGGTGGATCATCAAGGCACCAATCCTGTTTTCTGTATTTGTACGATCAGCACTTACAAAGCACTTTCTTACATGGCACCTCTCCATAAAACTATGCCATACTGATTCACCATCCCTACCACCATACCTAAGATGGCAACTCTTACTGCTGTGCCCTTAACTTCACCTAACCCTGTTTAACTCAGTGCTAGGGATTCATTGTTTGAGAAAAAAGGGAGTTTCAGTATAACATGCATCAAGACAGAAAACTTGCATGTGAAGCCATCTCTCGCTACACACACAAATATCCAAGAAGTCATTTTACAGACTTATACCAACAGACAGAGCACTAATACCTGATGTTATACGGTGTCCAGGTGAACTTTGTGGTGTTTGTGAACATCATCAGGATCATCTTTCAGAAAATGAAGATGCCAGACGTAGAGGGAAGTGAACAGCCGCACTACAGGTGAGTGTCACTCATTTATAGGATATTAATAGGCAATTGTCCATATCGTAGAGTACAAATGCTATTTTTGAAACGAAGACAATATTATTACTATCTGCATGTCCAGATTAAAGTCAGTTAAACTGTAAAACAAGGCTTGGATCATCTGCTAAAATGCACAATTTAAAAATGATTTTAACCATAGTGTAATATTTAAAAACACTATATACAATAGCTAGACACAGAAGGTTCCCCAAAACATTTTTATGTCTTAAGAATTTTCTTTAATTAATTTCTGAATCCTATTTAATTTATCTGATCAAATTTAATGGTGATCTTAAAGGTAGATATTTTGACATCAAGGGCCCGAGATACACTATAAAAGGCTGTGCTGGACCTTGGCTGTCTATAAACAAGTGTCCTGTAGAAACTAATACCTGTCCCCATTTGTGTTCCTAATTGTTTGTTTGGACTGACCTCCATGCAGCAGGCTCGCGAAATCCACCCTGCTGTTGATCCCCCTGTTTGGGGTGCATTACACGGTGTTTGCACTCTTCCCAGAGCATGTGGGGTTGGAGCCAAGGCTCTGCTTTGAGCTGGTCCTGGGATCCTTCCAGGTGTGGAAGTACACCCTGGCCACCTTCTACCGTTTGCCACACCTCCCTGACAACTCCTGGGCCAGAGCCCAGAGACCATTGGCACCATCATGCTTTCTCATCATAACAGCCTTCAAAAGCCGACCTGTTTGGCCAATCACGATTTTTAACACATGTTCAGGCCCTTTCATCATCACTGTGCATTTTGCATGTGTCCTGTTCTTCCTATCACTCCATCTGCCGCTACATTTCCAAAATCAGCAGCTACTGTACTGTCTGTGGAAAACATTGTAAGCATGGACAGTTGATACAGTATTTGCAAGACATAATGATGTTCATATATTCAGATGTCCAAATAACTTCTCAGTTATGCACCACTGTACGCTGCAATTTGCTGCACAGTACTTTACAACATGCAGACTGTTTCATTAGATGAATTCTGAACAATATATCAGTATATGATAAGGATTGTTAATAAATGCCATATTCATTGCAGGGGTTTATTGTGGCATTGCTATACTGCTTCTTAAATGGAGAGGTAAGATATGCATTAATTCAGATTATGTATACCAAACTGGTAAGTTTGTGGTCTGCCACAAATCTCAGTAGCTTCCGTGATCTATTTTTCAGGTGCAGAATGAAGTTCTAAAGCAAATGAGGAGATGCCAGCCTACAAGGGAGGAGAACGCTTTTGATCTGGTGACACAGGATTACACAGCCTAAACCCAGCGTGAAGGGGGCTCAGTTTGCACCATATTTTTACTGGATCAAAATATTTAATTTTCGTCATGTTAAAGCAGTGAAAGTAATTTGCATGATTTTTAAACCACGTTGCAGCCTGTGGTTTCATCCACTTCTGTTTTGTTCCAAGAGTGTTAATTCACATATGTAAAATCACATTAGTTGTTAGGTGGTTAAGACACATAAGAACATACTAGTGTGAAAGTATCCATTGTCCAAGTAACGTCACAGTTATTTTTAATATTCACAATTTTTGTTCAATCCTGAGGGTATAGTAAAGGTAGCACTGACATATACTTACTTTAATGCATGATAATGCATATATTAATGAAAACCTTACTGTACAAGTGCTGTCTTGCAGGGATTTTACTCCTCATTGTTCATCCAATTAAACATTTACAAATGTATACAATGTATAATGCCTACTCCAACATGATGAAGTAAACCTTGGTCACTACTGAATATTGACAGCAGATGGTGGTAGCTAGATAGTTGCACTATGAACAAATGTCCTCATAATGGATGGAAAAGCAACACATTCTACTATATAGTGCATTTGTTTTTATTCTGTACAGCAGCACTGCACTTTGAAAAATTACAGCGATCTGTTTTTTCTTATACTAAATTATGAGCCTAGTGGATGATGAAATGAAAGAAAAAGGTTGTAGAATAAACAAACAACAAGAAGTAGCACTTGCTCAAGGGCTAAGGGCAAAGGTGATTCATTTAAGTTCAGGAAACACTAAATCAGATGGATTCAAATTACATTCAGTCGTTTGTGGCAGAGCAAGGTGTATGCCGTTGACTGTAATGTTTTATGTTCCTTGTCAGGCTTGTTTCTTAATTTAACGTGTCACTGCCGGCCGCTGAGAGCCAGCTTTGTGTAAGAGAGAGGGGGAGTCAGCAAGTGCCCAAGCAAGAGCTGCTCATCTCTTCCAAGAAAAGACAGCTCATTATGTTAGAATATGGCAACATTATCAGAGGGAGCGATCAGGCCCAGGATTAAATTTCTCCTCAGCTGCTTTCTCTAGATCAACATGGGCTGAGGGGAGTGCGCAAGAGTCTCACTCTCCGTTTATGACCAGAGAGAGAGAGGGAGAGAGACCTACGGTCTGCCAAATTAAGCACTGCTCTAAAGTGCTTAAAGTCCCCCTCAAGCAACAAAAAGAAGGGTCTGTAAATACACAGGATCAGTTATTTTGGTCTAGATTGGTTGTATTTACTTTTTTCACTCTGTCATGTACTGAACATGTCAGCAATTTGTTTCATTGAGAGTTAGCTAGTAAATGGAACAAGACATAAAACTGAGATTTTTTTCTGAGAGTCTGATAATACGATCTGAGATTGTACCATTTTTGTACCACCAAGATTTTAGGAAGTTTATAAAGTGCATGACAGCGTCATGGATTAATGTTTTGTATCCATAGCCCAAAATATATTGACTAAAATCATTAAGCACGTGGTTTGACAGCATTTCTTCAGCCAGATATGACTGAAGTGACTCCCCTCAGTGCAAACACCCATGAGGAAAGGTTTTAATCATATGGGACAGAGCAAGTAAATAGTGTTCACTCTTTACATACCTATTCACTGATTTATTTGTGTGTCTAACAGACGACTTCTGAAGTTGTGACATTAACTAAATTTTACATTTTTCGAATTACTTGAGGACTGTTAAGATAGAAACTCTAGTTTTTACTGCAAACATCTATTTCCAACATGTACATTCTGAGTGTAGGACAGAAAAATGGAAACTGAAAAAAAAACTGAATTTACACATTCATCTGTAAAGTCTATTAGTGGGTGTCATTTTCATTGGATCGCATAAAATAGCACGCACCCAAGAAACCAAATACAGCATTTCAATTGATGGGATTCTTCCTGTATACCACGCATACCTTTGTCCCCTTCACTGTGCTGTACACGTTCAATCGCGTTTACACGCCATTGAGAAAGCTCTGTAGCTAAAAATGCTGACCCAAACGCTGCCTCGACAGATACTTGTTTGTAGTTGCAACAAGCTGTCAAGGAGTCTTCTTCCGTGCAGGCTCAAGTGCCCTCAGCCCCCCATGGACTACTGATTAAGCGCTTACCCAGACTGGGGGCGGCGCTGTAAAAATATGTACAGCTTCTGTCTCACTTGAAATGGATTACTATTAATGCTGAAGCAGCAGACGCTCTTTGCCTATAAAGAAAAGCAGAAAGCTTGCCAGACCAACGGCTGAACGGAGAGCGCCAAAATACAAAACGTGCTTCACTGAAAAATGTCACATGTTCAGTTGTTCATGCCTTCATGTACAGACACAACACACTGTTCACACAAAGCAATGAATATACATGATTATACAAACCGGCATCCAGACATCAAGGAAGGACAACAATAATATTCGGAAAACATAATTAGGAATTAAGAATTAAGAAAGCGCGCACCTTTCACTCGCTCTCCCCACCTTTCACACCCGCTCCCCCCATCTTTCATACTTGTTCATCACCTCCGGGCTATTAAATCAAGAATAACGTCAATAGGTCTTCATAAAGAAGTAACAGAATTGACTTTCGTCGTGTTTTCTACATTGCTGTCGAAACGATTTATTTGTCATTAAACACAAAAATCACCGAATTCTTGTCATACATATTGTACAGTACGCCTGATTAAGTTTTCGTGTAGAGAAACAGTCATCCTCACAGAGCAATAACCGAGTCGTGGTCTAGGTGTCAAAAAGTTTCGACGAAGTGATGATCCTACCTGAAGCGACGCTCAGGTTTCATTCAAGACACCCTTGCGTCAGCAACAGCTGTCTTGGAGCGTGAACTGGCAAGGAGAGGGGGAAAATAAACGTCTCGGCAAAAGGCTTGAACGAAGACTTATCTAACGGGCTATTTCTTGGATTCTGTGGAAATATACATTTACATTTTTACAGTGAAAGGTAAAAGATTCACTTTTCTATAATCTTTTTTGCGGTGCGGCGGTCGTTTGGCTTAAGTTGTCTGCTGTGAAGTGTGCATGGACTTTGGAAGTCAGAGAGGTCTCTTGGTCACGAGGGTTTTGAACTCATTTATTCCTGTTGCATTCTTTGTAAGTTTCGGTAAAAATGACAAGTTCATAAACTATTTATAATCCAGTTTATTTCGAGGATGATTGTTGCGGTTGTCTTTTTGCAACTCAGGTGCGTATTCATCTGTGCAAACGTAACTGTGGCCCACATACACCTGTTAGTGTTTGAGAAAAATTCTTTTGAGTGAGTACACCTGTAATTCAAATGTCACATGAAATTATTTGCTCATATATGTAAACAGTGTGTTAATATCATACTGGTAGAATAGTTTATAGATTATTTTCATATTCATACTTTTGCAGTGTTATCACTGGATGTTATTGGTTCAAGTAATAAGCCACAAAGCACATACGTGAATGGGCTGGTGAGCAGACCCAGTTCGGTTAAATAAGACAGAGCAGGACTGCATGAAGTTTGTCACTATTTGACTCATTACTGTCAGAGGTATTATCTTATGAACAGATAATGATGTCACGGGCATTATCTTATGAACTAATGGTAAAATACATTTTACCTGTAATATCTCTCTGTTCATGCTGTAATAAATATGGTATAATGTTGGGCAATCATATTCTATATTGGTAACAATTCTATGTTACTAAAACTCTTGAATATCAATTTTGAAGTATGATTATGCAAATTACACATTATCAAGGATATTTCACTTAAAACTCCTTTGATTTATTGAATGTATTATATGTAACTGTAATTTAACATGTGAAGCTGTTGCAGCAAGCATCTTACTTCCATATTATTAATCCTGCCAAAAATTTCAAGTGTTGTTTCTTTCTAAGTGTTGGTCTTACTATCATATTCTCCTCACTTGCCCTATTTGGATAAATTGGGTTGTGTGCCAACAAACTTGTTGATTAGAATGGAATGACTAGCCTTATAATTTCATTCCACAGTGCTGCACAGGATGGATTTCAGATCTTTCCTTGTGATCATCTTGATAAAGTCCTGACAAAAACCTTTAAATTTGCTCTTTGAGTTCTTAATCTTAATACTGGAAAGTATGGGAAGTGCATGTGATGCTGTGTTCCTGAGCGTGTGACCTTTCGTTGGTGTCTGTGAGCAAGAGAGAGAGAAACTCCAGATGTGCACTATTGGGTATGAGCAAGACAGAGGTGGTCTGCCGTGTACTTGCAAGACACAGAAGGCTCACGCCCCATCGAGGGGTGGAAGCTTGCACCTGCTTCCCCCCACTCAGCCACTTTTTCACCTGACCCTCCTTGGAGGCTGCCTTATTTATAGCTCATGGCTTCATTTCGGGGTCCAGGGATGCTGCCTGCGTTTAGTTGTACGCTGCCCCCCGCCCCCCACTAATCCCGGCAAATCAGAGCTACAGGGTGATGGGGACGCCCGAGGCCCCACTGCCTCCTGGGCTCTCATTTGATGCAAAGATCAGGTTATGGCCTCCTTCTCATACAAAGTACTGGTCAGCAGCTTTGGATAGGTCCCATCTTGAGCACATTTCTACATGTCGATAGTGTCATTTTGCTATGTATCTGTACACTGGTTCTTTTTTCTTCCAAAAGACCCTTTCTGCAACATTAGCGACTGAACAGAATGGTACAGACAACAACGTTTTAAAAAATGACCACCATAACAATGCCATGTAGTTCAAAGATACAGGAAGGCTCTGCTCCTGGATTTTTCCATGCAAGCTTTCATCCCTTTTACTTTGTAGCATGTTAGACATAGGATCTTGTGAGACCACACCTGTGATGTGTTATTAGGTGTTAAATGGCACAATGATCTGACATTATTGGCTGTGTTGTGGGCGTGTCCTCCATTGGACATTAGTCTGAAGGGTATGTGGCTGTTTACTGATCTCTAACCTGTGATCTACAAAGCCTGTGAGAGGGTGTGTAAGGGGGTGCAAATTGCTCTGCAGTGGGTTTCACGCCACACTTTCACCATGTACTGTAGTGGCTGGAAAGAGGTGTGGCTGTGACCTGAAGAACAGATATCCAATCCCAACATGCAGTAGGGATTACATGCCATGGTGTGTTGGGTGTTGCCGGTTTATGGTGTGTGTGTGCAAGGCTGTTCAGTCTGTGAGTATCAGGCCATCACATGCACTTGGACGCAGAAGGTGTTGGTTTTGGGTTTCTTTCACTCAGGGAAGGCATGTGATTGCTCTGCCTACCCTTCACTCAGTGGGCAAAAGGTGAAATAAGTTGAACCCAAGGTAATTGTAAAGGTAGTACATTCAGTGTCAGTACGCTCATTCTTCATTTCTGTCAGTTCTGTTGCCATGGTTTTGCATGCAGTCACAAACTCCCAACAATAAAATTGTAGTTTTCCATGGTGAGTCCCTATGCTTTTTATGTCTCCCCTCTACCAATTACCTGTCTTCTGGTATTCCAAGTCTAATAAAACAAATGTTATAACAGTGTATGTATACATATCACTTTGAAAGAAAATATGATATTTTCATGAAAGGCAAAATATTTTAGCCATAATTTCAGTGAATATACAACCCAGTTTAAAGTGTACAGAGTTTGTTCTGGGAACACCCCAGTGGAAAAGAGGTGTGGCTGTGACCTGATATATTGGACACAATAAGCCCTGTCAGTTCAGAGGCAGTCAGCTATGTGTATCGACTGTCTGTAGATCGCTAGACACATCCCTTATGAGAAAGTCCATAGCAGGTAGAGATTTACAATGTTTGCTGACCCCAATAAATTAAATGATTTAAAAGCAACCAGTAAACAAAGTCATAAATACACAATGGAAAATAACTCCCATCACAGCAAACCCTTGAATTGTCCTTCAGCAACAACTTGGAGACAAAGCATAATTTGATTTTTCAAAACTGAGCTTTAAGAGGGAATTGAGCGGTTAAGTTTTACTCTGTTTTACTGTTGAAGTTGTCACACATTCAAGCTGTTAAAGTTTACTCTGTGTGATGATGTTATTAAATTATGTGTTCACCAATAGCTTGTGGGACTTATTTTGCAAAGCTTTTGCAAAGCTCTTTTGCAAAGCTTGGCTTTTAGGAGTCTTATCTTGTAAGGAAACAAGAGTTTTTCTTTATTTGTGATATTAGGGATAGCTGTACTTTGAATTAAATCAGATTTCACACTAATTGTAATCGTGGTTGATGGCATGTTGATGTTTTTATATATATATATATATATATATATATATATATATATATATATATATTATATATATATATTTTTTTTTTTTTTCAATTAATCAGATGTTGTTCTGAAAAATCTCAGATGACATCTTTTAGATGTTGATTAACGAGTTAATAAAATGAAATGCTGTTTTTGTTGTTGTTTGTTTTGTTTTCTAGTTACTTCCTATGTTGAAAAAGGTAAATTGAAATTATGATGATATTTGCAACATTTCACAAATTCCATTATGTTTCTATTAAAAGGTGATTATTGAATTGGATGAATATTATTATGTTGTGTGTAAAACAGTCTGGCAAAAACATTTAAGAAAAATAGGCTGTTCTTAGAAAAAATATACAGGAGCCAAGGCATGGCTTTACTATTTATATGTGCATGTTGATTGTCTGTGAGGTCACTACTGTAATTGGATGGATAAGAGGTCTGAACAGTGTCTTCTCAAAGTGCCTCTCTTCTGTAATTTCAGAATGAGATCCTCTGGTGTAAAATGGCCGCTGAGAATACTGCCAGTCACTGTTAATGAAATGAGTCCTATACAAACTTCACTTTGAAATGACAGTGAGGAGCCTTTGGAGCTATTTGAGCCAACAAAAAATGACTATCAATATTATGTTTTTTTTTTAATTGTCATCACTCTAAAATTGTCATTATATTGTATTTTACTGTCTCAGTTATTAATATCACATTTGAAAGAGTGTTCAGGAACTTAGTGGATCAGATATGCAGGAAATGAATATGCTTCAACTTGCCTTCTGTTACAGTGCTTGTTGTAGAATAGGAAAAGTGTGCTGGTACATTGCATGTACTCTTACTTTTTGAATGATTAGCAACTGACAGTCTTCTGAAGGGTGTTCAGTGGAATTTATTCAGTCTGGTTTAGGTTGCAGTTGTATGTTGCAGTTTCTTTAGAGGGTATCCCACATCATCTATACAGTATGTCCTATCTTACTACTCTTTCTGGAGCACAGGGAATGGCCATGCAATAAAGTGATGATGGGGACATGCTCTATGTCAATTCAAAAGTATGGAGGAAGTATGGACAAGTCAGTTGAAAGCTCTGGTTTCCACAGCTTGGCCTTCAGCATGTGGAAATCCTTTCCGGAAGAGACACTCCTAGGCAGTTGAGGGTGGCTGACGTGTCTAATCAATGTGTGCATTGTGTGCAGTGGTATGGTCCTGTCTGAGGAGTGAGCATGGGGCCAAAATTATATGTAATCCCAGTTCCCTGTATCCTGATAGCTTAATAGTGATTTTACACAATACCTAAAATATAATTTAAATAAATGAATTTGAAAAAGGACATGTGGGTACATACTCCTGGCATTGCTTGCTGGGTTTGTTCACTTAATTGTATGTGTATCAGTCAAAATATAATGTGAGGGGTTTGTCAGCCCTTCTATGTCAGTGGTTGTGTGGAACCAGTTATAGCCCAGATAGCATAAAGGAATATTCCATCTGATATCCCACAAAAGTTTAAAAAAAAAGTCTCACGATATAGTTCATTGAAGGAAGAAAATTTGTATAGTAGTCTGAGGAGATAAAGATAAAGAATCATGCTTTTGCTGTATTGCTTTTTTTGCTGTATTGCAAAACATGAACTGCTGATCACTATTACAGTTGTGTGAGGCTTGATGATAGTATGTTGCAGTGTGGGAATACCATGTTTTATCAGTTCACTGTACTATACATCCAAATGACTGAACGAAAACACTACTGTTAATTTCATTTTGGTTTAAATATTGACTTCAGTGGATGAAAAGAAAATGTTTTGCTGGTATTTAGGTTATATCTCAGGATCTTTGTCAAATGTGTTTTGCCCCAGTGCTTTAGAAACCCATTTGCCTTACATCCATTGTGTCCTCTAAATCGATCTTGGTGCATTTTCACACTTCTCACCTCTCTCTCATGTTCTCAAAAATGTCCACCTTGTTGCACTCCAGTCTGCAGTTTTATGTCTTTATTTGTATGGTGGCCTCTTGCAATCTCTCCTTATCTTTTGTGCTTGTGCCAAAAACCTAAAGCTGTGCAAGTTTGTTTCCGGATAGGAATACTGGTGCTCACATTCCATGACAAGCTAGTGTGACATTGTGGCTCTATATTATCCCTCCTATATCCTCCCTCGGAATTTCCCATGTCAGAATGGTCTTGTCGCCTGGCCTGACACATATGATGTATGGATCTGTGCAGCACATAATGTGCATAAAAATTCATATGGTGCTGATAAAGGTACAAACGCCCCTTTAAGTATATATAACAGGATTGAATAATTCTGTCTCTTGATCAATGTATGAATATGTAATAGCTGCTGAAATTGTATCCAACTTGGACCTGTAAGTAATATAATATTTCCAGACTTCACTGTGTGTTCCTGGTCTATGGAGCACAGTGCCAATGCCTATAATATGCTCTAACATTTATTTTACATATCACACATTTACAGTATGCCTTGGTTTACAATACAGGTACAGTTCTTTAGTAAAGTTCTTTTTTATTTTTTACTTTAGAAAAGAGAGTAAGTCGAAAAATAACATCATATGTATCATATGTAACCCTATTTACCCATTATTACCTACAGAATTTGATTTGCGGTTCCTCTATGGCTTGTGATGGCTGCTTGCAGTTGTATTGGATAGCGGTTTGGATGTCATTTTTTCACTGTAAGAAATAACAACAGGAGAAAATAGACAGGCACTGCTAATTTTAAAAAGTATATTTAAAAGGCAAACTCACAAAAATAATCAATGTGACTTTTGATAATGTAAATACATAACTTTTAAAAAGCCAGAGCATTTGCACTATTTTGAATTGCGTCAGATACAACATTATTAATCATTAACAAATAGATAAAATGTGTTAAACATTGAACTTTGTTTATGTTTTGAAAGACTTTGTTAAGGTACACCTATATTGAATTATTATGAAAATATAAATATTGGTCACTTGTTTATTGCATTATTACGTTACATTAAATATATTTTTATTTGTGTACTGGGAGCAAACCCAGTGGATTATTATAGTATTCATGGATTTCCCCATTTGTGGGAAGAAAGTTTGATCTTAATTAATGCTTAATGTATGAATGTATGAAATGTATGAATTTCTTTCCAAACAAATTTTTAATTTTAAAAAATATTTTTGGGAATTTTGAAGAACCTAAAAATGTAAGCTAGATTTGTAATAAGTGGGACATCAAAAGAAAAACTTGTATTTTGAAGTTGAAGTGACTAAATCAATTAAAACATACGTGTTTCATATTAATGTCAGTGCTAATTACAAATATGTTTCTGCTAAAAGGGCATTTTAGAATCAACACTTTAATTGGTGAGTATCTAAAGCAATATGATCCAAGAGATTTTGAAACAGGTCAAATAGCAGTGCCTAGACTACAAGTGAATCAGTTACAGAAATGGCAAAAAACATGACAGCATATGTCAGTGAAAAAAAAGGAAAGAGAAACAGTGGTCATAAGTTGACAGGCACAGACAGACTACCAGAGAACTGAATTTGCACCTCAATGACTCTGTCCAACAAAAACTAGGAGTGCATAACCTAGTAGAGAGAGCAGTGGAAGAAAGTAATATGTTTTGATGATCCATTTTTTACTTTATCTGGACAGGTTTATGTTTAGAGAAGGCTGAAGAAAACCTTCAATGCATTGTGCCTGTTCCCAAGACCTGTAAATCTTGGCGCTCACTCAGTCATGGTATGAATACCAAGCCACTGTAGGCAACCAGGTGCACCCTCTGGTGCAAACATTGTTTCCTCAAGATTTTCCTGTATTCCAAGCCAAAAAAGCCCCCATACACAGTGCTGAACAGATTCGGTAGTGATTTAATGAACACCAGGATGAAATCAAACACCATCTATGGCTCCCCAGACATTCAGATCCAAACATCATTGAACCTTTATGGGAGGTTCTGGAAAGCAGAGTGTGGAGTACGTTTCCACCTCCTTCATCTTTCGAAGAATTGGGTGTTTTACTTCTTGACAAATGGTCCAGTATCCTAGTAGAAACAATTCAAAACTGGTAATTCCAAGAAGGACTAAAGCTTCTCTGAAGGCAAAGGGTAGCCCAACTCCTTATTAGTTACAAAAAATCAAATATTCTTTGGTGTGTCCATTATTTTGTGTACCCCATTATGCATACATTTGTGTGTGACCATATTACACAATGGATTCCACTGGGATAAGACCAACAACTTTTTGAAGAGTTTAAAAACAGGCATTCATTATTTTGTGTTATCTGTGTTATCCCTGAACAGAATGTTACACATATTAGTACACAGATTACAGAACATGTTTTGTTTTTATTTTTATTTATTTTATTTCTATTTTCATGTTTTTGCTTGTCATAGGCTAGAATAATCTTGTCATTTGAGGCTTCCTGATGCTCAGCTGTATTTCTAATGTTTATTCTCTCAAGCAAAATGTATCATTTGCATAGATGGCTTTACAAAATGGTGACATTCTCCATGGAACAGAAACCTCTATCATCAGACAAACTTATTTTAAAGCTACATTGCAAACTCATTCCCTTTCTCATAAGTGTTCTACTTTGTTGCTGCAAAAGCTTGAAGTGCCACCAGTCGATTTGTCTTCTATGCTTAAATTATGACCTATTTCACAGCAACTAGCTTTTGCTACAGTTTTAGGAGGAGGAGGGGCCTCGGTTTGGAGAACCGAGCCATAGTCTGAATATGTGAGTTTTGAGTCCGTGCTGGTGATCAGGCTGTTCTAACAGTTGTGGGGAGCTCATTCCTTCACTTAGGGCCAAGGGTAGAGAATGGATGTGAACAAGACATGTATGAGCGCCCCTTTTGGGATGGAACTACTAGGTGAGTGTAGCATGTGACAATAGATTGTAAGTATGGTAGTGCAGTTATTGCTACTACTCAGTAGACTATAACCAGAGTTAAGAATTTTATCTAAATCATAACTGGTACCTAGAGTAGAGGTAAGGGGAGATATGACATGAAAGGAATTTGTTTGGATCTGGTTTTAATTTAAACTACTTTCTATAAATTGATGGGATAGATTCATGACCTATCAACAAGAAAACTTGGCAGTCCTTGCATGGTTCATGAAGAGTGCCATTAGTGGCCCCCAATGACCTTTTTATCTTGATTTCTCACTCAGAAAGCTATTAGAAACTGCTGGGCCAAGACTCTGACCTTTGAACTGTGTGATGTTTTGCCTGTGTTTTTCGACTTGTATCTCATACCTCGCTCTGCATGTCCTTCTGAGGCTTGTGGTCTGGGCTGCAGATCACACAGTATGGTCCAGTTACAAATGCTAACAAATCGGCAAACAGATGTTTTACTTCACCTTAACATGAGGACACTGCCTCCAACCCTCCTTAGCTTGATCAAAAGCCATTCAGAGGGGGCATGGAACTATTCTGTGACCACTCAGTGAGATCTTCTCAAATGTTATTAAAAACAGCACAGTCTAGTCCGATGTGGGGTGGGGAGCACTTGACTGGCTGTTCACTTGGACGGTTCAGAATCCTTGACGGGATGCCTTCAGGTAAAGCTTCCGTAAATTACACAGAAAAACAGGCGTGCACCAGGATATGTATTTTAAGTCCAGCCGTCCTCCCTGGTGGAAGAGGGCCCCTGTAGGAGTTGCTTAAAATAAGAGGAGAAAACCACCTGAGAGCTGGGAAATGCCGGGTTAATGGGCGACCAGAATGGCACAGTGAAGCCTTATAGTTGTGGGAAAATAACGGTGGACATCCATCTTTGGCAGGAAAAATGAAAGATTAACTTACAGCGACATGTCAGTTGGAGGGGGGACTGGAAAGGCGGGGTGGGGGGTGGGGTCGCTATGCTTCTGCGGAAGCAGGGAGGGTTTTTCAGCCATGTAAAATAGAGGGTGGAGGAGAGGTAGCTGGTGAGCTACGTTGGCATACGGGCCTGTTTATCAGTGCAATGTGAAGAGAGAGCTGGGGGCTCAACGGAGCAGGAATGAGCGGAGTCATCGTGCTGCCGTAACCCGACGCCGTGGTGTGATTGCCCACGGCAGCTGTGTGGCCACCGTATCTGCGTGTGTGCGCGTCTGCCCTCCACTTTCCCAGCCCCGCTCAGCCTCACCGGTGGGCCCCTGAAAAACCCCAGAATACGCACAGTCATATATCTGACCCTCAGTCCCAAAGTCCCATTGCATCAACACGCCAGCACACAGGAGTATCAGACTGCTACATGCGCCTTCAACTGTCTGAGCTCATAGTATCTGAGGCAAACACAGCCCACTAACAGAAATATTGTAGTGGATGGTGGCCATAATTTAATCATTATCATTTTACCAATATCTTACTAGCTAACTATTATCTTACTTTCTGGCCAATATTAGGGGCTGTACAGAGTGCTTTGGGGAGAGTGCAGCATTATGTTTGATACTTTTCACATGTAATCAAGAACTTTCAATCAACCAAAATGTTTGCTACAGCACCCTTTATCTATGAACATTTAAAAAAATAGGTGTAAATGTTACAGGAGGATACTGGAAGATTGCATTAAACACCTAATCCCAGATGAAGCAATTAAGACTTGATTCAGTCTCAGTGAATGTCAGTGAAGAACCCTAAAACCACACTGGGTTCAGAGACAAGTCGAGCTCTTAGGGACTTAGAGATCCAAAGAAGATGGATTGGTGACTTCTTCCCTAGCCCATGGACTGGCAGTTTATTCACCCCATCCCAGTCACAACTGATCCAGATGAGATCATCTGTTTGTGGACTGAGGCATCCGGAATTGACCCTTTCCATGGAATTACAGAAGGAAGGTGCTGTTGGCTTGCCCAACAGGAAACAGATCCTTGGCACCAGTAATATGGCACCACAGAACTTTTTGGAGGGAGATGAAAAAGTGTTTCCTGGAAATATATAAAGCACATTGATATATGCATAGTATATCCACCAGTTTGTAGACTAATCAACAACATGCAGCATCAAAAATATTCTTTTTCTCTATATTGTAAACGGTTGTGTGAGAGATGACAACTTGCCTAAAGAACACATGCTGTTAAAAGTACTTAACCTGAATTGCTCCAGTACAGACCCAGTTGTCTTAATAAGTCACCGAATATGTGTAAGATGTCATATGTTAGCAATGCAAGTTGCCCTGGATAGGGACGTCTGCTAAGCTAATAAGTAATATGATGTACACGAGTAATGCCAGAGTTTCTTTGGTGCTGTGGGAAAGTGTCCCGTTGAACTTGAACCCCCCCTGCTCTCGTCTTCAGCGCCACCCGTCACTTTGGCATTACCTTGACACTTTTATGTGGGTCACCATCCCGTTCCAGACTCAAGCTGTCTATTCTCAAGTGTAGAAACAGTCGGGGGAGAAAGAGCAGCCAGCTAAGCTTGGTACACAGCCCACTGCCACACACACATGCATTTTCCAAGCCAATGCACACAAAACATAGTAGCATGTGGTCTCCATTAAGCTTTACTTTGCCAGAGCAAATTTAAGATGTCCAACCAATAGGAACTGTGGATACCAACTGGTAATTATTTAATAAACCAGACAGTGATGAGTTTGTGACATGGTAACTTTATAGACAAACATAGAGTTTGTCTAGAGTAAATCATTCAAAATTCTGTCAAATGCCTCTTATTGTGAACTTTGGGCATCAGGAATATGCAAATCTGATTATCAGTTTGCCCTCCCAATGAATACAATCAAGATTTATTTGCAGAAGATCAACAACTGTTTAATGCATCCACAATGTTACACCTATCGCTAAGTTTCAGCTCACTTGTTGGCTTGCAGAGTCTTGTATTGTTTTTCACTTTCAGAACCTGAATATCGTCTCAGTTGAAGTTATTATCTAAGACCTCATACTTACAGGCACCTCAGACTTACTGTGGTTTTAGGAAATAGAGTGTATATCTGAATTTATAAGGTTCCCTTATCTGCAGCAACACATAATGTCCCTCAGGTGCACAGTCCAGAACCTTCACCACAACTCTTCTCTGATTGTAATAGGCAATTATAGCTAATACAATTTTGCTCAGAATGCCACATGCCCAGAGTAGATGAATGGGAAAAAGAGATGCCTTTGATTTCAACTTTAGTGTGGTTGCCTAGTGTGTTAGTTTAACCACCTTACATTACATCAATAATTATGAACTTGTTGATGAATGTTATGAACAATAATTATGAATATTGTGTTCTTATCAGATTACTTTTGGTTATTTAAACAAGTAAAAAGTTTTATTCAATTTGCAAACTATTTAAATGATCCCATGAGTTGAAAAACTATAAACTATACCGTACATTTGTGATTAATGTTGTATGTATGACTGTCTGTGTTGTAAACTGTAATACCAGTGTACAGACCCTTCTACTATCATCTAAACATTATTCATTTTGAACTTGATGTCATTAGCTCATGTACATCTTGCCACATGATTTGGAAATTACACCAGTAATGAGATTAACGGTGTAATTTCCAATGTATTTACATTGTAATGTGACAAAATTATCTCTTCTCTGAAACAGACATGGAAACAGTCAATTGAACACATGGTCCGAAATGTTGTATGTGTTTTACATTGCATAGTTCCTAAACTAAACTCTCCTTACAAATGCTATTGTGCCGGTGAAGATTTTCAGGATTTACATTTTTAAAATATAAGAAATTGCTTTGCAGAGGTAATGACAGGAAACAATGTCCAACTGATTTTAAGCATGAAATATCCTGGTGTGTTATGATACAAATATAGAATCATAACAATACATGATTAACATTGGCCTTGTGAACATGAAGCTTGTGAATTAACATGGGCAAATCTGGCCTTTACTGGAGTATCTGCAGTGGTGCCGACTTTCATTCAGCATCACATAGTAATTTGTTGATTGAATTGTAACAGAGCAAATCACCTGTTGTTTTCTTGACCATCTTAACTACTCAGCATATTTAGCTGTGTCTATGATTTCATATCTATTCTTGTGTCAGATTAACCAAATCACTCACCTTTAAAGCACAGTGCTTAAGAAGGAACTGCATGTTTTAGATGGGGTCTGTCAGTAAGATGATCTCTACTGTGAGTGCCTTTGTGACATCAGCCTGAGTACGGTTCCCCTCTGAAATTTTTTTTTATGTCACTGTGAAAAAGAGCATCTGCCAAAGAAACAAATATGAATGCAGATAATACTGACTAGTGACACATAGTGAGATATAGCGTCCAAATAATATGAAGTCTTTACAGAATTCAAAATTAAATAAATAGAAAAAGAAAAACTTATATAGTTTAATAATGTTTTGAACAAAATAAATGTTCCTCTGTTCCTTATAGTTGCTAGGTTGGGATGAGGGTTGGGCTCAGGGATAAGTTTAAAGACCAGGAGGCCTGGTAGCAGTGATTTATCGGTAGGAGGCAAAAATGGCGAAAGGAAGAGTCCGCACGTGATACACTGCTAATGCAGGTGCTGTTTGTTTGGAATGTCATAGGAACCCTGAACCACTGGGGTTTTGTAAGAGTGGAGCCTATGCGTGCAATCACCATCCCCTCCCTCTCTCCCCCCACCTTCCCATCCCGCAGCCTGCGACTGAGAGACCCCGGTGTGGTGGTGATTTCTTCGCGATGCGAAGATGGCAAGCCTGCTCCCTCCCACAGGCACCGATGTGTTCCGCCGCTTCACCCCAGAATCGCTGGCGGAGATTGAAAGGCGCATCAAGGAGAAGAAGGAGAAGGGAACAGAGGAAGAGGAAGATGAGCCCAGTGCGCCCACCAATGACCTGGAGGCCGGCAAGTCTCTTCCCATGATCTATGGAGACCCCCCGCCCGAGATGCTCAACGACCCTCTCGAGGACCTGGACCCCTTCTTCAAAGCGCAGAAAGTCAGTCCATGCACGTGCACGTGAGGCTTGCTTCGCAACCAGCTGTGTCTGCTCCTGTACAGCCATGTTCCGAGAGGCCTTTGGTGATGAGTGAAAAAATAGGGTCTTGAAACCCACGGCACCACAGTTCTCAGGAAACAGATGTTCTGTATATTTTTCACACAGTTGATAAAAATCAAGACCAGTCATAACATGTTTCACTCCCAGTCACAAACTCTGCAGTAACTTTCTAGTCAGAATGGAATCAATTACTGTCATTGTGGTGATTTGGTAAGAATTATGTTTCCACAGATAATTCGCACACATGCTAGTAAATGGAGCTAAATACAAAACCAGAGGCACTGGAAATATGAAGACGTATAATTCTGAAATAAATGTTGTTCTGTATTTAATGAAGCAAACAAAGCATGACACAGAAGTAATTCACTTATATTCAGGAAAGTTTTAATTGACTCCAGATATAGCTTGTAATCATCTGCCTTAATAGACACATTTGTTCTACTAGTTTGACAAACAAGCAACCAAGAAAACAGAAAACACAATGGGTCCAATACTGAGTATTTTTCTGTAACTTGAGGATTTACCAGTTTATGAATTAAACTTCTGGCCCTCCTTTTCTCTTCTTTTTTGTTACAAGGCTTTATGCGTTATCAGTGCCATGTAGTCCAAATTTTAACATTCCATATTGATGAAATAACAGGAGTGAAGATAAAAAGTGACAGTGTGTTTTGTAAGTAGTTTTGTATGCAAATTCAGACCTACTTGCATGACAGGACAAATTAATTTAATGGAGAAAAAGGGAGGCCATATTTTAGTGAGTTTGTTTCCCTGTACCATCATCTTGCAAACTGAGTCGTAAATGCCAATTGTTCTGATGCAGGTACGCCACAGGGTTCGAAAAAAAAAAGTCACTGCACAGGACACAGAATGTCTGGAGATTATTAGTGTGATGATGCCTGATCCATCCCTGTTTTCTCTCTCTCTTCTTTTTCAGACTTTTATTGTCATCAGCAAAGGGAATACAATCTACAGGTTCAACGCTGAACCTGCATGCTACATTCTGAGCCCCTTTAACATTGTTAGGAGAGGATCAATCAAAATTCTCATACATTCATATCCTTTTGGAGATTGAAATCTGTGTGGCAGATAAATGTGAACAGTAGTGCTGTAATGAAACTGATCAATGCATCACACAAAAACAAGGAGAAGGAGCAAACCAAGTAAATTATTTTAAAAAACCAAAAACCAAATCAAACCAGGACAGCTACAGACAACTGACACAAGATGCCCTCACACCTGTGTTTAATCACAGGCCAATCATACAACTGTGGCTCATTAACTGATGGCTGGCATCATTCAACTGAACATCTACGCACGCACAAGTACACAATTAGACAAAGCCAATTAACTGGTTTTAAAGTGCAAAGTGTGAAAGATTGAGGATTCTTAGAAACAAAGACAAATGACAATTAAACAATCATGCAAACAATTGACAGTCTCAGGAACCAGATGAAGGTTCTCATTCATACGGGAGTTTAGGGACCCCTTGTTACAGAGAGCTGCCTTGATCAGCCCTCCACTTGTCATGTTACTGCACTACTATTTCAGCAAAGAGGTGTACAAATGCAGGTTTACATGTGCTGTAAGAATCCTTTACATTCTGCTGAAGATATTGGAAATAATTGACCAGCACTATACTTTACATTACACTAAAATTATTGAGAATTATTGGTCAGCATTATATAGTGCAACCATGCCATCAGAATGTTCCCCTTAACTGTAAATCAAATATTTTAGTATGTTCATCATGCTTACGATTCTATCAAACTGTGTGTTCATGACAATGAGCAACCCGCCCACTTGGAGTAAAACTGTTGAGTAAGTGTTCTTTTTTTCTTTGATTTTAGTTTAGTTTTAGTGCTTTGCATGTTCTGACAGCTCTCTCACTTTTGCAAATTTTCCACTAATATTAATAATGATGTTGTGTCACCACCCATGCTTAGTGTACTGGCTTCTTCAACTCCTGAAGTATTGTAATAGTTACATAATTCCACAAGACATTTTGAAAGCTATTATTAAACCATTCACCCTGGATAGTAAGATTGCATTGTGATAATTATTTCAAAATGATTGCCGAGGCATGTGATAGTTGTGACAAAAATAGTATAGCCATGCACTGTATAACAAACTTTATTGTTATAGTTTAAGGTAGATACTCTAGAGATAGCTGATGTAGTGCAGGAATCAGTGAATAGTAAAAGTGCCAGGAGGTGAGGCCACACCTCTGAAAGCACTGTCATATGTTATATACATATGTCATATGTAAGCGCTATGGTGACTTTCATGAAAAACACAGACGTGCCTTGACCCTCTTTTGTATTGCAGGTATGTCTTTACTGGTATTTATACCTTTGAGGCGACGATCAAAATATTGTCGAGAGGCTTCTGTATCGGACCTTTTACATTCCTTCGAGATCCATGGAACTGGCTGGATTTCATGGTGATCAGCATGGCGTAAGTCTTGGAACTGACAGAATGAATGTTACAGAGGCAGCAGACTGGCTAATCTGCTGTTCATTTTAAACCCATTTTCCACTAGGTGGCTGGACTGAATGTCTTCAGATAATGTTGCTGTTTGGCTTCAGAAATGGACAGTTGCCTTGATCTAAAAATAGATTCAGCTGATATCATTTGCTGTAGCAAAAGGTTCATTCCTTTGTGTAATCAGTCATGATACAGCTGGTAGAATGAGATTCGCTGAACTGTTGATTTGACATTTAATGGCTCAATGCCTTGGTTTTGGTTGTGTCCACAGGTACATCACTGAGTTTGTCGATCTTGGCAACGTGTCAGCCCTCAGGACTTTCCGTGTGCTCCGAGCTCTTAAAACAATCACTGTAATTCCCGGTATGTGCCGTCATTGCTGTGATGAGGAGAGGTCTGCCACACCAGCTCTTTCTGTTTTGACACATGCTGGAGCAAACAGTTTGTAGCAAAAGCACCTTGAGCACAAACTGGATGGTAAAATGCAGGCTCACTTTATAGGTGCAATGTCTGCATTCCACCACTATAATTTGCAAAATATCATAACTGAATGTCAAAATATGACGAGATCTGTCGAGAGTCCTCTTACTGGGCTGTGCTATCTTTGTTTTTACAGGTTTAAAAACCATCGTGGGAGCTCTGATCCAGTCAGTGAAGAAGATGGTGGATGTGATGATCCTGACCGTATTTGCCCTTGCTGTCTTTGCCCTCATCGGGCTGCAGCTCTTCATGGGCAACCTTAGGCATAAGTGTGTTCTCTGGCCCATTCTCACCAACGACAGCTGGGTGGATGACTTCAACTCCACCATGGCCCTCAATGACACCATGGCCTTCAACACTACGGCCAACAGCACTAGCACCTTCGACTTCAATGAATATATCAACAATGAAGGTGATTCCAGGTTCCGTACAACTTTTTGGAAGATACAGTGCCTCCACACCATAACTGTTTTATTGCTGTGGTGAAGTGGAAAAACACATTAGCTTTTTTAAGTGCTATATGCTAAGGTCAGCATGTTGTCATATGTTGGTGATATTTTTAGTTCTGAGGTACTGAATTTGGTCTGTTTATAATCTTATAGAAAACTACTACTTCTTGGATGGCAGTTTGGATGCCCTTCTTTGTGGAAACAGCTCTGATGCTGGGTAGGTCAATTCATTACGCAGGATAATTATGACACTGATTTCACAATAAGATTATCCAAATTCACAATCAATACTTCTGGTATAATGTTTCCTGATGTTCATAAAACCTTAAATACATCGTATTCATAATACAGTAGCAGTGCCAGATCAGAATTATTTCCATTTTAGAATTTACTGACCACAGTTGTTTTTCAGCTCAGACTGACACATTTTTCAGTGGTTCTGAGCTTTCACAGACTGGAGAGATGAGCTAGGAGGACTTCTTATCAAATTGATTCTTTACCTTGTTGATAGAAAGTGCCCAGAAGGATATACCTGTATGAAGGCTGGGAGGAACCCCAACTATGGCTACACAAGCTATGACTCCTTTGGCTGGGCGTTCCTGGCCCTCTTCCGCCTCATGACGCAGGACTACTGGGAAAACCTCTTCCAGCTGGTATTCTTCCACAGCACAATATCCATTAGCACAATGCATCATACAATCACAAGATAATTACCTCAGGATATCATTACTCAGATAAATGTTGGATTAGTGTGAAGTGATGTCTCATTATGTCACTGTGCATGGTGGCATATGATTATACTATGGAGTGCAGATTTGCACAGAATTTTACAGGCTTTCAGAGACTGGAAATCTCCATAATGCACAAAAGTCACCATTATAAACATACCAGCTAGTGAACTAAGCAGTGCACTAAGTAAGAACAAGACTGATAAATGAGAGCAGAAGCTGAATCTACGGACTTCAGCATTGCTAGATATTATAGAACGACTTGTAAAATGTGAACTGAAATAGTGCCAGCTTATTTCAAAACTTACCCTCAATTTGATATGCAAAAATTAAGAAACTTTAGTGAAGCATGTTCACGCTGTGCTTTTAAGTACAATAATGTAATTTTAAAATGATTTAGTTTGAGATGATGTGGGAGCTGCTGTCCAAATGTCTTGAATATCTCTCCTCCATGTGAATGCTTGGCCTGTTTTGTTTTTACAAAATATAATTGTGCTATTCACATACATTTAAATCATGGTGTAATTTAACAGTTGTTACAGGTCTCTTCAGGCTTGTGAAATTCAGCTTTGTTTCCTGTCTCAGCAACTATCAAAAATAATATGAAATATTGAACCTGAATCAGCTGCTGTAGACACAAGTGTTAGTATAGTAAATTTGCTTTAATTTTGCTTTTTTGCTTTTTATTTTAAAAAAGGTTCAGTGTCGCTTTTTCAGGAGATGTAGAAGTTTTCAGATCTATTTTGACTTGTTTTTTTGCCTTACCTCTGATTTCCAAAGTTAACAAAGATGCTAAGTTTTCATTTTTCCAGGGACAATGTGCTTTCCCCTGCAAACCTAATCTTTGCACGAATGTCTTTATGCAGACGTTGCGAGCAGCAGGGAAGACCTACATGATCTTCTTTGTGGTGGTGATCTTCTTGGGTTCCTTCTACCTCATCAACCTTATTCTTGCTGTGGTGGCCATGGCCTATGACGAGCAGAATGAAGCCACACTGGCAGAGGCCAGGGAGAAGGAGGAGGAGTTTCAAAGGCTGGTGGAGCAACTGAAGCAACAGGATCCGCAGGTTGGTTGACTATATCAGATATAGGCCACAGTACATTGAAAAAGAATGGAAGTGTTTAAATCTTAATAAGCTGTATGCTACATGTAAAATTTTTTGTTATACCTGAGGAATCAACAGCCATAGTGCTGCTGACCCATACAAAAACAGATAACAAGTTTAGTGCACAATTCAGTTGTTTACATTACAATTCATTATCACTCCGACTTGCAATGTTACTTTCTCCATCTTTCAAACTACAAGAATAACATCTATCTGTTTGTCTTCCAAATTATTTAATTTGATGAGCAGCAGTTGTATCAGCATTAGCTTACATACCTTAGGTGTTGGCGTATGCATGTCTGTACACAAGGAGTGTATCATTTGACACTCTAATTCTACCTTTTTCTATACTACTTAGTAAAGTTGGTGGCAAGATTGTTTCCTCTTTTGTCTCCTATCTGCACATCCTGGATGGTAGGGTGTGTGTATGCATATCCATTGTAGTTGGAGGGAACAACCCAAGACTGGAAAAAAATTATATATAATAATTACATCATGAAAAGATAATCACTGCAAGCACCATTCAAGGTTTTTAAATATGTGAACAATTAAAAATGCATAGTTTCAAATCTCTTCATAGTTTCAAATTACTTCTTCTGTAAGCACTAAAATATTAATGTAAATTTAAATAACATGGCTATTAGTGCTGTTTACACAATGATCAGTAGTGATGAAATGGAAAATGTAAGCATCTATTTACATAATTTGCCTAAATACTGTCAGCTTCCTTTTAAAGTGAAGGAATAGATGTAATTCATGAATAGAAAAGAGATTGCAATAAGGGCAGCCCTTCCAGCCTATTTCACTGTACAGTTCCCACTTTACACATGACTGCTTTTCCACTTTTATGCACAAATCCATTGCTTTTGTGAAGTTATTACTTTATTCTTTACAGCTAAACTACATTTTCACAGTATCAAGACAGTATCAAGACATTTTTGTATTTTCTTTGTTTCATATATCTACAAACACTGGCCATTTCTGAGAGTGTCTCATTCACAGCTTCAAAACCTAAGCAGTAAACTGCATTCCTTTAATAAGTTTTTTAATATGTTGCATATTTCGGCTCTAGATTTTTCCCAGTTACGTCAATTTACCTATACGTTTGTTGTATTTGCAGAACATGGTTTTAGTGGAGGGTTGCTTGAAGGATTTGATCTTAGTTCTGTTAATAAAGCTTTTTAAAATGCACGTGGTAAAGTCTGGGTAAGCTTGGGTGTGGGAGACATTTTGTCTTATGCTATAACTGACAGAATAGGTCAAATTGTGCAGATTGTGCTGGGTCACATTGCATCACTAGCTATGACATACACATTTCATGGTGTTGTGCTTCTTCATTACTTAATGGGGATGGCGTGAACAGTTGTTATTGACAAAATTAATTGCACAATGTCTACACAGTCAACATTTATGAATCCCAGGGCATACTTGCACAGCTTTGAGATGAGAGTAGGTGAGAGTACATCCACTATTTCAGGACTGATTATTACTAGTTCACTTCCAACAGAAAGTGAAATAATATATGGGTTGCAGTGTTACAGTTTTTAGTACAGTTAGAAATATATGAAAAAGTACAGGTGTAGGCTTTCCTGAAATGACATAGCTCCAAAATTGTAGCAATTGTCTTCAGTCAGTATAATGCAGTGGCTGGAGCCTCTGCAGTCAGGTAAGGGCCATATTCTGAGGCAGAGATGGGCAAAAATACATCATAAAGTATTCTAATATAAAATTCAAAATATTCCTAAGATAAATGTATCAAAATAAACTACAAAGTACTTGTATGAAAAAAATGTATCAAAATAAAATACAGTACCTTGTATTTTGAAAATACATGTCCCAGAAAGCATAAACTGTGCATTTATATGTAACTGAAATGTATAGGGAGTGGACTTCAGATTTTCTGGACTCTACCTAAGTGTAAGTACTTCTCAAAGGGAAGTGTCAAGTCAGAATGTATGACGTGGTGTTCTAGAGCAGCAAAAGCTATTTAGCAAGCTAGAAATGATGGCAACATAGCCTGTATCAGTTTCTTACATGATCCAGCTATGAATATAGGATCAGTATGAGACTAAACATGCTGAGCTTGTGGAATACTCAATGTAATACATTTACAACATGCTACAACTCTTATAATAGCTTAATATAATGTAATAGCTTTACAACTTGAATGGTAGCTAATGAATATCTACCCTAACCCTAACCCTAACCCTATCTACACCTCCCACCTCAGTAGATTCACAGCCTTGCTCACAACCACTGCATTAGCTCATAACACAGAGCAGTGCCCTTCTGGGAGAATTATGGTATTTCTGGGTCAAAAAATGACAAGTGGAAGAACAATTCATATTACTGGCTTTCAAAACACCAGTGGAGTGAACAGAGATGAAACAGAGGGGAAGAGAGATTAATATGTTTGTACATCCAACCTCATGTGGTTGTCACATGCGTTTACTTGAACGTTGGAGAGACTTCATAGAAAAATGATAGGTCTATCATGGGGGAATGAGAGGGAAATGAAGTAATTTGAAAATACAAAATTACCTCTCTGAAGTTGCATGATAAATATTGAGTTTAGATTTTCACAAGCCTAACAGCTTGTTAGCCCACATGGTGGCTATGATGTCAGTGTCCCAATACACATACACATACATGACTTTAAAAGTGACAAGTTGATTAGGTGACATCATTTTTCATCAGAATTTCATGTGTAGCTTCAGATAAGAAACTTATCTAATCAGCACAATACATGTATTTTGGCCTAGAGGTCTCAAGGAGTAGAAAGGAAATATTAGGTTTTCTTTCTGGTTATTAATTCATTGTTTGATTTACTAACAGATACACTGTTCTGACAGCAAGTCAACACTGTCCAGTAGAAAAGTAAAAAAGGGCGTGGGTGGGTCGGAACATGAGTTGTCTGATGACGAGCGCAGCCTAGGAGAAGATGGCGATGTCATAAAGGACTGCAACGGGAGAATTGTGCCCCGACTCGTCATCGACAAGGCCTCTTCAGGGGAGGAGGTGAGCCAACACCGCAAAGGAGGAGGTGGTCCAATACTTTGGGGTTACTCCGATGCTGCTGTTCCAGTCCTTCTTTTTAGATCCAAGTATGCCTCATGGTAGAGTTCAGAGTGTTTAGGACAGAGAATGTGCAGCATCTTCCAAAGGGAACCTTTCTGATTGTCGTATAATAAAGGGACTCTTTTCCTGATTTGTCTCTGTGGTCCTGTGCAGTCTGCTGATGAGGAAGTGGAAGGCACTGATGAGAAGTCCCATGGATCGAAGCCCAGCATGGTATTCCTGGAGGAGCCGGGCCTGAAGAAAAGAACTGCCAGCGCTATGAGTGTCTTAACAACAGCCATGGAAGGTGAAAGGGCTAGCAGCACAACAGTTAACACAACAGCATAAATTAGCATTCCAATGTTTTAATTTAGACTATTTAATCCGGATGTATTCAAACCACTCACATGTACCCCTGACATAATGTGAAGTGATTGATGCATGTAGGGCTCTGGTTTATTTCTTTGCCTGTCTCTCAAAAACAAACATCTATGAGATGTGTGAAGTCCCCCATGAGGGCTATAAAATACATTGGGCTTAGTTGGGAGCTGGGGAGGTTATGCTCTAATGCGAAGTGTAATTGCTAAGATTAGTATGTCAAGCTAACCATGCCACTCTGATCTGAGAAAAATTAGTGGTGCATTGTCTGGAGCGGGGCAGACATAGTAAGCCAGATCGCTTTGTGTGGAGAATGACCGCAGCACACATACAATGACATGTCTTCATGGTGCTAAGCCTAGGTTATTTCTGCACGGTAGCTGTTGTTTCCAAAACTCATTTGCTTGCTTGCCATAAAATCTTAAACACATGTTTCACATCCAGATACTCTGCTGCAGAGAATATTAACACCCGCCCTCCTGGGGCTGGGTACAGTCTGTGGAAGAGTCTGGGTATGAAGCAAACAGATGCTCTTTTCAACTGTCCAACACATCCAGTCCTCCCTGACAACTGAAAATATTCATATAAGTTGAGAACCTTCTGAGTCTTTATATAGTCTGCCTCAGCTGACCTTTGGTTAGTATTATGGCACAAAAATACTTGTGATCCATGAACCCTGAAAATCATTCACAAATTTAGGATGTTAATTGTTAGTTTTTGGTACTCATAGAAATAATTTTAGTGTCTTTGAATCAAAAGTAAGTTTTCCTGTAATAATTTTCACACATATTTATAAAGATAAGGGTGATGATACAGTGTTTCAAGCTGCTGTTTGATGTTGGGACAAATAAAGTATTCATGTCAAGGGACAGCTGTCAAAACCAGAGACGTTGACATTTTTAGATAAAACAGAAACTGCACACTTCCAGAAACAAATTGACTACTCAAACAACTACTCAAACATATTTGACTACTGTTTTGCTTTTTATGTATAATAAACATAAAATCAAATCATGCTCTAAAGCTTGATGACTTCTAGGTTTTAGAGTTACCTTGAAATCAGCAGCTGATTCACAGCTGGTATTTATAGAATTGTTCTTTCAGAGTATTTAAGAAAAAGCAAAAGTAAAAATAGCAGAACCTTTAGGAGTGGGATCCCCACATTATTGCCTAAAGTGGCATTTGTAATCAGTGTTGGGAAGGTTACTTTTGAAATGTAATAGGTTACAGATTACTAGTTACCTTGTTAAAAATGTAATAAGTAATGTAACTATTTTAATTACTTCATCAAAGTAATGTAACTTATTACATTTGATTACTTTTTGATTACTTTGCTAACAAATGTTTTAAACTGGGCAATAAAGCTGAAAAGTCCTAAAAACATAAATTTAAACCAGGCAGCGTAAACCTCACAACAGTACTCAATACTGATTACTGTCAAACTTTCATTAAAAGTTCTTCACTATAACTTGAATTAAGATTGGAATGTTTTGATATGAAAGCACAACCACCAAAACAAATCACAAGTATGTAGATCACAAACAAACAAGGCAAACTGGCAACAACTACCGTTGTGTGCCCAACAAAAAGCACAGTATGCATGGTTAGGACCATTAATTTAGTCCATTGGTGCCCTGTAGAAATTTCATGACCTAATGACCTCTCCAAGTTAATATTTAATGAAAACACAATGCTGAATTAAGTTTGTGAGTGTTATTAGATCTCACATAAGCTACCTACATCACTATTCAAGAAGGACTAACGTTAGCTAAGATTTTCTATCAAAGGGTTCATAAATGGAGGTGCGGCTGTACAAAAGGCATCTGTTAGCTAGCTAGCAATTAATTTGTCATGAATGTCATGAAAAGTCAATGGCAGGAGGCAAATGGGCGGAGTTAATCGCGGCGAAACTGGAGCGACGCGAAATGGGCAAAATGAGTGTTCGCTTGAGTTATGTTCAACTTGAGCGAAAATTTCACCTAGCGAAAGCCAATCACCTTCAAGTAGGGCTAGAAGCCATGCCCCCTTTCCGCTTTGCCTTTTCCAACTTGCTAGCAGCGTTGGTGTAATCAAAACTGCTTGCTCTGACGTGGTGCGAGATTCACTTGTTCATTTTTCAGGCAAGCGATCAAACCCGCGAGAGGTTAAAACACACCTAAAAGAAAGCATTCCTGCACGGCGAAAAGATGCAAGGCAACAGAATGAATATTATATTCTACATAAGCTTTTTACCGAAAAGAATATAACCCCTTTGTAATCACCAATATTTTGATTAGTAACTGTAATTTAATTACATATTTTTCTCAGTAACGGTAATGGATTGCAATTACATTTTTTTTGTAATTTAATTACGTGATGCCGTTACATGTAACTAGTTACTCCCCATCACTGTTTGTAATACATGTAATGTCAATGAGAATAACAGGAACCTCCTCATATTCAAGTGAAGTGAAAAACACAGTATTTAAAATTTGGTCTGAAAAGGTTTTTAATCGCACAAGCTGTATATATGTTAATATTGTTTCATTCATTTTCATGTGTTCAGAGTTGAGGGACATATTTAATTTTGCACTGATATTACAGGTTATTCTTATATAAATCTAAATATATATAGAGTTGCACTTATCTGTTATTTGTAAATGATGAGTAAGGCAGCACTGACATTATGACTTTTATCATTTACGCTGACAGACCTGGAGGAAGCTCAAAAGCCATGCCCTCCAGGGTGGTACAAGTTTGCTGACATTTTCTTGAAATGGGACTGTTGTCCGCTGTGGATCACCTTGAAGAAGTGGATCCACTTTGTGGTGATGGACCCGTTTGTGGACCTGGGCATCACCATATGCATCGTCCTCAACACCCTCTTTATGGCTATGGAGCACTACCCAATGAGCCCAGAGTTTGATCACATGCTGTCTGTGGGAAACCTGGTGAGGCACAGTCTTCTCTCTCTTGCACAAAAACTGCAATTTCCTTTGCATTTTGTCTGCCACACTCTCATTGATACAAAACATGTACACATCTTTTTCATCTTCTAGGTTTTCACAGGGATCTTCACAGCAGAAATGGTCTTCAAACTCATCGCCATGGACCCATACTACTACTTCCAGGTTGGATGGAATGTTTTTGACAGCATCATTGTCACTCTGAGTCTGGTAGAGCTGGGGCTGGCCAATGTCCAGGGTCTGTCTGTCCTTAGGTCCTTCCGTTTGGTAAGGGCAAACTCTTTTTTTTTCACATTTCACAAACATATTGTCTCATTTTAAGCAAAGAAGTGAGAACTCCTAAAAAGCATTTTACACCACAGTCATTGTAAGATTATTGTTATTGAACCAATATCTGAGTGCACTGCCTGCAAAGAAAACAACAGTGTGGATGACTTCTGATAGAAAAATTGTTATGAGTTTAAGGTGATCAGGAAGGAATGACCAGGCATGTTGACTCTTTGCTGTGTGTTGGAGGCAGTTGCGTGTTTTCAAGCTGGCCAAGTCCTGGCCCACCCTAAACATGCTCATCAAGATCATCGGGAACTCTGTGGGCGCCCTGGGCAACCTTACGCTCGTGCTGGCCATCATCGTCTTCATCTTCGCCGTGGTGGGCATGCAGCTGTTTGGCAAGAGCTACAAAGACTGTGTCTGCAAGATCGCAGGGGACTGTGAGCTGCCACGCTGGCACATGAATGACTTCTTCCACTCCTTTCTGATTGTGTTCCGTATCCTGTGTGGGGAGTGGATCGAGACCATGTGGGACTGCATGGAGGTGGCTGGTGCTGGCATGTGTATCATCGTATTCATGATGGTCATGGTCATCGGAAACCTGGTGGTGAGTAATACTCTCCTGATTGGTGTGTAATGTTTATATATATTTATTTACACTCCCACAATCACTACTTTGTGTGTCCTACAACATTCATTTCTGCTCAGACTTCTGCTTCCTCTTTCTGGGAGAATTTTTCTTTGATCTTTTAAACTGCTTTCCTGGGTTTATATCACCAATGTTCTGACTGAGTACTGGAGCCCAGTACATTGGTTTTGTCTTACCCCTTAACCATTTCCTTGTATGTTTTGGTGCATAATTTGGTTCACTGTCATGTTTAAATGTTATTTATCCAACCAAGCTTGAATTTCTCAACAGGAAAAATGTCCTGTATACATTTTAATTAATCTTCCCCTTAATTCTGACAATGGCACCAGGACCAGAAGATGTAAAATCAAGCCCAAAGCACACAAAACTGCCTCCATATTTCACAGACAGGATGTTGTCCCTCTCAACATGAGCTTCATCCTGTTAGCATCAAGCGTACCACAGATGGTATCTTTTTATGTTTATTTGCTGAACCCGTTACTGGGAAAAATGTGTGTGTAAATATAAATGTGTGTGTATGTGTGTGTGTTTCCAGGTATATTGACACATTTAAAAAAAAAGATAATCTTACTGAAGGAATACAAGTGTGAAATTTATATTTTTGCTTAAATACATGAAAAATGAAAATAGATACAATTTTGTTTCTACCTAGCAGCATAGAGTAGCAGCATATGTTTTATAAATGATCATGCATTGTGCAAACACACACACACACAAACACATATGCAGGCACACACACACACACACACACACACACGCTCCATGTTTTTACAATGGAATTTCCAGAAAGAATGGAATGGCCAGAAAGTCTCAACTGATGGATTTGTCCTTGATATTTTGCATTCAGTGGTTCTGAACAAGGACATGAAGATGAGTCGTGAGCAGTTAATTATAAAAGTGTCGCCATATTTATGGTTGGAAACACACATTGCATTTCCTGTCAGGTTATTCATAGAATAAAGAGGAAACAGCTCCTCAGATGAGCTCACAAAAGCATGGCATCGAGCCGCATGCCAAAACTAACATAGCTTTTTGGTCTCATCTCTGAGGCCAAGCTCGGTCCTGAAGACAAACGTTAGCAGATAGGACCCCAGCTATTTATTCAGAGGGAGCGCTATTTAAATCATATGACTCGAGGCAGCAAACAGTGGTCCTGACCTTGGGGTATGTGTTAAGACCCATCTCAAGTGAGCCTCTGGCACACAAGAACAAACCCAGACAGCTGAAAGCACACAGAGAAGATCGAGAGATCTGATACAAGAGAGGTCGCAGTACATCAGCAGAATGCATTAATCGACAGGGAGGTAATAAAATGGTTGGGCAATACTATGCAATTAATTTCTCACAAAAACAGACAGCTTGTCATACACATCAGATACATTATCCTCAGAGGAATGTTTCCTCAGCGTTCCTAGATTGGGTGATAATTGGGTCATAATTATTCTGCTTAATATTATGGTGAGTGGGCCCATTGATTCTTCACTACGCCTTTTGTAAACTGAAATGAGCAGTAGGTGTAGCTGTGTTACAGTACAGCCTGGACGTTTATCCCCAATAAAGTCAAGCGTCTTTTCCGCCCCTCTCAGCCCTTTTCAGGTGCCCCTCGCTGATTCACAACTCCCATAGTACAGGATCAGCCCACTTGTAACCATGATCTCCATCTAAACATGGGAAACGGGAACTGAGAAATGGACTAATGCGATTTCAACACTAAAGATAGCCACCTCGACAAGGGCGACAGACAACATAATATTTATTGATGCCTGCGTCAAGACTGAACCACATAAATTTGATACGTGTTATGTATACGAGTCGCATTAGTTTATGATTGAAATGATGAACTTTCATTGCACACAGCACAGATTAACTTCACACATCTAGCTGCCCATGCCAATTAACATTACAGTTGTATCTGTTGATTTTAACCGTTGCCTATGTGGTTCCGCACCAGTCTGGTTTTTATCAATTGTTTCTGATATTGTTCTTAACACTGGACTAGTCGGGTGTTTGCAAATTCAGTTTTACACCATCATAAAAAAAATCTCTACAGAGCGCCACAGAGCATGGGTTTTGCCTTGTTTTAAAACAGTTTTTAGTTTATGACTACAGGTTCAAATGAAATGCTGAGGAGCCTTTAGTATCATATCCATGTAAAGACTCTCACTGACTCTCACTGTTCTGATGGTGGACTGCAATGTATATTCTGAGGAAATTACCAGAGTGAACATTGGAACTCTCAGAATTTACTTTTTTTTTTTTTGTATAAGCATGCCTTTCACTTCTCTTCAGTATTCACAAGTTCTTGCCATACTCCAATGCTAAATTCCAAATTCTTTCTAAATCCTTATTTCTCAGCCAGTTATTGTGTCTGTGGCCCAGTCTCCACTGGCTGGGAGCCCTCGGGTGATATGCGTATGTGGCTCCTCTCTGAACACACAGGTCCTCAACCTTTTCCTGGCCTTACTCCTGAGCTCATTCAGCGGGGACAACCTGGCAGGGGGAGATGATGACGGGGAGATGAACAACCTGCAGATCGCCATCGGCAGGATCACCAGGGGCATTGACTGGGTGAAAGCCCTGATCGCCAGGCTTGTCAGGCAGATGCTCGGCAAGAAGGGCAAGGAGGAGGATGATGACAGCGATGACGGGGACCAGGCGAAGAAGGAGAGCTTCGCCATGAACCACATGGACTCAGGGGAGGACCCTAAGGCGGATTTCAAAATGGTGGATGGTGTTGCCAACTGGGTAGACAAGGCCCATCCTGGTAGGTTTGACGTTAATGCCGATGTGACCCTCAACGTCCCTATTGCTCAGGGGGAGTCTGATTTTGAAAACCCGGACGAAGATGACTCCAGCTCAGAGGATGAAGATGAGATCAACAGCAGAAAAAAGGTGACAGCCACAATTTATGAAATTCATGAAAAGTTTGACCCACTCACTAAACATTAGTAATAACCCTAGTGGCTTTGGCCGTTGCTAATTTAACCTGTATTTAACCAGGAAGCCTCCTGAGGTTAAGAACCTCTTTCTAAAGACACTTGCAAGTTGAATACTGTTGGGTGCATTTGTGCTAGCACCAAACAAGTGAAAGTTGTGACTCCTTTATAATGATCAGGCAACATACAGTAACCATAAGACTGCACAGACATGTGCTTCTACTGCGCAGAATCTTTTCCACATGCAGCCTTGCAGAGACACATCTGCTCTTTGAAAAGGAGTCTCCCCTTTGCCCAGCTGATGTTCTGATTTGTGCCATTTGCTCTAGATAAAATATGAGTCAAGTGTGTTAAATGACATTTTAACGTGAACTTTCTTCTGTTAAATATGACTGTAAGCAATGTAATGCTTTATTAAGTTCCATTACTCAACCTGCTTATGCTTATAGTGGACTACTGCACAGACACAGAGTAGTGGTCATGCACTGTAAAACAAGAGATGTTTGCGGGCAATTGTGGACTTTTTTCACAATTCCAGAGTGCATATCAATTGCATCATAAAAAGCATACTCTGCCACAAAAAGGTATACTGAGATGATTTAGCGTCACATCTGCAAAAACACTTGTGTTTGATGGTAGCACTTGCTAGTGTGTTTGTGGTTCATGGGGCATGTCTTCTTAGCCTCTGTCTGTCTCCTCCTTACATCACAGCTGCTTGGCGTGGTGGATGATGACTCGTCCGTGTGCAGCACGGTGGACTACCAGCCTCCAGAGCCAGAGAAGGAGGAAGAGGAGGAGGAAGAGCCTGAGCCGGAAGAGCCACAGGCCTGTTTCACAGATGGTACTGCATCACTGCAAGTCTCACAGGGGCGCTGAGCTTCCGCTGACTCACCGTGACTGTTCTCAGTTCCCCAATGACTCCCCCTGGGGGGATTTTATGCATAAGCCCAAAGCGGTCAACAAGCCTTTGTGTCTGCATAGGTGCATGATCAAAGTAAATGGAAGAACTTGCACACACTGTGTAAAGGAGCCCAAACACAACAAATTTCCAAAGCTAAAATAGTCTATGAAACGGTTATCTCATAGGACATCCAATGAAACAAAACAAAAAAGTTCTAAGAAAGTGCTAAGTGCAGCAAGCGTTTCAGTTTGACAGGACTTCCATTACCACATGACTAAAAACACCTACATTTCCTGTAAGGGAATCTGACATAAGTGTATTTAATGCATATTTTATTAAAGTAGTTGCCTCTCTTTGTAAAGGGTACATGCACGCGAGAATAGCATGTGAGTATACAATTTCCTTGATGGCAAAGAGATTTTGACAGACAATGGTATGAATTAATTTACAAATTTAATCAGATTTCAACAGAAAAAAAAACATTGTACACGGGGAGACAATATAATTTGGGTTCTTTAATTGCTGAGTGCAGGTGTCCCAGATGAGGAAATCTCATTGTCAGTAGATCTTTACCTGTGTTAGATGAACTGAGATCCAATACTAGCAAGCAATCAAAAGGGCATAGATACATTAGAGAACAAACCCCAAGTATATCTATATGGTATTGGTCTCAAGGAAGAAAAAAAGCTGCTTTGTACATTTTGAAACTTCACTCAGTGTGAAGGTTCTTTTGTTTGTTTTGTTTATGCAGCTTTATTTTGGTAATCAAGCACTCATATCTTGCCTTGTTCTGTGGCAGTATGTGTGATATTTCTGTCTATTAGTTGGAGAGAGCGAGCATGTTTGCCCAGATCCAGTAAAAAAATGACTTATGGGAACAAGAAGCCAATACCAACAGAAAAAGTTGACTTCAACACTGCGTACTGAAGAAAGTAACTCAGTTTGATCAATGGACAAGTGGTCACCACATTAACAGAACTGGATTCCTGAAATCAGGAGGTCTGTGTTGTCTTGTTTTACCCCTTCAGACTGCATCAGGCGTTGCCCATGCTTGATTGTGGACATCACTCAGGGGAAAGGGAAGATGTGGTGGAATCTTAGGAGGACGTGCTTCATCATCGTGGAGCATGACTACTTTGAAACCTTCATCATCTTCATGATCCTGCTCAGCAGTGGAGCCCTGGTATGTGAATCCAGTGTCCAGGAGCAACAATACATGCATGGGTATTTACTTAAGCAATTCAGGCTGATTACCTCGCTTATTACCAATTTTAACTTGGATTTCATTTTTTTGTGTTTAAACTCATTTGTACCCATTCATGTTTTGATAGGCCTTTGAAGACATATACATTGAACGCCGCAGAACTATAAAAACCATCTTGGAATATGCAGACAAAGTGTTCACCTACGTTTTTATTGTTGAAATGCTCCTTAAGTGGGTGGCTTACGGATTTAAGACCTACTTTACTAATGCTTGGTGCTGGCTGGATTTCCTGATTGTAGATGTAAGTTTCATCCATTACTGTTTATACTGATATTTTTAAGATAAGGCTAAATTAAACAAATTTGTGCAGATAAAACTGAATAATTGTAGTGATGTTATTCTTAGATTAATGTATCTCTATGATGATAAAAGCTTTATTTCTTCAAATGTAAAAAGACAGTGAGGAACCACAGTGGCCAAAGCAGTTCTTGTTTTCACCTAAGATCTTTTTTACTTGTGATTTGTTCATTCATTCATTTACTCAATCAGCCCATACTTTATTTATTCTTTGCTCAACATATGAAATCTGACTGTGAACAAAAACAAAGTGTCTTTCACACATCCTTGCCAGTTGAACATGTCAGGCAGAATGTTTAAGTTTATTTGATTATATTAACTCGATGACAATCTTTTTCTCAGGTTTCCTTGATCAGTCTTACAGCAAATTTAATGGGCTACTCTGAGCTGGGGCCCATCAAATCCCTGAGAACACTGAGGGCCTTGCGGCCCCTCAGAGCCCTGTCCAGATTTGAAGGGATGAGGGTAAGTTACCCAGAAGTCTTCATTACAACAGTGGTGAAATAGTGGACAGTTATTGGGATCCACTAGGGGATGAAGGTAGAAGGGTAGGTTTGTGGTTCTGAAAGAGGCATCCTCAGTACTGTTTGTTTAATGTGCATTACTGTTAAGCAGAGCAGACAAGTTAATGTTAAAATGAGAGCAGGAAATTAGTTTATAAAAAAAGAAATTATCTTCAGTGAGAAAATTGGTAGTGGCAGCTCAGTAAAGTACAATGCATGCACGAACATACAAAGTATTTAAGACCTTAAGCTTTGGTGTTGATTTGTAATCACCTGATGACCTGAGGCATGCAGTGCTCCCAGGGTGCTCTGACTGGACTCTGTGCTCTCACTGGGGCAGGTGGTGGTGAATGCACTGGTGGGGGCAATCCCCTCCATCTTCAATGTCCTACTGGTGTGCCTCATCTTCTGGCTCATATTTAGCATCATGGGGGTTAACCTTTTTGCGGGGAAATTCTACCGCTGCATCAACACCACCACTGAGGAGGTCTTCCCAATGGACGTGGTCAACAACAAGAGTGACTGCATGGCCCTCATGTACACCAATGAGGTGCGCTGGGTCAATGTCAAGGTCAACTATGACAACGTGGGCTTGGGCTACCTATCCCTGCTGCAAGTGGTGAGTGCAGGCTCCCTCTGTGGATCTCTTGTGCTGAGGTGTTCTTAGACAACAATCTGGATAGCCAGTTATGGACATGTGTTTTCATGCTTTGCTGTCAACGCTGTTTGTGTGGGATTGATATTGTGATTCATGGGCTGTCCCCACTGAGTCAAAGAAATAATGATGTTATTGTTATATGATCATGACATACTGTGTAAGGATGAGCAGCCAAGTGCAGAAACCCTGTATCCTTTGTGTTGAAAGGATAGTTTTATCTCTTTTTTCCCCATTTTCCTATGGTATATGGCTTTCATGGATTTTCTGCTGATTTTCTACCACCTGTATTGCACAAAAAACCCAGTGAAGACAGTAATGCAATGCTTCAGGCAAATTACTTTCATTTGGAGGAATCCTTCCAAGGCTGATCATGACTACTTGAGTATTCAAAACAGAACAGACAACTGAGCCTTAAAATCACTGCTTTCTTGCCTTCTTGAGGCAGGAGAATAACACATATATATTCAACAACTTCACTGTATCAGCATCTGGTTGTGAAAATTCACTAAATTTGTTGCCAGTCACATTAAAAAAAGAACCCCAAGAGTCCCAAGAGAGACTTTTCAGCTGTTACAGGTGAAATACAGTGGCTGGAGGAAGTATTCACCCCCTTGGGGGTTTTCCACCTTTTGTTGTGTTACAACCTGACACTTTAATGCATTTGAAAAGATTTTTTTCTACAATAAAAACATGCTCAAAACTTTAATGGGTAAAAATCGTTCTTATGAAAAACTGAAGGAAAGAGAACAGAAACTCACCCCTCTGAGTTATTGTGCATTTAGTACTTATTTGCTCCCCCGTTTGCAGAAATTACAGCCTTAAGTCTTTTGTGGTAAGTGTTTACAAGCTTTTCATATTTTGCAGGTTTCATTTTTACCCATTCTTCCATGCAAAACTGCTCTAGTTGTTGGACATTAGTTGAGGACCCGTGGTGTAGAGCAATCTTCAGCTCCTGCCACAGGTTTTATATTGTGTTTGACTGTGGACTTTAACTTGTTTAATCTAGGACATTCACTTTCTTGTCAAGCCACTGTAAGGTTGCTTTTGCGCACTGTTTGAGGCCATTTTCCTGTTGAAAGATGAATCTCCATCCCAGTTTCAGGTTTTTTACAGACTGTTCTAGGTTTTTCTGAAGGATCCACCTACTTTTTTCTGCATCCATCCTTCCTTCTGACAAGCCTGATAGTCCCTGCCGATGAAAAGCAACCCCACAACATAATGCTGCCACTGCCATACTTCAGTGGAGATGGTGTTGTCAGAGTGATAAGCAGTGCCCTTCTTTCACCAGACATACTGTAGCTTTTAGCATTAAGGCCAAACAAGTAAATTTTTATTTCAGCAGACCACAGAATTTTCTTCCACCTTGTCTGAGAGGCCTCCATGTGCCTTTTTGCATATTCCAAACAGGACTTACTGACATTTTTTGAAGTATGGCTTCCTCCTCATCACCCTACCATCCAGCCCAAATTGGTGGAGTACCTGAGCAATTGTTCAGTTTCTCCCACCTCAGTCAGGAAACATAGTAGGTCTTTCAGGGTTATAATTGGCCTCTTGCTTGCTGCTCTGACCAACACCCTTTTTCCCTGGCTGCTCAGTTTTAAATGACGACCTGGTCAACAATGACTCTGGGTAGTTATGTCTTCCTTCACTTGTCTTCCTTTTCACTTGATTTCACAGTGCTTTGTGGGATACTCACAGCTTTGGAAATCTTTCCATATACTTCCCCAGACTTGTGTCTGTCCACAACTCTTTCCCTGAGTTAGTGGGAAAGCTCCTTTGACATCCTTTTTCCTTGTATGGAATGCCCAATGGTGGGACTTCACCCAGACAGGTGTATTTAACCTTACAAAGACAGCTGTGTTCAATCAAAAGTGTTAACCACTTCAGTTAAGCACAGCTGGATACCATCCAACAAATGGTGTGAATTCTGAAGGCTACTGGCTGAGCCAGAGCCTATTTAGGGGAGTTATTGCTAAGGGGGTGAATACTTCTCCAATGAAGATTGTTAGGAGTTTGTTTTTAATTAATGTTTTGCCTCCATTTTTAACACATTGAAAGGGTAGAACAGGTTGTATAGATCCAGGGTAGAACAGGTTGTATTGATCCAGATTTCAGGCTGTAACACAACAAAATGCAGTAAAAGTTTTTATTGCTGTTTAGTCTGGCTCGGTTCCTTTAAACAGATTTTTTTAAAATACATTCATGCTCAGTTTGGCATCATGCTTGATTTAAAATAAGGGAACATAAAATATTTAAATAAAATGTTACATTCTGATTATATTGAATGAATCACATCTATAAAATAGCTATGTTTGAAGAAGTGCATATATGTTGAGTAAATTTTTTTTATTATTTATTCATTTTACCAGCTACAATATGTTTATGAACTTCTTGAAATATTTTTGGAACTTTTTCATAATGAAATAGTGAAAATCTTACTTCAGCATTTTTAGGCTCTGCAGATTGAAATGGCAATCCTTAAAACCTTGACTGCCAGATACAAACTATATAACTGTCTGCAATACTGATTCCTTCACAGTTGTTATCACGTTTGCATCATAGACATGCATGCACAATTACATACCCAACAAAATGTGATCTTTCAGTGGAGCATCTCAAAGCAATATTGTTTTCATCTGACCATTCAGGCAACATTCAAAGGTTGGATGGACATCATGTATGCAGCTGTGGATTCACGTGAGGTAAAGATTTCTCCATCAATTAGCACTACTATTTTCCACATGTATTCCTCTCAGCAACAGAGAACAGAAGGTATCAGGTTTAATGTGACGTCAATTAAACAAATGCACTATGATCTAATTAGTATATTAGTATATTTATTGCCACACTATATGCACATGAGACTTAAAATTAGTCAGACCTTTGAAAGAGAAACTGCAAATATGTGAGATACACCTCTTCTCCAACCTTCCACCTCATGCAGATAGAGGAACAGCCCTCCTATGAGATCAATCTCTATATGTACCTATACTTCGTCATCTTCATCATCTTCGGGTCTTTCTTCACCCTCAACCTCTTTATTGGTGTCATCATTGACAACTTCAATCAGCAAAAGAAAAAGATAAGTATCAAAAAATTCTCATGATTGACCAACGTCTCATCCTTATTGAGGTGATCATTTTTGTCATGCAATAAATACAGGAATATTACTTAAAGTATGCAAGCCTTGACATTTTTACAGTACATCTTTTGCAGATGAATAGAATGGATGAATTGGAATATACTCCCAATATGTGCTTTATGACCATAAAGAATAATTGTTTCTGGCTCTGTACTTCGGAGGGAAGGACATCTTCATGACAGAGGAACAGAAGAAATATTATAATGCCATGAAGAAACTGGGCTCCAAGAAACCAGTGAAACCCATTCCTAGACCATCGGTAAGCAAAACAGCAGATATTATGACAATGGTGACAATGGTGTTCAGAGTGACAATGGTGTTCAGAGAACTGAACATTCACACCACTGATAATATGTAAGCATCATTTTTCAAGACTTTAATTGGAAATCTCTTTTCATAATGAGCAGTGCAATCCTTCGGTATAATTTAAGTTGTTGTGACACCATATAATAATATGCAGTCAACAATAACAAAAATGATCCCCACAGTGAAAACACTGGGCATTTATTGACAGCACAAAAATGCAAAAAAAAAAAACTAGCTCCTCGGGAGCCCACCTAACAAAGTTGTTCCTTACTGAGCCCTCTAGGCAGCTGAGCTACTTACTAGAGCCATAACTCAGGGGAACCAGCAAAAGAATAGCCAAGGGACAGGTGTAGGTCTAAACACAGAACAAGTAGTCATCTAAAGAAATTAAACAGTATTTGCAGACAACCATTCTCCAGAAACCTCCTCACATGTACAATTCTCATAACTTTCCTACACCCGCCTAGTCAGCTGAGGTCCTTTTACAGCCCCTTAATGAGGGCCTATTGAGTCCAGCTGTGGCCCATCCCCCTGTTGCTGCTCTTGGCTGGGAAGGGGTGTAGCCACTGGGGTTTGAAGTACCGCCCATCTTCAACAACACCCCTGGTTGCATCACATTATGTACTAGTGAACATCTGTATGAAATTATCCAGACAAATGAAAATTTATAAATGTGTATGCGGTAGTTGACCCCTAAATGTATAGGAACACCAAGGAGGCCATTTCACACATGCACTGTATCAATTTAAGATGCACTTAAAACCAAAAATGAAGAGTACTAGTATTGTCTTACTAAAGCATTTAATTTTAATATTATTAAAGATATTTCCTTCATTTAATAGATGACACCAAAGCAGTTAGAGAATTTGAGAGTACAAGTTCACAGCAGGCTATGGTTATCCATCAAAAATTCAAAGCTTAGAGGATCAGATGTAGAAGACTGCAGCTTTGTGAATTTTGCCAAGTATGGACCAATTTGAGGCTGCCAGTGTTGGTTAATGAATACTAAACCATACTGATTTTCTGCATGTGACTGGTCTAAGTTTAAAGCTTTAAGGTAAACATCATCTATTCTATGTTTGTGACCAAGTGCTGTGATACTGAAGACATGATGCCCTGCATCAACACAGACACCACCTCACTCTGCCCTCTGAATATTATTAAATGTACATTTGAAATTGAAGCTACGCATTAACTGATATTTTTCTGTGTTTGTTCTGTTTGTTTTTTCCTCTCCTCTACCCCTTTGCTTCGATTGGCACTGAAGAATGAAATCCAAGGCAAAGTGTTTGACTTCATCACCCAACAGTTCTTTGATATCTTCATCATGGTGCTGATTTGCCTCAACATGGTCACCATGATGGTAGAGACGGATGACCAAAGTGCAGAGAAGGAAAATGTTCTCTATCAAATCAACTTGGTCTTCATTGTGATTTTCACAGGAGAGTGTGTCCTCAAGATGTTCGCACTCAGACATTACTTTTTCACCATTGGATGGAATATTTTTGATTTTGTTGTGGTCATTCTCTCAGTTGTGGGTATGTAGCAGCCTTCTGTACTGTTTTTTTTAATAGAGTAGAGAATAGTGAAATTACTTGGGTGTATTGCACTGAATTTTAATTAAGCTGTAAAATGAAAACCAAATGAAAATACAGATGAACAGATTCATTGTTCAAACACTGTAACAGTGCCATGCTGAACTCCAGTGGGACTTCACAGTTTAGCACTGGGATGGAGCAGCAGAAAACTCACATTAATGAAGCAACTTGTCACTATATCTCAAAGTAATGATTCCTGCAATATCCTCTCTGACAAGTTTGGGTAAACTTGTTGCAAAGGTGCCTTGTTCTTACAATAAAAGCACCTACTTAAGTTCCAAGAACCAAATGAAACTCAGACAAGGTGCTGATCAAACTTCTGCTCTACTACCATATCTGAAAGGGTCAAGGAAGGAAATTGTGTTGTTCAGTGCTGGCAGCATTTGAACTCTGAGATTAGGTCTCAGTTGCCTGACCTCATTTTAAGTTGTTTCTTTTCATTTCATTTCAGGTATCATGCTGTCAGACATCATAGAGAAGTATTTTGTGTCACCCACTCTTTTCAGAGTCATCAGACTGGCCAGAATTGGTCGTGTTCTACGTCTCATCCGGGGTGCAAAGGGTATCCGGACATTGCTGTTTGCTTTGATGATGTCACTTCCTGCCCTCTTCAACATTGGCCTCCTCCTCTTTCTAATCATGTTCATCTTCTCCATCTTTGGCATGTCCAACTTTGCCTATGTCAAAAAACAGGCTGGGGTCGATGACATCTTCAATTTTGAGACCTTTGGAAACAGCATTATCTGTCTGTTTGAGATCACCACGTCTGCAGGTTGGGATGGTCTCCTGCTTCCTGTGCTGAATAGTGGTCCTCCAGACTGCGATCCTGATGTGGAGAACCCAGGCTCTGATGTGAGGGGGAACTGTGGGAATCCGGGTATGGGCATCATGTTTTTCTGCAGTTATATCATCATGTCCTTCCTTGTGGTGGTGAACATGTACATTGCCATCATCTTAGAGAACTTCAACGTGGCCCAGGAGGAGAGCGGGGATCTCCTCTGTGAGGATGATTTTGAGATGTTCTATGAGACGTGGGAGAAGTTTGATCCTGAAGCTACCCAGTTTCTGGAGTACAGCAAACTGTCAGACTTCTGTGACACCTTGCTAGATCCTCTGAGGATTCCCAAACCCAACAGACTAAAACTGATTGCCATGGACTTTCCAATGGTCCCTGGGGACAAAATCCATTGTATGGATGTCCTGCTTGCCCTCACAATGGAGGTTTTGGGTGATACAGTAGAGATGGCTGCCATGAAGGAGAGCATGGAGGCAAAGTTTATAATGAATAATCCCTCAAAGGCATCTTTTGAGCCCATCATCACCACATTGAGGCGAAAGGAGGAGGAGATGGCGGTCGTGGTCATTCAGAGGGCCTATCGCAGACACCTGCTGGAGAGGTCTATCAAGCAGGCCTCCTTCATGTATCGCTCAAAGTCAGCTGTGAGGAAGGAGGACGAGGAGCCACCCGAAACAGAGGGATTGATTGCCAGAAAGATGAATGCACTCTATGGAAGCCAGGCAATTGAGGAAGAGCCCACATTTGCACATGCTGAATACCAAGTGGACCCTGAAGTAATGTGGCCTCCCCTTGCCCCTGATGGGCATTCGTTGGTGGTCCCTGTAGAAGTCACGAGCGAGGTGGTCTTACGTTCAGCTCCATCCCGTCACCCTCCCTCAGCAGAGGGCAACATCAGGGAGTCAATTGTATAACAAAAAGCATCTGAGAGAATGCACCATCATCTCCCCGTTGGAAGACAAGGAGTAGCAAACATGAGCTGTTGAAGAGAGAGATTGCTGTGTCTCAGCAGCACGGCTAACACCTTACACGGCACTAATTTGAAGGGATTGCACATAAATGGCAGAACATATACTTTGGAGAGTAATGAGTAGGTAAATGAGGTTTGTAGACAGTCAGGACTGACTAATTCTGGAATTTGTCCTGTTTCAGCTTTTATCAAATGATCAACTTCAGCCTGGACTGATCTTTAAAAATTGTCCCCATAGCAGTTTTCTGTGCCTTGTATGGGCTGAGTGCTTTTTATTAGCACTTTATTCAAGTTTGAAACCTCAGTCTCAGTATTTTAAGATACTAACTCAATTCACCGAATATTTGAATATTTCATTTAGCATTGATAAATTACTTGGGTTATTTGGGTAAAGCTTGCGTAAAAAGGAAAATTATGATACCTTTTTTGAAGACCCACACATTAACATTTATGAAAGCTAGAGCTAGAGTGCTCTACTGTCTCTACATACTTATTTAAACTAATATTTAAAATATATTTGACCATGAAGTGGAAATATGAGCTCACCAATATAAGCAAAACATGAAATGCAGAATATCTTTTTAGAATTTCAAAACATTATCACAGCCATAGTCCTCCTGTTTGTTGGATGTGATTTAAGGATGGCCAGTTTTGGTTGCCAAAAGGTATATTGATTTAATGCAGTAATGGGGAAAATTTTCCGGTTTGCAAAATAATAGATCTTCAAAATTTAAAGATGGTCTGCTTCTCCATTACCCCCAGTCAACAGTGGACTTACATATATGAAAAACGCTCTCAATGACTTAGAAATTTATGCTGTCCTGTTCTTACACACAAACACAAACTAGAGTGGTTCCAGTTTCAGGACACATGAACAGCCAGTGCAAGAAATAATGTGGAGCTCAAACTTGTCAGAAAGTTTCTGAAAACTCAAACTCAGTGTTCAATAAACTTTCAGATGAACTAAGCATCCTACCATTATTAATTACCTAGGACTTCTGTGAAATCCAACTGAAGCTAGACAGAAGCTGAATGGTGACCTCCATTTATTGTGAACTTAAGACTGTACCCAGCAAACATAGCAGAGACCCATAAACTCAAACGGAAACCTTTGGCTTCTCCATTATTGCACTATTATGTTGCATTTAAAATGGAAATGAAAATAAAAAGGACAGTAAGGTCTAAATGAAATCACTCGTTTACATATCCTATGTTGGTTTTCTGATCCATGTCTGTACAAGAAGCTGGGAAGGGGGTACAGAGAATAAAGCTTTCAATACTCTGTTGAAACAAACAATAACAATAGCCAAGGCGACATACGATTTTGTGACAGCAGCAGCTCAAGCACAATGGAAAGACATTCTTTCATACAATGGTGCCATTTTCATATGGAATAACACCACATGCAGCTTAAAAGTGATGAGTAAGGTATCAACTATTATTCAAAGTCTGCACAAAATGTTAAGTGTAATGAATTTTACACTGATTATTGTAATTAGTATAGTCACTTACTGCTCTGTGCATCATGCTGGATAAGAGAGTCTGTCAAATGAATACAAAATTATAACAATTACTGTTACAAGCACAAGCCTCAGCTAAGGTAGAAGAAATTTCTAAAACTATTTTGTCCTTGCTTGCATTGCATTATCAGAAAGTGGGTAAGTGAAATAGTGAAAATCCCCAGCGCCAGAAGCTGAAAAACAATGCAGAGCATTACTTTAACTGTATCTCTGGTTATTTTTCAAGGTCCCGCTTCATGTTGCTATTTATAGAACATGGGTTCCTGTTCATGCAGTTCACTGCACCACTGCATGTAACACACCCAGTCTGAAACGCCCTCTAAATCACTTCTCTCAATCCCTTTTTTCAGGAAACAGGTCTGCTTTTAGCTTCCATGACTATCCTGGGTATTTTATTTATCCCCCTAAGTTTCCCTGACATTTAGTAAGCGAATTTAGGGGAAACAAACTGAATAAAAGTTGGCACTTTCAGTGGATTTGTGTTTGTAAAGGAAGGATGATTGTTAAAAATATCTGTGATGTTTACATTTATGGTGATGTAACCTGACTGATCCAGCAGTTTAAGGTCTCCGCTTCATGTTTAGACACTGTTTCTCTATGTTCTGATTGTTGAGTCAGTATATGTAACAATGTGCATTTAAGAGCACAAAAATGTTTTTGTTTGACATTTTGTGCACTACATAGATATCTGTTTAATCCCATGAAGGTTCCATAAGTATCCATCCTAAGTAGTGATAATTATTAACACGTTTCACCATATTATTTTGTAAGGTGTCATCACTTAGAATTGTTTGTGTCTTATTTTATAATAGCTGCACTCGCTTAAAATGTATTCATTTAAAGCTGTGTATGAAGTCTTAATTAAATGAGAAATTACTTTTTAAATTATCTAAATGAATAAAACAAGCACTTTTAAGAGATTTTTTTCTGTAACAGACATGGTTCCCCATTGGTGAAGTATGTGTCTCTCTTTTCAAGTAAAAACAGCAAATGGATATAAGACCTTAATGAGAGATGTATATCAAGATGTTGGATTTCTAGCACAAAACCACTGCCTATAATTGATTGTAATTATGGGAAGGCCTTTCATCTCACCTTTGTACTTGGTTTTGGCATACAGAAATTCAGTGTAATGGAACTGCTGTGGTGAGTCCTTCGCCAGATTAACAAAAAGAAAGGTGATCCATCTGGTTTCTCATTTGACATGATAACACACAGCCTTAACATTTAATGTGGAGGTTGCCTTTGCCACCGTGCACTTTCTGGCAACGTGTAAATTATATAAATAATGTATGCCATTGTTTACATTTCTTATGAACAGAGTCATTGTCGATGCTTGAGGCTGTGTGCATACTATCAGTGTTGCCTGTACATACATGCTCAGCTGGAAGTGTTTTTGTGTTGATGTTTTTTTTTTTTTAGATTTTATTCCTTTGTATTATCTACATAAAAGCCTTTTATTAAAGTAATATTTAAACATGTTATTAGAATAAAATATTTTAAGAGAAAAAAAGGAGGTTACATCAGTGCTTCTGTGTTCTATGGAAATAATACTTGTGACACCACTGTGTGGCTTGGATGATAGGAATGGCCTTGTTCATGTTTTTGTACAGATATTTTGTTGTAATTACAGTCTAATATTTACCTGTCTCACAACAAAGACACGCCATCTGCTGGCAGTTGACAAGAGTCACATCTTGCACCCTATCCAAATGTTTTCTGATTCACGCCTGCTATTTTTAGCCCACCCTGCTAAATGTCTTTAACCTCAGGTAACAAGCAGTAATACCTTAAGAATTCAAGGCCTGTTAAGCTATTTGGGTTGCATACATTTAACTGCTTAATCATTTTGCCCCAGCTGAGTGTTCTGAGGCTGTAAAACCTTTTAAGCATTATTTCACTGAGGCATACCTCAGCAGTCGGGAGTGAGGAATGAACCAGGCTGCATTGGACAAATCATATGCACTAGAAGAGCCAATTGTCACGCTATCAGTTTGGTGTCACCTCGCTATCACTCCTCAGAGACATCTCTTCTGGACTGGATGGTGTTCTCATACAGGATATTAGAAGAATGTTTCAGAGGATTATATTACCCTTTCCATGGAAAAAAATACATCTAGACATAGCTACATTCACATATTCAATAGTGTTTAAATGACTGTCTTTTCAAAGAACAAAAGTTCACACTGTTATCTTGTCTAATGTCATCCCTGCATGTGAAACCCAGAACTAAATAGACAATATACTGCACACACTGGGTGGCACATAACAGTCTAAAATCAGAGTCTTCAGAGTCTTGGATCATGGTAATTGCTGCATGCAGTAAGAGTTCTTCTCTACAGAGCCCAGCTGGGTTTAGGGGTGTTTCAGCCCTCCTACTCAGCCCTCCGGGGGGGGTGAGACATGTCTGGAAATGTCCATGGGACTGTTTCTGCCCAAGTTCCTCACATACAGCCAGAGTCAGAGGTCAGCGGCAGGCGGTGACTTTCAGCCAGCATGCCATCCACTCAAAATGTCTCTGTGCAGGCACTAGCATTTCATCTATTCACTTGCTCAATGACTGCATCCACTGCTACTTTACTTCTCATCATCAGCAGTAGTGCTGATGTGAAGGATATGGCCTGTGTGTAGGAGGGTATTTAGGGACGGGCCAGGGTAGGTGGGGATGGGGAGGAATGGGTCAGGCACAAACACAAACGCAGTCCTCGGAGCTATTGGGCACTTTCTTGGGTGTGATGAAAAGAGAATGGCCTCGATAGCAGATGTGGGAATGTTTACAAACAAGTGAGGGTGTTTTTGATTATATCAAAATGGTCACATGGGAGAATGTGTGTGATGTTTGGAAAGTAACAGCAGTCTAATAAATTTGATTTTACTGATCTTGCACAACATTCAAACAAACAAACATTCAAGCACAGAACACCTACTTGGTTTAGCTCCCATCCCACATTTGCACCATACATTTGTATCCCGCAATAATGCAACAAGTAAATTGCTCAGTGTATAGACGGTTTCAGTATCATTAACATCATGAGGTTCCACAACATGCGTGAAAGGAAAAAAATAATACACTGTTGATTTGTAAGTGTAAGAGAAGTGTATTTCTTGCAGAAGACACCCTACAGCTACCAACATCTGACAGCCACAACTTGAAGAATCCCCATACAATGAAAATGCAGACCTGAGCTCTGCTGAGCCAAGAAAATGCACAAACAGTGCAAGTACAAGTTCATGTTTTACACTCTAACGGAGTGAAGCTGCTTCTTTTTAGCATGAGGTCATGTGCTGTTATGGGTACTTATGGGTACTATGGGCCACAGACTAGATCTGTGAGTTGTGTTTGCAAGGTGATCAATCACTATCCCAAAGCAAGGGGAGAGAGGGAGTGCTGGAGATCCTGGTTTCCATTTGGTCAGGGTGGGGGGTATTGGCAGAGTTCATCCTGTCAACACCTGGAATCTCTGCCCCAAGCCCTTGCAGCTGTCTCATGGCCGCAACATGAGAGGAGGACATGAGCATTGTGACTGAGGATGGAAGGAGAGGGAGTGGGGGAGATGGAGCATTCTGTAGCACTTTGAGCTGACAGCCCTGAGGCAGTGTAAATTGGAGGGGTCAGATCAAGGGCAAGTCAAAGGAGAGATCCTTTTGTTGACCATCTGGTTCACAGCTCCAGCTCTCTTGGCCACTAGGCCAAGGCTCAACAGGTTGCGTTATTTTCCGTAGGCCTGGATAGATATACCATGAACATCTGAGATGGCTCAGCATACAGGTTGCCCATGCTTACTGTGTTGAATCATGTGATCCATGACAGGGTGGCCACTGCAGTGGGTAAAAATCATAAAATGTGCCTGCACAGCAGCCATTTTTAGACTATCAACTGCATACATTTTGAAGATATGAGGGCTTTACTTTGTGTCTTATCTGAGCTCTGCAAGCCGCTTTAAAGAGGCTAAAAATGCAGTGTGCTTGACACACTCCACTAACTGCAACACCAAGAGCCCAGGTTACAGTCAGTGCACAAACAGTCTATATCCCTTGAGAATTAAAGAAGAGACACATCACAGCTATTTCCCCTATTGTAGGCGCAGCATGTCAATGCATTAGTGTGGGTTTTGAAAAGAAAAATGGTTATATGTTGTGCCAACCTGTTGAACTACTAGCAGGTTGTTCTGTGCTACATGGTATGACTGTGTTACAGGGTATGAAATTATTTATTTAAATCTTGTGGTTTTTTTCTATACCTACAACCTCCCCTTGAGATGTTCAAGCAAATTCATCATTACTAAGCTACACACTGTTCAAGACGATTCTATCAGAGTCTATCAGATTTTACTTTTGGAAAAGAACATAAATTGTATTTCCATTGTGGAGTATTAATCTGATGATAAAGTCTTAAAAGTGTGTTTTCCTCCGCCAGTATAACAGTATATCTATGTGTCTATGGATTTTGTAATTTTTGCATTTCTGTAACTGATTAAGCACAGCGTTTTTTTTGTTTGTTTGTTTTGGTTTTTTTTTTGCTAACAGTCAGCTGTGAGACCAAAGGCATGACTACTGCTACCCAACATGTTCGCTCAGTACTGTCACTGGCCCAGTATGTATCCTTACTGAGGAGGCCACAGTCCAGTATACCAGTGATTAGTGGAACTGTATTGCCAGTTGGACTTGCACTAATGGGAAACATAATACTGTTACTACAGGCAGCAATCTTTATGTCATTCATCTAAAATTGAGAATATTTACTTGATACATTAGTCATAGCAGCTTCAGAATTGTGAAGGGCAAAATATAAATCCATCAAAGCTGATCTGGGAGGTTTGGAGGTTACTAAAAATATGCTTGCTGACAGGTAAATGATGTCCCTTAACCCTCTTCCCAAATAAAATCTATTTTTTTACCTGTAGTACGGGCAGAAGTAACGGTTACAAATTTTAATCAGATGTAATGTGATAGGTGTCTAAAACAGTCATGCATTCACACCTAAAAGGGCCACTATACATTAACTTTGCACTTCCAGGAGAAGATGGCAGTGGTCATGTAATAGAGACAAATGGAAATATTTCATAACCCTGTCTATTCATAGGATTCTGACGTACTCTGTGGCCTAGAGACTCAGCCATTCATTATTCTGAATGACAAGTGGCTTGGCGGTTGCACTCAGCCTTCCTCTCATTCTTGACAATTACTTAAGGAAATGCTTTTACCCATCCCATGGGGAGCTGCAGCACTATCTTGGTCAGCAGTGGGTGGCAAGGACCATGGCAAGTCACCTTCAGTATTGCTGTCTGTCTGAATGTGAATGTGTCGAGGTTTGCTGGTGAACATTGTTACAGTTGTCCTCACTAGATGAATGCTTCCTGAGCAGAACCCATTTAAACATCTCTGTCTTTTACAAGGATTGATTCCTGTAATGGCAGCGTATTCACGGGCAAATTCTCTGCTTTTACTGAATTATTGTCTTCCTCTTGTGATGTAGGCTGTAGTAGTAACTTAGCTCTTCACCTTTCAAAGATGTCTGGACTATGACACTTGTCAAAGTTATCTCTCAAAAACATCTCCTCTTTCATCACTGAGTCCTGCAGACTCACACTGGACTGACCTCTGCTGGTTGTTAGATGACCCACGTTGGAACCCCAGAGATATTCCTTTTGAAAAATTACTGCATCCCAAGACCTGCACAACTGGTGTATGGGAAGTTTACATAACATTTTTGATGTAAGCTGTGCAAATTGCTCTATTGATCAAGATGGCTGATACCTACTTTTATCGATCTTTATTATTAAGCCTTTGTCTGGCTTACATATATATACATTTCTAAAGAAATAAGATACATCAAAACATTTTCACAGAAGACCATCATCACACAGCCAACAGTAAACATCATAAATCTCAAGTGTACAATTCTTATTTTAAGAAATGTCTCCAGGAAATATCATACTCACAAACAGACAGGTGGTCTGGTCAAATATTCAAAACAATTGAATAAGGATTTACAGCCTATTATGGTTGCACAGTCTCAGCAACTTCATTTACATACACCCCTGTCCCTTGGGGATAATGTAGAAGGAAGTGCTAACAGAATGTATCAGACCTAGCTATTGGCACTACAAGTGAGGACACATACATTTCCACACAGCTGTACGGAGCTGTAGGTGTACGGAGCACTTCTGATTCATATTTCTTTCTGTACAGTTAACCTGAAAAGACTGTAAAAAGCCATGCAGTGTGTTTTCTTAGGATTCTACCTCCTTGCTCTGGTGAACTTCTCAGGTAAGATTTCATTACATAGAAAGATATGTTACATGTGTGTGTTTCACCCAGGAAGTATTCATTTTGGCTGAAAAAAGGCAAATGTAGCACTGAAAAATATCATCTTAGGGGAGCACTCCAATGAAATTTGCACTGTTTGGTCACATAATATTGGTAATGTATGCCTTGTTGAGTTGTTTGAGTTTTGCAGTCTTGCTTAAAGTTTGTCTTATTTGCTTGAGTCAATTTACTGTTTCAGACTGTTTGTGCACTTCATGGTTTCTTGTCATACAGCCACCTTGAGTCTCAGACTTATTTTCACTGTGGTATATTGAGACCATCTGCCAGTAAAAGAGGAAGTCAGAGAACCAATTTCAGTTGTGCATGCACAATATGCCCATGTGCATACACAATAATGCCCATGTGCATAACATATTTAATTGGTTTGAGTTAGTTGGACCTCCACAGGGTAACTGTATAAGACTGTGGTGTTCCATCCTTGTGGAATAACATGTTAATGACATCATGGCATAGATCCAGTTCTTAAAAAATGTGACCATATGTTGTTGTTGTAACTTGTTCAGTGATATGGTCTCAGCTAATGTTTAAGACCACCAAGTTACCTGATGCCACCATTTTCAGCCTCTATTCCTGATTGTGTTCGCAGTGAGTCAGGAGATCCTCCAGAGGCCACGGTTTCTGGGTGTGAAAAGGCTCCGTAATGTGAGAGTGTTCTGTATAGTACCAGAAGAACAGGCATCTGGTGTGATCCAGTGGTACAAAGTCTCAAAACACACCTCGGAGCTCCAGAAACCCATAGTCGAGAATGACCGCCTTAAGATTGCACAGCTGTCCAAAGCACGGAATGCCTGGATAGGCATCGAGAAGGCGCAGCCAGAGGACAGTGGCGTGTACTACTGCAAGATTAACAACACCTTGGGGTCAGGGACTGAACTGCAAGTGTACAGTAAGTACTTAGGGGAATGCCCTTTCTTGTTCATTGCAGCCAACACTAGGGATTAAATGGTATTCTGTGATATTAAATTATGACATACTAATAACATAAATCAAAGAATATACTATGATATATTATGATGTCACACAACAATGCTTGTACTATACAGGTACAACAATACAGGGCATTACAAAGTCATGCCCTTTAGAGGCTTCTGGGTAGCTCAGTGGGTAAAGAACTTGCTTCAAATGTAAGCTGTTCTCTAGGGCTTGAGTATGATCCCAGCTGTGTCATCAGCCAACTAAGCAATATAAACTGACTGAAATATATTTTGAATGATTTCTTCATAAAAAAGTGTCATTAAAAAGTGTTATAAAAGATGATAGTGTGATGGAGCAATAATTGTGATGTTTTTGGTACAATTATCATACCATGGAAATATCATACCATTTCATCCCTAGTCAGCACTCATCCTCTCAACTTATAAACCCCACAATTCACTACCCACTCATTCATCAAGGAAAGCAAAAGAAGTCTTCACTCTTGCGAAGATGCAGTGTCATTTTGTCCAGTGACCCAAACAGCAGTATACTTCATGTTGCTGTTTCATGCTTGTCCTCTCCATCCCCAGGGCATATTGATGCAGAGGAAGCTATGAGGAGAACCAAGATGAAGGATGTCATGATTATCATCCAGGCTCTACTGCTGGTATCATGTGTCCTTGCCCCACTACTCCTCCATCTGAAAAAAGTGTGTGACACTCTTATTAATGATTAACAATGTGGAATCAGTGCTCTGATTTTCTGTATATTCAAATATGGAGGGTGTATCAATGGCATTACTGTTTCTTTTAAATAATGATGAATTGTCATGAATTGTCATGCCTGTAATGAACTACAAGTCTCTTTTATATTGTTCCTATATGCAATACAGGCCAATATGGCCATTATCAACTACTCGCTAGCAAGATGTCTATTTCTCTGTCAGTGCAGTGATATGACTTCTATTTGCTCCCAGGCTAAGGAGGAAGATGCTATTTATGAGGAACCTGAAGAGGACCACACTTATGAGGTATGCTTGAGCTTTGCTGGTTGACTGTGATAAAAATTAAAAAATAAAATATTTGTATCAAAGCTACCAGCAGAGAGCAAGAACACTTCCGACCATGAGACAACAGGTGCAACAACAAGGTCCTCTATTCTTGATGTGACTTGCATAGCAGACCCACGCGGGATGGAAAGGTTAATGCTGCATGAGAGTGAGAGGAAGTTGCCTGCTGTGACATCACTGGGCCTCTTCACAGCTGTGGCTGCCCAGGCCCAAACTGCTTCAGTAGCTCCACACACCCCCCCCACACACACACACACACACACACGCTCTTCCACAGGCATCATGAGACTCCTTTGTGTGTTTGACCAATTCTCTTCCTCTGAACAGGATGATTAACACTGTGTTCTTTTCCATTCAAATCCTACTGGTTATTTAATAAAATTGTTTCAGTTAAGTCTAGAATAGCTACACCAAATTGAACGGATGGTTGGCTGTATATTCATAATTGTGTGTCTTTCGTATTGTTTATGGATACTGTATATCTGTCAAGGCTCAGGCAGGGACTCGGGCACAGACTGGATGGCAGGATGCACAAAGCGAGTTTATTAAATCCCAAAAAAAAGTCCAGAAAACGAGGTCAAGAACAGGCGAACAAGAACAAGTCAAAAATCCACAAAAGCACAGCAACGATACCAAAATCAGATCCAAAAAACGTGGTCAAGTGGGAACAGGCGAAAAATCAGCAAAAACAGGCAGGCAGGCAGAACAGGAAAAAACAGCTCGTAGCGAAACAGATGAACTGTGACGAACTAGCGACGAGACGCGAAACAAACGGGGAATATATAGGGCAAGACTGATGAGGAGATGGGATGCAGGTGTGCAGGCAAGCAGGTGGAGACAGTCAGGTAATCAGGTGGGCGGAGACAGGGCGGAGAGCAGGGCAGGGCTGGAACAGAGGGAAAAAACAGTGAACAAGAGCACATGGACAAGGAAAACAAAAACAAATCAGGCAATATCCAGGCAATATCCTGACAATATCCATATTATGTTATATATTATTTATATTGTTTCTGTTTTTCTTTTGTGCAGGGGTTGGAAATTGAGCATTGTGGTCTCTATGAAGATATCCCAGCTCTGAGCCAGCCCTCAGAAGCCACTTGGGAACAGACAGAGTCTCCAAGTCAGGAATGAAGGTTTTCCTCCTCGTAATCATAGACATGTCTTCTAATTGACAGAACTCAGCAACACTGGTGGTTTTAGCCAACACCACCCGCTATGAAAAAAAAATGCAATCGCAACTGCAAACCTGTCATTAACAGCCGCTCCTTTTTCCATGGTCATAATGTGGACATAATTTGCCCCAGCATAGCACCAATCACTCTGGCCACTATAATGGATGTGATGAGGTCTCTTCTGTGGTAATCCAGCAGCCACTTGCCAAAATATGCGAAATACCACTTTAGAGTGGTACAAATCCACAGAGGAAGTTGGTTTGCCTTTATCATCCGTTGAATGTAAACAAGTAGAATCATGATGAACCCAAGGGAGTAGAACACTCACAGTTGTTCCTGTGTCCTCCTTGGCAGAATAGATTGAGTTTCATTGGAACAGGCACCTCACATGTGCTGGAGTGAATTATAGCCACCTTATTTTATTATTATTATTAAGTATTTTATATGTGTATGTATATATTTAGTACATGTACACAGTCCCAACCCAGGTGCTTATATGATTCGTATGCATGCACTAATAAGATTGTGGACTGGAGATAGTACATAGACTGTGGACATACAGAGTAAATCCTCAATAAGGTGAAGATTGAGCATCTGGCTCAGCTGTCAAATATGCATATAATGCATCTGTCAATGTGCTGTTCTTTCTTAAGTGGGTGAAACACATACACAGACACACAATTAAAGCAATCATATACTGTAGCCAATCTAATCTGTAAATGTATGCTTTTATGTATTTATGCCATTTTTGTTCTCTGTACATTTTGCATGTAAACTCAAAAACATTTCTACTCACCATTTCATTGGGTAGAGCATATGTTGTTGTTGTTGTATTGTTTGCTGTGTTTTATTTTTCAATAAAGTATTAATATTAGTGTTTTGTGTTGGATGTGCAATATAAATAAGCCTTACTCCAATGTGAGAGAAGGGCTTTGTTCAGGCCATTTTCCATGCCACATTGTTGCTTATGTTCACAGAGCAGTTGTGTGAAAACCACAAAAACCCCTGGTCAGAACATCCCCCATCACCTGTGACACTTAGAGCCACGAACAGAAATTATAAGAGCTATATATCATAAATGTTTGTTTTTCATTTCTGTTTTTACTATTGTAAAACATTTTAATCCGAGGAAGCATGAATGATTTATTAAAGTTCTTAATACAAATAATGATATAATTCATATTAGTTAGTAGTTACGTACCTATTAAGCTACATGTTAGCTGTTTCATGACAATGGTTTGTAATACAGAACAGAATGTTACTGTTGACAACTACTTGATACAGTAGCTAATAGCCAAGCAGCAAAAAAAAAAAAAACACAAAATCACAATACAAAACAGTAATTTTAGGTGCCATGTATGATTATCGTGATATGATTACAGAATATCACATACTTTTAGGTATTTCAATAAAGGTCTCAAGTATTAGGTACTGTATTTCAATAAATTCATTTTTTACTAACAATCCCACAGTGCACCATCCTCACTTGGCTAAGACACCTGCAGTGCATTGGCTTCTGACCTCTAAAAAGATCTGTCAGCCTTTTTGTTCCTCATTCATGTATTGACCTTGGAAACCTGTTAACCTGAAACCTGTCATATTATCATTTGAAACCACTTTGTATTGGTATGTTTTAGCAAATGGTATTGTTTTAATGGTTTTGTGATAAATTAAATTAAATTTCCTCATTGTTTACAAGACCTGAAATTTTGTGAAATGTAACTATGAGACAGTACTAATTGAACTCGTGTGTGCATGTGTTTCCTGTTACATTTTCCTGCACATTTGCATAGAAGCGCAACTTCCCATCTGATGGATACACACAGCTGAACATGAAAACTCCATTATCTGGGTGTTACTCTGAGTCTCTGTACAATACACACCCACAAGATAAGATGAGACACAGCAGTGAAAGCCTATAATTACTTTTAGGAGAAGTATTTGTACTAGTAGTAGTACCTTAGCAAGGTCTTGTTGTTATCATTATCATCCTTGCCATCATCATCATGAATATGCTTAGCAGCACCTTTAAAGATTTGTTAAAACAGGACACAAACACAAAAGCAATAATGCTAAACAAACTGAATTTATGATGTTAAAAACAACTTTGAAATGTGACCATGTTAATACTATCACTTTCTGATCTTAAGAGTATTAATCTATATGAACTGGATGCATCATGTTAGGGTTTCACTTAAAATGGCCTTTCTTCAACCTTTCTTGGATTGTCAACCGCTAACTAAACTCTGACATGACAAACCCATGACAATCTTGGGCAAACACATTCAGAATTTGGGTCAGGTTTCTGACAGCCTAGTCTTTGTGACCTCCCATCATCTCTTTTGAGCATCACCTTCCATCATCTCTTTGACCTGAGAACACAAATAAACCCATGAGGACTGGTGCTCCAAGGTGACCTCAGTGAGGTACTATCAGGATCATAGGACTGTACTGTATGTCAGCCACTCTGTGGCAATTACTTGGACTATTTGTCAAAAAATTGAAAGCTTATTGTTCTCCTGGCAGCTCATTCATTCATAGTCATTTCACAAGTCATTTATTTGTATGTCTTAGAACGTGTGTAAGGGAAGTGCATGGTTACAGATGAGTAGTATACGAAAATATACATGAATGCAATTTTATGCATACTATGGAAAAGCTATGTAGTAATTGTTATGTACTGTATAATTGTATGGCACTACTTTGCGTTACTGGCGCATGCATACGTTGATGCGTAATGTGACGCGCATTGAGTTGAGTGCTCCGTTTACCTCAAGTTCAACAGGAAAAATATGTTGAGCTTATTCGTAAGCCTGTTTCTTGTGTCCTCAAGGTTAAACATTACAAGTGTTTGAATGACAAACACAACAGTAATATATTCCCCCCATGTCAGTAATCTTTTTTCTTTACATGTCCTCCATAAGCAAATTGTGCCATCTTGGGGTGGCATTGATACTTGACAAAATGGGGTTTTGGTTTTAAATGTAGCTTAAGCTACATGTAAAACCGTAAGAACATTCACAGATATAATAAGGAGTAACTAAACATCCTTCATAACTTAAAAAGTTAGAGTTGGGATAATTACTGTCATCTTATTAGAAGCGAGGGGTGTTTGCACATACTAGGCTGGTGTTTATTGGTAATTTAGTGATGTTTAATCGTATCTAACCTCTAAAAAAATAAAAAATAAACATTTGGGTACGTGTACAATACTACAGGCTACCAACTTTTGTTATTATTATGATTGACTGGACTGGGAAGTAACTGACCATTCCTAAATGTGTGTGTACCACGTTTCAATATGTACAGTAGGAGATTGCAGATGACATATGTCATGCGGCAAATGTAAATTTGGCAGTGTGAAGGTTGATATGTTGTATACTGCTGAACCAGCCAACTACTATTAATTTTCAGAGGTGCCATATTTGCAGAATGTAACACTGGCATTGTGATGAAATATCTTCACTGAAGTCTCATTTCAAGTGTGGACATTGAAGCTGACATTATTGAATTTAAAAGACCCAGTGCAACCAACAAAAAGGTCTTTGGGGTATTCTCCCTACATTTTCAGAAGCTTATATCTACTTGAGTTAAATGTGTAAGCAAACAAGTCCACTGTCTGCATTACAGAGTGGTGGAATATATAGCAACAGGTGTATGATAAGGGCTTATGTTTTGCATAGTGTCAAACTAGCATCTTGATACAAAGGTACTTTCAGTAGCTTATTATCTATAGCAGCGTTTCTCAAACCTCTCCTGGAGTACCACTTGTCCTGCATGTTTTAGATCTCTCCCTGCTCCAACACAGCTGATTCAAATGATCAGTTTGTTATTAAGCAGCTTCAGGAGTTCATAACAAGTTGATCATTTGAATCAGCTGTGTTGGAGCAGGGAGAGATCTAAAACATGCAGGACAAGTGGTACTCCAGGAGAGGTTTGAGAAACGCTGATCTATAGAATATGTTGTTAGTGTTGACCAATAAAACTTAACGTAATTCCAAATGTATTGGCACAGGCATCCAATCCCAGGCACCCAATATAAATAGGCCTTATAGATAATATTATGTATAATACTGACTGACACCATCAATCATCATTAATAAAAACCACCTGTGTAGTTGATAATATACATTGACAGCTAAGTCTATCATAAGGTGTAGTTTCACTCTTGGGATATTAATTACAGTACACCTGTGTTTTATTATTTTGTTGTAGGAATGTATTGGGAATATTTTCTCACAATTTGGTGCCATTAACCTTGTAAGGGTATGTCAAAACGTGGCAGTGGATGAGCCGGGGTTTGTTTGCCATTGTGATGTTTTATTTGGCAGCTAAAGCTTCAAAGGCACACCTGGCTATGTACAGGAAGGGCCTTTTCCAGAAATCACGTCTCAGAGTAAGTGTCTGTGTAACAACAGTACAAGTAGCTCAGTGGCATAAAAAATAGCTTCCCTATAGGGAGGTCTTGCTGACTTTCATATGAGTTTCCAGGTCACTATGATATTACTGTTTTAGCACTTAATGGTCTCAGATGTGATTGTATGTTTCTTTTTATTTATCTCTTTATACCATTTTCATACACTGTAAACCGTTGACAATGCAAAACAGGAGGTCATAATGACCAACCAAATTCAATGACACAGCTCCTCATTTATTATCCCATAGTATTAGTCAGTTCTTAGTGTTTGTTTATAATATTCACCAGAAGATGGCTCTCTGCTACCTATATATGCAATGGAGTATGAAGACATTGTGACATTTATACCTAAAATGAATGAAATTTGAGAGTACCAAACTATTCTTTAAAAAATGAACTATTTATATTCACTGAAATTTCATGCAGGAGTGCACAAATATTATGCATGTGGTGGCCTTGATATTCTGCAAATTTTGTTGAAGCAATTCAGGTCAAATTATTACAACAGTTTTTTTAGAACATTTTGGCTTTGCTATTATGTAAAGTAATCAAAAATGTGAAAATCCAGTACAGTCCATAATTTAAATAGGGATTAGAAATAAGCTTTATTGTGTGTGGAAAATGTGTGAAAAAAATTTGAGGAGGGTTTCCTTGATCTGCTTATATACGGGGAAACAATGGCCTGATTGCATTTTTAAATATTAGCAATGAGTTGTTTCAAATTGATCAAAAGCTGGCTACACCAAAGAGAATATTCATTATGATTATGAGCATTAGATTTGACCAGACAGAAGAGAAGCTGCAGAGGGAATGATTGTTTTATAGAACTGGATATGTTTGCCACTGGGGCTTTATTGTGACAGACATTGCAGGGTTTATAAAGAATGTGTTCATGTATTCTCATTTGATTCACTGATCAAGCCATCTTGTTTATTTTTTGATTTGTCCACTTTATTATGTAGTAGTTATGTGTTGTGAAAGTAATGAATGTATGTATTGTGGATATTTTCACCTTTATTATATTATATTTATTTTATTATAGATATTATAGATATTTTATTTTTCCTCTTCTGCAGTTTTGGTGTTTGAATGAGTGGTGAGTATGACAGGCGGAGGTCAGTGATAACAGACAGCCATATTCAATAAGATATTCACCATAACAGTGACTATGTGATTCATGATTGTAAAGCTATTAGATCTGTGCTCTCAAGGTGTCCTTTAGTGGTGTTCAAACAAGGTGTGAACTTGATACTATACAGATAATTCAGGCTCTGACAGGTAATTTTACACATTCCTGAGTACAGCATCCAGGCTGAATGTCCTTGGTGGATGAATCTCAGATGTTGACCAGTTAATTGAACACGTAATTATTACTGTAAGTGTAGCTCACACACACACAAAATATTTGGTCAATGGACTCAACTCTTCAAATTTGCTGTTCTTTATTCTCTCTACACCACACTGCTGCTGGTTACTATTCTCTGCTATTCTCACAAAGTAAGTGTGATTGATTGTTCATTTGTTATTACCTCTTGCTGTTGTGAGTAGTTAAATTGAGTTCCTGTGAGACAACAAGGATATACAGTATATACAGATGAAAGCCTAGGCCAAAATGTCTGTATCTGTAAACTGAGAGTATTGATGTTGAGAGATACTGTAAATACAAAAGCATAGACACTGATTTTATGTAATGAGTTTGTAGTGAAACCTAAGATTACATTGTTTTGTTATACAATACAAACTGCAGTCAAGGAGCTGTCTAGGTCTTAGACATGGATGATATTTCAACCAAACATAATCTTTGAGTCCAAAATATGAGATGAGTAGTTATCTGTGAAAAAAAGAGGAAGAGATTCTAAGAATCAGGTCGTGGTGCTTTAGACATTTGATTCTTCTCAACCCTGTCTGTGTGTCTCCAAAGTGATTTAGAATGGCAGGGAGAGACACTGATATATCACAAGATGTATTGATGAGTATGATTGCATTTACAAAGATGAATTCAATATATATATAATATATATACATACAGACGGGTGACAAATTAAAGGAAAACCCTGAATAAATGAGTGGAGAAACATAACAAATGCAGATGCTCCCACACAGGTGTACTGCATGGTACAATTAAGCAATTAACATCCAATCATGCTCTGTGGCATGTATAAGAATGCTGAGCAGGCCCAGTTCATCTCGATTTTGGATCAAGACAGCAAGAGGAACAGACCTAAGTGACTTTGAAAGAGGGTTCATTGTTGGGGCATGGATGGCAGGAGCTTCAGTCACAAAGACTGCTCAACTGGCTAGTGTTTCAATAGGAACAGTGACTAAAGTGACATCTGCATTTAGATCTATGGGAAAGACATCAGTAAATAGGGTTGGAAATTGTGGCCGACAGCGCACATTCGATGACCGTGATGCTTGTGCATTAGTGCGATATGTAAGGAAAAACAGAAGAGCAAGTCTTCCTCAGGTGACTGAGAATGTCAATGCAGGACGTGATCAGACTGTGTCAGCAAGAACAGTCCATCAACAATTACATAGAGAGGGATATTATAGTAGGGTTGCAGTGCATAAACCCCTCATTACAAAGATGAATACACATTTGAGAGTTCAGTGGTGCAAAAACCATAGGCACTGCTCTACAGAGATGTGGAAAAAAGTGATATGGTCAGATGAGTCATCCTTCACCATATTCTTGACAAGTAGGCGAGCGCATGTATGGCACACACCAAGAGAACGGTACAGGCGTGAATGCTTGACCCCTACAATGAGGGGGTCCAGTGGCTCTGTTATACTGTGGGGGGCATTTTGCTGGCATGGTTTGGGCCCACTTGTCGCCTTACAGGGAAGGGTCACTGCAAATCAATACAAAGTTGTTCTGAGTGATCACCTTCATCCTATGATGAAACATTTCTATCCTGATGGGAGTGGTCTCTTCCAGGATGACAATGCCCCCATCCATAGGGCACGAGGGGTCACTGAATTACTTGATGAGTATGAAAATGATGTGAATCATATGCTATGGCCTTCGCAGTCACCAGATCTCAACCCAATTGAACACCTATGGGAGATTTTGGACCAACATGTTAGACAGCGCTCTCCACCACCATCATCAAAACTCCAAATGAGGGAATATCTTTCGGAAGAATAGTGTTCCATCCCTCCAGTAGAGTTCCAGAGACTTGTAGATCATCTATGCCAAGGTGCATTGAAGCTGTTCTGGCAGCTCGCGGTGGCCCAATACCTTACTAAGACATTTGATGTTAGTTTTTCCTTTAATTTGTATATGTATACACCAACAGATTTTTCTGTCGTAAGTATACTCCAGTTACTCTTTTAGTGTTTCTGAAAAGCTGGCCATAAATTATGACTTGGTGTTGTTTTCATGGTAGGGACTATAAAGTATCACACCGAATAGCTGACACCGTATCTTCATGCTCCTCTTGGGTACACCTGGATGCAGGAGGCCTGATTTGAGGAGGCCCTCCAAAATCATGCAGGTGCTTATTACCACATGAAGGGCATCTCTAGGCAAGTATAGTAGGGACTGATGCATGGCTGTTCAAAAAAACTCTCCAACATATTGTACTGATAATAAAATTCAAAGCATATATATATGAGGCATTACAACATCTTGGTTTCTGCAAATGCATCTAAATGGGTGTGACTGTAATACTAAGTCTGCCCTCTGGTGGCATTGACGCTTCTCTGCTGTTGTTCAGAGTGGTATTTCATCATTTCTGAAAAATATAAAAGTGTATTGTTGCCTGGTTTGGCAGAAACCCTTATCCAGTGAAAATTGCTTTGTTTACAGATCATCCATTTATACAGCTGGACGTTTCCTGAGGTAATTCAGAGTAACACAACAGCAGTGTCCCATCTGGGGATCAAACCAGCCACTTACACCTCCTGCTCTTACTCTACACTACACCACACTGCTGGAATTCTAATGGAGAACAAGCAGGAACCCCACATTTTTTATTTGCATCTTCTCCCAGTAGGCTGCTCTGTATTCTCAGGTCCAGCAAAGGTCTTGCTGAAAAGGAAGAAGGTCCAGAAATGGGCTAAGCATGCAGCCATAGGGAATGCCTTCCTCGAAGTCCTATTGGTTGTTTTAGGCCAGTACAACATTACCCACTCGGCACACAGTTTCTGTTCTGAAGTGACAGAGCTGGCACTTTTACTTTGCATGGAACAGTGCTATCACACCCTCGCCCAGTACCATTTTCTCCTGTTTGTGCCTCTCAGACAATGGGAAGGTGGCTGCTGAATGCAGGTTAGACCCAGACGAGTTTCTGCCAGGTGGTGAGGAAGTGGTGGTAGAGAAGTGAAGGTATGGCATTATCATGAAAATAATTGTGTCATCTCTCTGGTGTGGTGTGATTATTCAGTTTGTTACAAGGAGAAGGGTGAACCCAAACACTGAAGGACAGAAAGGTTGGTTCCAAGAAAACAAAGTTTGCTTTACTGAACACTGAAGAGGAAAACACAGGTTTGATACAGAACCACATGCCCAAAGCATGGCAACTCAAGCCTGAGCAACAAGCAAGGCAAAGGGCAAGGCTTAAATAACAGGCAACACAGGTGACAACAATAACTAATCAACACAGGTATTAAAAATTAACTAAAAGAGACTGGGAACAAACAGGAAGTGAGGCCATCTGGTGGTCATGCCAGGAAGCAGCAGCCTGGAACCCTGACAGGAAGTTATGAGGTAATGATTATGAGGGAAGCAGCAGCGAATGAAACCCTGACACAGTTATTTGCCTTTTTCTGTGTCATTTGATCATAATTCCATCAGGTGTGGATTATAACTGTAACTTAAATTGTGCTGAGTTATGGTTTCTGATGGTTAAATTGCAGCCTAAAACATTCAGCCCAGTCTGGCATGCCATTGTATTCACAGGAAATGCTCCTTGCCAATTGGACATCAATTAGTTGATACTACATGTATTACACTTTTATTTTTTTCTGACTCAGGTAAATGATGTTACCTGGAGTCAGTCTGCAGATATGGGGAGAGAGAAGGAATTTCTCTCTAACCCTGAATGTCTTTTTGATCTTGTGGTACATGATCCACTAAACATCTGTTGCCCCTATTACAACAGTTGTTAAGGGGAATTACTGTTTGTTCCTGGTTATGTCTTTTCTTAAAATTTTAACTTGGCACGGATGTTATTTGAAAAGTGGATCAACTTATGTAATGAGTTCAATTCTACTATTAAGAGTTCAGGTGAGGTGAACACTTAAAACACCCCTCAGACCCTGAGGTTTGGCTTGTGTGGCGCATAATTGTGTGCTTCAATTTGTTTACTCTTTGTGAAAGCCTCTCTTGTTCTTTCCGGTGAGACAGCCCTCTGAACATAGTGAGTCTTAATGACTACCATTAGTCGTGTATGAATGACTCGATAGTGATGGCAAGAGGAGTCATGTACGTATTTTTTTCCTCTTTATACCTGTCTCGTTTCACTTTTGGATTGTTTTCACTTTCCATTTTCCAGATGGCTACAGCCATGGTTACCATAATTTTGTCTCCACTAAAATAAACTGTGAAACAGGCAATAAATTAAGAGACCACTGCCCCATGGCTGATTATTGGGTGCCACAGAATAGTTCATTAGCACCTGTGCAGTTTGCTGTATGTGATCCCAAAAATTACTGTGGTTGATGGGAGTATTTAATTTACATATTATACTTTTTCATTTATCCTGTCTCCTTATTGTTTATTTACTGTTTGGTTTCTTATTTATTTTTTCACCTGTTTTGTTTGTCCCTTGACATCACATCCTTTAAAGAGCAGACCATATCAAAGAGAACTATGTCAAATAAATGCTTTTGTTCATTTCAGTGCATCAAAATGTAATAAACATTACATGTGGTGTAATTAAAAACCTTTTTGTGGAAAAGAAATAATTGTTTTTGTATCCGCTACAAGAAGACACAGGTATCAAAACATGCAATCATTGAATACAAGCAATCAGCTCATCACACTATAACATCAACATATCTAGTGTTGGGAACTTAAAGTGAATAACTAATTCAGGTGGAGGATATAGTACTGTTTTCTGTCATAGGGGAGATAAAATAACAAAATGACAAAATAAATGACAAAATAATTGAAACTGTAAATGAAAAAGGACTAGTGTGAAATAATTAAATTGCAATTTAAAAGGAGTCTACACATGTATTGTATATTAATGTCAATACGAATTAAGAATATGTTTCTGCTATATAAGATGTTTTAAAATCAACACTTTCATATGAGTTTGTGGAGCAACACGAGAGATCTAACAGATTTTGAAAGTCAAATCGTTGGTGCCCAAATTGTAGGTGCATCAGTCACAGAAACGTCAATATTATTTAATGTGTAAAGTGAACCATTGTCAAAAAATGATGGTGTACACCAAACAAGGAAAAACTGCATCAGGAAAGATGAATTCTCAAGTTGAAACTCACCGACAGGGATAGACGGAACCTTAGCAGGGTAGCCTGAAAGCCTAACAACAGGCTGAAAGATTGCCACAGAACCGAATCTATACCTACGTGACCTAGTCCCAACAAAAACTGTATGTCAGCTTCACAAATCTGATAGTTATGGTAGGATTGCCATTCAGAAACCGCTGGTAACCAAGGCCAAGTGGAAGTAAGTGGAAGTAAGATGGTCTAATGACTTTACTCATCTTTTAACCCATCCTACGTCTGGATAGGTTTATGTTTGAATAAAGCCAAAAGAAGTCTTCAGCCCATGTTGTAGGGATGGTAAGATTCACTGATTCGCATCGGTGCACCGGCATAAAGTTCATGATGCGATTGCCCCGATTAAAAAAGTGTGCACCGGATTCAATTTGGGATGAACTCGGGATGCATCATTTCTAACATCTTTGCATCGGTAGAATCCAATTTATTTATGTATAATTATTAGTAGAGGCCCTATGCCTTTATTATTTAGAAATGTGACCAATAATTTGTGACCAATAATGTTATATTTAGATTGATTCCTCCTCTTTAAACTGTTTCTCAAGCGCGCTCTCTCATGTCCACTGCTGTAAGTGGCCTATTTTTAACAAGTTTCTCGGCCAAGTCTCGCGCGAGTTGAAGGCGTGTCCGAGCGAGTCACAGATTGTCATGGAGGAGGAGGAGCTACACATTCCACCGAATTGCTACAAATCAAATGTTTGGGGGCACCCCGGATTTTTCAAGAGAGACGGACAATTTGACAAGACGCATGCAATTTGCAAAATATGCAGTGCTGCTATAAAGAAAAGAAACAGCATAAATGAGATGCTTCTGAGTTGCAGTAGCCTACTAGAGAAACAAATATGTGAAGTAAAAATGGCCCTGTTTTAGTTAATTTATGATTTGCTGTCTGCTTAAGAAGAACCAAAGAAATAAAATCAAACTATCTGTACCATACTGAATTGCATAGCATCACATTCTTTTGCATCACATCGTATCGCGTTGAATCGCATTGTGTTGAATCAAATCGTGTCGAATGGCAATGCATCGCAGTAGGGGTGGATCGTATCGTATCGCATTAGTAGTTGCTTCATACTATCTTTAATGTATCGGATCGTTGGCAATGCATCGAGATGTGTACGGCATCGGCCTCAGATGCACAATGGAGATGCACATCCCTGCCGTGTTGCGTCTTAAACATGGTGGTGGATCTGTTCAGCCATCTGGTCAGTCATCTCATGGGAGTTACTGGGTCTTATTATTACTCTGAATGGTAGAATTCCAGCCAAGGAATACAAAGCCATCTTAGGCGACCAAGTGCACCCTATTGTGCAAAAATTGTTTCCTCAAGATGTTCCCATATTTCAAGATGATAATGCTCCTATACACACCACTAAACGCTTTCATGAACACCATGATGAAATTAGACACCCTCCATGGTCTCTATCTCCAGATTTAAACATTGTTAAACCCTTAAAGGAAGTTCTGAAACACAGAATGTGGAGCAAATTTCCCCCTCCTTCATCTTTCAAAAAACTGGAGGCCTTTCTTGTAGAATGACCCAATATCCTACTAGACACAGTTCAAAATTTGTAACTCCAAGAAGGACTGAAACTCTTCTGAAAGCAAAGAGTGGCCCAGCTCCTCAACAGTCAATAAATATTCATATATTATTTGGTGTTTCCATTATTTTGTCCATCCCCTGTACATCTCTTGATGTCTTTGTGATATAAACCTCTTTCCTCACAGTGTGGGATAAATTAAGTGAGGCGTGGATGATGAGATTCATTATCCCATGCTTAGAGGATGTCTGATGTCTCAATGGGACTGCTGTGCTTGTCTGTCAACACAGTTGGGTTGATACAACAAGGTCAGACAGAGTAAGATGCCCTCCTGGACCTCCAGGCAAGAATGCTGTGGACCCATTCCAATGTGAACCCTTCAGTGGGAAGTCCCAAACATGCCAGAAACAAGGGCAGACAGGTCTGACAGGACCAGGGAGCTCAACCAAGTAAAACAGAGCTTCAGACTGCTCAGCCAACACAGTGGGGCCCGCAGGGTACCTACTGGTTTGTAGATGTAGAGGCGTAAATTTGGTGCAATCTCAATACCAAAAAGAGGCCGTCACCATGCTATTACTGCATGATGACTCACCAACACTCCAGTTTTCAGGTACTAGGCCTTTAAAACACACCTGAGTAACTTATTGCCTGAGGTGATCATGAATCTTCATTATGATTTATTTATGCATGGCATACATAGCTTAAATAAGAATGGAGTCTGTGTCTCAGCTTATTCCAGTGTCTGTGGCATGAATCAGCATGATGCACAAATGGATATGACTCAGATGGGAACGGAACCCACAGGCCACTGAGGCCACTGGGGTTCGTAGAGATACAGTGGTGCTTGAAAGTTTGTGAACCCTTTAGGATTTTCTATATTTCTGCATAAATATAACCTAAAACATCATCAGATTTTCACACAAGTCCTAAAAGTAGATAAAGAGAACCCATTTAAACAAATGAGACAAAAAATATTATACTCGGTCATTTATTTCTTGAGGAAAATGATCCAATATTACATATCTGTGAATGGCAAAAGTATGTGAACCTTTGCTTTCAGTATCTGGTGTGACCCCCTTGTGCAGCAATAACTGCAACTAAACGTTTCCGGTAACTGTTGATCAGTCCTGCACATCGGCTTGGAGGAATTTTAGCCCATTCCTCCGTACAGAACAGCTTCAACTCTGGGATGTTGGTGGGTTTCCTCACATGAAATGCTCGCTTCAGGTCCTTCCACAACATTTCTACTGGATTAAGGTCAGGACTTTGACTTGGCCATTCCAAAACATTAATTTTATTCTTCTTTAACCATTCTTTAGTAGAGCGACTTGTGTGCTTAGGGTCGTTGTCTTGCTGCATGACCTACATTCTCTTGAGATTCAGTTCACAGACAAATGACCTGACATTTTCCTTTATAATTCGCTGCTATAATTCAGAATTCATTGTTCCATCAATGATGGCAAGCCGTCCTGGCCCAGATGCAGCAAAACAGGCCCAAACCATGATACTACCACCACCATGTTTCACAGATGGAATAAGGTTCTTATACTGGAATGCATTTTTTCCTTTCTCAAAACATAACACTTCTCATTTAAACCAAAAAGTTCTATTTTGGTCTCATCCGTCCACAAAACATTTTTCCAATAGCCTTCTGGCTTGTCCACGTGATCTTTAGCAAACTGCAGATGGGCAGCAATGCTTTTTTGGAGAGCAGTGGCTTTCTCCTTGCAACCCTGCCATGCACACCATTGTTGTTCAGTGTTCTCCTGATGGTGGACTCATGAACATTAACATTAGCAAATGTGAGAGAGGCCTTTAGTTGCTTAGAAGTTACCCTGGATTCCTTTGTGACCTCACGGACTATTACACGCCTTGCTCTTGGAGTGATCTTTGCTGGTCGACCACTCCTGGGGAGGGTAACAATGGTCTTGAATTTCTTCCATTTGTACACAATCTGTCTGACTGTGGACTGGTGGAGTCCAAACTCTTTAGAGATGGTTTTGTAAACTTTTCCAGCCTGATGAGCATCAACAACTCTTTTTCTGAGGTCCTCAGAAATCTCCTTTGTTCGTGCCATGATACACTTCCACAAACATGTGTTGTGAAGATCAGACTTTGATAGATCCCTGTTCTTTAAATAAAACAGGTGCCCACTCACAACTGATTGTCATCCCATTGATTGAAAACACCTGACTCTAATTTCGCCTGCTAATCCTAGAGGTTCAAATACTTTTGCCACTCACAGATATGTAATATTGGATCATTTTCCTCAAGAAATAAATGACCAAGTATAAATTTTTTGTCTCATTTGTTTAATTTGGTTCTCTTTATATACTTTTAGGACTTGTGTGAAAATCTGATGATATTTTAGGTCATATTTATGCAGAAATATAGAAAATTCTAAAGGGTTCACAAACTTTCAAGCACCACTGTATTTGGCATTTAATCCAGTTGTAAAACGGTGTGAGGTTATGATGATTGTCATTTTTGAAAGGCAGAGGAAAAGAGAAAACATAAAGTTTTACATAAAGCTGCCAAATACAGAAAGACTATTTTAAGTTCAAGTAGGCTGAATCAGCTGTCCCTTGTATACATTTGCATTGTGTCCATTGTAGCTCTTTGCATTGTGAAAGGACATACCAAGACCACGAGCAATGCATTATTCAGAAGTCGCATCATAATCTTCAGACTGTTTTCCCTGAGACAACATAGTGAGTGAATTGAACAGGGAATTTTAAAGTCTCTATGAGGTTCTCATCTTTATTTACAGCAAGGAGACTGGTGGCAGAGAACACCATCCTATAGAAGATGAGCTGTTTCAAAATCCTTCAGATGGTCTGTCATAAATCTTGCAAGTTAATGACAGAGAGTCTCAGAACTCAGAAAACTTCCTTTCTCTTACCATAGGGCTGGTGCCATAAAAACTAGTCTAAATAATTACATGGCTTTAGAATGCTGAAAGAAACTGGATTATGCATGTGTGGATTTCACAAAAAGATGCTGTAAAATGTATACTCATGAGTTGGTTAATGGTGTATTTGACTAAATCCTATATTTCCTGATTATATTCAGCAAATTACCCATTTCACACTTGACGACCATTTGTAAGATAGGTAATTGCGTGTTTTGTACTCTCATATCATATGCTTGTTGCCTGACAGATCATAACCACCTGTTCTTCAGGAGTGCTTGGCCTTTTCTTGTTCATACTTAGATCTGATCCTATTCTGCCTTTATCTGGTATTTTTGAACTTTGAAGAGGCAAAAATTGTGAAAAAAAAGTTCTTCATAACTTTCCAAAGCTGTTTCAACTAATTAGCCAAGTAATTTCACGAGAATATGTGAGTAATTAAAGTGAAATTGATATGAAAACTCTCAAACAGCCAAGGTCTTTTGAGTAAAAAAATGGTAGGCTGTACTAAAGGGCACAGAAAGTAGACAAATGCATTGTGAGGCATTGTGACATTGTGACTTAAATAAAAATGGAACGGCACAGAAAAATATACCAGGGCTGTTAAACTGAAGGTTTGGTAATTTCTTGTATGTTATTTTGCCTAATGTACTGCATAATTTTAGATCACAGGCAAGAGGAGGAGACTTAAAGATGTAATCAGTGGCTTACCTGTAGAGCAGTCTTACTGTGTAGAACTGGACTGCTCTTTGTCTCCAAATGTCTCTCTATCCCTGTTTCAGTGATTTGAAACTGTTTTCATTTTCACTAGAATGCAGTCTAGTGAAGTCAAATCATGCCTAAAGTGTGGACCAATTAAAACTTGCAATACAACCTTTACTTTAGCTTCTTGCCAGGCCACACAAGTGGAATAGTTTCAGAATTACCCAGAATTACAGGTTATTTCTATTTGAATGGCTGACCAAAAGGAGGATGCTGTTGCTAAAATAAGTAACAAAAGTTTCCAGAAGTTCCACTTTTCTGTGACTATGTCAATAAAACCTGAGACATTGCCACAACAATATCTTTGCGTTCTGCTCAAGGAAATCAGACAAATCACCATCACTTCTTATGCAACTGCAAATTAACTGCCTGCCAAAAAAATTAATGTTAACTTATTTCTGTATTTATACATTTCTACATTTATTTATTTCTTCATTTGTACATTTCTACATAAATTTGTTCATGTAATTCTATATAAATAGAATAAATACATATATACATATTTATATGTATATTCACCTATTTATTTCTACATTTTGATATTTATTTACACCTTCTGTATGATAATGAGGTAAGCTGGTTTTACACACAATTGGTTTATCATAGACTCAAGAGTATGCTCGATTACTCTACAGTTACTGTGGAGTGACAGTCACATTGTGCAAAAAATTGCAATAGACCTGTGTTAGAGAAGTTGACAACCAAGTCAAGCAAGTGCATCCTAGGCTCGATGCCAGGAAGTCATAAATACTATGTAAACATCGGGATATAAGGAGACGCCTGGGAGTACACTGAGGTCCATCTGGGGGTGCAATGCACCCCTAAACACCCCCATAGCACCGGTCCTGCTGCTATTTCGCATTGAGGGTTTCATGGAAGATTTAAAACACTTATTGAGACAATGTGGTTAGAGTAAAATACGCTAACCACAGAGATTGCAAAAAAGCAAGCTGTGCTCAATAAACTGATCTTTAGCTGTTTAGCGTATGGCATGGCTGGACATGACTCAGTCATTAAAATGTATTCTGTCAGGGATTTTTTTATCTGTTCTAAATAAACAGTTTTTTGCTTCACAAACTGTCTGCTATCATTAAAGCAGCTACCAGTCACCACCAGGTTTCTGGGCGACAGCATCCTATGGCATTGTTGAGGTGGATTTGGTAAATCTGCAGTCTCTGCTGCCACAGAGAAAATGAATAGGTGAAGTCAGGGACCACGAATGCGTGGCTCTTAGTTGGCATGCAGCTCTTTGGCTTCTCCCCCCTCTGGCTCTGAAGTGAGCAATTAGCAGTCCTACAAAATTGCTTATTATCAGACTTGTAAAATCAGATCTATACTCACACTTGAACAATGAAATTAATACAACAATAACAGAAAAACGATCAAAGCTGGATACACATCCCTCATTCACTTAAGATAGTGGGTCACCGACAGTCAAATATAGTGGAAGAGCTACAAGCATTAGCTAACTTTAGCCTCAGTATTACTTAAGACACTGATTCTCAATCCTGCTCCTGGGGGCCCTCTCTCCTTCATATCTTCTATCTATCCTCGCTCTACCTACCTGACTGAACTCATCAGTGGCACTTTTAATTAGCTGAGCACACCTGGTTCAATCAAGAGCATGTTAATCACACTAATCAGGTGTGTTTGGATCAAGGACAGATAGAAGATATGCAGGACAGTGGGCCCCCAGGAGTAGGATTGAGAAACACTGACCTAGGACATCTAGCTAGCTTGCTAACGTTTCCTGATAATCTTGTAGAACTGTGTAATTACCTCTGTTTTACAAAAACAAATATCTATGTGAGTTATGTGAGTGGGTCTGATCATTAATGTAGAAGTAGAATAGATGTCCTTCTTATCAAGAAAACCAAAGAATTTAGCTGTTTTGCACCAACATAATGAGAAATATAGCTTGCAAGCAAGATAACTAGTAAACAAGCTGCACACTCAACAACGGTAACGTTTTGGATAACATACATGCTCTCACACTAAAGCAACTAATTTAACTACCTGGTCTAACTAGTAAATGAATTGCATACTCACAAACATCTGTAATGTTAGCTATTATATTACTATCTTATAGTAGCCTGTATTTTTGGATGTAAATTAGCATTAACATGCATTCAAGTTTTTAAGTTTGCTAACAGCCCGCTGATTATGAGTGACTGAAATGAACTCTAGCAGTATGCATATATCCTTCTCCGTGTCATAGGCAGGAGGCTGGCTGGAGGTGTTGGAACGTTGCTAAATTTTCTTTGCAAGACAAGTAGAATACACATGGGCAATCTGAAATAATTCTCATTCTCCTCACAACAGTGTAAAATCTGCCAAAAGGAAAATTTGTTAAATTTACATTGAATCAACATACTGTTGACTTTGTATTCAAATATCATCTGAGTTTCTTTATTGGGATTCTTGAATGTGAAAATCTATTGCAGCTCTCAAAATGTTGTGTTATTGTGACAACAGTGGCTCATCTTTTCATGTGGGTGGCCGACATGTTGGATAACTAGCTAACTAGCTACGCACAAGCACCTACCATAGACCACATACAGTACGTAGCTAGCTAAAAATCCCCTGCATGATCTTAGTAGTACTACCAGTGATTATACCAAACTGAGGGACATGGACAAAAGTAACCTAAAGTTGTCAATGCGGTCCCCCACTTTCCATATCATGCGAGATTCGGAGCATTCTAATGCTTTGTCCAATCCTTCAGATTCCAAGAATCAGATTAGGATGACCCACCTCATGAGCATGTTTCGACAAGGAAATATTAAAAACATGAATAAATGTAGAAATAAATAAATAAATAAATGTAGAAATGGGAAACCAATAGTGCGCTCCATCACCGAGCTAGTGCATTTGTATGGTTTTATGCAACCTCCCGTGCTGTCTGCCAGCAGGGTCATCAGTCATGGTTTCTACTCGTAACTTTGTATAGTACAGAACAGCTCTGAAGGTCGCGTGACCGAAACGTTTGCCAGGTTACTTATGGGCACTTCACCTGCGTTTATTTCTTTTGGTGGGATTTTTAGGCCCAGTAGACAGATTTGCAAGTATAGTTTAGCAAGTTAGTTCATTACAGTATAAATCTGGGGATTAGACTGAAATAAATAAAATATGCTAATTAAACTGAATCGTGTTTTAGGTGAAGTATTTCAATTGCAAATGGACATTTCGGCCACATATAAATGTGGTACTTGTACACTTTATCGGAACGCTAAAAAACATCTTGCTGAAACGTGTGTGCTTGCATATGTGCTGAGTGGTCTGGTGCAGACGTGAAATTCGTCCGTACGTTGGAACGAATTCCAGGTACAAGAACTGTGAAGGAGAAAGAATTCTCCGCACAAACGTGCGCATCCGCCTGTGAGTGCGGCAATGGATGTATTTTGCGTAATGTTAAAATAATACATGGAGTCAGTTTTAAATGGCATCCGTTTATTTCTTCGGCTAGAAGTGTTGTGTTCAGTCCTGTAAAAGGAAAGAAGACTGTTGTAACAATCCTCTACATAGTTGTAACAATGTAGCGTTGTTTGGATTGTTAGTTATTGCTCGGGGGTTTCTAAAACTTTAATGCAGCGAACACGAACGCTTTGTTTCGGGTGCACACGAAACCAAACAATCTTGTTTGCCAATTTAACAGCCAAGCAATTATGATTGTTACTTTAAGACGAAATGTGATAGTTACAACTAAATTTGAGCGACTCACCTGTGGGTTAGAGCTGCCGCCGGGAACAGGCAAAAGGAGTGCGTACACGGGTCATGGGAATTATATAGCATTATGGGGAGCGTAGTTCCCATCTGTTGAAACGCGGAAGGGGGAGACTGTGCTGCCAATGTAAATTTTATCCCGCAATATGTTTATTGGAAAGGAAACATGTGGGATTGTCAATGGAATGTGTGTATTTCATTGTGGGATGAATTATTGTCATAATTTTGTGCTCTATTCATGTCGTTGATTTTAATATTTTGACCCAGGTAATGGGTTTGTCCAGGGCGGGGCTCACACTATTTAAGCACCCAAGTTCCATCATTTGGGGGAAGGCTGTAGGAGAGTATAGACTCTGTGAGCCAGTAAGAGAAGGAGGCACCTGGGAACAATTGCCTGGTGTTATTTATTCATCATTGTAAATAGTTATTCCTTTCTTTTGTTTGTTATATAGCACTATTAAACGTCTTGTCTTCGTTCACCCCAATCTCTGTTGTCATCACTTGTTTGCTGCTCACCGTCCCATCACGTGTGTTTGCAGTGGGATGGCTGGCCGCGAGGCCATCGGAGGCGTGCCCAGTGTGTGAGTCGTATGAGGGACCCCCAGGTTAGGTTGACCCCGGTGTGAGGGACCCCAGAGATGGGTGAAGCAAGGTGTGAGGGACCCCACAGATGGGTGAAACACTAGTGAGTGGGGCACCCAGGGATGGGAGAAGTACGGTGGGGGAATGCGCGAGGGACGCCTCTGTGTGTGAAGTGCATGGGCACACTTCCCGAAGGGGAGGGCAGTGTGACGGAGTGCCATCATTACAGTTGACTATGCGCTCTGACTGCCATACTAATGAGCCAAGCTCTTTGGCAATGCGGTCAAGTTGCATGTTTGGCACCCCATAGACCCGGGTTCGAGGCCAGGTGGGGTGAATGCTCTCTCCCTTCGCTACAAGGACATTGATGAATTCCAAAATGTTCACCATTTTGATTGTACGCACACTATGCGCACAAAAACGTGCATACACACAAATAGAGAATATGGCACAGTGTGTCTAATGTGGAGTAATCACAGCCAACCCCATATAGTAAATTAAGTCACAAACTTCAGAACTGACCAAACACTTATATGCATGTTTATTATATATTATTTACTTATTCTGTACTGATGTGTAAATGAAGTCAATCCCAGAAGTCCAGGTATCTTACTACCTAGCAACCCAGGGATAATTTACAATTAACATGCAATTATGAAATGAGATATATCTACTAAACCCCTAGATTAGTTTAATGGTATGCATATAATTAACATCTTAACGGTCACCCTTTTCACAATATTAAGGCTACTTTTCTGTCATATGATATCTGAAATTTCTGTTTTCCCTTGGGCAGGTAGTTCCAGGCTCATGAATCATGCTCTTCACCTGGACATTCTGACTAACAGTAACTCAGTGACATAAAGAGTCATACACTCATTTACTGGGGGCTTTCAAGGTGAAACAATGAGATAATTTAGTTAATACTTAAATCACAGTGTCATTCCTTAGTCATGAATGGAATATTTATTTTGTTACTCTGTGCCATTCATTGGTATGACAAAGATGGTGGTGATGTTAAACCTATTCATTGTCTTTCCTTTGTCCCAGATGACCATTTTCCATGTCATAATTGTGATTGTGAGTTGATTCTGAAAAGAAATTTCATAGGGCTTAGGGGTTGCATTACCCCTGCAACTATATTTGTAGTGTGTTTTGTTTTAGTGGTTTTTTGAGTGTGACCTCAAGCAAGAATAAGTGCAGACAAATTTGACTTCAGACAGTGCATTTTAACAGTGTAACAGGTGTAGAGAAGAATATCCTTGACAACATTAGGCAGTGGATGCAAGCCCCTGGGGGACAATGAGGAGTTCTTTTTACTTAAAAATATATTTTTTAAAATATAAATATATAATCACAACGATGATAATAATAATATATAACAACAATTTGCTCATAGAATCTTTTTCTGACATCTTTAGAATGCTATGTTTTGATCTTACTAGTACATTTACATTCATTCATTTGGCAGATGCTTTTATCGAGAACGAATTGCAAATGAGGCAGAGTACAACACAAGCAAAAAGCCACACAAGGAGTCCACAATATTAGAAGTGCTGCAAGACTAAGTTTCAACATTTAGCCAGACATGGTATAAGCTAGCTGGTAGAGGTACAAGTTTTTAAGGAGAACAAAGTTTAAGACATAAGAAATTGCTTTAGGTGGTAGTGTGTCAGGTGTTCAAGTGAGTGTGGAAGAGCTGTGTCTTCAGATTTTTCTTGAAGATAGTGAGAGACTCGGCAGAACAGATGATGTGTGGAAGTTCATTGCACCATCTGAGGACAACAGCAGAGAAAGTTCTGGATAATGATTTTGTGCCGCAATGTGACAGGACCACCAGACTCCATTCAGTTCCAGAGCTAAGTGGTCAGGAGGGAACATGTGCTTATAGTAGTGAGCTCAGGTAGGTAGGTGTAGTTTTGTTGGTTGACTGGATGCAAGCTTCAAGGCCTTGAACTTGACGTGGGCAACTACAGAGAGCCAGGAAAGCAAGACAAATAGAGGGCCCTCTTCGGCTGAGTGAAAACCAGACACGCCGTCTCATTCTGTATCAGCTGCAGAGGCTTAATTGTGCATGCAGGTAGGCCAGCCAAGAGAGCATTGCAGTAGTCCAGGCTTGAGATGACAAGAGCCTGGACAAGGAGCTGTACAGCATACTCAGATAGGTACGGCCTGATTTTCCTGATGTTGTACAGTGCAAATCTGCATGATCTGGCAGTCATTGTGATGTGGTCAGTAAAGTTTAGCTGGTCATCAAACACTACCCCCAGGTTCGTTGCAGACCTGGGCTAAGTTAGTGTCATCGAGCCAAGCTGTATGGTGATGTTGTGCTGAATCTGAGCCAAATCCTGAGCCAAATCCTACCTTGGATGTGACACATTTACTTATGTTTGGTTTACCCAACATTTTACGTTTTTCATTCGTAATTTGTTCCTACATACAAATGAATCTCACGTCTGCTCCAGACCACTCGTATCTCATACTCGAGCACAGATATTTCAGCAAGACAATGTTTTCATTTGCGATTCCGATAAAATTGTACAAGTGTCAAATATATCTACATCTACATCTATAACAGATTTCTTCCCTGACAAGCATCCCTGATATTTACTTTGAGTTAATCAAAATGACAATATCCTGACTTTATATTGACATTTACGACATAGTCATTGCTGTTACCTTTGCATGTAATTTATTATGAGTATTTCTTTTCACCTACAATCAGTTCAAATGAATCATAGTTTTCTGTTGCTTTCAGGCTATAGAGAAGTGACTCAAGAAAACCTTTGGTTCAGCATCTCAGAAATCTCAGGCAATTTTTTTTAATATACCAAACAGAAAAGAGTAAAGTTTACCTCAAGCTTTTACTTTACCTCAGGTTTGCATGCCTTGAGGTGTGTGTATGTGGTTTGTCATTGAGTTACATCAAAATGACACATTTTCCATGCATTTTAATACTCCCAATACACCACATTTAACACAAGACTTATGTCAAATTCGATTTTGGTGTATAATTGCTAAGCATTCCACATAGCGTTAAATTTTTGCATCTCTTTTGGTATTAGGAGGTTATGTGCAGAATCCACTGAGCTGGTCCAAGTGATGTCAAACATAGAACCTCTACTTAATTATGGAATGTCCTGAAGTCTTCAGTTGTACATTTAAAGTTTCCGATATTAATTGTTCACATCTCTGCAAATGGGCTTAAACCTACAATGAATTTCAGAGAGTAGTATCCAAATTAGACATATATCCTGTTACAAACCACCAAAATGCTTGAACACCACCATACAGTATATCAGTGTTCATTTTAAGGTCATGCTTTCATACTTTTCCTGAATTACGCATAGGCTCGTGTCACTATGTTAGTGATTCACCTGCTTTCCTGCAAGTCTAATTGTAAGCTTTCAGGGATTTCCACCTCTATAATGTAAAAGACAATCTGTGCATGCCAGAGTAGCATTCTGAACGCTTATTACAAGATGAATTTCGAATGACACAGCCAATGGGAAACAAGGGCATGAGACAGATTTTTAAGAAGTCATGAACAAGTGTCTTGGCTTAATTTGTGATTGATGAAATTGTTAAATAAATTAAATATCCCACCAAGACCACCAAGAATGAAAACTAGAATACTTTGCATCTGCATGTGCATGCATCTAACTAGTCATGATCAGCTAATTAAAATATTGCTCTGGATTATTGTAGTCCCCCTCTACCCACCCAACAAAAATACATAACAGCAACAATGAAAACATTCATGACTTGATTTGCAGAAGGATACACCATTTTATGTAAAAATACATATATTTCTATATTATATGTCATATTACATAACATAATTTCACATCAAAACAGTTTACAGACAGCAAATAGACAGGAGGATAGATGGTGGCTGAATAAATAATGAATGAACAAATAAATAAATACATTACATTCATTTAGCAGACATATCCAGACTATCCTCCAGTACAAGAGAACATTAGTGTATCTATCCAAGTTAAATGAGCAACAGCGTCAGACCAGGATAACAACACTCCCACACCGGTGTGAGCATTACACCATTCAAGCACTAGCACAAGTTAACTTCTGCTAACCTGAAACTAGACAACCTAGAAAACTAAAGGAAGTCAAGTACATACACTACCATGTACCACACAGTCACTTGATCACAGTATCCATGACGCATCACAATACAAGTAAATACACAGCAAGCAATACAAGTAGCAGGTGTTAGGGGGTGGGGATTGAGGTGGAACCAAGATGCAGTCTGAGGAGGTGACTCTTCATTCTGTGTTGGAAGATGGCCCTTGATTCTGTTCTTCTGACCCCCATGGGAAGTTCATTCCACCACTGAGGGACCAGTACAGTCAGGCATTATGCCTGAGAGGAGCAACCTGATTGGGAAGAGAATGTCAGTTGACCCAAGGTTGCAGAGCATAGTGATATATGGTTTGAAGACTGATAGGAGGTATGAGGGGGCTGTCCCATTCATTCGCCTATATGCCAGCACCAAGGTTTTGAACTTTATGCAAGTAATAACAGGAAGCCAGTGATGTGAGGTGAGGAAGGGTGTGACTCAACTATGTTTTGGGAAGTTGTAGACAAATTATGCAGCTGCGTTCTGGATTATCTGCAGGAATCTGATGGCACAGGCAGGAAGACAAGCAAGGAGGAAGTTACAGTAGTCCAGACATAAGAGGACTGGGGCCTGAACTGCATAGAATACACAGTGAGGTAGGGGCTGATCCCTCAGATGTTGTACAAAATTAATCTGCATGTCCAACATACTGCTGCAACTTGTGAAATAAAGGTTGTCAAGGATTATCCCAAGGCCTCTGGCAGTAAGAAGTTTTATCAGGGAAATAGGTTGTAGTGTCTAGGCTGAGAGAGAGGTCTTGAAATGGGGAAGACCTGGAGGGGATGTATCTCAGTCATAGACAGTTGGAGCTTTAGGTGGTGGTCCAGCATCCATCTTCAGGCAAGCTGAGATGCATGCATCTGTGTGTCAGATTGAGGAAAAGACAGGAAATGTTGAGTGTTGTCAGTACAGAAGTGATATTAAAAGAGAGAGGAGGAGGAGGCTGAGTACAAAGCTTTGTGGGACAGCCATAGGCATGCTATGGGGTGTAGAGAAAACACTGTTCCAGGGTACCCTGAAAGAGCATCCAGAGAGTTAGGATTGAACCCAAAGAAGAGCTGTGTCAGAGATCCCCAGTGTAGCCAGAGTAGACAGAAGGACAGTTTGGTCCACTATATCAAAGGCTGCAAAAAGGCCCAGACAAATCAAAAGTGAGAAGTGGGAGGATGCACTGGCTGATTGAAGAGCTTCAGTGATGGAAAAGCGGGCAGTTTCTGTGGAATCACCAGCCCTGAAGCCAGACTGAGGGGATCAATAAGCTTGTTCTATGAACAGACTAAATAAGTACATAAATGCACAAAAACAATACATAGATACATAAATAAATAATGTGTTACCGTTTCAGTTCCACCGTGTATTTTTCGTGACGTGCCTGCCATTCCCCCCTGGCACCACTTCGTTTCTTCATTGTCTTCCTCTGCTTTCTAGGAACTTCTTCAATTGCTCAAGGTTATGTCTAACTTCTTTCCTCACGATCTCCCATGTGCAAGCGCGGCGACCCTAGAAAACAGTTTTCAAAGATGTGCTATTGGGTCGTCTTCACTGACATTGTACAAGTTGAAATAAACAAAAAAAAATACGTACAAGTAATTTTTGTGGAACAAATAATTTTATCATTACGTGACTAATTTCGTTTTTTTTGCACAGATAAACTGTTGCCGAGCTGAATGAAAGCGCTTATAATGAAATCTGCCAAAGAACTCTGGGCTACATGCACGAATATAACAGTGTAAGCATTAAAGCACGTAGTATTCAATAGCATGGTTCGTGGATATGTTACCTTATCTTTTAACAGCGTGTCCAGTTCCTCAAAATATTCCTTCAGTATCATATTGGCTGTTGGGAAACTTCCATCCCCGGTGGAAGGCATCTCACTTGAGACGTTATTAAGACACTGAAAAGAGAATTAACTCATGAATTTAAATGAAACTAATGAAACTTACAGAAGAAAAATGACAGTACTTACGCACTCCTCCAACTTTTCAACTTGACGATGTAACAAGTTTTTGAAGAGCCGTATTTTTTCATTGCTCCAAGTAGTAGAATTCATGTTGTTGTTGAATATTTTTGCAACGTAGTTCAGTGCCTCGTACGCAATGGAAGCGACGTCATCATCCTGACATAAAGACAGGTATAGTGTTAAACAATTGTCACCCTTCTCCAATAGGATTAAAAACTATATACACTATTTGATACACATTAATTGTAGCACTCGCGAATGATTAATTCAGTAGCAAATTGAATTTTGAAGTGTTCTACATTTAAATATTTTTCCAGGTTACCTGAGTATCTCCTGACAATTTATAAACACCCTCTGGAAACTTGAGTTTGATGTTCTCTTTAAGGCACGCAATCGGAAAGTTGCCTCCCTGTATATTAAAAATGATTCAAAAATATTTATAGATGCGCATGTAGAGATACTCAGGCAAGACAGATAAGACATTAAAAATACCATAAGATATTTACCATGTCTTTCAGCAGCTGTATACACTTATTATTCAGCTCTCCTAGTTTAAACCGTGTCCACTTGCACGGGGTTGTTAAGGTGTGATCCAGGATGAACAGAATCAGACAGGCGCTGAGTAATTTCAGATGAGCCATCTCTGAGATTTTGACGTTCAGATAGTGGGTGTTGCAGTGAGATTACAGTTCAGTTACCGTCGTTAAAACAATGCCTGCAGCTAGTAGCCTATATTTATACATATTCGCGCGATTACGTAGGCTATTAATTACGTAGTCTATTGATAATTGAAAATGAATCAGAATTTAAAAGTAAAATTGCCTCTGTCTGCTAATCGCAGCGTTCAGTTTGTTGGCCTTCTGCAATTCTGCGCTGTATCCTATCACTGCTTAGACCTCAGACTTGAACAAATGAATAAAACGAAAATCCACTGACATTTCTTAGCAAGCAACAAAGTAACGATTGCTAAAAGCGAGTGGAGAGTTTTGCTTGGGGCGAAGCATATCCGATGATAGATTTTGTTTACGTTGTAAAGTACAACTTGAATATAGCTGGTTGAGCATATGTAGTTAGACGACATTGAAAAAGAGCTGGAACTCCATAATCATTATTGACTCTTATTAAAAGTGACATTTATTAAAATTGAAAAAATCTACACTTTTCCAGAAAGATTTCATTATTCCTTTCAGGAAATCACTCTTCTTTTGTCAAACTGGCTCAAATCCAATATACGACTATCATTTGTTACATCCCAGTTGTAAATGATCGGGAGGGGTTGTTGCTACCCCAGTGCAGCATTCTGGACCACACAGATACATGTAGAAGTACCTGCATTTCATAAGACAACTTCACATGAGAACCTGACCAGGAAAATCGATACCCCATAGTAAAGGAACACAATTAAGTATCCTACTTATTATACATCCTGCAAACGGCATTGATAAAGAAAGTGAGTTGTAAGAAATTTCTCATTTCGAGTAATAGGCGAGAGTAGGTGTTGTTAAAGTACAATCTTTCCAAACGTTTTACTTAGTATTTGTGGGATTAGCAGCGGATTGTAGTCTGATCCGTGCACATATATACACGAATGTACCGTAGTTTTCTTCCAACTGAGACAATCGTTAACATAAAATCCCACCGAAATCGCAAGAGCAGTTATCAAGATTAGATTATATTAGATTAGATTAGCATCTATTTGAGAATGTGCGAGTAAAGCACCTCACCTTACTTTCTAGGACCGGGAGTTCGGGAAATGGACCGGTGCGGAATCTCCAGCCAAGCGCCACTGTGCAAAGCACTATATTTTAACCATGAACACCCGTTCTCGGTATAACCGATCTGATTGTGGGGATCAAACTGTATATGTGCCCTACAGTACCATCTATGTGATTGAGCAGACTCAGGGATTCGCCGCTCACCCGTCTTTCAGCAGCAGTGACAGATGATCTGCAGACCAGTAATAGAAAGAATATCCGGAATTTACCAATATGCATACATTACATTTTTACATTACATAACATTGTTGGCATTTTTTTATCCAGAGCGACCTACATCACCTACATTTTTTACAATGTTATCCATTTATATAGCTGGATATTTACTGAGGCAACTGTGGGTTAAGTACCTTGCCTAAGGGTACACCAGCAGTGTCCCAGTGGGGAATTGAACACACCCTTTCGGTTTCAAGTTCTGCTCCTTAACCACTATGCTACACTGCCACCCATCTGCATACATTACATGCAGATACGTTCTTGCTGCCGTTCTTGAGTTTAAATAAAAGAGAATACCTTGTCTGTGCGGACTTAACCATGGGCGACTTTGAAAGGTATATGAAATGCAAAAGAAGAAATGCCAAGAACTTTAATGAAGCTTCCTTTTGGTTTCCCTGCCAGACAGGAGAATTATTGCCCTCTAATTAGTCTAAATTAAACTAAATGAAACGATTAAAGTAAATTTAAATGATACTAAAATGCAGATTAATGACTGCATTTTTTCTTTCTTTTGCGTTGCTGTAGGCCTAGCTGAATAAGGAATAGTATAGAACAGTATGGTACAGTATAGCACAGCATGTTGTAGTTTCTATAACATTGTGTAGTATAGTGTAATACAGCAAAATATATAGTATAATACAGTATAATATAGTAAAGTATATCATTATATAGAGCAGTAAAGCATAGCATAGAGTGGAATAGTAAAGAATGGTGTGGCACATAGCATAGCATCACAAAGTACAGTAAAGTATCATATAGTACAGCACAGTAAAGTGCAAGATATTGCAGCATTGAATATTGTAATGTAAATGGTAGTACATAGTAGTACATAGTACAGTATAGTATAGTTCAGTATATTATACTATGGTATAGTATAGTATGATATCGTTTAGTTTAATATTGTGTACTTAATACAGTACAGTATTGCACAGCATGGAACAGTTAACAATAGCTTTGTATTTCAAAATATGGTATGAAATTATATATTATTGCACAGTATGACTGGTGTCGCTTATTTTGGTTTGGTGTACTTCAGTCCAGTATTCAGTCCCGACCAGGCTCAACGCTAGGAGAAAATACAGAGGGATGCAATTGCAATTGTTACATCCCTGGACGTATGGTTCGTGCGTCTGCTCCCGCTCTCGCGCTGTTCCGCCCTCCGTTTTCTTTTTCTTTTTTTTTTTGCAGATTGGCGCCCCGCTGCGATTGGGTGAGGAACGAGCGGGAAGATTTAAAAGGAGGAACCCTCAGGATGAAGGGGCGCTTCCCCTCTTGTTAATGCCCGTCTGTAGAGAGCGATACCTCTGTTCTTTTGTACATTTGTAAATATCTGTAAATACTTTGTGTTACCGTTTTGTGATTTAGCCAGTGGGTAGTAGGGGGTGGGTGCCCTTTTCTGTTTGGTTATTTTTCTCCTGTTTTCGGATAGTTAGGGAATCAGGGAAGGGACTGTATTTTTGTTTTCTTATTTTCTTTGGCTAGGTAATTTATTCCCTGTGTCCTAAGCAAGTTTTGTTCTGTTTGTTATTTTGGCCTTGCCCACCCCTGAAGTTTGTGTTTAATAAAACAACCCTGGCTTTATTTACGGTGTGTGTGTTCTGGACTGGACAAGAAAGGGAGGTGTCCACACATTCCATTTTATGTTACACCTTACCCTAGAGGGGGTCGTAACGCAATCCACAGGGGTGCACAAATACTATGTAGATATTGGGATATAAGGAGACAATTTGGGGTGCACTGAGGTCCGTCTGAGGGTGCAATGCACCCCTAAGCACCCCCATAGCAACAGGCCTGGAATTTAATAAATATTAGTACAGAATGGTATAATGTGGTACATAAAAATACAGTGTTGTATTGCATGGTATTGTATGGTATGGAATTGCCTCGATAATTACATAACATTTTATATTGTGTAGCGTAGTGCAGTTTAGGGACACCTAACTGATTTTATGTAACAACCAGTTACATCCTCTGACTCAGAATACTTCCTTTTTAGGCATTTAATATGTATTAATTAATTTCATACCATCTTCCCCCAGAACTGAAGGAAAAAGTATATAAATAATGAGAACAAAATAATTAATAATGCTGTCAAAGAGTTTAATAATCAAGGAATTGTGAAAACTGATACATATGTGAAATAAAAATATCACTGAGCTGAAAAAACTCCAATATTTCTGAGGCTGAGGGGGGGAATTTAATTATGGTTTAAATATATAAGCAGATGGTTTTTAGAAGTAAATCTTATCTTTTATGTAAAAATGTGACTATACCAGATACAACTCATCATATAGGTTTTTAAACATAAACATATGATCAACATCACATCAGTGACCAAATTCATGAGTTACATTCGTTTATTGTCTTCCACCAATGCCTAAAAATTTATGAAAAAACATACACATCGATGTTACACTATATTAAATCAGAAAGATGATCAATAAGAAAGACAAAATTTACTGTGAATTTTAAAATTTTTGCAATAAGTGCACCACATAATGTATGCCCATTTGCTTAAATTCTTAATGTGACACGAAAGATAAACCACATTTTAAAATGTGAGTCTGTTTAGCATTTAATGTTACAAAATGAATAACTATATAATATTATATTATAATTCAGAAAAAAAACTGTTCTAATTGACAGTGACTCATCACAATTGTTACTGGTGAAGGGGCATATGGCTGAATATCCAGTCTCCACAAATGCTTCTCTCCTGACAAGTTCCAATGCATGATTGACATATTCCTGAAACTAAATCCACCAAAGCTAACACTGTTTATGTAAGTTATTCATAAGCATTTATTCATTTATTCATTTTCACAGTACAACCATACAGTCTCTTGAAATACAGATGCAATTTCTTGTTCTTTTTCATCTTGGAAAGAATCTGAATTAAGAACAGAACAAACAGGTCAAAACAGGGATGAAATCTATGACTAGTTATTTGTATGCAAGTTTGTGTGTATGACGCATACATGCATTTTGTACTTTATTTAGACACAGCAGTGCCATTACCATTTTAATCTTTCACAACTCTGATGCTCATACACCTGGTTGCTGACCATTCTCACAAAATCTTATTCTTTCCTTTCATCCCAAGAGAAAGAATCTGGATTTGCACCAAACAACTGAATGATCTCATCAGTGGTCTGGTAAATGAAACAATGTCTCGATTTGTAAAAGGCAAATCATATTTTTTTTATTACAACATTGAGACACTGAGACAGCAGTAAATTTTCAAATAATTAAGCCCAAATTCTGAGGAATATCAATCGACAGTACTGTACACAACTCTATTTCCTATGTGATATACCTACATAGAACAATATTTGTCAAAGTAAATCAGACCAAGGTTATAATAGTTTTACATTTTCAAATTCGTTTTTATTTTGATAATATGTTTGTATTCAGTCTGAATTTCCGTTTAGTTTTAGTTAGTTTCACCAGTGGCTTCATTAGTTTCAGTTTAGTTTTTATTTCATGGACTCATTATTATTTCGTTTTAGTTTATTATAGTTTCAGTTTTAGTAATTTTAGTTAAGGACAAAAAATTGTCTAGGATTAGTGCAGCGTGAAAAATAATCTGTTTATCATTGAAGATATCAACATTTTCAAGACTAAATTTAACTAACATATGTGATACATTTGTTTCAGACTACACAGAATTTTGGGAGTGTGACCAGTGGCGGGCAATTGTTGCAATGATGGCTAAGGTGACCCGTTCAATGGGTAAATTAACAGCTAGCTAACTTGACATTGCCACATTGCATTGAACAGGGGTAGCAGAACAAAACGTTAGCTACTTCGCAGCCTGCTAGCCACGTTTTCCGCTCATACCAGTTCCGTGAAAATCCCCGGTTATGCGATTTCTCCCCTGTGGTGTATGCACACGCAATAAGTATAAATATTTAAGTAGGAAATACGGGAGAGGCACTCAGCGTAATTGTAAGAGAACGAGGTAACATTTATTTCCATGTAACAACGAACACATACAAACGCCTGAGCGGAGTCGATAGCGAGTACCAAGAGAGCGCCCTAGTGGCGATTTTCCTTTATATACCACCAGTCACAACAAATCAGAACCTTCCACCAGATTCATACCAATCACGTTATACTGTGTACATTCAAAACTAACAAAACCTTTCTCTGATCATTTCTGTGTTGGAACACCACAGCTCCTCCCCTGTAGATTTTAACTTCATCTTTTTCTTTTCTAGGATTCTCACATATCCTTCACTTCTTTAACTCTTAACCATGTACAGTATTTCTTCAACCTTAACCATACATTACTTGTTACATTTCAGATCTTTTTTTTTTTTTTTTAACATTCAATCTGCATTCTGCAGTCACAAGTTCAGTCTGTCAGGAGGACATCTGTTTCTCACTGGCCGAGTGCTCCTTTCCACAACTGGTGGTGGTGATTCTAGTGGCTGCTCTTCCACTACTTGTGGTTCAGATGGTTCTGACAACTCATTGTCCACATTGAACTCATCAATGTCCAAACAAGTCCCATTACAAGAGTCCATTTGAGTCAACTGCGTTGGATTGGCATTTCCCTTTACACCCAACATTTGGTTTACATGTCTCTTCACACAATTTCCATTCACTTCAACACTGTAAGTAACAGGACCCAATACTTCACGTATAACACCATTCAACCATTTCTCCCCTCCCTGTAATTCCTTACCAACACTTGTTGACCAACTGAGAAAGATCTAACACGAGGAAGGTTGGTGTCTGATTCATTCTGCATTCTCTGAGAAAATTCAGGCTTGATAAGTGACAATCTGGTTCGCACCTGTCTTCTCAGAAATAACTCTGCGGGGGTCTTTCCTGTCTTAGTATGCGGTGTGTTTCTGTACCCAATCAGAAAATTTGCCACACAGTGCTCAATTGTCATACCACCAATGGCTCGATTCTTTGCAAGTGATTTCTTTAGATTTTGCACCAATCTCTCAGCTAAACCATTACTTGCAGGATGGTATGCAGGTGATTTGATGTGCTTCACTCCATTCTTACTTAGAAAAGACTCAAACTCATGTGATACGAACTGCGGCCCATTATCGGTAACAACCTCTTTTGGCAACCCATAAGCTGCAAACAGGTTTCTCAATGCTTCAATTGTCTTAGCTGAGGTAGTGGTGTGCATAGAAATTATCTCTGGCCATCTAGCATAGGCATCCATCACTACCAAAAACATCTGCTTGTGATCCTCAGCAAAATCTAAGTGAATTCTTTCCCATGGACTCAAGACCATTTCCACGCATGTACTGGTGCGGTAGCAGGCATACTACGCTGTTGCTGGCAAATAGTACACTGACTCACTTCACCTTCAATACATTCATCTAGTGTAGGCCACCAGAAAAGACTTCTGGCGAGGGATTTCATCTTGACTATCCCCAGTGGTGCTCATGTAATTCAGACAGTAGTCTATCTCTCAATTTATCAGGAACAATCACTCGAAAACCCCACAATAGACAATCATCTTCAATGGTAAGTTCAAATCTTCTCTGAAAGTAAGGTTTCAGTGACTCATCCTGTACATGTTTAGGCCATCCAGTCAACACTAACTGTTTAACCACTCTCAACACAGGATCTTTATCTGTTTCTTTGGCTATTTCTCTCACAGTAAGAGGTAATTCTTCCAAGTAAGATACTCTGTAAATTGGATTTGACACAACATCTTTCTCAAGCTTAACAGGTAATCTTGATAAAGCATCAGCATTACTATGCTGTTCTGACCTCTTGTACTGGATTTCGTAGGTATAGGTTGCAAGAATTAGAGCCCACCTTTGTAACCTCGCGGCTGCCAGTGTCGGCACACCTGTTTTAGGACCTAGAATTTTCAACAATGGCTTGTGGTCTGTCAATAACAAGAATTTCCTCCCAAAAAGGTACTCATGGAATTTCATTACTCCAAACACAAGACCAAGTGCTTCCTTTTCAATTTGGGAGTAATTCTGTTCTGTTTTGGTTAACATTCTTGATGCAAATGCAATAGGTCTCTCGCTTCCATCTTTCATTTTGTGACTGATTACAGCACCTACTCCATAAGGAGATGCATCACACGCTAGTATGATAGGTAACTCTGCATCAAAATGTACTAACACTTTGTCTGACTGAAGAGACTTCTTTGCATCATCAAAAGCACTTTGACACTTCTCTGACCAATTCCAAATTGCATCTTTGTGTAGCAACGCTGTCATTGGCTGAATCAGGGTAGATAGGTTAGGGATGAACTTCCCATAGTAGTTCAATAGAGCTAAGAAAGACCTTAGTTCAGTTACATTTTTCGGTACAGGAGCCTTCTGAATAGCATCCGTCTTTTCTTTCATTGGATGCACTCCCATTGCATCAATGACATGTCCTAAGTATGACACACTGTTCTGCATGAACTCACACTTTTCACGTTTTACCCTGAGATTATAGGTTTCAAGTCTCCTAAGAACTTCCTCTAAGTTTGCAAGGTGACTTTCTGTGTCTTTACCCGTCACAAGGATATCATCTAGATAGCAGATGACACCTTCCATGCCCTGTAGGACTTGATCCATGATCTTTTGGAAAACTGCAGGGGCGCTAGCAACACCATAAGCTAGCCGGTTAAATTGATACAACCCCTTGTGTGTGTTGATAGTGAGGTAACGTCTTGAATTCTCTTCAAGCTGGACTTGTTGATAAGCCTGTGACAAGTCTAATTTGGAAAATTGCTGACCTCCAGCTAATTTAGCAAACAAGTCTTGAGTTTTGGGTAGTGGATACTGTTCCACATTCAACCAAGGATTAATTGTGACTTTGTAGTCTCCACATATTCTCACACTACCTTGCTTTTTTGGCACGGCCACAATAGGTGCCGCCCATTCACTGTAATTGGTTGGTGAAATAACCCCTTCAGACTCCAATTTAGCTAGTTCTTTCTCAACAGCTTCTCTTAGCGCATAGGGCACATTCCTAGGCTTACAGAATTTAGGTACAGCATCAGGAGATACATGTAGCTTGGCTTCAATACCCTTGAGCTTCCCTAACTCAGGTTTGAACACCGATGCATGTCGGTTGCACACATCATCAACTGTTTCTGGAGCCACTCTGTTGACTCTTGACCAGTTTATCTTTAATTGGCTAATCCAGTCTCGGCCCATTAAAGAAGGACCTCTTCCCTTCACAACTAGAAGTTCAAGCTTTTAGTGCATTCTCTGCATTTCACCGTTGCTGTGAATTTGCCTACTAGTTGTAGAGCTTCTTGGCTGTACGTTTTCAACACGCACCGCTGGACTAAGCTTCACTGACTTAAATCTGCGTTTGTACAGATTTTCTGATATCACTGACACAGCTGCGCCAGTGTCTACCTCCATTTTCACTCTGATGCCATTTACACCGACATACACATAGTAAGGTTTCACAATGTTACCTTTACCCGTGTCTATTGCAAAAAGATCAGTTCCTCCACTGTCAAAAGTCTGACCAGTGTCAATGTTCTGCACGGCTTCCACCATGCACCTTGATGGCACACAGCAGTCTTCTCTGTCGTTGTGGAGATGTTGCTGAACGTGATCTCCATCTTCTTGAAGCTCGTGAGCGACGCCTGGGTCTGCGTGCTGGGGAGCGTTGCTCATCTGGCGCTGGGGAGCGTTGCAACCGCGGGTGTCCTGCTGCTTGAGAGCGCTGGGATGCCTGTCCGTCTCGTGCTTGAGAGCGTTGCAACCTTTCGGCTCCATCTCCATATGCATGGTTCCTTTCGACGTCTTGCCTTTGCCTCCATCCTGGCGTGAACGGCAGGCCCTGGCGATGTGACCTGTTTTCTGGCAGACATGACACTGAGTGTCCTTGAATTTGCAGTCAGCAGGTCTGTGACTTTTTCCATGGCAACGATAGCAGGGCTTCCCGCTAGCTGTAGGCTTTTCCGTAGCCTCTCTATGCTTCGTTTTTACTTTCGGTCAACTACGTTAGCCTTGTAAGCTTTGTGTGACGCAGTTGAAAACTGTTGCGCACTGTCCTTTGTTACTTCAAAGGAGAGCGCCATTTCAACGGCAAGCGGCAATGTCAAGTCTTTTGCGTGAGCGGCATTGAGCAACCGGTCTCTCAGCTCACTGCTCTTAACTCCACACACAAATCTATCACGCAAGGCTTCATCTAAAAATGTCCCAAATTTACATGTAGCTGCTAACTTTCTCAAACTTGCCATGTACTCACTTATGGTTTCGTTTTCCTTCTGATTTCTTCCATGAAACTTGCATCTTTCGGCGATAAAGTTGGTTTTGGGAACGTAGTGCTTCTGTAGCAGTCCCACCAAGTCTTCATACGATTTTTCCGACGGCTTAGCTGGTGCACATAAGTCCATAAGCAAACTATGCGACCTTTTTCCTATCACCGTCAAAAATACAGCCTTGGTTTTCTCTTCCTTAGTATCCAGGCTATTCGCTGCAAAGTACTGCTCCAACCGCTGGCGATAACTATCAAAACTTTCCTCACTTTCCTCGAAGTGGAAATCTTCTGGCTTACCGAATGCCATTTTCTGTTCGACGGTCCTTTCACTCGACGAATTCTCTGGATGTTCGTGGACGTTGTCCTCTGCCTCACTCGAGCTGCTTGACGTGCTAACTGCTAACTACGTGCCTTCCCACTTAAATATCCCATCCTCGTCGCCAAACTGTGGTGTATGCACACGCAATAAGTATAAATATTTAAGTAGGAAATACGGGAGAGGCACTCAGCGTAATTGTAAGAGAACGAGGTAACATTTATTTCCATGTAACAACGAACACATACAAACGCCTGAGCGGAGTCGATAGCGAGTACCAAGAGAGCGCCCTAGTGGCGATTTTCCTTTATATACCACCAGTCACAAATCAGAACCTTCCACCAGATTCATACCAATCACGTTATACTGTGTACATTCAAAACTAACAAAACCTTTCTCTGATCATTTCTGTGTTGGAACACCACATCCCCCTTTGTAGATACTTGCTTGATGTTTAAATTTGGTCTGGGTGGTCCTAATTCTTTAGTTGCCAATTTATCCTGATTACTACAACGACTGAATGGTATTTCTCTTAATGCCACGATCGAGTTGCTCTGAGTTGAGGTAACATTAGTCATGTTGACCTTGAATGTGACAAGACCGCTGGCTGCCCCGGTGATCCCTACACCAGGTTAGGTATGAGGAAAGCACGTTAGTGCAAGCCCACCGGAACCCATACAGATTGCATTGCAACGCCTGCAGTTCGAAAAAAATTGCCTTAACACGAGAGTCTATTAGAGTACGACGGAGTATTAGGGCCACATTGAGGGAAAAAAAATCTGAGACTTCGAGAATAAAGTCGTAATATTACGAGAAAAAAGTCATAATATTACGAGAATAAAGTCGTAGTATTACGAGAATAAAGTCGTAGTATTACGAGAAAAAAAGTCATAATATTACGATAATACAGTCGTAATTTTAGGTTACGTGTTATTTTAGAGGGGGAATATCATAAGAAAACTGCACTACGCCTGAGACAAAGAGCAGTTGCCAGAAGCAGACTCGGGCTGCCATTGTATGAGGGGCGGTTTAGGAAATATTTCAGACTTTTGTTACACATACACATATGAAACACGTACGCATTCACATGTGAAACTTTCACACACGCATCCACGCTACTGAAAACTCACACACATATATGTGAAACGCTCATATAGACACATGTGAAAGGCATTCACACACACATACTTATGAAATGTTCGTACAGATACACATGGAAACGGGCGCATTCGTACATATGAAACGCGCATATACATTTGTATAAAACAATTTTTCACACATAGTTAATGTTTCATGCTGAAGCATGTATGTGAGTGTGCAATGTTACAAAAGAGTGTTTCACATGCGTCTGTATGAGCATTTCATATATGTGTGTGAGCTCGTTTCACCTGTATCTGAATGAGAGTTTCATATGTGTGCGTGTGTGTGAATGTATTTCATATGCGTCTGTATGAGCATTTCATATGTATGTGTGAGTCCGTTCCACCTGTGTGAATGTTTCATACAAGTCTGTATGCGCGTTTCATAGCCTATGTATGAATGCGCCCGTTTCATGTGTAGGCCCTATCTGTACGTCATAAGTATGTGTGTATGAATGCTTTTCACATGTGTCTATATGAGCGTTTCACATATATGTGTGTGAGTTTTCAGTAGCGTGGATGCGTGTGTGAAAGTTTCACATGTGAATGCGTACGTGTTTCATATGTACAACGGCGTTCTTCCATGGCAAGCATGACAGCGAGCAAAGTCTCTCAAAATGTTAGTGAGGCGACGCGATTCCTTGACTTTACAGAAAAAACACTATTTTTCGAGTTTTTTTTTTTCCAAAAAATTGCGACTTTATAATGTTAGAGAATATCCGAGTTTTTTCTCGTAAATTTGTGAGTTTTTTTCTCGAAAATTTGCGACTTCACAATGTCAGAGAATATCCGATTGTCTTTTCTCGTACATTTATGAGTTTTTTTCTCGAAGATTTGCGACTTCACAATGTCAGAGAATATCCGATTGTTTTTCTGGCAAATTTACTACTTTAATCTAAAAAATTCTGAGATTATTCTCGGAATATTCCCTCCCTTTCCGCCTTCCGCCCCATCGCCCAAACGAACAAACCGCCCCTGAGTATGACACCCGCCGCCTTGAATGGATACGACGTCCGCCGTCTTGAAACGATAACGACAATTATTTTTTGTCTTTTCTTATTTTATTTTCATTAGTTTTTTTAAGCAATCATTATTAGTTTTGTTTAGTTTTAGTTCTACATTTTCGTCGGGTAAATTATTTTATTTCAGTTTACTAAAATTTCTCAAAACCATTAGTTATCGTCTTAGTTTTAGTTTTAGTATACGATAATAACCCTGAATATTTTGGGCCCTATGAAAGAATATAATATTGGGCCCCCCAAACCTATAATAATAATAATAATAATAATAATAATAATAATAATAATAATAGTGTTCTGTGAGGGCCCCCTGTCAGTGCTGCCCCCCCCCCCCCTTACGGCGCTAGTATAAGACATTTACATTGACTTTATCTCACCTGTGCATTTTGGTCACATAATTCTTCTGGAATAGGGACATCCACGTCCTCTTTTGTGAAATCCCCAGGCTAATCATTCAAGATAAAAAAAATACCTCCCCTAACCTATGAGGCCGATGAACAGAACGAAAGCCCAAAATTGTAGCAATGCTGTGGCGAGCAGTTCAGTCGCAGCGAAGACAATCAGGTTACATTAGGATTGCTTCCTGATTTGACCCAGATATTAAACGTGTTTGGAAAACAGACATATTGTCACTGCTCACGTAGCAGTGAAAACCTCTGCACAGAGAAAGAAACATACATATGTACAAGTTCCTGGTTATCGTTGCATGTCTCTCAGGCAGCACAACGGCCTTCTTCATTTGAAGCGATACAGACAGAACCGTCAATTATTTCGGTATTAGCAGGGAATTCGGTGATCAGTTTGTGCTTTATGGTGTTAATTTGTTATGGCTTGTTTTGATTATTCACATATAACTTAGTGTTTACCTTTTCTAAAGTGAATCTTAGAATCCCCCAAGACAACACAAAACAAAATAATTTCATCTTACTGTTAAATCCATTCCTGATTCTCCATTGATGTTTGCTGTTGTAGCAGAGGTAGGCCTAATATTTCGCGATAACAATAAAATTAAAAATCATGCCTTTATCGTTTGTACTTCTAAATAATTCATCTTGATCAAACAAAATTAGTCTGTTGTTTTTGGATACGTTGTACTCTGTCTGGGGCTACAAATGAACATAATATTTGACAAACAGGCTGTCGTGTGTTGCATTGCACAGCACTGCAAATGCTGTGAATTTCCCAAAGATTTTCGATGGTTTTGCCTTGGTGCCTAACTTCCGTGGAAAACCTCTGTCAGAACACGCTGAATAGACCGAATTCGATTTTTGCTTTGTAGGGAAACATTTTACAAGAAAAAGGCAATCCCAAGCAACAATACATCGAGCAGCTCCTTCCCCTGTGATGTCGTGACAACCCACTTTCCTTTTCTTGTTGTTAAATGACGTTGCGGTAATACAACGAAAGTCCTGGGTTTTGGTTTTGCTGTTGGATGTTTCGTCGTAGCTTCCTACTGTTTTCGGCTGAAACTTCTCTGGCTTTCACCATGACCGATTCCGCGATAAGCGTGCGACAGTAAAATGTAAACTATGAATTCAATTAATATATAGGCCTTGGTAAGTATATATAGGCATATGATAAGTTACGATAACCAACGCAAGTTGCTTGTCTCCCGCTGACTGATGATTTCTGAAACCAACGGTTATGGAAAGACATAATCGGGGAATGCGTTTTTGTCAGATTATTTTAAAGTTGTTTTAAAGTCTTAATTATTTTAAAGTTGTTATAAGTGAAATGTGTGCATCGTTAGTGAATAGAAAGTGAAATATGAGCACCAACCATGAGATTTTGTTAGTAACATCAGCTATTGTCGGCACCTAGAGACAATTAAAAGGCTGTAAGCCTATTACAGGCTACCCAAACCTGTTCAACTTGAAAGGAGCTGCATGGCTATAACCGAAACGAATTCGAGACCAATATTATAAACAGCCTTTTGAATTCCAAGCTTTAAAACATCAAATTTCACCAACACGTAGTACAAAAAGTAAAACATAAATTAGTTCCAAAAGGCATAAGAAGTCCGATATTCGTTCTAAGAGCTTTCATTTCACTTCTGCGCTCGTGCAGATATAGTAAAGTCTCTGCATGTAGCCTACTGTGAGATGAAATAGACGTTGTGCTGTACGGCATGCAGTTTTTGAGTTGAACAGTTAAAATAACCGCAGCAATAAGGCGCGAAGAGAAAACGGTTTCAGGCTTTGTTGAGTAGCATATGACTTGATGTTCCTGCTCTTTTGGATAATGCATTCCAAAACCGTAAGTACATGACGTTCGTAAATAATATCGCAATCAAATGCAAAATTAGCTGGAATGTTGACATACTTGTTAACTTTTATCTTAAAACCGAAAATTGACGCGATAGAACCTCTGTAATATACCATGTAATATACTAAATATTACATTTGTCTTTCCCCCTTCGTATTATTTAAGAATAACGCACAATACAAATAAAGGATGCCTAATGGAAACCACAACACATAAACATGTAATGTTTTGCCGGGCTTGGTTAACAGGCTAAATTAACAATAGGCTAACTATTTATATTAAATCTTAAAACTCATTATGAGTGAATTGTGTAAAACAAAATCCGATTTCAGACTAATCTGCTCTAGCTGCATTATCAATATTTTGGGGCATTTTCTTTGTATTTACGACCTCATGAGGTAACATGCAAAGTGTCAGTTTAACCAGGAGGGACACTGTTCGGTTTCAGTACTTGAATTTTTCCAAAACTGTAAGAATGTTGTGAGGTTGAAATCTGACACATACAAGTTTTTGGGCAGCATCTGCATTGCCAGTTATTTTATTCATTTGCTTTCCTTAATACCATCAAGGAGTCTTCACATGGTTGGCACAGTCTGTGTTCTGGAGTTTACTGTATTGGAAAACGAGATAACACTTACCCGCACTTCAGACTTTTCCCCAGACGCAATGGATCAAATGTGGAAAATGAGTGTCCATGCTATAGCATGCATCTTATATAGTTAAGCTATGTATTGAGACATATTATAAGGGACCTAAAGGCACACTGTAGACATTGTAGAATGGTACATGGTACTTTTGAAATAGCTTATGTTTGTGACTTGTCATTCAGTGTGGGATGTATTTTTATACACAGATTAATACATGTATGTGTGTTGACATGGCACATCCATTTTGACTGTCTAATGTGTAAGAAACTATTCTATTTATTTGTTTTCTTTCAATTTCTCTGACCATCTGTTCATTACAGGAATCTAGTATTTTCACAAAATGAAATGTTCAAGTGAAAGGTACAAATAACAGAGGGCATTAGCAGAGAGTAGGAGATGATATTGTAATGGCTTAGAAAAACAGATTGGTTGGCCAATATATGTGGACTATGCCACCTTCTATTAGGGGAGGGACCCTTGAGTTTCAGGTTTGTTTTTCTGCGTGGAATGTGCAGTATCCTGTAGGCCAGCGTTTCTCAAACCTCTCCTGGAGTACCTCTTGTCCTGCATGTTTTAGATCTCTCCCTGCTCCAACACAGCTGATTCAAATTATCAACTCGTTATGAACTCCTGTAGCTGCTTAATAACAAACTGATCATTTAAATCAGCTGTGTTGGAGCAGGGAGAGATCTAAAACATGCAGGACAAGGGGTCCTCCAGGAGAGGGTTGGGAAACGCTGCTGTAGGCGATTCGCTCAACCAGAGGAGTTGACTGGCAGGAATAACCGTTTATCACATTTGCAGCTAATATCACAGACTAGCAAACACTGAACACGGGGCCTCATGAGTACACAGAGGACATACAGAAAATCAAAAAAAAGAAAATCAAATCTCCAACGCTGTAGTACACTTTCCCAAAAACCCACAATCCTTGTGAATAATGCACACAATTAAGAGGGAATAAAAACACCACATCAAAACTCATACATGCTAGCTTATGTGCTCTCGCCTAATATGATGTGATAGCGTCAACTACCGCCTTGCACATGTATACGCACACTGATAATTCTACTACTGCAGTTGGTAGACCTGCAGTTTACTGCTGTTAATAGTGAAAAACTAAAGACATTGCAATACATCACTAGCCCACGCCATGGGGAGGAACGCAAGTAGCCAGTTATATTAAAAAAAAACTCCAAACTGCTACTTACATAGCACAACGTGCTCAGCAGCAAAGAGAAAAAAAAAACAGTTAAAATCAGCAAATCTCAGGAGCTTCTCCCAAGAGAAAGAGAGGGAGAGCAACGAGCCTGAGAAACATCCACACATAAAAACACATCCACATAAAACACCCAATCAAGAAAATGTTTACTCCAGTTACAGCCTTTAACAATATAACTGTGATCTCAGAGAGAGCATATAAAGCAAATAGCTTTACTGTGTTGTAATAAATATGTTTTATTTGTATAGTGCATTTCACAAAATAAAATTTCTGAACAGGACAGAACACTTGAGGTAAATATTTATAAAATGCAGAGGAAAATAAACAATACAAAGGAAACACAAGAACAAAATCCCTAAAGAACTATATATAAGCAGCAGAACAGGGTTTAAAAAGATTAAAACCAACTGTATGCAAGAACAATTAAAAGGCAACAGGAAGAATGAATAAACCTGTTTTGCATACATGTCAAAGCACTGGGAAAGGCCATTTAGTGAATTGTTCATTTGTAAATAGCAGCTAAACCACTGGAAGCTTTTCAAATGACCTATTAGCATTGTGTACATGAGGGGGCAGATTGCAGAAAGACAAGCCAGGAGTTTGCATGGGAAGTAAGGGGCATTGCAAGGGGATCTAATCTTTACAAACTTGGTTTGTGATGTAAACTATGTCTACAGAATAGTGAGACAGTACTCTAGTGTAACAGAATTAACAGGGTCAGCATTTATGAGAGTTTCCCACACCTGGACCACCTGGGCCTATGCTGGAGAAGAGCATGAGGCTAACAGGTGATTTTTGGATGACAAAAATATTTTTGACACATTTAAAATTAGTAGATTTGATATAAGTAATACATACCAAATAAACAGGTGAATAAATAAATAAATATATAACAAATAATTAAGCTTATAATTAAATAGATAAATAAGTTTAGAAATGACATAACATCCTCTGCACACATGTCAGAGTTTCAAACCAAAACATTGCTGAACTGCTGAAAGCTCAGTTTGAATTGATGGCGGTATTCCACAGGTATAATAAAGGTGAGGTATGAACACAGTCTGTTATGTCTGAAGCTTAGAAATGGTTGTAGCATATCCTGCAATCTCGTTTTCATCTCAAAGTTTGATGATGATCCTCTGAAGGTTCCTAAGGAGTGTCAGTATTTCAGTTCTCACGATCTCCCAGGCACTGCAGCTATAGTTCTGAAAATGAAACATGGAAACAGAGACCAGAGAATCATACAGAAAGCATTCTTTTGTTTGATCACACAAATTCAGTATGCTATCTGATTTGAATACAGAAAATTTCCAATAGTTTCACTTGAGCTAATTGTGTCCTTGGTTTTTGTTCAAAAAGTCCCCACTATTTTACAAGGCATACTGCTTACACATCATATAAAGAGCTATCTGTAAGAATTACACAAATTGTTCAAAGTATGTTCAGAGCCAAAACATGTATGTGCTTCATGTATAAATACCAACACTGAATTAAGAAGGATTAATTAATTTATTTAATTAAATGTATTTCCTACCTCATTTGAGAGGAAATCTGTGAGTTCTTTGAAGTAGTTTCTCATCCTTTTGTCCTTTCTTGGTCTGGTAAGAAATGTCATGTCTTTCATCTGGAACAAAACAGACGGGGTGACATTTTATCAGTGCTCAAACAACTAAAGATTGGTAACAAACAAATACAATTTATACTTTATACAATTTATGCTGACTGAAAGTCACATTTTGTGAAACTTACACAGGATCCAAAGTTCTTGAATTGGCGGAACAGGAGCATCCTGAAGTCCGTCAGTTTGGACTCGTCCCAATTGACCAATGTGAGATTTTCTTTGAACAGTTTGCAAGTCAGGTGGAATGCCTGTTTCAGGGCTGGAATAGCATCCTCCTTCTGTAAATGAGAGTTTATTCAGAGCCACTGTTTCATTGGTGTCTGATAAACGCATTTATGAAATGGTGCAACTGAAATACTGACTAAAGAGGACGTAATGCATATAATAAAAAAGATGTAAGCGCTGATGAAATGTAAGTCAAGCTCAGGCACATGGTAGGACATAAAATGCTGCCATTGTATATCACAGTTAAAGTTGTATCACAGATAAAAAAAAACGCCTGAAGTACACACTAGCTCAGTGGTCAAGATATTCCCTTTGAATGCAAGCTGAGCTCTATAGCCCAGGTTCGATCCTGGCCATGGCATCAGCTGATGATGATTGGGATCCCACAGCAGCAGAACAAATTGGTTTTGTTCCACTAGGAAGAGGGGTGGGTGGGTCAGTGGGTAGGTTTGTTCTTATCATCAGACACCTCACACTCAGTCAGCCACTCAGTCTGCCAGTATAAAGCTGCATGTAAAGTGTCTTCCCCTGAAGGTACACTTGGTATGTTTCAGAGGAGAGTACAAGCTTGCCTGCACACTACCAGATTGTTAGAGGGGGTTGTGGTGATGGATGATATCTCTACAATACAACTGGGCATTCCAATATGGGAGAAAACTGAAGGAAAAACATTGGGCATTCCAAATTCAAACAAGTCTGCTGACTCAGAGCCCTATATTAATAATGACCTCACAGCATGAAATACACAGGTGTGTTTAACATGTTGTTTTGACCCTGATCTGATTATTCAGAGTTATTAATGAAGCAGTGCACGTCTAAGCATCTCTCCCAATACAAGTGGCAATTAACACTGTACAAGCAGACCCTGTGAAAACACAGGGAGCACATACCTAACAAAGCCTGACCCAACCGACCTACACCTTCCCCTTGTCTAATCCTGTTGCCAGCATTGCAAACAGAGCAAAACATGGTGACTCAGTTTGTACATTTGTGAAAATATGAGGTATAAGAAGGGATGTGGCATGAATGTGTTCACAATGATAAACACAAATACAAGTGAGTTCAATTCTCACATTTGGAGGAGGGGATTGTAACATTTGTAAAATTGCTGTTGTTTGTGTGGAGATTGAACCAATGAACCAAGCACGTGGCAAAAGTCTCCTCAAGCCTTTGTTCTGGCTGCCAGGGATTAAGTCATTCTCTGTACTGCACTTATAAACACATTGGGCTCTACTGCATTCTCCATCTCCAAACTCACACAGCTGCTTCTGCGTGCCCATAAAAGCACCTGAAGGATATAGGTGTCAAAGTCTCTAGAGCCCAAATTGTACAAAATAAATGTAACCCTCTGCGGTTTCTGTATATGAAAATACAACATGGCTGTTGTAAGCAAACAGTGTCATAAACCTGAATGACAAAAATGTTAGTCTGGATGACATATGCTGTTCAACTCAACAAAGCTTTGTCAGGTACAGTCAAATAATCCTAGGCTTATGACCACTTGAGCAAAAAAGGAGGATGAACAGTAATAATTAGAGAGGATTCTGAGGACAAACAAGCACCAAACATATGCTGATTAAATTACATTTTCAAAACATGATGTCCTACATAGCTCTCCCCATCTGTGCAGAATTTGTTCTGATGAAACTGTCTATGATTTATAAGCTTCTGTTTTAAACATTTGGATATTTACAAACAGGCAACAGCAGTGAATTATTTGTGGAAGATACAAGTTTTCACTTGAAGGTTTCTATAAAGCACCTAATAAGTATTGTGTGGTCAAATGTTATGAGGGTTTTATAAGCGGTTCATCTGTATAGATTTATACAATGTCCAAGAGTCTACTCTTAAACACTAATCAGTTAGTATTAATCACTAAAATCTCTAAAAGTAAAAATGATTTTAAAAGGGTGAAATACCAACCAGGGTCATGTATATACTTTCAGGAAGGCAGGGGCTCAACTAAAAAAGGTATTGCATGGCAATGGTTACCTTGATAGTTGATCTGGCAGAAATGCACTTTTGACTTTAGAACCAAAAGGGCAGGGACCCAATCCCCCTTAGCACGGGCCTGATTAAGGTGGGCGCAAATATACATTAGAAAGCTATGTGATGTTTGATATAATGTATGATATTATTCAGTAGCCTAGTTGTTGAACCAAACGGTCAGCTGAGTCCAGGTTTTCCAATGCTGGTCTGCATACAAAGGTTTTGAAAAACATCTAGAATCTGACTTTTAAAAATGTTTGTAAGTGAAAGAAAGAAAACTCAAAACTCAAAAAGAATCAGACAAAGAGCTCTACCTTGTATATTTGTAGCTTTGGTCGTTCCGTTATTTTTATCATCACGTCTTCTTGGCATGTGTCGGGCAACTTGTCCTAGAAAATTAAACGATAAAGAGGTTTCATAACAGAAAACATTAACAAACTTGTACGTTTGAACTCAACACTTAATTTGCCACAAGGCAGCAGTTTACAGATTATTTAAAAAAAAATAAAGAGTCTTACCACTAGATTCAGAAGGTCACGGCTTTTGCTGATGTAGTGAAGGTGGATGTCTCGACCAATGCACTTTGGAAACACACCTGGAATGATTACAACGAGCATACAACAAAGGAAATGTCCCAGAACATCCATACCGAAATGTTCAAGATAAAATCAGATCATAAGCTTTGCATTCAGTTCACTGCTGCTGGTGGTGCTCTCAGTTGTGCTGTCAGACTTGTGTTTGCAAACGAAGATGCAGATGGTATTTTTGTTGTTTCTAATTGGAAAGTTGAAGTAAGGAAACTGAAACGGCGGTAGAAGAAAATCCCAGCAACCTTTGTCCTTCTCTCATATTTTTACACTTTTTTCAATCTCAGCATATTCAATGAGGACATTAAAATATAGATGGTGCTGGTCTAAAGTAAATGAAGTGCTAAGAGGGCAGTGTGAAATTTTGAAACGACCACTATAACGTGTTGTTTCATGCGTTTTTTCATCGTCTGAACTACCGACAATTTAAACAAACCCTGTGACTTGTATCAGCAAAGCAATGAGAACAATTTTACTCTCCTGCTTAAACCAGATACAAATCTAAATTAAACTAACATTCAGTTACTGAATTGGTTAACTATCACATCAATGTTGAAATCACAAATCACGTCAATGTTGAAGACGGGCACGGCTTGGGTACTGTGTCATACTGTCCAGTAGGTTATAGGTCCAGTACTGTCCACAGTAGGTTTACGTATCATATAGTGGCATTCACGTTGCATGCTGTGTATTCATACTGATTGGAGAAAGGGACTGAGGGGATTAATCTGCCGGTAAATTGATGGCTGTCTTATGAATTTGGGTGAATTTTCTCATAGGACCTGTTGGCTATTTTAAAATACACTCTGATATATTATGGGTCGTCTTTATTACGGGATTTCCACATTTGAAGAAGTTTCGTGAGTTTCGTAAATTAGGTCATCCTCCTGATCAGAGAGAATGCCATTGTTGATGAATTAAGGGCCATTTCCCCTGTCAGGGTTTTCTCTCTCTCTCCCTCTCTCTCTTTCTCTCTCTCTCTCTCTCTCTCTCTCTCTCTCTGTGTGTGTGTGTGTGTGTGTGTGTGTGTGTGTGTGTGTGTGTGTTTGTAACTGCCATTGTTCATGTAGTAGATGTTTAAGAACGTCTGGGAGTCGTATCCTCGACTGATTAGGTGTTTGTGCTACGCTAAACAATTCATTTACTTGCTGAGATTTGATGAGTATTACATTTATTGATTTACATAGGCCTATATTCGTTTATCTACAGAGCAGAGCTTTCATAACAAATAGTTTTATTCGTTATTGTAATACATGTATCAGATATGTAAAACCTGCAAACCTGACGCAATTGTTTTCTTTCATCACATGTTCGAAAAACGCCGGCCGCTTTCACTTTCGACGATTGCATAACAAACCCTTTCATCACCACCACACCGCAGATATCCCACGGGGAAAACATTTCTAAAGGTTTCTGAGGATGGATTCATTGCTAACATATTTCAGGTGTGACGTAAAAAGGGGATGACACATACTGACAAAAAAGCTCTGAGTTGTAACAGATCATAGCTTATTTCGTTAGCCCTCTTGCTTCCAATGTACTTCCGTTACTTTATGCATAAAGTAAAGCGGCCCGTCTGATGTATGGCTGATAAGAGAGGTTATACTATTATTACTATTATTAATTATGATCTGTCTGTTAATTGTTAAAATGCCTATTCATTTCATATCGGAAGAGAATTAGCGGTCTGTTTGGGATATGGCATATGGGTGGCATCAGGCTACAGAAGCATCTCTCATTCATTGATGAGGTTGTTTTCCAAAACCCCATGGCTTGTGCTTGTTGGCCGTTTCAGTTCTGCAGTTATTGTGCCAGTGCAACTGGAAAATGACTGGGTTAATATTGGATCATAAATCATATTCATTTGCTTGTATACTACAAACTAAAAAGTAACACCGCTACAAAATACAAAGTAATTCCATTTTATTTGAAGTAGGCTGAATGCAATACTCACATTGTGATAAGGTATTAGATTTGAGTGACAATTTGTAAGCTACATTAAAATTTCATTTAGATTTAATTTTACCTAATATGTGATAGCCTACATTTCCTCCCAGGTTCTCTCTGAAAACTGTAATACCTTTATTTTCGAGGATACCACGTAAGTAATTCAATCTCTGCATCACATTAATTGCCATAAATACAGGGTATCCACGTTTATATTATTTAATCAGGAAGCTTAATATTCAATTTTACATTTGTTGGTGCATAGGCCGTCATTATTTGTCCATAAGCCATAAGACGTTATTTAGCGTATCTCTGAGTTAGTAGAATTTCATTCCCTTCTGTCGCGTTTATTAATTAACGCGAGAACGCTATTCCATTGATTAAATTAAGTCCATTGAAACTTTTCTGCACCTCTTTCTCAAATGAAAAATCGAAATGTCAAGGTTTCGTGAAAGCCCCATTCACTTTCCATTTTAAAGATTGCATATAAATACGTCAAAACCTGTCAGAGATTCCAATCTGGATTTTTACTGAATATTCTCTGGTATATTCAAGACCAATCTGTAATTTAATCATGGCTCTGAGATATGTCATTATTAGCGCACTCTTTGTCCTCCATACCGCGTGCCACCAATGCAAGTGGACAAACATGAGGATGATATACGGTGAGATCTTTGAGGCGCTTAGTGGAACGGTACGTCTGGGTATTTATAAATTTATTTTGCAGAACAGTATATGCATATCTATTTTAGTAACTATTATAAAAGGAATAGCTTCCTGGATTCTAGCTGTTAAAATGGAAGTATGTTTTTTTAAAAGGATGCCTAGTCTACTTTGCTGTTGTTCTCCAGGGGACAGACGTACCCACCGAGTGTTTAATAACCAATGACCGCAGTCTCCAGGTGAACTTCAGACTATCCAAGAAAGTCTTTGGAGGCCCATTACAGGTAAACTAATTTCGGTCAATTTTGTTTATTATGTCGTGGCAAAGTTTCCAGTGTGGAAACTGGCAAAGCAATCCTTTACAGTTTTAGGCAAGTAAGACGCCTTTTAGCTTTTAATACAGCTCAATTTTGAGTACATTTAGGCCTACTTTTGCAAGCAATGAGAATATCCCATTTGATATATTGTGCAGCACATGGTCTCAGGCACCTATAACAATGATTAAATAACTAATTTCACTTTATAATCAGGCAGTTGAAATAATGCAACTGAAGAAAGACCACTGAAATTCCAGCACTCCACAGTCTGCAGTTTTTAGAGTTTTATTCTGTATTGCTACCTCAGGCTGTTTTTTTTTTTTTTTTTTTAACAAATCCTGCCACAGTCTTGCTTTATCTATCAAAATCAGGTGAAAAGACTGCACATGGGATTGGTATGAATACCATGGGATTACAAAAACAATTTTCAGGAATTTATCTATTTTAACACAAACACCATAATTTTATGAAACTTCAGAACCGTGATCATGAAATTTATTCACCTATCATTGTCACTTCATTCAATATAATTTTATATTCTTCCCTCTCATGTTTGTTAGTCTGATTTCATACTGATAGTTATTTGTAATGTCATCTAAGCCAGTCAAGTGTCAGAAAGCACCCTTTGATATGGTATTGGATACCATCTCCTTACAATGTATCGGTATTGTATTGTATTTGAACCCAACAAATAAACAAGTAAATATATGACAATCTGATAAATGAGGAATGATACAAACCTCACTGTGATTTGGCCCCTCTGTCCATGTGAAGTGAATCAGACCTAGACCTCTAGGTCTAATTATTCACATGGTTTTATCATATCACTCCATAGCCTTATCTACTAGATGTTAAAAGCCTAATACTGGTAAAACAGTAGCTGAACATTTTAGTAGTTATTCATCAGTTAATTTTTTATAGCTAGACATAGCTATGTTCAGAATGGCATTGTATTTTCCTCCAACAAATTAAAAAGGAAATATTTGATAACGTGTTTTCTGAAAAAGGAGGCAAAATACAAAACTTAATGTGATTTGACACCTACACCAACGTGCAATAGGAAACACATTTGACTCAAAGTCACTGTTCTTGCAAAGTGATCTTTCACACCTGGAGACATATTCCAAAGTAAAATTTGTGTTGGGTCACTGTAGGAAGGAGATGCCATGAAAACAGTCCATGAGACATTTCTTCAGATGTTGAATATCTCCCAAAAAAATCTTGAGGCTGCCTCCTGGGATGAAGCACAGATTGATAGACTCAACATGAATATTTACCGCCTGACATCAGATCTGTATCAATGTGTAAGTCCTGAACAAAAAACATTTTAACCTTTTCACCTTTTCTCCAATTTGGGAATGACTCCAGTTGTACCAATTACTCTTTATGATGTACAGATGCAACCATTGAAACAGAATAAAAGATCAACGAACCACCTGAAAGTGAAGAAACATTTCGAAAAGATGAAAGGCTACTTGAAAGACATGGTAAGGCTATTGATCATATCACTATAATATCAGTTAAAATAGCAGAGTTTTGCAATCTATCTGAATAACAAAATCAGACTAAATTAATTGTATGAAAAGAAATGTAGACTTTTGCATATATGTATTGTTACAAGAGCTGCTTTAGGTGAACCTGCTAGATGTATTCAAATCAATTTTTTTCACACTGATTTAGGACTATACAAGGCATTTCCCACAATACCATATCTGTTTTCTATTCGCATGTCAAATTGCATCCATACCAGCTGAGACAACATAAATGCCATAGAATTTATAAGAATTTCAGTTGTTTTAAGTAAAAAAAAGTCAACTGACAATAAAGATTCCAATGGCCTGGTTTTGATAGTGTTTGCTCTTACTTGTAGCATTACAGCCAATGTGCATGGGAAACTGTGAAAAGTGAACTCAAGACACTTCTAAGGCAAGTTCGCAGCCTCATGATCAAGCTATAACAAGAATTCACAACAAACCAAGATGAGGACGACACATTCTCCTTATTGGCCTTTATAAATCTCTAACGTATTTAAGTGTATGTTATTGCCTGTTTTTTGCATAATAAATTGTTTACTGGTTTATGACACATTGGTTATGTTATGTATTATGTATCATAAATGTATATTATATATGTGTGTGTGTGTGTGTGTGTGTGTGTGTGTGTGTGTGTGTATGATGCATTTATTTTATTTTACATTTTTAAGTCCAAAATACAATCCAAAATATATGCTTAATCAGTCTATCCTAAACATAGTCTTGGGCATGTGTTTTTAAGTCAGCTATCCAAATTCATTTGTCTTGTCAATATGTAACATAGTTATGCTTCTCACCACTACTCTGTGGCCAAATCTGTTCATTTTAACTGATTGCAGATTACTTTCTGTGGTTGGCAGAAAATGACCACAATATTGGTTGCGTATAAAAACTAGCTAGCAAGCCAGCTCAGCTCCTAAACAAAAGAATAATAAGAAAAAGAACATAGCAATGTGACCACAAGAGGCTTCATATTTCTAAAATACACTCCCTATTATTTCCAATTTCACAACATCAACTTGTATGCCAAATCACAACAGGCATCAGGTCTTAACACCCCCATCTAGATTTGCTATTCCTGGCCAGCTGCAACCTATCATCTCTGGGTTAGAAAGGCTCATGATCAGCCAGCCAGCTGGCTTGCAAGCTAATTTTCATGGCAACTTTACTATCCAGCTATCTGACCAATGTTTCCTGAGTTTGTTTCAGTAACTTTGTCTGTTGTCTGCTCGTCTTTTTTAACGTTTTTTGAACACTAAGAATTTTTGTGTAGATTCTAAATTACAATATGCACATTATTTTATGGCGTAATGTTCAAAAGCATACAGCAGAAAAATCCCACTGTTTCTGTCAGGCACGGACAAGGACTCAGTCGCAGACCACAGAGCTTGATTCCGAACGGTTTATTATAAACCGGCAGGCAGACTCGAAAACACGAAACAGGCAGGGTCGAAACCAGAGAGACAGTCCGAAGGGAAAATCCAGGATCAGGAACTGGAGCAGGCAGGGTCGGAAACCAGTCGGGCAGAATCTCAGGCAACAGGACAAGGCGGCAGGCAAGACTCAGGTCAGGTCAGGGCACAAGCGAAGTCGGAAAGCACGAAGACAGCAGGCAGGATACAAACGCGGGAACGAGACAGGTGAACACACTGCAACGAGACAGGAACAGGCAGGGCATTATAAAGGGCAGAGCAGATGAGGCGATGGGGAACAGGTGAGCTAGCAGGCAGGTGGCGGCGATACAGTAACGAGGCAGGCGGGGACCGGGCGGGGAACGGGGCAGGGCTAGAACACAAGGAAAACAAAAGCACATGGACAGGGGAAGAACACAAACACACAGCTAGGGGGGCGGAGTACTGACCGTTTCATTAAAAGGGAGAGAGAAGTAGAACTAGACAGAGAAGAAGGACAGGGAGAGGTTGAACAGGAGGGGTGGTGATGGGGAAAAGAGTGAAAAGGAATGGCAAGAGATGAGTAAGAATGGGACAGTCAGATGAAGGGAAGAGGGGGAAGAAGGAAGGCAGGAGGCAAAAGGGAATATTTGGAAGGAATGTAGGGGAAGATTATTAAAGGGAGAAGAGTAAATTTTGAGAAGGGGGATAGGATGTTGGGGAACTTTCAACAGAAGAAGATGGTGATGGTCTTAAGTCTCTCAGAACCTTTTCTCTAAATTGTATTGAATGTTGACAATTCATGAAATAACTTTTCTACCATTGTGTCTGTGTTACTCTTTAAGAGTGTAAAGGGAAATTGTGTTATCTTTGGGTGGTCAAACTGCAAACTGTGGCATGAACAGTGAAGGTGAATTTGTAGCAGACTGTCAATGTATTTCAACTTGCACGCTAACAAAGGGGGTGTTTTAGTGGGAGGGTGGACATTACAAGGTGCAACTCTGAAAGGAGAAGAGGGGGTAGGGGTCAGGGAACATTGGAAGGGGTAGAAGAAGGATTTTCAACCAGAGAATGTCTCAGTACTATTATGTATCACTTTGGCACAGAGGATAAAAGCATAAAAATATTGTCATCTATGGAAGTCATAAGTGGATTTGCTCAGCAATTATAATGTAACCTACAGGATCAAGATGCTCTCTGGTGTCTCATTGTAATGAAACAGACTGGGATCCAGATGCAGTTAATAACAGAATCTAAAAATGTGGTCAGGGACAAAACAGGTCGGCAACAGGAAGCTGTAGTACACCAATCCAAAATCCAAAAACACAAGCAAGGTCCAATGAACAGGAATAGCACAGTCAGATGGCAGAGAGCAGGCTTGGTAATGTCACAGGGAAACAATACCTCACAATGAGGCAACTGAACTGAGTCCTTAAATAGCCAGGGCTTGATTGAGGATGGGTTACAGGTGTGCTTGATGAGTGGGAGCAGCTGAGCCAGGCTGAACTGGGCGTGGCTGGTCTGGCTGAGCAGGTTGAACTGGGTGTGGATGAGCTGGCTGACCGGTGAATTAGTAGCACATAAATGCCTGTATATCACCTGTTGACATCATCATATTTGACTTACCAGAGGTCATATGTTTGACTTACTTTGCCCTTACAAAGGGAAAAACTGTGGTGGGAAAGGGAAGAAACAAAGACTCAACTGTGAAGGGAATGAGAAGGTCTAGGGTACAGGGAAATGGCAAGGGAATGAGAAGAACCAGGGGATGCTTTGCAGTAGAAGATGGTAAGTCTGAGAGGACTATAATCTTTTATAACATTAAACAATGATTAAAGCAGCCTTGTGAGTAGCTACAGTATGTGGCAGCAATGTAGCAAAGTGGTAAGGAGCAGGGCTCATAACCAAAAGGTTGCTGGTTCAATTCCCTGCTGGGACACTGCTGCTGTGCCTTTGAGAAAGGAACCTACCCCAGAATTGCCTCAATATATATCCTACTAAATGACAATAATGTATTGATGGTATGTAGATAATACTACAGATTCTTAATATACAGACCAGTTAGTCAGCTCAGTGTGTTCTACATTGAACATCCTGTCTGCCATTTTTGGAGTTATGAGTGTTCTGCTTTGCTGGCTCACTGTCAAAATGCTTGATGGGGTGTGGTTTAAAACAGAACATCCCATAGTAAACATAGGAAAGAAGCCTACAGTACTAAAACCTCTTAATACCAACCGGAACCTCTTAGATGGAGGATGGAAGGAGGGCCAGAGCGGAATAGAATCACTGTCCTGTGCATATACTAGGGATTTCCTGACTTCTGTCTTTCCATATTTTTTTCTCTTAAGTTTTGCTCTCGTGAAAGCTTCTGGACAACAGATTTAGACAAGGATGAGTGGCGTTCTACTATTTCAATCACTTTGTTATTGCATATGACTCTGTTCACTCATTGTGTTTTAGTCAAATGCATTATGGTTAAACATTTGGGTTTTTAAAAGTCTGTGTTTCAAGTAAATGAAACTGCATGACATCAATTACAATGCTGATAGCAGCTACAGCATATATCATAGTTAATGCAAATATATGATTATTTTTTCAAAACAAGCATATGAAACAGTGATTTTGAAAGCATATTTAGGCTAATTATAAATAGTACTTTCAATACTGAGAATACTACCATAATACTACCACAAGATACTACCAAGTAAAAAAAGAAATGGCCTGGTTCTGATGTTGTTGGAAATTTGACAAAGTTTTACTTGTGTCCAAACACTTTCGCTTTGGTTACTCTTTGGGGTGATATATAGACAGGAAGGCTCTAAACACCCTATGTGTGTTTCCTAGTCTTCAGAGGAGGGAAATACAAATGTGTATTCTGCATTGGCCATTCACACCTTAGCATCTAACTTTTCACAGAGCACTTTAAAGATGCCATTCCATTTAAACAGTTGATAAGATGTCCCACAGGAACATTGTATACATATGAAGTTATTATACAAGCAAAATTATATAAATGAAATCATTAAAATGAACTATTCAATTCAATTCAATTTTACTTGTATAGCACTTTCTACAACACAAGTTGTCACAAAGCAGTTTTACTATTTGTTTTACAGGACAGACCCCCCCAAAAAAAATCTTCAAAATTGGTGAAATAAAAATCACACTGTTTTCCACCCATCTGTTAGTGGCAGGCAAAAGTAAAAATTCTAGATCAAATCTACTTAATCTGCTTGGGTAGGTAGAATAACTTAAAAAACTAGCCTTCAACATATGTAAATATTGAATAGGATGACCTCTTTGCTGACCTATAGGGCTGAATTTCCTTGCATTGCAATGTAAGGAGGCACTGGAGTAAGCATGGGGTACCAATGCATTCAGCAGAGGGGGGTCCAGTGAGTGAAAAAGAGGAGACAATCCTGAGGACCCCCGTGTAGAAAGTGATTGATAGCAGGGGTGTGACAGCTATACAGTATCAAAATTCAGCCCACACTAACATGATGTGAGCAGCTACATTATGGCAACATAACTTTGAGTAAAAATAAGTACATATTACATTGAGGAGCCTTTTGATTATAATACATCCTATTTTTTGTTAATAATTAAGGATTAAGGAAAGCTTTTCCATACTTTCATGGCTTTGGAAGTAGAGCACGGTCCCCAGTTTAGTCTCGTTTTAGGAAGCACCAGTAGGCTTCCAGTGACTACAAGGGTCTAGCAGCATAATATGGAATAACGAACTCAATAATGAATTCATAAGTGTCTGTTAAATGACTAAATGTAATGTAGTTCAGCATAATTGCATACATGCTTCACGTTCAAGACATGCTTCACTTTCAATGGATCTCATTGTGTTATTTTTGTTTCTTATGCCATTATGATCTTAAAAACAGGGAAATTATTACTGTAGTGAGTTATTACAATAACTTTCCCACGGATTAATATCACATGAATTTATGTGGCACAGTTGGAAAGAAGCAGAAATATTGATTAAAAACCTGACAGATTTCTGCTTCTGACTTATAAATTATGATTAATGTCCACATTTACCTACACCTGAAACATATTTGTTTTGGGCTGGAATACACACTCTGTCTGAGATGATTTTTATTGGTATTACAACCTGCAAAAATACCGATTTATACATTTTAAATATTAATAATTTTCCTTACCAGAAATATGTCGTTGTTGGTATCAGGAATTGCAAGAGCTACTACTAAGAGATAGAAATGTTTATATAAAGAAGAACAATTATGAATTCTAACGAACTGTGACGTGCAATAAATTTCAACATCCCAGTTATTACAACAAGGGAAAACAGAAGTAGTATCACACAAATGAAATGTAATGCAACAGAAAATCCAGTTTCCTCGTTACAAGTGAACAGTACCTATTCAGGAGGAATAACTGGTTCACTGAACTGTCACACTGTAAGCTTGCGCTGTTTTCTGAGAACAGATCGTCCTGTTCCAAAATTTGCTCGTAAACAGCGTTTCGCCTCTCTCCTTTCACTCTCTCTGCCCCCGCCCCCCGCAAATTTGCCTCGTCAGTGGCGTAACGCCTGGTCTTCCAAAGTCCGCCCAATATCGACAGAACATGATCCCTGGACACACACACACATACATACATACACACACACACACACACACACACACACACATACATATATATATATATATATATATATATATATTTTTTTTTTTTTTTTTTTTTTTCACCTAAATTGATTGTAAACACGACGACTGCAAGCGTCTTTTAAATACACTTGCTGCTGTGTTTTGGTGTCAGGTGATTTTTAAGTTCCGAAACGTATGCTTACGGCAAACAGTCCGTCACAGTCCCATGATGCATCACGCCTTACAACCGAAGTCGCACAATATTGCCTGACACTGCTTGCTGTGTGTGTTCTTTTTTTACCCACTCACTGTTTGTTACCTAGTCTTTCTCGACTCTCAGATTAAGAGTCGGCTAGATAGAAATGTTAGCGATCTAGCTGTTGTTATATGTATATATTTATTCCCGATTGGTTGTAGAACAGTGGAATGTGAAGTCCGGCTGCTGTCACACAAGCCTTCAGCCTGTGCTGTGGAGTGAGAAGATTGTGGAGAATTTCGGCCTCTAGCTCTCTGCTAGCTAACGTTAGCCGAAAAACTTCTTTACATTCTGGGAAATCCCTACATTTATGTCTGTACAACACAAAACATTTGGTCGGTAAGGACGGACATTTCCTTTTTTGATGACAATTTATAGTGTTGGTTGTGTCAGCTCTTTAGCTAATGTGCTAGCACACAGCCAGTTCAGTTACCTGCTGTTCAATCTTCTAGCTAATCTGTTAAATCTGATGGAAACTCTTAGGTAGACGACTATACTGTAATTAGCATTATGCATCAGAATTAGGATTATGAATGCATCTTTGTAGCTACTTTACTAATGAAGTAAATAACACTAACGTTCTTAATGTAGACTAGCTAGCTGACTAGGCTACGTTCCTGTTTATTTTTTAGTTTACCGCTGTTAGGTAGTGTGCAGGAGTTAACAAGATTTCTTTGCTTTTCTAACCTCACAGAGACACACGTCTACACTGACAAACATAGCGATAAACAGTAGCTACCTTTCCAACAGCACAATTCATATTGAAGACATTTATCAAAACATTGTCACATAGCTAGCTATAGGTAGCTAGCTAATGTTCGCTTGTCGTAGCCAAGGGATGTTATTTGTTCACAAATTAAAATGTAAGTGTCGGTTGATAGTTGATTTCAGATGTTTGTTTAGTTATGTTTCATGCTGTCCTGAAGAGTAACATTGATTTACACACGTGTACTTATTTTAATGTCTTTATCGTTTTTCGCAATCGGGAGCACTGTTGTGGTGATGGGAAAATGTTTAGAGATTTTGGAATTACTTAGAATTATGTAACGTTAGTGTCTGAGCAGTGTTCACATTTATGTATAATATAACGAAAGACTTGTTAGATGACATAGTTTGTAACATTTGAACGTCCAAAAGGACGTCACACCTACTCTGGCAGGGGTGCAATGAAGGGCTCAAAGTTGACTCGTAGACTTTCTTGAATTCGCATCAAAATTCACGTGTTCCAGAGTAGCTAGTTTCTGCTGCTGGCTGTTTCTTCGTTCTCATGACTCGTGCAGTTCAGGAACTTCTGCCTGCAGACATTTCCACAGTTTGAAAAGTGTGACTAGACTTCCCTTGTCACAGTGTCATCTGATGGAAATAATTTCTGTTCTGTTAGTGACCAAGTCATGGAATGCCCTCTTACAGTGCAAGCGAGCTGAAAGCTAACATGTAATGGCAGCGGTAGACTGATGTTAATGTTACCCAAGTAAGCAATTTTTGTATGGTATATACCAGCGTTTCCCAACCCTCTCCTGGAGGACCCCTTGTCCTGCATGTTTTAGATCTCTCCCTGCTCCAACACAGCTGATTTAAATGATCAGTTTGTTATTGTGCAGCTTCAGGTGTTCATAATCAGTTGATCATTTAAATCAGCTGTGTTGGAGCAGGGAGATATCTAAAACATGCAGGACAAGGGGTACTCCAGGAGAGGTTTGGGAAACGCTGGTATAGACGGCAAAGAGTGATTCAGTGACCCCATGTGACCTATTGAGAGGGAAGATGGCGTCTGATGGCCTAATCTGTTGAAGAATGTAGGACTGTGCCACACATTCCACCCAGCAACAAGTTGAGTATTTTTACATATGTTCTTCATCTAAGTCCAGTTGAAGGGCCATCTTTTCATAACTTCAAACTCAGATGCCATTTCAAAGACATTTCGCAGTGAAGCTGAATCTGGCTAAAACTGAGATGCTTTGTTTCCCATCCAAGTCCTCCCTGTTTCAAGCACTCTCCCTCAGCCTAGACTCTACAAGCCTTACCACCAATAGCCTTGTTAAAAGCCTTGGTGTAATGCTTGATAGCCAACTGCCCCTCTCCTCTCAGGTGGTAGCAGTTAGTCAGGTGTGCAGGTTCTTCTTGTTACTACTGTAACTCCCTCCTTGCAATCAAACCTGTACAGCTAATCCAGAATGCAGCTGCATGACTTGTCTACAATCTCCCTAAATGTAGTCGTTACTCCTCTCCTCTCCTCACGTCACTTCACTGGCTTGCTGTCATTGCTCACATCAAATTCAAAACCTTGGTGCTGGCATACAGGACAGTGAATGGGACAGCCCCTTCATACCTACAACCACTCTTTAAACCCTGTGTTCCCTCAAGATCACCGCACTCTGCATGTACAGGGCAACTGACTGTCCCGACCTGACAGGGTCATTCTTTTCAGACACGATCCCTGTCTGCATTGGTCCCTCAGTGGTGGAATGGTCTTCCTCCAATGAACACTGGCCATCTTCTGGCTCAAATAGTATTAAGCTCACACTCACTGGTCTGGGAGGGTTGTTAGGGTGGTCTAACACTGTTGCTCCTTTAAATTGAATGGATACACATACAGTATGTTCTAATGTGATGGAAGTCGCCCTGGAAAAGAGCATCTGTTAAATGCTTGTAATGTAAAGTAATGCCAACCATTAACAGTTGTTTTTAGCATATGGATGACTGGCATGTTGTGTATTACTGTTACTGTGATATTAATGTTTATAAAAATATATATAGCACATAAAGTTTGCTTTATAATCAGGTTGCTGTGTGTTTCAGAGTGTCATGCATGATTGAGGGAAAGGTGAAGGAGGTGAAATGCTTTCCACTCACACACCAGAGAGCGGGCCAGAGCAGAAAGAAGTCAAACAGGTAAACATCAGCTGCAGCTTCTGTGCATCTTAGCTTCTCTATACAATTTACTAATGCAGTGGGTCATACTGTTAAATGCTGTGCAGAAAGTATTCTCCCATTGTATTCAATGTAAGCATAAGGGATACATACTCTCAACCTATGATTACGTGATTATTATTATTCTGTTAGAACTGTATAAGGGCGGTACCTTATCTCACAGAACAATTGATGATGTTATTCTTTGGAGATGTTATGCACACTTGCAAAATCTTTATGCACAGTGGACATTTTTTTTTGTCAGATGAACAGTGTCATTTAAGTTGTTGAGGATTTAAGGACTTGTGATAATAGAACAGTTTGTTGCACTCAAATTCTGTAGATACTAAAATGCACAGAATCAGCTAGTAGAATCAGGAGAAATGAGAGGTAAATTTGCACTTTGAACATGAAGTTAGCACAGTCACTGTTGTTAACCAGTAAATTCTTTTTTTTAGTCTTAGCCATTAGGCACAAAACATGCACTTGAAGACAGACAGGCTGACTTTTGTAATGGCCTTTTGAACAGTCAGCCAGCCATCAAATGTTGTGTAACCGGTTGAAATCAGGTGAATGTTTTGTCATTATTACATGGAGTCACATAGTCAGATGCCTCGTGCTGTAAATCAGATGACTGTGCTTTTCCTCAATAGCAATGACCTATGTATTGACAAAAATGCAAAATGGCTTAGTAAAAGGAAATGAACAAGTACAAAAACAGAGACCCACTGGCTAGCTTTTAGTAATATTTGAGGAACTGGGGAATAGTCACCGCAAGTACCAGCCGTGTTTCCAAACCAACAAGGAACAGGAGACGAATGCTGAATTTTATTGTACCTCACCCCCTGATCTCAGTCTGTTTCTTCGTCCCCTCCGCCACTCCAGTGGATAAAGGGCAAGTTGGCGTTGTCGCTCAAAGCTCTGCAGAAACGCTATGTGACTACGGATGCCGTGGTGACCAGTGAAGATGGCGATGCCAACCTCCTCTGCTGTGCCCTGGAGGCTGTCTTCATCCATGGCATCAAGAGCAAGCACATCCGGGTGGAGGCTGGAGGGCGGGGCCGGAAGGCAGGGCCACGGGGTCCCCTCCCCCAGCCGGTCTTCTGGACCCTGCTGAAGACTGTCACTCACCGGTGCGTGTCCTGTGAGGTGACATGTATCCTGATGCAGATTAGTGTCGCACAGCTCGACTTCTATCCACCCTATCTCACGTGTTTCTTAGTAGTAGACACTCAGCCCATTAAGTCATTCATTCCGTTATATTCTTGGAAATTGAAGAAGTGTGAAAAACTGAGTTGTCACACATTTGACACAGATTTTGAGGAGTTCTGAGTTAATTCATCCTTCGTTTTTAAGCAGGTCCTTCATGTGTTACTTCAGTCCATTCCAACTTTGCCATCCTGTAATATTAAAATACACATGTATTGTGCGATATGATTACAATGTACTTTTTTAAATTTAAATGCACACATACAGTCCTAAGTATGTTTGTTGTCAGTCTGAGAGAGTGGACTGTGGGACAAAAATTGTTCCTTTTCTCTCCCCAAATGTTCTTCAAAGGCCATGTTGTAGTCCAGTCAGGCCTCTTCCCTCTATATGACTGGTCTCAGTACACTTGAAAGGTGGTTAACAGAGCCAACAGTGTTGGAGCAGTAGCCATCACCGTAATACACTTAAACACAATACATAAGCACAGTTGGACGCAAGTTTGTGTAGTAGATGTACATGATATGTTTAATAGATAGCACAGATAAGTACTTGTGGAAGTTAAGGACTAAGAACCTAACTAGCAACAGTTGCATTGTGGATTGAAATTCCACCTGGGAGACATTCTTGTACCCTTGAAAAAGGTCTAAAATATATGCAGTTTTAGTTTGATTATGAGCGTCATAAGAGACCCTGCCCTCCTCCTGCAGAGACGTGGTGACGGAGCTGGAGAGGCTGAGCTTCATCAGCACGGATGTGGGCCGCTGCCGGTCCTGGGTGCGGCTGGCGCTCAACGACGGCCTGGTGGAGTGCTACCTGACGTCCCTGCTGCGGGAGGGCTCCAAGCTGGCGGGATACTACCAGCCGACGGCCCTGCTGCTGGACCCGGAGGAGCGGGAGGTGCTGCTCAGCTACCTGCAGGGCCTGACCTCCCTCACCTTCCAGCTCTCCTACAAGTCGGCGGTGCTGAACGAGTGGACCGTCACACCGCTGGCGCTGGCCGGCCTCTGCCCCGCCGCCGACTCCCTGGATCTCCCCGCTGTGCCCGGCCGGACAGATGCACCCAAGCGCAAGGAGTCCTGGGACACGACATCACAGTCCTCCGGTGGCTCAGACACCATTGAGGTGCAGCGGGGGCCAGGGCACAGCCATGGGGCGGGTGGGAGGGCCCAGCTGACCTCCTCTAACCTCAGCCTGGACACCACAGGCTCCTCCCAGCTGTCGTCCAGCCTGAGTTCCGACAGCTTGCTGCAGGGCAACGGACACAAGAGCCCCGACAAAGAGCCCTGGCCCTGTGACCTAGATGTCACCGCCGTCAGTGAGGAGGAGTCTAAAAAGGCCCTGCAGGAGTGAGTTGGGTTTTTTTTTTTTGTCATACGAGTAGGAATTCTGTTTGTTTACTAGATTCCTCTGTTTGTCTTGAGGTTTATGTCGTGTAAGACCAGCTGTCTTACACTAAATGGGTCTGGAAGGTTATATCCAGAGTGAAAACCTCAGCGAAACATTAGTAGCAGGGCATGTCTGTGTGTGTGAGAGAGTAGGATGAAACTGACAGTCTGGATTTAAGCACAAGGATTTACTTGCCATTTCCTGCACAGTGATCCAGATGATGCTTGCAGCACATAAGAATAATGAATAGAAGCATAGGGGTTGACCTTTAACAGTGCCCATTGCAGCACCAAGCAACACTTTCCTCTTAAAGGGTTGGTTTTCCTTGGCTTGCTTGAACCAGTATATTATCTGTAAATGTATGACAACTGCTCAGACCAGTTTAACTTAAATAGAAACTGGAAGCATTTGAGCAGATGTTATATGTTTTCCTGGGCTTTGGCTGCAATTGAGTAAAGTGTACTCCCTGCACTTTAGAGAAACAAAAGTAAAGTACACTGAGCTGTAGACACAGTGTTATGAATGCTGAGGTATGCAGAAGTGTATTGTTTAATGAAATCATGAATGCCATCATGATAAGTGTTATGTAGAAGTTTAACATTTATTAACATATATAACATTGGATATCCTTGTATTGTAACGCTTTCCAACCCTGGTCATGGGAATGCACAGTGACTAACCCTTTACATTTCAAATGTCCTCTCAATTAATTTGGCTTGAATAAGGCCGTAACTGAATATTTACCTGGTTTTGACATTTCTTTGTGCAAAACATCCGTGTTTGCAACTGCATTTATGCAGCCTAAATACTTTATCACCTTTAATACAACAGTTAAAAGGATTTGTTTTTATCTTAAGAACTCCTTGAGCAAATTCAGTAAACATGATCACGGTGAGCTTTTCCCTCAGACTAGGGTTGAGGAGTACTAGTGCAATGGTTGGAGAGTACCCTGAAAATCATGGGTGCACATCTATAGTGGACCCTGCCATTGTACCTTGGCACCCTACTTTCTCTCATTTCTCTGGTAAAATGTAGCTGTGTAAATGGATTGCAGAATTTGTAAGGATTGTGCTATTTAGTCAAACTGGATAAGCACATCTGCTGAACAGGCCTACATATAATCTACATATGTATAATCACAATATCACAGGCCTTCATATAAATAATAATCTAAAAATATAGAATATCATTGGTTTAGCATAGATTTTTATTCTCAAGATTGTTTCCGTAACACTGTGTCTGGTTGCCTGCAGCATGCTGGCAGATTTTGGGGAGAGCACCCAGTCCAGCCAGGACTCTATGCGTGATGACTCCTACGTGTCCAGCCTTGCCCCAGACCACCTGTCGGAGACAGCGGTGTCCAGTGGCTCAGACAGCGAGGCGCACTGTCCCCTCACCCCCATCATGGATGCCCCTGAGCCCCACGACCCCGCCTCACCTGCCCCGAAGGAAGAGGAGGAGGAGGAGGACGAGGAGGCGGCAAATGCAGAGACCGTCATCCCTACCAAACCCCCCGAGACTGCGGAGAGACCGGCATCCCTGCACCTGCCCATCGCCGAGGCAACCCCGTGTGCCCCCCTCTCGGAGGCCGTGGAATGCCCTGCGGAGCCTGCACAACCCCGGCGGTCAGACAGCGTCCTGAGCAGGAGGACATCCACTGACTCCCTGCATTCCCCGACCACTGGCTTCCCTGTGAGTGCCACATCAGGGCCCAGTCCTCTAACAGCCTTTCAGTCAAATTTATGCGTCACGTTTGCGCGTTACGCTGAAACAATGTGGCCGGTCAAGATTTTGATCATTGTCTGTGCTGTTTTCATGTAACTGCATCTGCTTGTAACATTTGTGCCTATCATGCGGCAGGAAGCCAAATGATTGAATCATCTGGACACACTAACTACTGTTATTTCATGAAAACAAACGTGATAAACAGCTCCCCGGGGTAAATGAGTGACTATGTGTATTTTTGTTTTCACTTTAGCATTCAGTATTAATTATTATCAGATACTGCTGTGTGGCTTTTAAAAGTAAACTAAATGTGCCCTCTCTGAGCTGGGACCCATGACTGTGTGTTGTCAATCCCAGTCAGTGCTTCTTGCAGCATGATAAAGGTGGTACTGCAAACACCAGGGGATTTTTCTAAAATAAACGCGCCTCAACATGGTTTTTTCCTTTAACATTAAGTACAGTAAGTACTCTTTGAAGAATGCCTTTTTTAAACTCAAAACTTACTCAAATGTTCACGGTTTCTTTGTTCATCTGCGTGTCACAGTTTTGCACAAAGGTGGGAAAACAGTTGGGGAAACAGTTCAAGTGCCGTAATGGGGCCTGTGTAAATATTCTCTCTGTTTCTGTTGGTTTGTCAGTCCTGTTTTTGGCCACCTCTGACCGCCAGTCACATGTTGATGCTTTTCAGAAGTGCAGGTCCTGGATCTCTGAGGATGACTTCTACAAGCCTCACACAGAGGAGACCTCTGAGGCAGAGGAGGCACTGTGTTCCAGCACTGCCCCTGGGAATGGAGCGACCTCCCCTGCTACAGAGCCCGAGTCCCTGCAGTCTCCTCCCAGCGTAGTACACCGCAGGCAGATTGGTGAGCTCTTCTTATACACACAAGGGAACACAGGGTACTACGGACCTGGGGCAGTATAGCACATGTTTGTTCCAGAGTTCAAAGTTCTTGGTTTATGCTTATAGTCGATATGGACTAGGTGTGTGCCTTTTGGCTGTTTGCTTGTAGTTCATGTTGTGCTTTTCCATTTCCTATTCATGAAGGCGCATTTCCTTTACCGTAAATGATCAGTCATCCACCATTAAGTTTTTATTTTAATGAAATTTGCATCTGATAAATTCACATTCTCTTTACCAACTGTTCCCTCTACCATAGTGCATGACTTAATTTGACTTATCAGTTACATCAACACTTGTCCTGTGCAGTCTGAAACATTAACTACATCACCATGGTCTGCAACATGAATTGCCATTCTGAATTCTGTGTCAGACTCAGTCTCTGTTGCCTGTGAGCTGCAGAGTCATGAACATTTCGTGAGTGCGAGCATCTGTGCAGTGCTGGGGACTTCTCATCTGTAAGTGGTGCGTTAAGGGGGATGTAGTTCAATTTGGAATAACCACCAAAAGCACAGAGCCCCATTCATACTCGCATACATTGCTGTATTCTCTCTTTTTTAGCCTTGCTCTTGGGGAAGTAAGAGAAAAAAAACCACAGGCATTTGGTACATGTGACTGAAATCACAATTGTATAGCTCTTTTTTAGACCTCTTGGACGCAGCTGCAAAAATGCAACTACAAATAAGTGTAAAAGTCATGCGCTTGCAACTTTTCTCCCCTGCGGTGGTGTGTCTCACAGAGTCAGTCACACAAAAACACACCAACACCAAAGAATAACCTGTATACACACGCAAGAATGTTGACTCTAATTGCCTTTTTTGCCTGCATGTCAGTGTTTTGTACTGTCATATTTATATTTTGTCCTTGGAAAATTTTGAATTGGCTTCAGAATGGAGATGTGTCACAATTTTCCCATTTTTAATAGAAATTAAAGTTCTCTGGTGAGGAACACACATCTCTGTCGATTTAGCAGAATGAAAAGGGCGCTTGTGTTGGACGAGACCTGCGGGGTCATGAATGGCAAAAATGTTCATCTGCAATTCATCATGCAGTGCATGCAGCAGGGCTTGATTCATAAACTGCTATCTTCAGGAGTCTATAAATTCCTCTAAATACCAGTGCGAAAGTAACACTTCAGCCTGCTCTGTCTCTTTGGGCTTCCTTGTTTCTGCGTTTTAACGTCAATAGATAAAGGAAGTAACTTTTATCTATCATTTTAGGTGTTTACAGCTGTACATTTTAGAAAGTTAGGCCTTATGTCTTGCTTTTCATTTCAGCTAGTTGCTACCGGAGTTGCTACCGTCAGCTTCTCTTGCTTTCCTTGTAGTTTCCATTGTACTATTTTCAGTCATTTTTAGTTGTCATATGAAGCACAATCTTAATTAATCCAGACACGATTAAGGAGACACACAGAACAATGAAAGTCCCTTCATTGTTAGATAGCGGTAGTTGAACTAACCTCAGGTTAGAATTTTATTTTCTGATGTAATCCACAGTCAGCAAGAATCACACTGAGGTAATTATATTAAGGGGCTTGTGTTTGAGGAAGAGAGTTTGTTCTCTCCAGGATTCTCTATAGCTGCCCATGCATGTTATCCAACTGGTTTGTGTTCGTTGTTGCAGAACAGAGTAGTGTAGAGCCTCAGAGCTGGAGTCTTTCTTTTTTGCATTGGAGGATGACACATCCTCTTTCAGCTCCAAGAAAGGGAAAACTTTACAGAGCACCAAAAAAAATTGACCACTGGCTTTTTGGTGTAGTTGAAGGCTATTGTGTGTTTGGAAAAATCTCACTGGGAAGTTCGCTCACACTTGAAAATACAAATGCCGATGAGATAGAGGAAGAAAAGAATAAGATATTTTCCCTCACTCCTGGGTTTTGTGTATCTGCACTTGTGGAACGAGGCGTGTGATCGTCCTCCCAGCTCACGAGCCCACCTGTTCCCGCCAGGCCTGACGAACCCCTTCCGTGGGCTTCTGAAGCTGGGCCACCTGGAGCGGCGGGGGGCGATGGGCATGTGGCGGGAGTACTACTGCGAGCTCTCGCCCTTCGAGTTCCGCCTCTACCTCAACGCGGACGAGCGCGCCTGCTGCGACAACTGCTCGCTGCTGCGCTGCGAGGGTGTGCGCCCGGCCGCCACCGACGGCCGCTTCGAGCTGGCCTTCCCGGGGAAGCGGCTCTGCCTGCGGGCCCCGTCCCGGGACGAGGCCGAGGACTGGGTGGACCGCGTCGTCGAGGCCGTCAACAAGTGCCGGCCAGCCCAGCGGGACGAGCAGTGGGAGGTGCTGCAGGCCTTGGACGGGGGCGAGACCGACGCCCCGTCCTCCTCGTCCTCCCCCTCGGCCCCGGCCAGCCCGGAGCGCGGGGGCCCCGAGCAGGGGCCGCGGCCCGAGCTGGACTGGAGGCGGCCCGCCGAGCCCGAGCCTGATGCCATCAAGGAGGCGGTGCTCTACCTCTCCCAGGACGAGCGGGCCTGGACCCCGCTGGTCTTTTCCCTGTCCCTGGAGGCGCTGAAGGGCTTCCACGTGCAGGAGGGGAGGAAGGTGCTCAGGTTTGCTCACCCCATCGAAAACATCCGGGACGTGGTGCCGGACGCCTCGCTGGGTGGCCCGGCCTACTTCCGGGTGCTGACGGCGCGGGACACGCTGAAGCTGCTGGCGGAGAGCGGGGAGGAGGCGCGCTCCTGGAGGGGGCTCATCCGCGGGGCGCTCAACTCCTACCTGGATTCATGCGAGGACGGCAGCGCAGTGACGGTGGCCCAGGGCAACATCCACAGGCTGGTGCAGCACAGTCTGAAGGGTGACGCCGTGCTGCTGCCCCACCTCTGCACCCTGCCCACTGAGAAAGGGCTGGATGCGCAGAACTTCAAATGCGCAGGTGAGGGAGGACCCTGCACTATGTGCCCAACCTGTGCTTGTTACATCTGCAGGCTTGTTCTTTCAGGGCACATTTTACATGTGTCCAAAGTATTTCAGAGCAGTGGTCTGTGATTCATTTGGAGGGGACAGGCCTTGAGCATTGCCTACTGAAACAGATATGTAATGTTTACCCAGCTTGACATGATTTTCTTTGGTTTTAACATCTACAGGTATTTACAATTGCAAAAAAAATTTTAAGCATGTTTTCAGCAGACTGAACAGTTTATGGAAGTTTTATGGAAAACTTAAATGAGCTGTAACTTTTTTCAAAATGAAACGTGACATAAGCATCTCTTTGAATTGAACTGAATACATATTCCTTTCAATTATGCATGCCTAAATCTGTAAGATGCTGTTTTGGCTGAGAGAGAAATTATGTAAGATTGCTAGCCTATGTCACGATATTACTTCCTTTTTTGTTCCTTTATTACTTAACTTGTTCCTTTATTACTTAACATTTTTGAGAAGAAAACTCTGTATCAGTTTCTGCGGATGTACATTTATAAACTATACTTGCACATTATTTTAATTACGTGGTGTTTTAAACTTCTTTTAAGCATGATTTCAGAATTTCTGCTCTGACTATATTTTGGCGTATATTTCTGGGAATTTTTCACCATTTGTTTACTGGAGTTTCCAGAGTAACCAATAAAAATCAATTCCCATCAAGCCAAACCATACTCGTGCTGTTAAGCTGAGTGCAGGAGAAGTGGATGCATTTTTTGCAGTGGGTGTGTGTGTTTTTAACAGCTGCACCTCTCCTTTTCAGGGTGTCCCCGCCAGGTAGGCTTTTCCTTGGGGAGGGCCAGGTTGTGTGAGTTCTCAGGGCAATTTTACTGCGACTCCTGTCACCACGGCGACACTATCATCATCCCCTCCCGCATGGTGCACAACTGGGACCTCACGCCCCGAGAGGTGAGACGCCCCTGAGCCTGGTTCAGGCAAGCTCGGGGAAAGGCTGGAAGCCGGTGTGTAGCTCCGTAACACAGTACAGCAATAAATGTCCGTGCACAAAACGTTAAGCTTCGCCAACCCTTGCCCGCCGCGGTAAGCTTGCGAGGCTGACTCGGCTCCGTTCTGTGGGCAGGTCTCGCGGCCGGCGCTCAAGCTGCTGGCCCAGGTGGCCCGGGAGCCGCTGCTGAACCTGGACTCGCTGAACCCGGGCCTGTGCGAGCACGCCGAGCCCATGGCGCTGGCCCAGAGTCTCCGCCAGAGGCTGCGGCTGCTGGGCGACTATCTGCTGGCCTGCCGCAGCGGTGTCAGCAAGAAAATCCAGGCCAAGTGAGTGACCGCACACGACCCAAAGACATTCATCGCAACGCAGTATTGCATAAAGCAACTAGCTACTTAATATTATAGTATAATAATATTATATTATAATGTTACAATGATTTTACAGTGTTGTTATTATATTATGGTTATGCATGAGAATACCTGGTAATGTGAGTCGGCAGCATAGCTTTGACAATTATAATTAAATTCGCAATCAAAGCACATTAAAAATCAACATGAGTGGAAGGGGAGGGAGCCCCATGTTTTCTATAGCCAAAGATTTACAATGCTGAGAATCACCAGAATGAACTGTTGTGTGGTGAGAGAGAATGCTGAACGCTCCTGACCAGTTCTTCTTCTCAGGCTTGACCAGAGGAATTATTTGCTGGAATCCTCCAACCTGTTCAGTGTGATGGATTTACGAGAGGTACAGTAGCCATTCCACGAGTCCCTGTGTACATCCCACTCTCTAAAGGGCACCCATGCTCCCCTAACCCTAAGCAGTTACATTTTTTTTTTTTTAGCTAGCACTGTGTATGCAGATATACGACCTATGTGCAAAGTCTAACTTAAGCCAAGTTGTGGACCTAAAATTTGAGCATATATACTCCTGAATTTAAACAGGGTCAACATCCTAGGGTCATGTTGTGACAACTCCTAACTTTTCATACCCTGGATAGGTGTAAAACTGTTCTTTGAATAGGTAATATAATAATGACTAATTTGATTCTGTCCTCATGATCTCAGAACAGATTTCATCACTAGCTAGCCTAGGTTGAGTGTCCTGAGTGTAGCAAGTGAACTGACTTAAACGTAACCATGACAGTAGTTTCCTTCCCCCCTGTCCCACCTGCGCGTCTGTCTGGGTGTAGATCGCTGACGGGCAGTACGAGGCTTTCATGCAGTCGCTGATCCAGTTCGCATCCAACCACGTCTACCACTGTGACCTCTGCACACAGAGGGGCTTCATCTGCCAGATCTGCAATGCCAATGGCATCATCTTCCCCTTCGAATTTGAGACCACCACCAGGTATGGTTTGCTTCCCGGGACAGTACGCGCAGTTCTGGGCAAAAGGGCAGCGCTGAGCAGCTTCCTGTCCTGGACCCATAGGGATGTGGGTTTGGTTACCATCTTTACTTCGATTTTCATTTTCCTTATGACAAACATACATTGTCTGACAGAAGTGTTTCATTTCAAACATATATCTGAGTGAGTGAGTGAGTGAGTGAGTGAGTGAGTGAGTGAGTGAGTGAGTGAGTGAGTGAGTGAGTGAGTGAGTGAGTGAGTGAGTGAGTGAGTGAGTGAGTGTGAGTGAGTGTGTGCACAATGCAGTCATAATAACACAATACAGTCATTGTTTCCAGTCTATTAATGGCAAAACACATTCAACAATCGGTTCATTTTTTGGTTCTTTCGTATGCCGCTGTCTTCTACTTCCTCTAAACTTGTAGCAAAGCCTGTTGTGTTGTCCATTGTTTGTAAAGTGGCTCCACACCGCAGCACAAAGGCAAACGCGCTTCAAGGCAGTTCTGTTACGATTGGCCAGCACGCACCTCACACCTCTGACTCACTGCAACATATTCCGCTTGCCGCTCTTGCTGCCTTCTGAGACAAGTTCTTTGCCTTGATAAAATACCACAGTTATGCTAGGCTCACCTGTTTCTTTTGCTGGACACGTTTTTCTGTGTCAGAATCAGGACCCTGATGTGTGAAAAGTGTGTAATTACGTTGCAGTATCTGGGTCACTAGCTCTTCCTGGACCTGTGGCAGACCACAGGATACTAGAGTGCCTTTACTGCATATTTCCAATTCTCTTAAATGAAGGTGGACAGTAGATCAGTGACCTGTAGGACAGAACTTTGAATGACCTTGTTATTTGTTTTCACTCACTTTCCTCACTTTTTGTGATTTACCGATTTATTTGAGGTCTGAGGGATGTAGTTAAATTAGATGGATCCTGACAGTGGGGATTTAAAGGGATGACTCTAATAATTACCTTCATTTGGCATGCCCTTGGTTCTCACTGACTAAATTGTAACAAGGTCCCCCCGGTCTTCAAGATGGTCGCTTTAAATCCACCCTATTTCAAGAGCAAAGAGGAAGAACACACTTCCTGTACAAGAGGAACTTCCTGTTTTACACTTACTGTAATTTGAAGTAATTAAGACAGCCATGAATGCCAGCCTTCACCTCCAAGACCAGAAGTGCACGCCCTTGTATTTGCTGTCTGTGTTTGAACTCTGTTTAGCTCACTCCTAACCTCTGTCCACAGGTGTAAAGTGTGCAAGACAGTTTTCCACTCCACTTGCAAAGCGCAGTCACCCTCTTGCCCCCGCTGCCAGCGCCTGCAGAAGTACCTGGAGCGGGAGCAGCAAGAGTGATGCAGTGCACCACGTGGCCTGCAACGCCCTGTCAGTCCCCCGTCGGTCCCTGGTCACCCCGCGCCCGTCCTCGAGGTGCACAGCTTCCCTGAGGACACCAGGGGGTGGGACAAGCTGCCTCCAGTTGGGAACAGTAGCATCTCCACAGCGAACCAGCCTCCACAAGTGCAATTATGTACTCCACGTGTGACCGCACACCTCAGCAAAACATCACGCAACTGTAAACGGATGGTGTGGGAGCTTACATCCTCTTTCCGCACTTAATCCAATGGCTGTTGACCAGTGAACGTGGTCAGTTTTTGCAGAGAGATGGCAGAATGCGCACACTCCAGTGGCTTTCTCCTCTGAGTCAGCAGACACGTAGAGCCCCCACGAGCTGTCTGTTGATTCAGGAAAGAAGAGAGAGTCCTTAATCTTGCCTTTCCTCAAGCTACAGGTGCAAGACGGCATGGCTCTGCCTTCATCTGTCAAAGCGTCAAGAGATCCAACACATGCTTCATGGGCTGTGCTGGTTGTCCACTGTCAACAAGAGCATCGACCAACCAGTCTAACTCATTTAGAAGTAGCTTCCAGCCAACATAAACAATATCTATATGTGAACATTATGCAGATCATACCATGATTAAGGAACATTTACTGGATAGCATCCATGTCTTTGACAGGAGAACTGTAGGAGGTGAAGAGCTTTATCTAAGGTGCCCTATGAGTCACCATCACCCTTGATTTTGCTGCTGGCCCAATCCCCCCAAGCCTTCCTCTTCCAAATGAAGGAATGAGTCAAGTGAAGGAATACAGTTCCAGTAATCTCAACATCCCAATTTCAAGTGATAGTTTCATAGGCTGACGTCTTCATTTCTTGGTGGCATGCAGATGTTATTGGCGTTTACAGGACAAAACGCATACACTTCCTGTTGTAAATGGTTGTTTACAAAAACGAGGCCCGGATTTAATGCAGTTGCAGTGCACTTTGTCCTTACACATCTGCTGAACTCATGTGATGTAAGAAGAAGAAAAAGAAAAATATTACACTGACTTCATTAATTAAAAATTAAGGACAAAAACGCAATCCGGTTAGATTGAATCTGGGCCCAGGTCACATCTTTTTCAGGGATAGTCACCTATTCAATACATCTTCACCTGTATTATACTGAACTTATTTCAAGTAGCTTGTGCCTTTATCTGTTAGTGTTTTTCACTGTGTAATATGATGTCTGCTGATTGTAAAGATGTGCAGCATGCAACCTCACTTAACTTCTGTGCCAAAAAAGAGCTAAATTAGAACAAAGCAGGAGGTGGCTTTAAACTGCTCAGTGAGAATTGTGTCAAAGCACATGTAATGTAAATGTATGTGACAGTAAATGTTTGAATCTTTGATTGCTCAGAGGTATTGACGATGGTAGTTGCAGTTATGCATTCCATATGTCTTGCACATCAAATGTCTTAGAGTTGCCTCCATTTTTCTTTTGTCCTAATAGAAATGTACAAGAAAAGCTAAAGCTTCCCAGATTGGTCGTCTTAAATGGGTCGTGCCAACTTATCCACCAAATGGATTTAGGATCTGAAGAGTCCTGTTTTTAGAGTGGCCTAATCTGCTTGGACAGCACTGACCTCATGAGTGAAGATGTGTAAACATCCACGTGAAAATGTTTAGGTTGTATTCAGCTAAAGTCACTAAATCTGTTTGTGAACTGCAGACCCTGGTGTTTTAAAAACAATTTACTCCTATTGGATCTCCTTGCAAAGTAAAAGCTTAACTGCTTTATGAAACATTGTATATTTAGACCTTAGGTCTAATCAAGAGTTTGATAAGAGCTCGCAGTTTGAAGTGCTAATAGGGTAATAGGTAGTCTAAAAGAGTGATTGAATTAACCTCTTCACTTCTGAGAGCAGCCAAATTATAAATTCTCAGTCTGTTCCACGTGGATGCTATGCCGAATATGAAAGGACTGACTGCGAAAACCGTAAATGATATCTATGCGTATGGTAAGCTACAAGCTAACTTAAACAGATCAGACTGCCTAGAGTCTGAAGGTTTCTGATCAGTGACCGCAAGTGATACAGGCCAAAGTGAACCAAGCAGTTTATCCCATTTTCACACACAGGTCTGTCACTGTGATCAAAAGCATGATTTCCCAACGCTGCGTGTCACATAATTTCCATTGACGGGAACTGGAAGCTGTAAGCAAGGCCCGTGGCATGCATCATGTAGTAGAATTAGGGTAGTTGTCGTTTCTTCCTTTCACCCACACAAATGCACCAAAGCCTGAACCTGGTCAATGGTCACGGATATGGAAGGGAAGAAGTTAGAGCTGGCCTCTTACCCCAGGAAGAATGGTTTGAAAATGTCAAGCCTGGTGAATAGCTGACTTTTATGGTAAATGTATTGTTCTCCACATGGCCATGCTCAGAGGTTACTGCCAGACTACTAGAACTCTCTGATGGAATAGAATCCATTTGTTTACAACTGCCCATTGGAAATTTCATAACCTGTTCATGTTTTTTTTAAGGTGGTTGATTTGATTATTATTTTTTTACTCCAGCTGAATTTCAGAAGGATTTCATACTTTGTTTAAGTGAGTCTTAAACTTCCACTCAGTTAGTCAGGCTTGGTCATTCTCTCCAAGCAGGGTGATATGTTGTAATTCAAATTTTGAAATAGTTTCAGAAGCATAAAGGTTAATATGTTTAAGGGGCTTTGAGGGTTTTTTATTGTTTAATCACCCATACAGGGTATAGGAAATACTCACATTGCTTATTTTTCTGCTAGATTTTTTAAAGAATGCAGTTTAGATCAAAAACAGTGTCAAGACGTCCTTGTGTTTGAAATAAACTGCTCTGCTGTACTGTGCCCATTAGGGGGCAGCACACAACTGTATAGGGAGAGGTGTGTTACTACTTTAAGCTATGCACAGGATCCTATTCTGAAACACCTACACTGTAATGTCAGAGTGTTCCAGGCGTAGGCCCTCCTGACACATGTCCCTTCAGCAGAGCGTGGTTGTAGGGACTGTCTTTGAGCTGTACTACACCTCACAAGTGCAGACTGCAATATCTGTTCTGAAGCTAAAACATGTGGCTGCAGGTTTTTTTTGTTTCTTTCTTTTTTGCTTTGTATTGCTTTTTGAAGGGAGGTCTTCTGTAAGGAAAACAAAGGACAGTGGAATGGAGTGGCTTGTTTAAGCTTTGGACAGGATATCATCAGACTGTTTTTTTGTTGTTTGTTTATATGTGATTTCAATTTTGTAAAGATTTTTATATCATAATTAAATCATGAGATATTTATCACCTACTACTGTATGAGTGTGGATTTTTTTCTGCCTTTATATTCTCTTTTTCTGAACAAATTATACACTCACACATCTGCAGCCAACGTTATGTCAAGAACTGTTTTGAGCAGATTGATGTGCATGCACGGCGTCTCTGAAGTGGGAATGAACGAGATGAGTGACAGCTGGGGATATAAACGTGCGAAGAAGTTCCCGCTCAATGCAAGGGCTCGGTCAGGACGGAGCTGCCAAAACGGATTGGTGTGGTGCGCTGTGGGAGCTGGCAAGGCTGCGTGCCGCTTGCGGTCGGGCTGCAGGGGAGGCACAGCTGCATGTTTCCTGTTGCAACGCAAATACGTGCAGCGCGCTCAAGGACAAGCACGCGCCGCCACAGGCACGCTTTCACTGGCACGGCAGAGACATAAAAAAAAAACCCCTTTGCAAACGGGGTGCTGTTGTGGATGGGACCTGAATGGTTACCGGGCCCCCAGCAGATGTCATGTTAGATGTGTGTGAGTGCGGAAGGGGGAGGATGGAGAATGAGGAACGGAGAGCTGGCCCACGTGAAAACAGAAGTTAAATTTATTCCTGTTTTTGCAGCCACTGCTTTCCTCCATTCTCTGTCTCTCACTCTCTGCCTGGCACTTCTGCTCACAGAGCCATGCACAAAATGAAGATAATGACAATGACAATAATGAAGCAAGCTTAGTTTCCAGTGAATTCAAACATGTATTCCTTTTGTTTTTAAAGAGAAGAGTACTTTTAACTATGTATGGGAGCACAATATACAAAACTAAAAGCCTTTGTAAAATTTTAGCCCTGTCAAAAAGAAATGAGACCTTTTTTGTGACAATTCTGCCATTTGATGAGGAAGTGGTAGTTTTTTTCTAGGTTGATTACTGCTCAAAGTTGTATGCACATAACAGGCGGGTTAAAAGAGTTCCTCTTGCTGATAACTGAGGTCACAATACAGAGGTGGAGTGCACCAAGCGAATGTAAGTCTCATTCAGGTCGAGTCTTGCCTATATTCTTGCTAGACTGTAGCAAACCAAATGTAGCTTACTTATTTTTTTTCAAACAGTCATTGAAAGGTGTGATTACACTGATCTCAAATCTCACTGTGAAGGGTGCTAAAATTCCACCTGGCTGATCAATTAAATGATTAATTAAAAACCAACCAGTGCAGACAGTAGAGTCATTCAGTGCAGAATGCAAGCTGCAGCTCAGTTGCATCTCCCACATTGTTATACCAGGAATTGTTTGGCTTGGAGAACCCTGCATAACAATGGAGCTATGAGATATTAGGCCTGAAAATTAGGCCTGCTTTATGAGCTCCATCTTGCCATTGGTGTAGGGGGCCTTACAGGGTTGGCATTACAGTGGTGTCAACATTCACCTGCCAGGATCTTACTCATGTGCCCATTGCACTGGCCTAAGCTGAAACACAGAGGTGTTCTGCCCTCTCTTTCTCGTTTCAGTTCGAGGAGGGGAGGCCCAAATGTGCGATTTCTCCCCAGAGTCCGGAAATGAGAGCTGACAGGAAGAGCAGCACAGCTGCCCGATGCAGAGGAAAGACAGTGTTTCCTCACTGAGAGAGAGAGCATGAGAACCCTGCAGCATTGGCTTATCCAGCAGTTCATCCACCTCCTCTGTAAAGCAACCGTCCACATGCCACTGGCCCGGCAGCCCCCGCACCTGGGCACCAGCTTACTGAAAAGAGCTGTTTTTTCCAGGCTGGTGTTTTATTCTGGGCCAGGCGTAACCCTTTATTGATTAGGTTAATGGGAAAAGTCCTTTATGGTGTGGAAAATGCTGCTTATCATTTCTGTGTTTTTTATTCTTGTTGCATGGTTTAAAGCACTGCTTGGTTTAAAATCTAAATTGGTAAAGCATTCTGACTGATAATACGGGCTGTGAGCCCAATTAGTCTGGAGAGCTTGAGCCCCTCGACATGTTGGAAATCAAATCAGTTATATCAGTTTTCAGGGAAGAACTTATTTCTTCATATAGCCTGCAGGACTCTGGTATTCAGGACATGTGCTGGCCACCGAACCTCTAATAACTTACACATCAACATCACATCAACATCGGTGCAACATATGGCACAGTGACCACATGCTCTAACTGCATGCTGAAAGCCATCAGGCACCCTGAGCAGGGCCGGGCAAAGCAGGAAGGCGCACACACAACAAACAGGAGAATTCTCAGCGGAGCATCTCGTATGCGCGCCACCATTTCCGTTGCATCCTTGACAGGGTCCCACTTGGGGCAATGGTGGAAGGCTCATCACAGAGGGATACCTCTGTCTCCTGCTGACACCTTGGGGCACAGGCAACGCCTTCTTTCATCCGCACTCAAGTCGTCTACAGAACACAGCCGCCAGCCACCTGCATTTCCTGTGATCCTGTGTGGTTTCTGGGAAGGGTAGAGACGGAGTTTCTGAAACATGGAGCAGCTTCAACCATCGTGTCATGTGGCTAATTGTCAGGGATGGGAGAGGACATTACTAAATGAGGCAATGTGTCATGGAATGCATGTTGTACTATGTACAGCCATTGCCGTATTATATAGGTCATGTGCTGAGGTTCTGTGCCCAGCTGCCATTACTTTTTACTGTCTTATGAAAGCATCTATTTATTTTTGGCCTAGACTTCTGTGAATGATGACTTACTCAGTGGTGGCTGTGGTATGTTTGTTCACAGATTAAAAGAGGAACAAAAGCTTGTATACTTCAGTCCTGAACTCAAAACTCTTCTGTACACTCTGCCTGTGCACAGGTCCAAACACAATGTAAAAGCAAGATATTTACATCTATTTACAAATATCCAGGCTGCGTAACTTTCTTCAGCAGGTTCAGAGGGCCTCATTCATGTCACATTTCCTCTCTGTAGACTTGGTTAAACAAATTAAAAAACACAATCTATTTCTATTGCACCAAAGAAAGGAGAAGCTCAGCTCCAGAGTAATGTTTGAGGTGTCTGGGTTAGGCTGAGCTTTCTGTGCTTTTTTCCTTTCAGTATATCTTGTTTTTTCTTGTTCATGCTGCCACCAGAGAACTACCAAGAATTCTTTAGTATTTGATAAGAATTTAAGGTGCCTAGTCAGTGGGTTGAAAAGCAAATTCACTCTGACAAAGTGACACAAGACAAAGAGGTTTACTGATGGCTAAAATCCAAAGGTTTTTAGCAGGTTTAGCAGGAATTTTTGATCAGGTTATTTATAACTTGATCAGGTTTGCTAGTGTTGCATGTCCCCCTAGTGTGGTATCCTTCCTAGGTTTGCCAATGTTGTGTGTCCCCTGGTGTAGTGTCCCCTTAGGTTTCCTAGTGTGTATGTCCATGTCTTTTGTTTACTTGAAGGTTTTGCATCATTTCATAAAGGCCCATGTAATGTGAATTAATTAATGAACTGCTCATCACACTCCTCACACTCCTGCTTTTCAGTGCTCCCCTCTGTGGGACCCATCACCTCATTATCTCCATCCCCACACCTAGAGTACATATGCGCTCCTTTCATTGGTGAGCCCTCTTCTTCTCTGTGTTTCCCTCATCATTTAATTGTGCTTTTCTAAAGCTGCAGGATGATCGCACAAATCTCAACAGGGCCATCATCTCCTTTACAGTTGGAAGAGGTTTGTTTCCTCCACCCCACCCAGCTGCAGAAGGCTGTCACTGTTCAATAGGTGGGGTGTCACAACTTCATTGTGGCAACTGATGCCACCTCTGTTCTGGTGTTAGTGCTGTGCAGAGGATCCCTGCCAGCTCTCTGTGAGTGTCCGGTGTCCATCCCACACCATCATTTTTCCAGGGATAAAGAGGAAATGCAACTTTGTACAATGGAGGAAAAACTGAGGCTCGAATGGGTGTGAATCAGTCGAGGGTTATTAAAAGTGCATGCACCATTGCCCCTGGCAACTACTAATATTTTGATGCAAGAACTCTGCTTTAGCAACGGAGGAACCCATTGACAAACAGGCGTTGTTGAGTGTGCAGCTTATGAAATTTCCAAGTCTGATGTGTTTGTTTGTTTTGTTTGTTGCATTTTTTTTTTGTTTGTTTTTTTTTTTGGTATGTGTGATTGAAAGTATTGTTTACTAGATTATTCTGGTTGCCTCAAGGAGAAAATGAATCTGGAAGAATGTATCCAGGGTGAAAGCCTCAATGAAACTTTAGTAACTGTGTGTGTGTGTGTGTGTGTGTGTGTGTGTGTGTGTGTGTGTGTGTGTGTGTGTGTGTGTGTGTGTGTGTGTGTGTGTGTACATGTTTCTTTGTTCTTTGTGTGTATGTATGTGTTCATGTACATACTTACAGAACATGATAACATGGATGTGAACCCTCTGCTCTGAGCAGAATCTCAGTCACTTACGTTACACTTACATTAATTCTAGAGGCACAAGCTGAAGGTTGCTTTAGTCACAGAGAGCCTAATCAAGATGTCTCCCCATAACAACCAAACTGAAATCAGATGTCCTTGAGCACTCAGGGGCTGTACAGATTGAGTAAAGTTCTGTATCAAGGGCCCCTCACCTTCCAGTCACCACAGTGCTCTGTCTGCCTTCCTGTCCTTCTGCCTCTCGATTCTGTGCAGCTGCTCTCTACACACTGAAACAGGAAATGAGTGCAGACGGAGGCAGGCAAGTTTAAACCCATGTACAGGCAAGACACACACCCACATGCATATGCGCACATACATACAAGGTTACGTTAGGGATCTGCGAAACAGAGCCGGCACTCTGAGCTCTAGGTGGGACAAAAAACAAATAAGGGAAACAGCAAGGTGAGAGAGGAAGAGAGACAGGAACTGATTGAAGAAAGGGAAAATGAGAAATGGAATGAGCTGTTGCTGAAATCTGGGATTCTCCTGTAGAGCTGGTGAAAAAGAATAGAAGCTGGGATGATCCTGCAGCCCTCTCTCCCTCAAGGTGCGTGATTGCTCTTCTTACCAGACATGTTTGTCTCCCATTTTCCATATATACAGACTTTTACAGAATATGTCCTGAAGGTATCCCAAAAGATTTTGGCTGAATTCAGTACTATTTTGGCACTTTTTTACATTACAGTTTTTTTCTGTTTTCTGGATCATGTAAATTTTTATTTTGATAACTTTTCTTCTTTCCTGTACTTACATTTTTTCTTCAGAGGAGAGAATTTCTCCTTAAACATCAGTCCTCTCATCTGAGAGATTTACTGCAGAGTATTTTTGTTATTGACAGCAAGCTATAAAGAGCTAATAATCCTCATTATTAAAAAGAGTGGTCTTCTACAGTACAAGAACAACTAAAGTGACAAATCCAAAGAGATAAGCTGAAATGTAGGTTTTATCACTGTGTTTACTCAGGCTGTCAGTCCATGTTTCAGAGTTGTAGGCATTAAGTAAAACATTTAGGAGACACCACTTTCTAGACACAAGCTTTGTAATGTGTGGCATTCTGGTAAGAGAAAAACAATGATATTTGCCATAACCTCACATCCAACGAGCAGGACAGCCCCAACCAGCTTGACATCCTGGCTTCTGTGGATATCAAAACTAGAGGGAAAATCTTGACGGTTTCTATCAAACTTCACACTATGTAGATTGTGTCAACAAGCTAATATCTCCCAGCCTGTATAAATGCAGCATACATTTCTGAGCATGGGTTGACAGCAGATAATACATGGTGGTTAAATGTGTTCAAGCCAGCTGGTTGTTTCAGACTTATGTCAGTTTCTGACATATATTTATGACAAGTATTAGATCACAGCAAGTTCACAGGTAGTTGGCAAGTGGTTCAGAGGCAACAGATTACATTCAATCAGCTTGCTCTGATTTGAAACATCATATACATATCTGCTATGAACAGATATTGATCAACAGTCTGGTCCAACTAAACTCTGTTTTTTGTGACTAGTATGATGCATGGTTAAAGCTGATAACGGCAGACATGACTTACACATGACACCATGGCTGGTGAGGAAATTAAGAGCCTTGGTCCAGTCCAGAAAAAGACACATCATAATAATGTCATAGTCACAGCTGAATTCTCTCACTTACACATTAAACTAAATGAAAATCGATCAAGGACTGCACTCATTCTGAATATTTTGGACATGAGTTTTACCCATTGGAATGTTTACTGCATCGCATCATATTGTTATGTTAAAAAATTTAGTACGTGACTAAACATGACAATTCGATGAGACTTGGTGACATGTGTTTGAATTTCAAGAAGGGAGCTGGTCTATGTCTAATGTCACAACAAATAAGACAAAATTAGACAACATGACACTATATTACTTGTAAAAGTGTTAGTTCAGTTCATTAGCTCAAAGCTTGGCAAGACTTGAAGGATAAGAGTGCTCATCCCGTCAGGGCAACAGACAGGGAGATAAAAAGGATCCAGAAGGAGGGAAAGGGGGAGGGGGGTTCCATCTTTAAACAGTGCCATAAATGAGAACAACCCCCTTCCATTTTTTTTCGACCTGTAATATTTTCAGAGAAGGGCTGTGGTTGCAGGGGGGAGGGGAGGGGGCGGTTCCTTCGTAAACTACACACTAAGCTTTACTCCTCACGCTGACCCAAAAAGAACTTTGTTCAGCCTTTCGAATGAGTGATAGTAGTTTAATTTGCACGTAAGGTTTGATACAGACCCAATAAGAGACTTTATTGTAATGTCATAAGAGGGGAATACAGTTTGAATCACTGAGTTATTCTGTTTGGTGACTTTTGCTGAGTTAAAGCTAATAACAAGTCCCAAAAAAGGGCAGCCTGTGGCATTGCCATCTAAAATGTTCCCACAGTTACAGCTACTGCATACAGAGTGGAGTTTTGGACCCTTCCCTCACTGTTTAATTTTTTCATGAGGTACAGAGCTGGTGCTCTGTTCTGTCCACTCCCCGTCCTCCCCAAGGTTCTGGCAGGCAGCAGGGCTATGGGCACAAACCAGATATGTTCTAGCAGGGCAATGTGCTGTATAAACCAGTGTGGCTGCAGCAGAGAACTCCTTGACGACAAACGTAATGCTGCCATACCTGGGAGGGGTTTAGTGGTGATGCACAAGTGGTGTCCATTGCCGGTCCTGTCAGTCCACAGTCCGATCTTATAACCAAATACAAATTCCTAATCAAAGACTGCTGTGGGTCTCAAATGGACAGCCCAGCACTGTTTATTACTCTCACTCTTGTGTTCTTATGTACAATAAGAAAAAACTATTTTTATCTATAATGACACCAATTTTTAGTATGTCTTATTAGTATTGTGTTGATGCCAACATACAAACAAGGAAAGGCTTTTGTTTAACAGTACTAATTGCACAATCCATCATCATGAGTTACATTTGTATACCTCATTCACCTTCATGTTATATCTCAGTTTCCTGAAGCGTCTCACTTCATTACTGATTGCCATGTCTGGCATGTTTGCAAGACTGCCAGGCAAAGGGCACAAAATACATTGACAAGTTATCCTGACTTTTAGGAGTGAAGACTCCTACCTACATTAAATGTCACTTAAGGTTATAAAATATCCTCTAATCTTCCATTGCAAGAAAAACAAACAACTTTTTTTCCACATGAGTCATTCTAGTTAGCACCTAGTTAAGAACACAATTCCACTAAGAGAGGTGTAATGCCAGGTACCATGGGAGTTTGTGATTTTGGTCGACCTTCACCTCGCAATATCATATGCACTTTTCATCTGTTTGCATATAGTGTTTTGAGTGGGCAAAGCAGGAGAAGTGAACCCTGTTTCATTACATGTAGGCCATGTGTAAATGGCCATATATGGAGAGGCAAGTTGAGTGGATGATGCAGGGTGACAGACACTTCCTGTTCTGTGCAGGCCCTATTATTTTTTTGAGAGTCTCCCATGTTCTCTGCATTGGTTGTTTTGTTTCTGGGTGTGTGGTTTCACACAGCAGTGACTTCCTGCCGCTGCCATCACACGAACACAGACCCTGAGATTAAAACCAAATATCCAATAGATCTGACAGCCAAATCAACCACAACAGACAGAGTAATAAATCAGTGATGGGCAGATTACTGGAACTGTGAAAATATTACTTATACAAATACATGACTGGAGCAGACCATGTGTCTGGATTGGTGCTTCATTTGCAGGCCATATTTTCCAGAGACACCCAGTGTTTCCAGTATGTGCTCTTCTGACACAATTTTCTGGAACCCATTTATACAGTTGGGCTTTATTATTATGTGTAGTTGTAGGTGCGTACTGTGGGAGGCAGTGTAGTATAGTGGTGAAGGAGCAGGAATCGTAACCGAAAGGTTGACGGTTTGATCCTTCCTGGGACGCTGTTGTACCCTTGGGCAAGGTACTTAACCCACAATTGCCTAAGTAAATATCCAGCTGTATAAATGCATAACATTGTAAAGAACTGTAACCTATGTAAGTCGCTCTGGGTAAGAGCATCTGCTAAATAATGTAATGTGAATAACCTTTCTCAAGGGCTCAGCCACAAAAGTCCCTGCCATATGGAGCATTAAGGATGACAGAAACACCATTTTATATACATGTATTCCGTGTTCAGCCTTAAGAATTATGATCTGTAACTAAAGACTTGACTGCTTGTCAGTTCAAAAAAACAAAAGACAAAGAGCTTTCAATAATTATGCACAGATATAACAAATATGTCATTTTTCTTATTTACCCAGCAGCACAAAGATGTAGAGATGTAAAGATATCTTTGACTCACCATTCACTCTTCACTATTCACTCAACAATAGCTGTTTGGGAATGGGATGATCAGCTAAATAATGAATTTTTGATTATTTGTACAATAATAATGTATTGGACAATGGTCTTTTGAGGTATTTTGAGACAGGTGTAAGTAGAGCAATACAGAACAGAACTGAAAAATACATTGTATCTACCTACTCATCCCTGAGTGGACATTGGATGACATACCAGCATCAGCCTTGCGACTGGAATGCACCCTTAGGTACACAGAAAGGTATAAAATTCCACTTTGCTGTAGACTGTGATGTCAGAGAGCCATTGTACTGCACTCGCCCAACTGGAGACACCACTACTGACACACACCACTCTGCCCTGTGCTGTTGACATTCCTGAGGTCTGCATGCCAGAGGGGCACGCTGGGGAGGGGCGTGCTTGCTGGGGAGGAGCACTTTGGAAAGCCAAAAAACCTCAGAACAAAACATGAAGCTAAATTCACATTGCTCCTGATGTGGAAACGAGGCTGCGTTGTTTTTTTTGTTTTTTTGTTTTTTTCCTTTTGTACGTCTGCTTGCAGTATGTAAATCTGTGACAAGGGGAACATACTGGGCTCTGTGAAACAGTTTTACTTGCAAAACTATAGCATTTCTGTGAATTCTCTTACTATTAAAGATGCTTTACTGCCTTTGTTGATGACAGCCATGTTTTCAATCACAATCTTGCAGAGGGAAGAGCGCACAAGATGAGACAGTGTCAAAAAAAGTCACATTGAAGATGTCAGAGAGAACCACATAATTATTATTTTTAACAAAGAAGCTAGAGCATAACAAAAAGAAACCTGTGAGCTATTCTCACCGGTGTTTCTTGACAGACGATTCACTGACAAAAGTGCCACATAATGAAACAGTGATCCAGAGTTACAGGGGGGACATCTATCTGTGAAAAGATGTAACTGCAGCTGAGAATGTGATCAAATTCAATGTTAGCTGGCATGATACCAAAAGCAATTGTCTGTGAGTGAAGCTGAAAGATGAAGATGAAGTCACATCCTGCTGTTGTTCTTGAGAGTTCATTGCATAACTGCAACAGAGACAACATCAGTAACAACTGTTTTTTGATTATTATTTGATTTGATTTCCAGCACCGAGATGACCCCTCCTCATCCCTGACTATATCTTTGATCAAGTTCCCAGGGTGGGTGGCCAAGATGACCGCCACATCCAATAAGGAACTTGTGCTGGTGGAGTATGAGTATGAGTACACCACCAGAGATGGTGGTCTGGTGTCTATCAAACCCAACGAACGGTACATTCTCCTGTCAAAAACCAATGACCACTGGTGGCACGTCCGCAAGGATGAGAACACCAAACCCTTCTACATCCCTGCCAATTATGTGAAGGAGCTCCCTCCAGATTTCCCCTCCCCTTTGGACTTTGTCAGGCCAAATGGCCTGGTGACTCCAGAGCCGCTGCCCGAGAAAAAACCAGTGGATCCACTTGCCAAGAAGCCAGAGGAAATGACCATCAGGCTCCGCTCGCAGTCATTCAGCACTAGCAAAGTCGAGAGCCGGATGTCAACATTCGGTGTCCCTCAAGACCTTCAGGACCTGAACCGTCATGCAGATTCATTAAAGACACAGCAGCCCTCTTCTGCTGCCAGCACCGTGCCCTCGACCTTTCCCAAAGATGTGTCGCAACACATCAAGAGGTTCAGTCTAGCCCCCGATGTCTTACGTGGCTCCAGATCAGCAGTGGACGACATGCAGCTACCCCCCTCGACACCTCGAGTTCCCAGCTTCAGTCCAGCTGATCCGGTAACCAGACTGAAGCAAGCGAGGCCAGCTGCGCCGCCTGTTGTCAAGGCCGAAACAAGAAAGTCTGTTGAGCTGATGGAACCTCCAGTCAAGTTCAGAGACGAGGCTGATCTGCCATCTGAGAATATTTATGAGTCCATACCAGATGTGCAGGATGTAAAGTCAAAAAAGCTGCTGGTGACAGACACAGTTCTGGACGGTGATCCGGCTTCCGTTCCTCCTTTCGTTCCACCCACCATTGAGGCTCCACCCACCACTCCCAAACCCGCTCCACGCCTTCTTCCTCCTGCCCAGGTAAAGTACCTGATCCTTAATATTCTGCTGTGATCAACTCAATGACAGTGATCTATTGATGTGGACATGACCTATACATGAGCAGTGTTTTCAGTCATGCAAATAATATTTTAACAGCAATAGCGACTCTTAACAGTATTTACGAGGTCTGTACAGGAGGACCTGAGCAATGTTTTACATGATTTACCATTAAATGTTACATGTGTTTTATTCAAGAGGAAGTAAAACTGTGATTGCTTGCGGGAAAGCTTGTCAGATTTATTAAAGTGTTTTTATGATTGCAACACAGGGAGGCACTGTTTTCTTGTTCATACATCTGAGATAACTGTGTAAAGCTGTGAAGCTGATTGAGGCATTTGATGTGGTCACAAAATCTTAACATTGGAATGTTTGATGGCAAAGGCATTTTAAAGACTATTATCTAGACCAATATTATCCCAAAGGTTTTAAAACTGTATTGAGGGACAACTAGTTGATGCATAATTACAAATAACAGCTTAAACATTTTACTGCATCCAAGAATAGAATACAGTCAACTCCCTATAATTGCACATCAGATAATTTCATACAGTGTTTTATTGCAGGGTGAGTGGTTACTTCCCTCTCACTTTAAATATCTTTTCCTCTCTCTGTGATGGGCCTCTCTGCTTTTCTAAACAATGACTCATATTATGCTCATCTCTAGAAAAGCAATATTTCCCCTACTCCTAGTGCCTCTTGGTCACCTGATACAAATGGCCAGACGAGTGACATTTAGTATCATTGTGACCACTCTTCAAAAGAATGCACTTACCTTAGACAAATAGTATGAAGGTATGACGTTTATCAATAAGTAATGAGTAATTACAATCACATGTGCCATGGTAAGCTGCCCTAGCCTTGAGCAGAATTAAAGGTATTTTTAAACCTAACACCCTTGAAACAAGATATAATGTAACAATATGAAGCAGAAGCATCAGAGACCAGAAAAGAGAGTGCATCTATGTACTAAGATAAGAAAATTACATAAATTATAGACTTAAAAATTGAGCATGAACAGGGAGCACTGAGCCAGATTGGTGACAGCTAGATTTAACAGGCTGGACATGTCGCATCCATGGAGCAGGGGGCACATCAGAAATGATAAGCAGTAGAATTGATATGGAATGTGATTTTAGGCCCTCAGGCTCCCATGAATTATAGCAGTCCAGGGACTCGCATAAAAGCAAATAAACTCTCCTGCTACTTTTGAGCTGAGGACAAGCCACAAAGGATGGTGATGTTTTCAGTGCAAGCAGGCGATATCCTATAGACATCCCATTCACAAAGCAAACTGCCTAAACTGAGAGTCCAGTAGGCAAGTAGTTATTACAATATGTTACATGAAGCAGATAAAGGATAAGACAATGCTGTCCAACCAATTCTGGCAGTTATTTGGCTATGTTTAATAAATGTTTATGGCACTTTTCATACACTTTCCATATTTATATACTACGGGCTTAGTTTTATGATTTTAGTCTCATTCTCCTCAAAAAATCTGCTGTGAGTTCCCATTTGAGGATCGGTTTATGTTACAAGGAGAGTTAAATCTCTGTGGAGTTCTTATCAGATGCAGGAATCTGGAAAGCTTTGGACAGCATGGAAAAGGAGGCACTGCCCAATTAAAATGTTTACTGGAAGGTTTTTCTGTAGAAGGAAGTGTCATTATTTTAAAAGTTAGATGATTCACTGACACAGCCTGAAAAGCTACACATATTTGACTTCATATTTGGACAGGCAGCTCCAGATTGAAGTTGGTTTCAGTGATTTAGGGATTAGCTGTGTCATGTTGAAAAAAACAATCCTGGGATTTTTTAAAATGGTGATTTGGTCTTACAGCTTTCATTTTTGGTTACAATGAATGTTACAGGCTGATACAGGGTAAGTATTGACATCTTGCTGTGCACGGCATGGATAATCTGCCTTTACTGCCTAAACACAAGTTTAGGGTGACAGTGGAACATTTGTTTGTACCATATCTATCTTATTTATTGTGGCTGATATGTTTGTACTCTGTGTAAATATTCATATACTTAGGCAAATTCTTTGAAAACCTAAATGCATGTGTGGCTTAAGGCACAATCCATCCGCATGTTATGACCCAGCGACAAATGTTTATTTGAGATAACCTGGAACAAGGTCCTAGAACACATTCCTGGAGCAATACATGGAGGAACAAATGTGCTGCTTTGTGGGTGAGATTAGAGAGAGGTGCATTTATTGTCAATGAACAGACCTTGGTTTACAATACGGAGAGCTTTCTAAAAATGTTATGAAATGTAAAGTATACCATATAGTCTCAACAAGTTCTCATTGTGGTCTAACCTCTTGCTTCAAAAAGGAATGGAGGGAAAAAGATCCTACTAACATTTTCCATTTATTTTGAACTGGCCTCATATATGTGTCTCAGTAATGTCATTTGTTTCTCATATGGTCATTCTTGTTTTAATCATCTGATGGCACTTCGCTGTTTTTCGCAGACTATTAACAGGGCTCAACAGACAAGTGTGACTGGCTGAGGCTGAGGAAAATGTAGAACATCAAGGTTCTCTGAGGTTTCTCAGTGTATCTGAAATCTAACAGAGTTCCTCTGTTAGATTTCAGTCAAAACATAGATACAGACAAAGAGAGTTCTTGCGTAGATTCATCCATTTATTCATCCATATACGCCTCTGAGTGTTGGGGTTTATCGTGGGGGCTCTACTGTTTTAGGCCCTCTCCTCTTGGTAATCAAGCATACATACAGCTACACTAAAGGACCTTAGTGCTCTTAATGACACACAAATTCCTGCACGGCACCAATCCTTCATCCTTATAATATGGTAATATCCTTATAAGACTTGGTAAATATGAAACTGGTTTGTATGTGTGACATGCCAAAAGGAAGACTGGAGCTGTGAGATGCCTGTTTGTATTCACATACCAAAAATGTCCTTGTCAGCATATATACAACAAATATTAAAAATCTTTATGCTCTAAACAACTGTAAAATACCTAGACAACAGACTCACTGTTTCACATTTAGTTATCGGAAACTCTCACAGCAGTCATAGCTATATTGCTGTAAAATTGAGCCAAAGATCTGACACGATCTGGACTGAATGCTAGTGACACCAATACATTTAAGAATTCACTGCCCTTGGATTCGATATTTCTCATTTCCGAGGTATAGGCGCGTTATAAAGGGAGACTTCTGTACACCTGTGGGACTCCCGGCAAGACCTGTTTTCGAACTGACTGTTCACGAGAATCATTTATCAACAGATGCGCAGATCCATCGATCTCCATATGCAAGCAGTGATCGTGTACACGTAGCACAACAGTGATGCACCCATATACAATCTTAAGTGTACTAGATCTGCCCCTTCTTTATCGATGCTTGTGAACATCCAGCAAGTTTTCAAAGAATGCATCGAGCGAACAGGTTTGATATAAAGTCACATCCAGCGACTAGGAGGGAAGGAGTTAAAAAGAACGCAAACTCCACAACCACTCCCAAAAGGTTAGCTCCAAGTAACTACCTGGTTGCCAGAGAAGGGAAGGCGGTGCTGCGCCGAGAAGTGAAAACTTCGAAAACTTGGAATTCTAGTCTTACTCGGACGTCAGTCCCCCCTGCCAGCATTCCCACTGCCAGCAGAACCTACTAAACCAACCTTTCGAAGCAGGCTTCTCGCTCTCGGCAAGTGGTCCGTACAACTGTTCTTCAAAGGTAGGACGAGATAACTTTAAATTCTATCCGTAAAATCCGAGATATTAACGCAACTATGGAAGAACTAATTTGTGGGCGGAGACGCATGACCTAGTAGGTCGGGTTTTGTTTTTATTAACGACCATATGTAAATACACTGTCATTTTGACCTGCACTTTGTTGGTGTTGGTTTTGGACGTTGTGTTTGTTCAGACTCGGACTGTTTCATACATATGCACATACACACACACATACACACACACACACACACACACACACACACACACACACACACACACACACAAAATATATATAATAACATAAATATATATAATGTTCATCTTCGTACTTTACGCTTGCAGTTAAATGGATACATTTTTAAATATTCACTGCGGCGTGACAGCGCTTCAGTCATGTTCTAGAGGTCGAACAGGAAACAGCCATACACTCCTCAAGCGGAGTTTGGTTTGCCTCCACGCAGATATCTGGTGATGTTGATCAAGAGTGATTCTCAAAGAATCATTCATTGTGCATTCATTGTGGACCCCAGGAGAGACTAGTAACTGAGTAAAGTAATCACACGCTGAATACACTCTTCTGTCACACGTGAATGATTAATTTGATTACATTGCATAAAATAGGCTGCTAATGATAACAGAGCGATGATAAGTAGGATATTTCTAGACATCAGTGATATCATTATAAAGACACTAATGATTGCTTTGATGCAGAGAGAAATAGAGAAATATGTTAATGATAGCAGTCATTTTAAAGAGACAGTAGTAATGACAGCATGGATATAGAAACAGACACTAATGACAAGGCGCATACAGACAAAGATACTAATGATAACACTGATATAGAGAAAGAAGCTAATTATAGCGCTGGTATAGAGGTGATACCAGACGTGCTCAGTGTCACAGTGCTAATCATTCTCACACACAGTATACAGGTCACTCTGTGCCAACGCAACCACATCTCTGAACATGGTGGGTCCATAACCTCCCCAGACAAGTAAATTAATTTGGCTGTTGTGGGATTGTTGGCCAAGCTGTTCTGGATGACTGGTGACTGAAAGACGCACATGTGAGCATGGCAGCTGAGCCATGCAGGCAGGACTGCTCTGCTCTTGTGTGTGGGGGAATCTACAGTTTATTATGTGGTGTGTGCCAGCTATTTGCTCCTCATTGAATTAGTTTCTGCTGAAAGGGTACTTATGGGATGATTTCACCTTGTTTCTCTGGTGTGAATTTTATTTCACATACCTCTGTTCAATGGCTGTGTTTGGGTGTCCCATTTTCCAATGTTTCTCATACTTATATGTCTCATACTGATGGAACTTATACTGGAGGAAACTAATAGCAATAGCTATCATAGCTCTTATAGCTAATATAGCTATTTCTCCCTATTTTGTTTTATCTTTGGCATTCAGCAATTTTACCTGCTTTAGATGCTACTTGATGCTACTGCATGTGGCCTCTGGCATCACCACAAGTCCCACTCAGTTTGAAGCAAGGTTTTGTCCAGAAATGGGGGTTGCAGTAAACAAAGAACTCGCTGTAATTTTGGCTGAGCAAAAGGGAACCTGAATCCATGTTTTTGGCATAATATAGCCCTCTCCTACACCCAATTTGACAGGGAACCTGTGACATAGAGCCCATATCGACTATATGTCCACAGCAGCTGCTTTGAGAGGCAAACAAAATACCATGAAACTGCTCAAACAGGTAGTGTAGCACATGCATTTCATGGCCTCTCTGTTCCTGCTCTGGGAGAAGCTCTGGGAGCAGGTTGATATGTACGGTAGGGGGAAGGGCAGGTGAAATGTACTTTGCTGCTTCTTTCCTTCGACGGGTGTCTGTAAGAGGCAGCAATGGCAGCCCACCATTTTTTCAGTCACTTTTTGACTGCTTTGACCCCGACCCCGCCCCCGCCCCCTCCCCCCCCATACGTGAATTCATGTTATTCGGCTGCTGCTTGGCCTTGAAATGAGACGTGGTAGTTCAAGGCTGACCTCCACTGGAAGCAGACAAGGCCTTAGATTGTGTTCATGCAGCACTTTTGTTGTGGCCAATCTTTTGTCCCTTGTCTGGTGTATTTATAGACACAGGGCCACGCTGGTTGAGGGATATTATTTACGTTTCCAATCTGTACTCTGCATGCCTTGGATAGAAACTGTAAAAGAGATCTTTCACCAACATTATATAGTAGGAGAGGAGACCACAATTTGATAAGCAAATCTGTATAAAAACTCTTTACCTCACTGAGACAACATTGCAGACTGTGGGGTAAGTATTCACAGGTGGAGGAGATTGTTTACTGCATAAGGGAAATGATAAACTCCCCTTTTACTGAGCCTGTACTGACTTCACTAACTGATTTCACTAACCTATCTAGCTCTATAGTGTTTGTTTAGATCACATGACTTGTTGCTTCTAGACACACTACATTACATTATTTGCTCCAGAGGTTCTATTGGATGTACTCAATCGGGAATTTGCAGGTATAATAAGGTATTTTGTGGCACAGAGTATTGAAACTGACAGGTGAGCCCACACGTCACACTTGGTCTGCTATATTGCCTATAATTATTGATGGATAGTTGTTCCTTTCCTGGTATGAGCCACATTCCATTCCTTGTTGCTTGCCAGGTTTTTTATCAGTCTGCTGTTTTCCAACCTTTGACATAAATGCTGTTGCACATCAAACATAGTCAGAATGAGGAAGTGATATCCGAAGGATTGTTTATTTCATTCATATGAAATATATTTTATCATTGAATCAATGACATCACATGTGAGGAGAATATGCTCACCTGTGTCCTTATCTATATAAGGAGTCCACGAGTAGTTTCAAATAGTACAGTTGACTCATTTGCAGTAATGGTGTCTGTACCATGGGTCCTGGTCCATGTGGTATTTTGGGAAGTGCAAACCAGGTTGATCTAAACAATCTGCATGTTTGTGAACTGGTCGTGCTAATTTTAGGTATGCAAAATCAGGTGAAACCTGTGTTTTTTGCAGTAGATGGGACAGAAGCTAAATAGCCCAGCATGTCAAAAGCTAGTAGTCAGTGGTCATATAAATTATGCAAGCTCAGTCCTCCGCTTGATGCATATCTGTAGGCTGAGGCAGGGCATTGGAGGGAAAAGATGCCTGAACAACCTGTACAGAACATTGACGACAGGCAAATGTTAAGGCCCTACAGATGGGAAAAGTAGGATTCCTGACAACCAACATTCCTTGGGGTAATCCAGGATTCTGGGCCATGAGGGATGATGTAATAGGAGGCGGAGTCAAGGCCATTCAAAGGCCTGACTGTCCACTCCATGGCGTGATTTGAGCCCCAATTAGTTTTGTCATTGTCTGATTGGGTGATTGCTAATGCGGTTATATAATGTAGCCACTGGCTGATCCAAAAAACAGGGGCGGACTACATAAAGGGGAGCAGCACTGTTCTGCTCGCTCCCTTGCCTCCAGTTCGACTGTGTGAATTAGTGAAGAGAAAGGCCAGAGAAGGCTGGTGAATGTATCGCTCACACATCTATTTTAATATGCACATCATGTGCACATCTTTGCTTGTCTTTGTGGGAGGGCTTAGTGCCTGCTATTCTTTTGCGAAAGGACGCTTGTTGTTTTTAAAGAAAAGGAACTCTTCCCTAAATCACTCTCATGTCAAGTAAAAAGGTGTTTCCCGAAGGTCTTTCTCTTCTCGTTACTCTGGCAGGTGGTCAGCCGAAACTGGCCAAAACTCTGTCGAAACCAGGTTTTTTTCCCTTTTTGGCCTTTGTACATGACATATTTTTGATATCAGTGGTTAAAGTGAATATATTTTGGCTGACAGCACTGCAGACTAGATATCCATCCTACTGTCATCAATTTTACTGTGGCAGATTTTCTCAACAGGAAAATAAGAAGTGCATGATATGAATGATGGTGAGCCTGCTGCTCAGTCAGGGAACAGTACCTCTATTATTGAACGTCCTTGAGTGGTTCACCTTCATAGTCCTTTTAAATGGATGCATACAGTCTCTGTCATTCCTAAAATACTTTCTCACTCTCTCACTCACATTCTCCACAAATACGCATTTTACATTGATTGATATTCTGCAGTGCTGCAGTGCTGCAGTCATCAGGGTGTGACATGGTGTGGTAAAGGAACAGACACCGCACTCATGGCACTGTGATTTGGCATCTTTTCTCTTACCAGGCAACCATAGGACAGTGGTGCTGAAAGCCGTCGCGAGGTTCATTTGAATAACAAAGTGCCTTATTGGTAGGCGCCGAGTGGAGAGGTCCTCTTTGTGATGTTCCAGGAACTCTGGTTGGCCCTCTGCTGCCAGCAACACGTAAAGGACCTGGCAACTACCTCAAAGTTGATGAGCAGGAGCGATAATCGAAATGCAGTTGTCAGCCATTTGCAAAATTGCAGTACTGCTCTGAGAAAGTTGTGTATTTTCCCGGTTCTCTTGGAATTGAAGAGTGCAATTGAAAAAGGTTTTGCATTTGGCTGCACGGTGCTAGTTTCTGGCCCCTTTTGGGAAAGGGGAAGCAAGACAATGCTATAAGGTTGTGGTTATGTGTCGTGTGTGCCGCTTCCTTGTGTGTTTGTGTGGGTGGGGCGCGTCACTCAGTGTGGGTCCTTCATGTGTTGCTGTGGCCTCAGGAAAACTGCATAACGAACTGAACAGCCAACTTGACCCCCTCATGAAAGGAAATGACAGTTGAGCAAGCGTCTCTCCACCTAGAGAGAATTTCCTGTTTCAAACCCTTTTCAGCCCTGCATCAGAATCCCCAGTTTATCTGGTAAACTGTGGATTCTAGCAATGTTCCTGTTTTTCAAAGATAAATCACTAAAAGTGAAAGCAAAACTGTATGGCTTTTTAACTTGTATTGTTAAAATACTGTGTCATAAATCTCTCCATTTTCTTATGTATTTGTTGTAAGGTTGTGAGCCTGACGTCACTCTGATTGTTGTTATCCGTGACTCACCTTTTGAGTAATGACACAAGATTAACAATCAGTTTTGTCTTAACTGCATGCTTCACTCTTTTAGGGAAGGCTGACAATGCAATCGTTGTTGAAAATGTCGAAAGAAACTGTTTTACTAACAAGTTGAGTAGCTGTGATCAAATTAATTTGCAAAGGCCTGCTAGTGTTATCTCTGTTTTGCTCTCATGCTTAAGTGCGCAAAAAAAGATAATCTAGAAAGTTTTTTGTTATTAGTTCTGCCTCACTCTCCTTTCCAATTAATTTAATTTGCTATCTGGGGTAAATGGCATTCACTCCCTTAAATAGTTGTTACCATGCCGACACTTCCTTTTTCAGAGCTGGCAGGAAGTAGTTGAAATGTCCTGTCCCCTCTTTCTCTCTGCCTCTCGCTCTCTCTCCTGTCTCTCTTGATCTCTGAGTAGGCAGTTCTCTTTTCTGTTTATGCGAGCGGATGCCGTGATTGGTCACAGAGCAGACACAGCTGACTGTGTGTGTGTGTGTGTGCCTCGCTGCTAGTCCGCTCAGCCTGTGCCGTGTGCTCGGTGGCGCTTCTGCCTCTGTAGCCGTATGGCCCCTCTCTCTGGAACTGCCCCACCATGGTTGATGTGATCTGCAAAGCTCGCAGGGGTTTCAGGCCCCGGGCCTTGACCCTTCAGGTGCCTGCCCAGGTAAGTCCAGACAGACATGTGTCCCTCTCGCTCTCTCACGCTATCCCGCTCTGTGTCTCTCTGTCTCTCTGACTCTAAGTGCTGTGATGTGCATTGGGCTCATCTGGCAGTTAAGGGTTTTTTGGTGCTGTGGTTAGTTGTGCACAGTGGTCTGATGATACTCTGATAGTGATACTGATGGTACAGTGGTCTGATAATACAGTAAGTGTCTGCCTGCTGTGAGTCTACATAGTTTTATATTATCTGCCATTTCAGATCTCTCTCACAGCCAGTGTCCTTTAGTTTGTGTATTGATGCGTTTTTTCTGCATTGCTGTGCTCTGCAGTTCAGATTCCAATTTGTGGACATCGCATAAGCTCTGGTCCGTTTCGTCAGCAGCACTTACTGCGAACACACATTTTGTGGTGGACTTCCCCTCCTCTGAGAAGCTGCACAGAAACAGGCAGCCTTAGGCCTCATGTTAGCACTCCCCCACCCAGGTCTGAACTCAGAACTCAGGCACTTGGTGTTGTTTGCATATCTTGTATTCAGTGGACATGGTGCTCTTTGTTTGGGAGCATTACTGATTGATATATGAGGAGTGACTTGCAAGGTTAGGAGCCCACGCTGCATTTTTCTATGAAGGAAAAAATGTCTCTAGTGAGGGCTATCCAGTGAGGGTATAACCACTGTTTTAGTTATGCTGTCCTATATGCTTTCAGTAACAGGACAGTGAGATGTGGTGAGGCATCTTTGACCTTTCTGCTTTTGGCCTTTAGCCTCTATTGTATGTTACTCATAATTCCTGCTAATATTAAAGGGGAAGCCAGTAATGATTGACAACACAACAGCAAGTGATCAAAAGACTACAGAAGTTTGGTGACATGCTTGTTGTATTATAATGACCTGCGGTAGATCTACATCTGATATATATGTAGATAAACTGAAATAAATGACCTCTGTCCTTTCCCTGGACTTGTAATGGACTGTATTGCCGTGGCATATTTCGACAGTGCTGAATTTCCCCATTTCGGAACTTTCACCCTGTGTACACTTTCGTTTGCCTAATCATGCTTACCTATAAACGAGCTGTCATGTCTTCAAATAGCCCACCTAGCAGAGCAGAGCATAGCCTTGGTAAATATAGACCAAGGGTTGGGGGTGAAGAGCTGAGAGGTAGCAGCAGAGAATTGCACTGGAAGTTTGTGACAGTCCCTCAGGCCTCCGCCTGCGCTCCATGGGTTTGGACCGTACAGACAGACCCTCAGTTCAGGGGTACCTCATAAACGTGACACCATGATGGAGGTGAGAGCCACACTCACCGACCTGGAAAGACTTGGCAGATTTGTCATTTGGTTGTTAACTGATTTTTGGTGCTGAACTCTGAAAGTTACTTATGTTAGTTAGCTGTGGGCACTTGTCTGCCTGAACTTTGATTAGTCTGGCACAATTGCAGACATAATGACTGGTGCAGAATCAACGCATTGTAATTCTTGCCAGCTTGGCAATTCACAGGCCTCACAAATGACAGCGAATTAAATTGATGGGAATGAATGGGGGAAAGCTGCTATTAAATATGCCGTATCTGTAGAAATAAAGAAATGCCTATAAAAATGTCAATGTTATGTACAATATGAAAAATACAATATATTTTATTTAGGTCAAAATATATAACATACAACCCAAAAGAAGTCCAGTATGAACACAATGATTGGTTTTGTGCCGAGGTCTGACAGCTTTATGAGAGAAACGCATTAAGGTAATGCTTTCATTGTTCCAGCGTGGCGAATGCAGAGGGTTGATGTCTGCAGAATTCCTCTTCGGGGTAGGAGAATATCCATTACCAGTAATATTTTCCACAGCTCATGAAATTTTTAGAAAATTAACATGATATCATGCAATTTTGAGACAGAACCGTTTGATCCACATGATAGAGCCCTGCTCATTGTGTTAGAATCTTTCTGCATTATTTACACTATCGATGACGCATATGTACTCTGAATCACGCTACACAACTCACAGAACAACTAAAAATTCTTATTAAAGCACATGAATAAGGGTAACACAAATCACTTGGCTCAGAGGCCTCTGTGGCATATTAGCACTCATACTCATTAGGTTTGATGAAGTTTTAGGTACTCCCTCTTACAGAACAGTGTTACAAAGTGCGGAATGTATCCCAGTGCTGAGACAGTTCAGGAAGCACAACACTCCATAATATTCAACTGTACACAATTATGTATTCCAATTATGTATATGTGTGTATATATATATTGTATGTATATGTATTGTATACACATATGCACAAAATTAAATTCAAATAAGCAATAGTTCATATCATCCATGACATAGTATAGACCTTCATCTTGTATTATTAGGTAAATTGCTTTTTTTGTCAGGGGAAATACACTAAGAAGTTGTATTTGCGTACATTTTGGTTTCCTCACATCATATGCAACTGACCCAACCTGGAGGTTAATTTAGGGCATGTGGTGGTCGAGTGTGAAAACCATGACACTGTGTGTGTGTGTGTGTGTGTGTGTGCACACACGTGTGCGTGAATTACACTGCATGTCCTCCTCATGTCCCAGTAGGTGTGACAATGAATAGAATAGAATGATCTTTATTGTCATTATGCTCAGGTACAATGAAATTTCGCGAATTTTATTGAGAGGGGGAAGCACAGACCCAATCATCTGACACTCTTTTCTGATATTGCTTTTTGAAGCTGTCTAGATTCTCTCTGGCAATGATTCAATCACTTTTTAGGGTGATAACTGTGATAACTGCTGAATTTACCTTAAAACAAGGAGTTGCTGCCCTGTTTCAAAACTGGCAACACTAGAATACAGCAGCCGCATTGGGCATGTTGTTGTGTGCTTCTGATTACCTCTTTGTGAAGACAGGGCAGCACAGCATCATTGAGGTAGCTGCATTGAAATGAGAAACAGAGGGTTTGAAGGCGGATGGTTTTGGCTTGTGGTTTGAAGCTCTCTGCTCTGAAGTTGTGTTTCCTGAACTTGTTCAGCACCGGAAGACATATTCAACACTCTATAACACTGTTCTATAAACGGATGAACCTTCAGTCTTACTGAAAAGTTCTGTTCTATGAGTCCTGTTATGCTACAACCTCCTCTGAGCTGAGTGTTTTGTGTTGCTGTCATTTGTGTGCTTTAGTAAGAATTTTTACAGTTTGGAGACAGAATGGCTATGTTGTTGAGCAAGTGTGTTGGTTATGATTCAGAGAAAATATACCTCAGTGAGAGTATACATAATGCAGAAAAATTCTTACTCAATGACTCTATCATCTATCAGCTGGATTGAACTTCAGTACTTGCTCAACATTGCATGATAACCAAAATTGTTGATATTGATACTGATATTGATATCAACATATTGATATTGTCGATATCTTGATATCTTATCGCCCGTGGAAAATATTACTAGTAATGGGTGTCCTCCTATCCCCGAAGAAGAATTCTACAGAAATCAAACCTCTGCATTCTCCATGCTGGACCAAACCAGGCATTCTCTTATTATATTGCCCTGTAAAGCCCCCAGGTTTTGGCAGCATCAGGAAATTACTGAGATTATGCTGGCATTTTTAGCATTTTACATTGTCAAATGTGTTACCACATTTACACTGTCCTCTGCTCCAAATGTAGCCTCTCCACCCTTTCATATACAGATATAAACAGAGCAGGAACATTTAAGGATCAAACAGATACAGTGTCAGCAGGGCCTGGAGAGACTGAGGGAGCCACTGTCATTGTTCCTGTCTGTGGACGGCATTTGCCAAAGAAATCCGATATTGAGAGAGCGCAGCGCTTCTGATCAAAAACTTGAGCCGTCATCTTTTTCACCTGTGTTATTGTCACGTGTGCAGATGGCCTGTGAGCTCCCAGGGAAAGCATTGAAAGTATGTGTGTTACTCTGCACACATGAGGGTGATGACGGTAAATGTAAGTATTTAGACACCTCACAAATTAGGCCGGATCCGTGAAAGAACACAATGCATTTCTCCACCCGTAGTCCTTTACGGTGGAGTGGGAATACGGTAAAACATTTTCAGACTTCAAGCACGGGGCTGTGAGGTGGACTATTGGGGCTGCCCCATCAGGGTTCAGGAGTCTGATTCCCCCCAGTCTGTGTTAGTTGTGAGTGTAGGGCAGGACAAATCCAGTGGTACATTTTCTGCCCTTTCTCTTGCTACATTAATCATTGAGTCTCTGAATGGATGCTTATTGAGGTAATAGGACATTAAGCATGCTTGCATGGGAGTGGGGTTAACAGAAGAATTCACTGAGAAAGGTGCAATGCCAAGAATGTTATGTCTGTTGGTTCAGTTATTGAATTACACTGCATAAATTAGATTAAACACTAATATATGGTGATTAACTGGACTTATTGGGACTACTTTGTTGTAAATGATTTCAGAAGAGACCCTAACTGCTATCATAGATGCAAAGCCTAAAAAAGCTTCTGCCTGTTTAAAGACATCTACTTCTGTTGATTTATTTTGTCAAATACTAGCTTCTTTCCAAATGTTTCAATTGGTTTTGGAAGAATGCCTCATGGTAACATGAAAAGACCACTTCACCACAGCAGTGAGGTACAGCATTGATTTACCAGTTAATGACTCATCTGGATATCTAGTACTGTATTGCCTATTCGCAGTACACTTTTCTGTTTGAACAGGGAGGTCTAATCAGTTAGTCGTCAGTCTTGTGCGTGTGTTTCTGATTTCGTCAAAGACTGTGGTCGGCGAGTGCGGAGCTTTGCCCCCTATTCACCCCTTCCTCTGTCAATCCTCTGCAGGGACAGAGAGAGAGCCCCAGCACCGCAGTGTACGTCAATGTAGCGGAGCTCCGCAACAGCTTCCCCCAGTCTCCACCCTCAACCTCACTCTTGCCCTCGCCCTCCCCCCCACCTCGGGCATCCCGCCACCTCTCCTTGGACTTGGAGGGATGGGAGGTGCACACTGACCAGGAGAGCGGGCAGGATTATTACTACCACCCCACCACCGGGCAGACGACGTGGGACAACCCTTTCAGCCCCCCTGCCAACACTGAGGTGCCGGAGGAAGAGCCGTCACCCTCCTTGCCGGCTCGGTCCCCTAGCCCGTCCCCGTCCCCGCTGGCCGCCGGGACCTCCGACTGGGAGCAGCTGCTGGATGAGGTCAGCGGGCAGCATTACTTCTACAATCCAGCAACGGGCGAGACCAGTTGGGACCCCCCAGAGCAGCTGTCCTCCTCACCGCATCTCATGGAGTCCCTGGGCTTCCAGGATGATGGGCCGGTGAGAGCCACTTACTCCGCTGCGGTCGCTTGCTGTGTGACCCACGCCCTTTTATCAATAGGTCACCTAAGAGCAGTGTTCACTCTCCATCTGCACAGCAGACAGTGTCTGAATTCATAGTTTTTTGCATGTTTTTGCTGAGCATTTCTTTGTTATAGATGGTGGGCCAGCTTGGACTATGATCAGTACATTGATGTCTCTTTATCTGCAATTACTACTGTATAATACTACTATATCAGCATCTGTGCTTACCTGGATAAAATTAGTGGTTTAACATTTGAGTGCTGCCTGAAATTGACATTTTTTTATGTCTAGTCATGACAGAGCTGAGACTGAGACTGACACTTGTTGTATTGACAAATGGCGGTCATCTGGCAGAAGTTAATTTAACAGTGCATTTTTTATAAGCACAAATGTTCACTTTGAACATTTTTATTTAGTGCATGATTGAAAAACAAAGTAGTGTTAGAATGTGAAATAAGGCCGAAATAAGAGCGAGAGTCTTAGTGCCAGATTCTGCATCCTCCACATATGGATGAACATACATATCCTTGTTGGATACCAAGTTTTCATTGCCAGAATCCTCAATCATTAAAGTAGTAACCAGATCAGGAAGGAATGCAAAATACATAGTCTGGTAAATTGTTTCATTTTCAACTGTTTGTGAAATCCAGAATATACTGCTTTATCTGATAAAGTAAACACAAGAGTATCACCATCTTTCATCATAGTAGAATATCTGTGACTTGGTTTCATTTCATTAAACAGAAGGCTGAAAACCTTCTTCAAATACACTGTTTTTTATTCCCTAAACAGCCCCCCCTCCCTGAAGAGGACTACCCCATAGACAGCCAAGAGGATCCTGGGACATTGTCAACCTTCCCAAAAGAGTACACATTCTCCCACGTGAAACGGACTAGCATCCCACGGGCCTGCTTGGACACAAACGCTCCAGCAGGCTGGACGCGCTCCGTCGACCCGGACGGGAAGTGGGTGTACACCTGCGAGAGTACACAGGAGCAGGTAAAAGAGGTCCACCCCTGGAGTGCAGTCGCATGACCAGCCTGCGGAGCTTCTGTCCGTTTGAGCTGCTGGCGGCCATATTTGCCATAGCAATTTCACATTTGAATATGAATTCTGTCCTCCATGAGATTATTTTCATAAGTTCTGCTAATGTCCGCTTTGTTTTGGCTGTAGTGATGTGTTCCACTTCTAACTGTGGACAAGAAATACTTCATACACTCCAAGGTTTTACCCTTAAGAATTTTTCTAGACCCCTTTGAGATGTGTTAATGTGCATTTGCAACTTGCTCTAGCAATGGCAGTTAGCATAATGTAAATCCTTAGGGTAAGTCAGAGACTGATCTTACTGAGTCATTTCCCATTAGTGAATTTATTTAGAAAGACAAACCAAGAATCTTTGCTTTGTAAATTCACAGCAGGTGAATTGTGACAAGAAGTGGAGTTCTGTTTTAAAATGATCAAAGATTAAACAAAATGGTTAGCTGATTTTCACAGATATCAGTAAAGATTCCATTGTTGTTCTATTGTTGAGTTCCACTGTCAGAAGTAATGCTGTAATGTCAAATATGTCAATGCATCCTTTTACCCATCTGTGATGCAGTCTGTTTACTGTACATGTCTACTGCATCTTCCTTTCTGAAAGTCACCATGGACTGTATCACCACTAGTGGTTTCAGAAATGCACAACACCTTTTCATTGAATGAAAAACAATATTGTGTTGTTCACCAAGCAGATCTGTTATTGTTACTGTCTGGGTGTGTGGGGAACTATTTTAAAGGGAATTGCATTCAAGTAGTTCTGTGTACATGTGTGTGGATTTCAGCTGGATGGATTTTAAAATTTAAGAATAAGCTCAAACATAAGTTGTTTCCTTCATGCCCTTCACAGAAACTGACAAGAATTCAGAAGTTTATCCTGAAATTTTACATATCTACTTTCTTTTATTTGGTTGTTTGTGTCTATTGTGGCAGTGGATCAAATCACTGGATGACAGGGGACAGGCCTACTATTATACAAGAGATGGATCCAGATCACAGTGGAGCTTACCTGAGGTAGAGTGGATTGTGGCTGCTGTGTTTATAGTGAGAAGATCAGGGACCTCTGTGTATTTGAATTCCTGTTTTGTTTTTTTGTTTTGTTTTTTTTTTTCATTTTTGAAAAATACAAATTGCGTGCAAATTTTTAAAAGAAAAAAGCACAAAATGCATAATTTATTACAAATGTTAACTATGGCTGTGTGGGAGGACATAGCCTTCACTGTTGACAGAACTAGTTTGAGGTACATCACCCACCTGATTCTCGATGCAAAAGTAATTCTTAATGTCCTGCCTGCTTCCCATTTGTGTTCTGTCAGACAATGTAGGGAACTAGCAGAGCTTGTTCCTGTTCAGAGACTGCTTTATTATAAGTAAGCCTAAGGGGAGTTTAAGAAGGTAAATGATTGTTTATTCTTAATTGTACACCAACAGGTTCCCCTAACCTCAGGCCAACCAAGAGTGGGGAATGGAGTTGACCAGGAAGGGGCCTCGGTTTCTAAAAACTGGAGGCACACCATGGGCCCATCCCAGTTCAGCACATCCCAGGACGACGTGGTGAGTGCCCACAGCGGCCGATGAGGGGCCCCCCTGAAATGTCCCTCAAAAGAGAGGCAATGCAGATGCAAATGTTTCAAGTGCAAGTATGCTTCATTGTGGAGACTGCCAAAGGGGAAGGGAAGTGAGCTTGGCATTGACTTGCAGCAAGTGCTGCAAGCACATCAACCCGCATGTTCGCCCCTCATGGCGGGACTTACCCTCTGCTGCACAGGAGGCACTGGAGCACTCAGTGGTAGCAGAGACAGCATGTGACTGCAAGCTATCGGGAAGCATCTGATCCCAACAGCATACTGCAATGCCTTCTCACCCTCATGCTAATGACAACATTTCCTAAACAGGACTAGGAAACACCTGGCTTAGTTTTTTTTTTTGTTAGGTCACAAATGCAAATGAGCTGTGGGTAACAAATGCAAAACGAACCATCAGCCTAAATCCCTGTGTAGGTTTTGTCATGATACCAAGCCCATGTCGTATCAATGAAGAGGCTGTGCATATTGCAATGTCTTCGCTCAGCATTTTTGTAGAGGAAGTGAAAATTCCTGTTCTTTTCTCTCCTCCAGCAGAAGTTTCACCCAACTCACAGGAGGAACATCTCTGACTATGGCAGCGATGCCTCCAGCTCCGGTAACTCCCCAGAGCTGCCACACCATGTAAGTTCTTTTCTCTCCTGGAGCCCACAGATACAGATGATATCAGATGTTGTCATAGCTTCGGTTAAACCTGTCTCTGAAACTGCCCGAAGCACCACATGACTTACCTCTCAATGGTGCTTTGTTTCTCTCCCTGAAGGCTGATAGGTTCAAACACCGAAGGAACCCATCCAATCAGAGCTCCGATTCCCAGCACCATAATGTGGGTTTTTAAGGCCTTAAGTCCAGTAGACTCATGGCACACAGAGGAAATATGGGGCTTTTACTGCTGTTTGTAATAACTTTGATGGCGAGGAATGACTCATGCTTGTATACTAACCTAATCTGAATGACCCAGGAAGAAAATTGCATGTCAAACTGCTTTTCTGGCGGAATTGCGAGTCAGTGCAATGATTTCGGTGATTATGGACAGCTTCCTTGTTATTCAATTCAGTTTTTTAACCCAATCTAACTTTTCCTATCTCTGCATATGTGGAAGCATGATTAACTTGTTTATTTTTCACAGTACTATTCATTCTGTGTCTTGGACAGCAGCTCAACTAAACAAAAAAGACTGCAGAAACCATAGGGTCCACTGTTCACACACACAACAGTGACTAATGACACTGTGATCTGACAACACCCAACCTCACACCCCATAGCCACACCATCTCACCACAGCTCACAGGGACAACACCCTAGAAGGAGGAAGTAGAATGTTGTATACCACTCTATTCAATGCCAAGGCATCCATTTTCTCCTGGCCTCAGCTTCATACTTTAAGAAATGATGGTTTGTTTCAACTTTATGTTATCCTTGTTTTGAAGCTGTAATGTCAATGACAATCTAGAGACAAATAAATCATGGAGCTGCAGACGCAGTTGGGCCACACTGCCCCCCTGTGTCTATTTAAGGCAACTGCAACACATCCTTATGTGCAGACATACATTGGAGAGTTACGCTGCAATATTTTATATGAAGCCTCAGGTTATTATCTACAAACCTTGCTGTGTTGCAGCATCTTTAATGACAAGTAATTAAAACCTGGGTAGTGAACATCTCACTTCTCATAAATTCTGATCTATATAAGGAAAATTCCAATCTATTTTGTAAAACCAATGCTTCTGTTTATAACTGTGTTATAAGAATGATTCAGAAGTACAAATGGACATTGACTAATTTCATGCAGTTTTAGTCAAATAAACCCAAAGACGTAAATGAATCAGTTCTGTGTTGATTAGGTATGGGTAACGGCCACATGTCATTGTGTGACTACTCTGACAATAACATGGGAACCACTTTGAGGGGCATGGGGCTTCTGCTTTCTTTCCTTTGGTGCATGCTAAGCTAAAGCAAAGCTAAGCTAAGATTGTTTTAATTTGGGGTATTTTGAAACAAGCTCTCAACACTTGATTTATCTTTCAGACCCAGATTTTGGAAAAAGCTGGAATTCTAAACAAAACTAAGATCGCTGAGAACGGGAAACGAGTGAGGTAATTATGACCAATCAGATGTTCCTGCCCATTAAAATAAAACTCAGGATCATTTTATAAACTGTAATTCCCATGACAGACTAGTTTGGAAACAGAGAAAGGTGCTTTTTGCTGAGTGGTATTCTGTTTACTTTTAAATGAGTGAATTTCCAAATTAGTGAATTAGTGAATGGCTACCTTTCTATGAGCTTATACATGCCTTTAATATACATTACAAAGACATCACCCTATCTACAATTTGACAAACAGGCCTTTATTCAATGCAGGAAAAACTGGACCCAGTCTTGGACAGTGCTCCATGGTGGAGTTTTGACATTTCACAAGGACCCAAAGTCAGCAGCGGGTGGAACCTCGGTAAGAAGCTGTACCTATACAACACAGTGTTATGTCCCCATGGTGATATATGCCTGAGTATGTGCTTTTCAAGCATGAGAATTCTACCTTCCAGGTGCAAGCAGGCAAACATTCTTAAGCAAATGCATTCCTTCATTCCTGAGCTAGGACAACCGGATTATGCTCTGACTGTACCACCCCGCCCTGAAGACTTGTCAGGAGTGATCAGTTCCCATTTCCTTACCTATGCACCGCGTCTTCCGAGGGGCATTTTGAAAATGCAGTTATACACTCTCATACCCCCCCCCAAAACACACACATATACACACACACAGAAACAAAATAAATGCACACTGCTGTAGCTTCCAGGATGAGATGAAACTGTAAAAGTTAAAGGTTAAAAATGCAACTATAGTTATAAACATACAATGTATCTGGCTGTTTGACTACATTGAATGCTGTGTTGTCAGTTCTGTGAAAGGAAGTCTTCGTGTCCACAGAACAAGACCAATCAGATTGTGCCAGAATTCACACTGGAGCTACGGGGGGCAGTCATTGGCTGGGCCTCCAAAGACAAATCCAGCAAGAAGAATGTTCTAGAGGTATGAGGTCTGAATGTTCTGTACTATATGGCCCAATGCAGATACAATCAGAAATACCATGTGACACAGTTGATTGTAACAGTAACAAATTACTCCTGTGAACTGATGTGCTGTCAATCAACTCATGAAATGAATTCACCTGCACGTCACCACCTGTCTTGTTTATTTGTCCTACTGTAACCTGCTGTGGCCGTCCTTTGTGATAACATTTTGTGGCCACACTCATTGCACGCTTGCTGCCTGTCTTCAGCTGAAAACTCGAAGCGGAGCTGAGTTCCTTGTGCAGTATGACACTGAAAGTATCATCAACGACTGGCACAAAGTGATTGTAGACACCATTCGACAGCTGGTGAGTCATGCTGATAGAGGACACAGCTCCTCCTGACCCAGTTCTGGGTATTCGTACTGAGTGTTACTTGCACCCATTCCCTCAGTCACTTGTCATTATTGACTTTTACAGTACATTATTGGCATTTAGCAGATGCTCTTATCCAGAGTGACTTACATCAGTTACCTTTTTTTTTTTTTTACAACATTATCCATTTATACAGTTGGATATTTACTGAGGCAATTGTGGTTAAGTACATTGCCACCCACCTATGCTACACTGCTATCCACTTGTTAATCAATCTACTCAGCCTGTTATGGAGAGTGACATCAAACTCTTAAGTCAAGCAGTAAGAGCTTATTCCACCTCCAGGTTTGGAATCGTGGGTCTTTTGGTAGGCACAATTCGAATTTGTCTTGCTGCAGTAGAAAATAGAAAGTGTGCCTTTTTTATTTTAACATGCTGTATTTATTTTTCTTGCTGTATTTATATTTATTCTAGATTTCATCCTATACATTGTTCAGGGGCGCCATGGGGGGTTAGGACGATTCAAGGGCCCAGTACTGACAGGGGGCCCTCATAGAACACTATTATTATTATAATAGGTTTGGGGGGCCCAATATTATAGTCTTTCATAGGGCCCAAAATTTCTAGCGGCACCCCTGACATTGTTTACATATAGGAACATTAATGGTGAACCATGTTCTTTTAGTTGAACCATTTCATGGAACATTCAATGAACAAAGTGAAAACATGGTAATGAACCCAATAAACATGGCCAGCAGCAAAATAAAACCATTACATTATTTTATGTTAGATGGTACAGGCAATAGGTACTGTGAAACTAGACTGCTAGACTAGAAGTCTAAGTAAACTAGCTGTCGCTTTTGCTCAGATGATCAGATCCATGTCTACAGTGTCATAAGTTGTATGGTGTGCAGTTTACCATTCATGTCCATCCTTTGACAAATAGGAACTGCCACTCTGAATAGGCAATTTTTATTTTGCCTTAGCTGATAAAAGCGTATGATTGGTAAATGTCCAGGCTTTCTGTTTGTACCAGGATTTAGACCACCACTCTGAGGAGGAGGAAGGAGAGGGCAGTGAGAAGCCACAGGCCTCAGAGGACAAGAAGAGGACGGGTAAGTAGATCTGCTGACATAGGCTTTAGATCACACACCCTTCTGCTTTTTACTCCATAAGATTTATTTAGGAATCCTATCAGAATGGAGAGGAAGAATGTGAGCACTGTTTTGCTTATTAAACATTTCTTGTTCTCAGGTAACATCAGGGAACATTAAGACAATTATTGACACAGTGTAATCCAGATGCAGCTATGACCAGAGCTGCAGAGTGAGGTCTTGCGCTCTGAGATAACATTATTTGCAATCAGTTACTTTCACCAAGTGTCATTAGGATGCCCATACCCCAAATTCACAAACACAATTATAACTGTATAACTAGCTTGCGCCTGAGCCAAACATTATAAAAAGCTGAGCATCAGCATACTTGATGAGATTCCAGGATCGCGTGATGAGAGCTCCATCCACAGACGTGCCACACTGCCATCCAGGTGAGGCCTGCTGCCAGGCACTTCAGGCTTACAGATGTCCCTGCATTTGTCTTACCCTTGAACCTGTCTGTCCCCTCCAGCCACCAGGATGAGCGTGTCGGGCTCCAGTGTGGACATGGACCAGAAGAAGGTGCGCACCAAGCTCCTCAAGTTCCTCCAGAAACGCCCCACACTGCAGTCCGTCAAGGAGAAGGGCTACATCAGAGGTGGGCCAGTGTGTTGCCTCCAGGATAGCCTGCTTGTTCACTCGAAGCACTTGACTCTCAACTCTCTGCCCACTGCGTCACATGACTTTGCAAAACAATGAATGTTAGATGTTTGTCGATTAGCCCCTTCTGTGCAGCTAGACTCTTTCAGCGATGCTGATGAACTGCTGATGAACTGGTGATATGCTCTCTGTGGTTCTTCTCCTCAGACAATGTGTTTGGTTGTCATCTGCTCACACTGTGTGCCCAGGAGAAAACCACAGTCCCCAGCTTTGTGGAGAAGTGCATTAGAGCAGTGGAGAGAAGAGGTGTGCTGCTTCAATTTTTTTTATGGCAGGACTGGAAGAACCTTGTAGATGAGGAGTTTAAATTGAACAAAGTGTTGTCACTTCCTGATTTATGTGTCTTTTCAACCTGTAACAAGCATTTGACAAGCCATCATAGTCTATATTCAATGCGCTTATTTTGTATCTTTTTCATACCCTCATGTGCCCAATGAAAAATATGAATAAAAATGAATACCATAAACAGTAGTTTAGAAATGCACAGTACTTGATCAGACTCCTTTACTATGCAAGTGCATCAAGAAGACATATTCTGCTTATGTTGTTATAAAGGTCTAGATATCGACGGGATCTACCGTGTCAGTGGCAACCTTGCAGTCATTCAAAAACTGCGCTACAAGGCAGATCATGGTAAGGGTGATTCCCTGCATGCTGAAGCTCTAGTTTGTGAACATTTTGGATGCTGTGATGTGTTTGTGAATGCAGGCCTCATGATTTCAAGAAACAGGCCTTTGTTCGTGACACATGACCTGCTGCTATGTAACAGTTTACAAGTGAGGCCATGTAGAAAGAGAAGTCTTTGAAGTCTTGAACATTCAGAATACAGGTAGACAATGTGAGGCGGAAAAAATTAAACAGAAATTGCATGTATCTTTTCAAATGTGCTAAAAATAATTGTAGGAGGCTGGCTTGCTAGTGGTTAACACTATTCTGAGAAGAGGAGTCCTTGCTAAATAACCCCTTACACGTGCAAGCAACAAATGTTCCTTTTTGTTTTCTTTTTTTTTTTAAGATTCACATCTGCATATTTTCAGGCCATAATCGCTTATGCCCCTAAGGGATCCATCTGCACTGCAGTTCTGTAATTTGTTCTCATTTTGTGACAACAGAGGCATGTGACAGGAGTGGATTTGTGTATAGGAATCGAAGCGGTGTCACTTGCACTGTGCACTTTTCTTTTCATGCACAATTCCCTTCATATTTTTTGAAGAATGGGTTATTTTCATGTCAGTTGTGATGACATTTTTCCCAGTACTGCAGTATTGCAGTTTACCGAAACAAAAAAGTCAAGTGGTTGGTTAGCTGCTAGCTAGTCATGACATGGCTCATATGAAGAACTTTCGTCTGTACTCAAAATGTTTTGTTTGTTTTCTGCATTAGAGAAAGATGAAAGCTTTTTGTATTCAAAAGTTGTCAAAAGTTGTTTGTTATGTTTCCTAACAAACATAACAAAAACGTATGCACATTCCCATTTCGAATGGATTGAAATGAAATTTTTAAGAGGTCTTGATTTGTTTGGATTTGGCCTGTTTAGGCTTGTTTCTTTACTGAACAAATTGTGTTGTGCGTATTGCAAAACAAAACTTGTTCATGAATTCTGTGAGTGTGCATTTTTCTATGAGTTATTGCATTAAATGCATACATTTCAACCAATGGGTAACAGCTTGCATCCTGCCTGAGACAAAACTATTGCATCAACTGCTCCTCAGTCCCAGAGTGTCCTTTTGTCCCTCAGAGGAGCTGGACCTGGAGGATGGACAGTGGGAGGACGTCCATGTCATCACGGGAGCGCTGAAGCTCTTCTTCAGAGAGCTTCCTGAGCCACTTTTCCCCTACAGTCACTTCAGCAGCTTCATTACAGCCATTAGTGAGTGATTCCCCTTCATCACACTCATTATCAGCAGCATATGAGATCCACCACACAAGCACCTGTGACTGCATGCAGGCATCGTATTAAAACCGACTCTGTTTTGAATATTTGCGAGGTCACCATTTTGAGACATTTTAAGCATAATTTTGCATAATGAATCATTTTTTCTTCTGGCTCTAGATATGAATGATTACAACCAGAAGGTGGCATACATGCGCGCGCTGGTGAAGTCACTCCCTGACCCCAACCACGACACCATGGAGCTCCTCTTCAGACACCTGCGCAAGTCAGTACTGCACTACCATGACAATCTCTCAGTGTACAAAGTTGCCTTTTTTATTGGTCATCATCCCACAAGACTTGATAACAGCTCATTTCAAAAAAGAATGTTGACAATCCAGAACTAAACATATGCTCAACAGGTTAACATATGTGCCATCTTTTTGATGCTTGTCCTTTGTGATTGATGAGAAAACAACCCACTCAGTTAAACAGAGTCTAGCATATTATTACTACTGTATATCTGTGTCTGCACCACCAGTTTACACTGCAGTCATCATAAGGTCCCCCCTGCAACTTTTTGTTGCTTATTCCCTCTCTTTTGCACTTCCTGTCCTCTCTTAGTGTGATCGAGTATGGGGAGGAGAATCGCATGTCAGTGCAGAACATCGCCATCGTCTTCGGCCCAACGCTACTCAGGCCTGAGACAGAGGCAGCCAACATCACCATGAACATGGTTTTCCAGAACCAGATCGTTGAGCTCATCCTCAATGAGTATGAGCACATCTTCTACTCTGGCTGAACAAGTGGCTCTCCAACAGAGGACATGAGCCATGTGAAGTGACAGCAACGGGAGCAACCAGGACACCATGTGCTGCAGATGGGTTCGGGCGCTGCACAGCAAGGCAGAAGCGATGCTAGCTGGGCTTCTCATTACTCCCATGTTAACATGGGAAATATATGTTTACTATGTCATTACATATCTTTGTGTGTGTGTGTGTGTGTGTGTGTGTGTGTGTGTATGGACTTCCTGTTCCTAGCCACTGTCACTGGTGCAACTTATTCTTGTGTCCCTATATTACCTGTACCTCAACTTCTCAAATCTCATATTCACACCCTATTGAGGGGGACTTCACAGGCTACTTCAGATTTGTTACAGAACAATTCAGCATTGATGAAAACAGTGTTTTTCTGTTTGTAGTTGTCATTTCACCACCACCAACAGTGCTTTTCACTGATGTGCAACAAATAAGGTCATATTTCAGGATAGTTAGTGGTGTTTCCCACACTCCCCTGCTGTCACCACATGCTCCCTGCTGTGTAGTATGTTTGACTTGGTTCTACTGCATTGTTTGCCAATTTCAGCCCAAATCCCTTCCACACTTAAGGGCCAATTGACAAGCCCACCCCAAATTTGCTTTATTTGATTGAACATGATCATGAATGAATTGTAACAAGTGAACTTTGGTCCGGGAGACATGATCCATACCAGAAATAATGGAAATCTAATCTGTCATATTTCACCACTGCTAAAAAGAATAGTCTTCCAATGCAACCTTTGTAGAAATAATTTTTGAAGAGTGCTTTCAGTTACGTGACAGTTATTGAAATATGGATTTAAAGCTGCTGTATATAGAAGCTCCTGTACAGTTCAGAACATGTATATAATGTCTATATATTGTAATGATTCACTTGAAAATTCAGTTACCTATATATAGAAAGGGATGTACAAATGAAATATTACCACCACAGCAATGTGAAAGGGAAGGACTTGCTTGTAGAATTATTTGAACTTTCAAGAAGACCAATGTACAGTAATGTGGCTACTTGTTGCATTTGCTATGACTGGGATAATATCATGTTGTAAGATATCATCTATTCATAACATACTTATTAAATATTAAAGAAAAGCTGAGCATAACTGTACAGTTTGTTTTTTACTTTGTTAGCATTAATGTTTTATTAAAAGAGCATAAGTCAAAACAAGTACAGGATGGTAAAATGGGTTGGGTTTTGCCGCTGTACATAAAAAAATAGCATATTTTCCGTGTAAATTACTGAAAATGCACACTTTGTCCTTTTAATAAAATAACTGTGAACAGGTGCGTTACTGGGTTTTGTATTGCTTACGAAGCCTTTTATTGTCCATTGTCTATACATGTGTACCAGGAAGGGAAGAATGGTTTAAACCTTATTTTTTGTCTTTAAATGTGTTACTATTATTATTATTATTATTATTATTTTATTATTATTATTCAATCCTTCTCATAGATTGACCACTACCATACCGTATAATTAATTTAAAATTTAAACTACATTAACTGTTTAAATTAAATTGACTTGTATCACCTATAACATTACAATATGTTGTGTTATTTAAAACCTTACTTTTATTTATCAGTGCTGTCAGTTGCCATTTATTTATCAGTTGCCATCTCTTATTAATTGCATAATTATTCAATTGTAATGATATTTCATGATTTTAAACACATTTTTCATGAATCACAAACATCTCACAAAGATTACATCCCTAAATAATGCCTTTCTTTGTTGTTAATATTATCTGAAATGACAGTATTCAGTTTTACAGGACAGTGTTTAATATTTATGAATTTAGTTTCAAAAGCATAAAGATAGGAAAGCAGTGGAACATCATGAGAGGGAGGACAGTGGAACTTTGAAAAGGAGGAGAGGGAGTATTGGACAGAGAGCAATAGGGGATGAGGAAAGAGTAACTTTCAGGAGAAGAAAATGGTGATTATCAATGTACAGTCTTCAACACACATTTTCTTTCCTGTTTTTAATGTATGAATGTGTATTTCTGTTCGTGAGTATGTGTGTGTGTTTGTGTGTGTGTGTGTGTGTGTGTGTGTGTGTGTGTGTGTGTGTGTGTGTGAGATTGTCCACCCACACCAGGTGGGATGAGTGAGAGGTGGATTGTGAGAGGAGAGGAGAGAAAGCAAAGATCCAAGAGTTTCAAAGGCATACAAGAAAAGGCCAAGAAATCCACTGTTGGATTAGAGGAGAAAAAGAAGAAGCAGAGGGGGAGTAAGGAGAAGAAAAGGAGGGCAGAGAATGAGAAGGATGGGTGGAGGATTAAGAAGAGTAAGGGCTGACAAGACAAGAGGGAAGAGGAATGACCAGGTGGTGCTGGATGGGAAAAGGGGGAGATGTGGTATGAAAACTGACAAGAATTCCCAAGTGAAACTTTTTAAAGATGGTGAAGGGTCTCTGATTTCATTCTAGGACACGTCATTTAAGTACAAACTATGAGAATAAAATGTTAATTTGTCTTTCACAACCTTGATTTCTTTTTTTAATTATAGTTTTGCAACATAGCCGTACAAAGTTATGATCACTCAAACTTCACATTGGTCTATGGGTGTGCCATGTGTTTCTCAGCATTTTTGAATGAAGTGGAGATTTGCAAACATATCAGATCCAGGTGACCTCAGAAGGAACTGACAACACTAACCACTCATTCTCTGGTCACAAAGTACTGTACAATACCCCTACCCTTGTTTCAAGTTTTTCAGTAGGACTCAATGCAGCATTGCAGCACTTACAGCTGAGTTTCATTTAAATCTAGGGGCAAGGGTGTTTGTTTGCAGGAGTACCTGGCTTGAACAGGATCTGCATGGAAGCAGATGCATCCTAAAACAACAGATAATAAATGACTCATTAAACAAGTGTAGAAATTGGTTGTGTGAACACCGATGTGAACAATAGAAAATGTATATATCACAAAATTTTTATGAATGATAATCAAAGCCTTGATATTCAAACAGGACCAATAAAGCTGATGTGCATTGCTGTATTTGCTTCAACAAATGCTTGAAAACATTTTTTGAAGCTTACTGAAATTGCTCAGCATGTTTTATCAGTTTCATGGTGTTTATAGTGCTATTTCCCTTCAGCCTTGCAATTGGGGAACATCTGACTGGAAACTTTATTGCCTCTACCTTTCCTGTAATTAGGCCCAAGATAGTCTCATTACCTGGCTTGAATGTTTTTTGTTGTTATTACATTCCACCGTATGTAATGTTAGTTGTGTGCTGTTTTAGGCGGAAAAGCCTATGTGACCTCACTTAACCCTATCACGTGGTGTCGTCCCAGCTGTCCCCTCGTTTCCCCTAATGACGTATTTCTTCCGTCATCAAAAGATGTATGATTGCACATGCGTATTGACATCATAATATGTGCGGTTCTGATAGGTCGTTGAAGCCATACTTCCGTATGTTCTCCACAGTCCTCCAGAAACGACTCTTTCGTATCAAAGATGGCAGACAAGGAGGTGAAAGGAGAGTCAGAGGCAGCTTTTGCGAAGAGAATTGATCCGACGAAGGAGCCTCTATCCGAACAACAAATTCAGTTCATCAGGAGAGTGGAACTTGAGCAGTGGAAGAGGAAAACACAGAAACTTCGGGGCCGCAATGTCGCAACTGGCCTGGCTATCGGGGCACTTGTGATGGGAATCTGTATCCTTTTCAAGTTCAAATGGTTTCATAATGCTAACTCCTTATAGCTAGATGGCTAAGTGGCAGATTTTCAAGTGATACAGCAGTCCGTAATTGCTTTTATGTGTCATTAAATATCTGTCTTTAGCTGATCCATTCTCTCCCGCATTAGCTCGAGTTAGCAAGGATAAGTCGAATAAACACTACAGTCCACGTCTGTGTTAGAAAACGTGGACAGTAGCTAGTAAGCAGTTGACAGGTGGATTTCGTAATGTTATTTGTTCGCAAACTAGCATGCCTATCTACCGAATGCCAAGTTTGCCTAAAATTGTTAGATTATCCCCCAAAACTTGAGTAACAAGCACGGGTAACCAGGGGATAGCTAGCTAGCATTATTTACACCAAACGAAAATTGGCCAGCGTATTTTAGTAGTTGGTAGCCTTGACTGTTCTGCGCGCCGAGATGGTTACACGTTTTATTCAGTGTCACAAGAGAAGATAATGGACGAGCTCGACGAGGAGGCAAAGGCCGCAAGGACAAGGGCTCCAAAGACAGCAGCCAACTGATGCTAATTTCTTATTGGACCATGTGTCATTTGTTTATTGCACTGACATGGAGAAGATCACGCTAAAATGACTTCCACTTTCCTGCCCCTGTCAGCTGGGAGCGCCACATCTCATAAATGTCTTAAGATCAAAGACCAGGTTTCTGTCCACTGTTGGAAGCATAGCATTTTTCTGATTTGTGAAACAATGCTTTGTGATAGTGGGCAGTACAAATCAGTGAGCTAAACCCTGTGGCTTCCTACTGATTTGCCTGGTTTCTTCAAATGCCGGTTGCCCTTAAACATATTCTCCAATTGTGTTCTCCAATTGTGTATATGTAAGAAAATATATTTTGAATCACGTCTTTTTGTCACTTGTTCAGGATCATCCAAATGTTGCTATTAAAAATATATAAATGTAAAATTTAAGGAAGCTTCCCACTGGGTACCATGTGGATTAACTTTTAAAGAGCTGCAGTGGCTTTGCATTGAATAGAATCCCAAATGACCAGCATTATTGACATGCAAAAACCCATACCAATTGTATGTTAATTGTGTAAAGTACATTAATATGGAGTAATAATTTTTTTGGCTTTTTAAACTCAATAAATTGGCTTAAAAAGAAAACTATCAGTTTTTTTTTCCAAATTCTATATAGATCTGGTAAGTGAAGAATCCTGTTTTTTACAGCACATGAAATGTCAGCATTCAATGTTAAATCACATTGTGATCATTTATTTAATATTTGTACACTGTCTCAAAAGTATACAGTATACTTAAGAAAAACACTATCATTTGAATTTAATAACCTTTATTTACAAATATGATTCAGGAGACAATACAACAATCAAATGTTACACGATAAAAAATGAAAGAAAAGGCACAGAATGAGCACGGAAGTACAACAGCTTTGTGCTTTCTAGGGAAATGATAGGGAGTTCTACATTCATGAGTTAGAAGTCGATTATCACATTTTTTTCTGTCTCACATATGGTTTGTTTCTCTAAAGAATACAATCACAAATTAATGTTACATATATCCAACATTCTTTGCCAATATGCACACAGTAAGGCAATAGTTATGAATTCACAGTTTGGATAGCATTTATTCCATCCCTCCAATCTATTATATTCAAGCAAGGTGCTACATAGGCATACAGACCAATTGCTAAGAGGGAGTATAACCAGTTATGTAATTGTGCACAATGAACCAGGAAAGGATGGGCCAAGCCCATCTAAGAATTCACCTGTCCCCCACCAAGCATTTATAACCATTCTAACCACTACAATTTCTGACTGACTGCGATTCTTAATGTTAACATGGTCCCTCTGGTATGATGGCCTCACTGTTTACAGTCCAGTCCAAATCAAATCAGTGCCGAGTCCAGCCCTGTGACAGAACACCCTGGCTTCTGTGTGCAGGTAGACAGAACAACAGAAAAAGTGCAATACCTCAGTTGAGAGCTGCTTAACAGTTTGATTTCCATCATTTGAGAAGAGAAAACATTAATGCAATAATATTGCAGGCAAATGTCTTAACGTGACCAAGTGACTTTCTGTGATGTCAGATGACATGACTGTAAATTTTGGTGGTGGGCCCCGTAAGCCTAGGTCAATGTTTTGTGTTCAAAGTTCAATCTTATTCCTCCTCTTGGTCTGACTGCCAACAAACAGCTACAAACATATGCCTTGTGAAAATGGCTACAGCTGAACAATTTTAAGGGACGTGAGAACAAGCAAGAAGAGAGCATGTCCAAAAATGTGTGGATATGTAATTATATCCAGTGTGTCTTCCATTTTTCTCTTTGGATCAAACTACAGCACCTGAAAGCACACACAGGTTGTCCAGTGTCTGTCCCATTCTATTTTACTTTCCTCTTTGGCTCAAACTACTGTGCCAGGGCAAACACTCACAATTTCAAATGGCAGTTCAGGTTTTAGATGCTCTGAAAGCATTACACACAATTGGGGTCTCTCCATTTCATTTGTTTTGCGCTGACTTTGGTGTGTGTGCATGATGGAGTAAAGGCAGGAAAAGCACTCTCAGGGCTGACCTGTGCACTCCACAGGTTACAGAATTCCAGGAGATGAGAAGAATTCCTTTGGATATTTTTTCATGATCTGCTGCCTGGTTATTCTGATTTGCTAAGCCACAAACTGGTGTGTGTTGCCTTTGCTAGGCATTGGCTTTGGTCATTAAAATAGATGTTGTAGATCAACCTAAAGTGCAATGTGGACTTACGATGTATGCAGGTAATGGGATGTTGTATAGGTATTTTAAATACTTTGTCAGCTGGCAGACTTTTGATTCATTTTATTTCCTAGCCCCATCTCAATAAATTCATTTTTTTAAGTAACTTGGTTCAGAATGATGAACTGTTGAATTTCTGTTGAGTGGGCTGTTGAGTTTTTTTTCGAATCTTTTTTGAAGTAATAGTTGTGTCTGACAACAGGATCAAACATATTCAAGACCCAGCCATGAACTGACATAAGGTGTCCCTCACTGAAATTCCAAAGTGATATTGGTATTTTTTGGCATTTTATAACTACAATTACATAAAATTACATAACAAAGATCATCTGAACCATTAAACTGCAATTACTTATCTGTATTAGTAATGCCTATGTTAGTCTGTCTGCTTTAGTAATATCTATTTGTATTTGTGTGATACTGTTGTTTTTTTAGATGATACAGATACACATTCACAGGAAAAGTGGAAATGTCACAGTTTAAACCAACCATGATTTTGCAGAGCTTCACACCATTAAAGGCAACTTGCGAAATCCATGAATGAACAGCTTCAGAACTTAATCTCACCTAAAATTCACACTGATGATGACCAATACCACAGTTGTTACTGTTGTTAATATTGACAACATTTCAATATGCATCCATTGTCTGGAAATACAGTGGGGAGATGAACCATTTACTTTCTAAATGAACATAAATGATTTGAGAGTAACAGGAAAACAGCACAGGAATGTTTCTGCATGTATCCTGTGTCTAAACACAGTATGTACATATTCTGAAAGTGAATTCGACGAGACACATGTCTATTGAACAAGTAGTTGGAACTATTTTACCATTTCATTTTTTACAGCTTTTTTATATTGATACTTATTTTTATTTACATTCATATATCCATGTATGTATGTCATATTATGTAAGGTTAAGAGTCTCAACGCTTACCTAATGTTATAAATAATACTAATCATCCTTAGCAGTCAGTATTTTGGATGAGATTTAGTTCTGGAATATAACAATATAATATCTCTCTACTGTGGACTTTTAGAGTATTGTATATAATCGTAGGATTTTAACTGAGTTCTCCTTTGTTGTGCTTTTACCAGTCAGAAAAGACTATGAATTGAATACTTATGTAGATAACAGGTACATGTTTTGCATACAACATTGTGTAAGACATGAAGCTTTTGTATTAATAATAGTAATTTTCTTATCAAAATAAAAGGCTTATACTGCTCAGTTTGTTTTGAAAGAACACTGCCAATCTCTTTAACTTATTTGGAAAAAATACAGTTTTGACTGCATTGTTACAACAGTGAAAAACAGGTAGAACTGCAGAGAAAAAAATGACACATCCAAACACCAGTGGTCTGTGGAGGGCAGAAACACGCATCACAGCCAGGAGGCGCTGTGATTTCATCCACCAGACTGATACTCAATAGTGCATGGGAATTAAGTACCTGCAGTAACTTGTAGTAATGCTGACAGGGAGAATCCAACCAGTTCATCTCTCATCCATGCCAAGACTGACAGTAGCTACTGAAACATTGTGGAAAGCAGGAGAAAGCCATCATTTCTCCTGTCTGTGCTGGCAGAAATGTTCAGGAGGGACTACCAAATGCCATCTAAAAGGTGACAAATATTATATTCACACAAACAAGCATCAGATGGAAAACATTTGAAGTCTTTTTACTCTCCATAATGAAGCTTAATATCTGTGCTGTGATAGGTCAGCTGTGCATTTATAAGGAGTCACACAGCAGCCAAGAGGAAGCCCCTGCAGTCCTCTGGGAGCCCAACAGGGTGGCAACTCCCTTGGCCCGCAGCCGTTTGTCCAGAAGAGGGGCTGCCCTTGTTGTCTGCGGGGAAGTATGCTGCTCTCTGCACTGTGGGGCATGGGAGGGAGGGGCTCCCAGCGATGTCACTTCCCCAAGCAGGGCAGGGAAGGCTGCGGCAGTCACGCTTCAGTTGAGGTAGTCCAGAGAAACATACTCCGTAGAGATGTTTCACTGGGAAGGACAGAGACAGGAGAGGGTCACAGAGGACAAGAGGAAATCTGTTACACATATAAGCAAAAGTAATTGTCTAAAACCGACCTTTCTTTTAATATCCTCAACACTTCACGACCTTGAAAAACACTAATTCCAGACGTAGCCTGTTCTTAAAGGTACAGGACTCAATTAACATTACGCTCTGAAAACAATGACTCTATATGTAATCCTGAACATAATATTGCAGTTTCTCTTCAACAAGCTCAAATGAGAAAGTAATGAATCCATATACCTAGGCTTGGTAGGATCTAATTTACTCTTGTAAACATCGGCAGACTTTCTTCTAACAAAATTTAGACTACCCAGCTAAAAACTGTCCAACAATAAACAACAGTATATACAGCCCAACCAAAGTGTTCATGTAATATCTGAATAGAAATCAATTTACAAATATTGCACACATTTTATAACTGATGTTCTAAAAACATAGATTCAGAAAATAGAAATAATAGCCTTGTATGGGGGCCCTGTTTAGTTGAATGGTAGCCTAATCTTTTAAAATGGAAGTAATCTGACTTGAAAACATGTCTATTGAATGCAGGGTCTTGTATTTTGTCCTGGTTTTTGCCCTGGGTTTAACAGACAAAGGTAAATGTAATTGACAATTGTTAAAGTATTAATTCCACTAAAGCCTTCAATTTTTAAGTCCCAATTCCTTTCTAAACACCTGTGTCCAAGCTTTTGATTTCCCCCCCCACATTTTAATTAATCAACAACAAATAATTATTTAATGTCATAGAAATGTCAATAGATGTAGAAACATGAGAAAGCTAGACATCAATATTAATTTAAAAATGAAAATTATTAATGAAATGGAATTTGGAAAAAACAGAATCCTACCAATCCAAATTCTATTCTAAATTACACTGCTTAAAATAACACAGTAGCTGACAATTATTTGTCATCATATGACAGAGTACAGTAAATGGGAAATACAATTTTATTCAAACATTTAATATGCTTATACTTCTGGCAATACATCTGAGATATCTGGATCTTTTTATTAGACAATGTTTCTTGTACGATATGTAGTTATCTGCAGATATCACAGAAATCAGTGCGTGTGAAAGGTCAAGGCAGGGAGCATACCTTGTTAATTAAATAATGTTAGCAGCACACCAGCAGCAGCTTCTTCACAACATGAGGGGATGTGTTTTCTCATACAGAGGAGGGCTGACAGGGTATCAGGGCGGGAGGTACGATGCTCACCATTATGCTGTAGTCAGGAGCGAACGTCACCCCTTTGCTGGGCCGGTCCTGGGAGCCACTGCTGCTGCCACTGAAGGAATTCTTCCTCATGATCCCTGCGGGATGAGGAGTCTTCTGTCAGACTGGACAGAAAGCTCTGCACTCCACAGGAGCACAGCTGGGTCAAGACAACATGCCCTACCTTTGCTCATATGCTGAGAATCTGCACACGGGATAAGGTATGGTTCCAGTTACTGAAGCAGGTGGGTTGTTTGTTTACCTGTGGGTGGCAAGATGTCCACTCTCTGCAGGCTGTTCCTCCGAGAGGGGGGGTAGCCCCCACCTTTGGACAGGCGCCTCTGGCGGCAGGACAGCATGGCAGCTGGGGACACAATGCCGGGAGGAGGCACCTTCCCTATCTTCTCATAAAGCTCTTCAATCTCCCGCTTCTGAGTGGCCTGCAACATCTGCACCTCTGACAGGTGCCTGACAGCAGGGAGGGAGGAGGAGAGAGGCAGAGGTGCAAAATAAGAGGAAAGATTGGCAGAGGAGGTCATCTGACACAGACGTTGTAACAGAACATCATTTACTTATACAGGATCAGTGAAAATGAGTAACTGCTGCCAATGTTTATTTTTCTCAACGTTATGCAACTTATCAAACAATAGGGGGCAATTACACTGTTAGGAGTTGTCAATTTGCAGAGTCTTTAAAGAAACAATTTTGACAGATCACTTGGCAGTCACTGAATGTAAACCAGTGGAATTTAGTGTTCGTGAGGGGGCAGGTGACTGGGTGTGGAAGTCAGCCGAAGGAGCACTCACTTCTCCCGGAGCTCCTGCAGCTCCTCCCACATGTCCTCGTCCTCGCTCTCCGTGTCATCACTGCTCATATAGGAGGAGCTGCGGGTGTAGCTCATCCACAGGTGGTGCAGAGGGGTGCTGTACTGGGGGCTCTCTGGACCCCCTTCCCATAGCCTCCCCTCTGGTTCCTGTGCTGTCAATGAAAGGCCGCTGTCCACTGATGTGCCCATCAGGGTAAGACGGCACTCCCGTTTCTGGTTCCTCCCCTCTAGCCCTCCCCCATCCTCATCTTCTTCTTCTTCTTCTTCTTCCTCTTCATCCTCCTCTTCCTTTGGGTCCTCATCACCCCCCTCCTCCTGCCGCTCTTTGGCCCCGGCTTGGGTGGATTCGCTCTCCTCCTCAGGCTGGCGGGGTGGGAACAGAGTGAGGGAGGTGCTAAGGCTGCTCTCAGACTCCCCCTGCTCCTCTGTGCTGCTCTCTGTCTCACTTTCCCCAGCTGGAGGGGATGCGCTGGGGTCAGCCAAGAGAGGGGCCAGGGCTGGGACTGATGGCGGGGCTGGGGCCGTGCTGGATGGGACAGGCAGTGAGCTCACCTTGCTGGGTGTCACCTGAAATCGGCCAACTGTGACGGTACGCTTCTGTTCGGTGACAACTGGGAAAAATAAAAGAACAAACAGAGTGAGAGTGACAAAATGCTTCTGCTGGAAAATTCTGTGCCTGTGTATTTCCACAGTGAACTTTTCATATTATAATACAACAGTTAGTCCTATAGACCAGTGTTTCCCAACCTTACTCCTGGCGGCACACTGTCCTGCGTATCTTCTATCTATCCTTACTCTACCTACCTGACTGAACTCATCAGTGGCACATTTGATTAGCTGACCTCACCTGATTTAATCAAGCAGCAAGGATAGATAGAACATATGCAGTACAGTGTGCCGCCAGGAGTAGGGTTGAGAAACACTGCTACAGACAGTCAGTTTAGACATACCCAATTTAAGCAAATACGTATAAACTAAGAAGTACCAGTACAGGCCACTAGGTGGCACACCAAACAGATTTCTATACAATTTCACCAGGAAACTTGTAAATAAATCAGGTTCTCTGAAGCCTGCACACCCTGTGCAGTGTAAACACTCAGAGTCTGTTGTGCACAGGATAAGCTATAGGGTCGAGTATAAACACAGGCAGAGATGGATCATGGGAAAGGACTGCTGGGAAGGCTTAAAACAGCCTTTATACCTACAGGCACAACTTGACGGAACATTACACACAGACATGCGGTTATGCAATACTCCTACGGGCACAGCTAATCGCCAACACTGCAGCTAAACGACAATGTGGGCAGCATTAAAAAGCCCTCAAAATAACAGGGAGGGAAATTTGGCATTCATAAAGTAGTCTTTAGGACTTATTTATGCAGTGCACACAATAAAACTTATATAATGGAAATAGGCCTTGTCTGTGTGTGTTTGTTTTGTAAGAGGCCACCCCCGTCCTTCTTCACAGAGCTGTCGCCCTCAGTGAGGGAGGGTTTCAAGCTTTGAACAGAGCTCAGCGATTGTCAATCTTACCTTCGCAAATGGGAGAGAGTCTGACCTTGGTAGAATTGGCAGAGGCTTCAGACACTGCTGGGGGAGACAGGGATCTTGGGCTGGGTGATGACACCTTGAGGGACAAATGGCAATGTGTTATTCTCCCTTCTCACTCTTTATTTGTGTTTGTCCCCAAACAGGCTTAATTAAGCATTACAGACCTTATGCAGTCCAGACCAAAACATAATATTCTCATGAGGACTTAATAACATTGTCAGAACATTAGCACAACGCTGAGAGGACATTGTTCGCTTTTCGGTTCTGATGTTTGGCGCTCACCGTGCTCTGTGGGCTGTCCGGGGGTGAGGAGGAGGACACAGAGAAGGAGCTTATGTCATCAGGTCTATCCTGGGACAGAGCTGTGAAAGGTGGGACATGGTACCTCTGCGGACTGGGCTGGGGCAAGGGAGAAGGGCTGCAGTTGGAGGGGACATCCTGCTGGGGGGCTTCAGGGTGGGATTCTGGGATTCTGGTGGGGGGAATGTTTGATGGCAGTACGTCTGGGTGGCCTGGGTGTGCAAGGATGAATCCTCCCTCCTGCATCAGGGAGGGGCCGTCGGGCTTCACGTAGAAGTCTGGCTGCCCTGCCAGTGCCCCCTGGTGGTAGGGAGACTCGCCGGGCACTGCTTGGTAATTGGGGGCAAAGACAGATGGATAACTGTGCGGAGGGGTCATGTGGGGTGACAGGGGCGAGTGGAAGCTGGCCAGGGCTGGAATGCCCTGTGCCAGAGGGCTCGGCAGGGTGGTTGCAGGTATGAAAGACTGCGCCATGCTCATGGCCATGGAGAGCACGTTGGCCAAGGAGAAGAGAGGTTGGGTGTGGGGCGGCCACATGCCGGGGTGCTGTGGAGGCGGGGACAGGGGGCTAACATCGCTGTTCGGGCTCAACACCTCCCCCTGGTGGCCAGGGGAGACTGGGCTGGAGGAGGAAAAGCTGGGGTTACTGGGGATACGAGTGAGGGATGGGTGGGTCAGCACTGGCTTGGCGGATGTCGGATATGGGAAGGGGAAGCTGGTGCTGGCCATGTAAGGGGCTGTCTGGTACTGTGGTAGATGGGTCAGGTGACCGAGGGGCATCATGGGGTCGGGGGCGGAGACTTGGGAGTAAAGCGAGGTGGGATGATGGTAAGGGTGAGGGGACCCTGAAACACAAAGAACAACACTTTGTTAATTATGGATCACCATACATCATGGCTAGAGATTTGCTGAAATAATTCCCCGCCATCTCAGTACTAAACAGATCTAAACTTAAGTTTCTTTGTTAAGGCCTCAAACTAGTAAACAGACACAGTTGTTTATATAATCCTCAAATTCGTTGATTATATAACAGAGTCAGTAAGAACCTGAGAAAGGGGCATCTGTTAAGTCTTCACAACCTGAGTTACATCAATGTGTCCGCAGAAAGGTCTGCTTTCACTCAAAACAACAGCAGCACAAAGGGAATTATGTCACTCTTGCTTTGTTTCACTCACCAAGCCAATTCTGAATTGTCCTGTCATTCCTTTTTCCTACTGCCAAATGACATGAGACATTTAAAACATAAATCCCTCATGAGCTGTGTGAAGATTGGTTTCCATGGCAAACAGAGACTTTTTGTCTTTGCTAACAAATATAACTGCTGTTTACAACAGACCTGAATATGAGGTGATGTCATTACATCCTAAATGGGCAATGGCAAGCCTCAGGCATGGGCTGTTGGGAACATGCTGATAGAGAGGGGGGCACAGTGATATTCTGAGGGTGCGTATTTAAAACATTCTCCATTCTCCATTCTCAACTCACAGAAGTATCATAATCTCAGAGTTATTTGACAGCTGTTACTTGATCAGCAGTGGAGAAACAGTCAGAAAGCCAAACAATTGCTCATGCGACATTTCAACAATGGGCCACTGTCATAACACAACACACCTCCTGTTGGAATAAAAGGCAACTTTCATTTAAATGCCGGATGGAAAGTGTGTTTCAGTAGCAGCCCATAAACATCAGTCACAAACAAGTACCCCAAGGTCCCCGCGAAAGACATAATGTTCCACTCAGCAGACAACACCAGCAGTAGTAAGGGGCGGGATATTCTTATGGCCACTTAAGCGCTGCCCTCTGTGATTTTCTTTCAATGTGCCTTACTGCTTGCGTGTAAGTTTAGAGGAGGATTTCTGGAAATTATTTGGCAAACAGATGCTGTGGAGGGCTGGGGCACTGAGGAGCTCATGCTTCACAGTGACAGCATTCAGACCTGAAAAGGACCCTTCAGGTGAGGTAATTACCCAGGAGGCCCTGCAGCAGGGCAGGCACAGACTCGGGCTTTGAGGTGCCGTAAAGGTAGCTGGCGCTCTGCTAAGCGCTAAGACAATATTCCTGAGAGGTGAGGGGCAGTGGGCCCAGCATAAGGAGTTTTTTAACAGACTGCCAAGGACTGCAAACTGCTGCCTTTGTGTCGCCCTCACCGCTGGGGAGCCCTAGCTGGGGGCACGGACAGAGGGGAGAATGGACTGACCAGGAGGTGCACCCACTGTGCCGGAGGTGTTGTGGAAGGACTGAGAGCGCAAGATAGGCCGGCTGGGTGAGGTAACGTCTGCGTCAAAGAAGAAGTCCCCGGCTGGCGCCAGGGGCGAGCCCCGCTTCACCGGACTAGGGCTGGCCATGTCGAAATCTGCCAGGGCACACACAGAGGACCAGTGTCACTTTCAGTAAGAGTGCATAGATCCACAGACGTCTGATCCTCGCCAGTATTTGCCAGCAGGTTCATCAGAATGCACTTTAGAAAGAATTCCTAAATCCACTTCCTTTCCTTCAAATGCATACAGTGAAGCCAAAGACAGAGAACACCATTGCTGGCGTGGTGGCGTACACCTCCCCAATGATGGGAGAAGCTACAGAGACCCACACAGCCCACACTGTATTGTGCTAGCGGTCATGCCACTAAACACTAAACTAATCTGTATTTCCCTTACCAGGCAGTGATGAGGAGGAGTGAGTTCGAGCCAGGACATGACTGTGCAGATTTGGCTGGAAGAAAAGACAGCACTAATCAGACACAAGTTCCTCTTTGGTGCGCTTAAGAACTCTCACTCATTATTGCAACATTAATTTCTCTTTATGTAATTGCTGGAGACAGCGTTCAGGCTCAGCTCTGTTTTAATGGCCTAAGGCTTCTTTACTGGTACCTTTCCCACTGAATCCCCCCCTCAGGAAAACCAAATTGTGTCAGGCATGGTTAGGTGGTACTTTTTATGAAAAGTCATAAAATTAGAGTCATTTCCACATTAGTATAAATAACAAAAATCACAAAACTAGTGTGAACCGTTCCTTTAAGTCTAGTTCCGTCATAATCTTTTCTAATCTGTAACTGTAACTCTTCCTTCTAAATCACCTTAAAAAACGTGAAGTGCAATTGTTTTTGCAGATCATTTTGCAGCGTGCATATTTGTGGTTTCAGATCAACAGCTACAAATGAATAGCGAATGGCTAGGAGACTGACAGTGATTTGGACTGATCTGTTATCTGCAAAGGTTTCCTTTGAACAATGAATCATCAGCAAACCTAATTAGATACACACATGAAGCCAGTGGCACTCTGCATCTGTGAGGAGTAGTGGATTAGAAGAAGACAACAGATGTTTGCCTATGCAGTGACTCCACCTGAATTGAACTGGAGAAGTTTTCTCCGGCTTTGGGTACATTCCTAGGTCTCTGACTCGTTTACATCCTGTTGTGGTGCCTGGGAGTAAAGGCACTGCAGGCTACGGCTTGTCTCCAGCACTAAGCGGTATGGGCCAAGTGGTGGGGGCCCGGGGGGTCTCTGGGTAGTGGTGGGGAGCCTGGTTTCAATCAGACCCTGGGCAAGGGCCAGGAGAGACTTCCACTGTTGCCTGTAGTGATTGCAAAGTGCTGGTAGTGGGGTGAGGACGGGTGGGGGGTTGGGGATTGGGAGGGTTGGGTCCATGTTTCCAACTCGACATGAAACTACACATTGTTCTGCTTTCTGTTTCCTATTTGTTGACATCTCCGTGACTTTCACTGAAAGGCGAGGGAAGATTGTGTTCTCCACAGTTCTGTGGTTCTTGTCCTGGCAAAGAGACAGTGCTTGAACAGTTTATGTCTGTTAGAACAGTCTGCCTGGGGCACCACTGTCCTATCAGGAAGTCCCATAGGACTGGGTCCAGAGCCTGGAGTTAGAGCGTAATACGTGAGACGGAAAGGAGCAGTCCCCCAAATGGGTTCATGGAATTTTATGCCTTACACGAAACACAACACTGAACACTCCATACATCACTCCTACTCAGTACCCTTACTCCACATTCTATTTTTACATATGCTCCCTCTCTCAATATTGCATAACCTCCTGCAGACAAGTATTTCATTGAAAACTTTTTGGCCCTTTGCATTACATATGATTGCTTATCAAACGTTCCAGAGTGACTTATCTAGCTCACAATTTTTACACAATTTTTTTACATTTTTACATTTGTTATCCTTTCATAAAACTGGATGTTAACTGAGGCAATTCAGATTAGGCACTTTGCCCAAGGAAACAACAGCAGTGACCCATCTGAGAACTTTGTGTCAAACTGTCAATCTTTGTGTTTCAAGCCCAGCGCCACAATGATTTCATACTTATTCACAATCACATTAGCACCTGGCTAGTAACTGCAGTGCTCAAGCACCAGAGTGCAGTCTCATGACCTGGCCCTCAAGTCAAGGGCATATGACTTCTGTAAAAATCCTCACATTTTAGGAAATGTAACGGGAAAAGGTTGTATCAGGTAATCGAGACCCCTGTCTACACCTGGAGCCTGCGTTCTGAGCCTTACTAAGTTATCTGCTCCCTCAGGTCTCTACATGCCTGTGCACATGAATATGTTTTTGAATACAAGAATACTAGAGAGAACTGTAACAGAACCATATGTACTTTCCATCACTGAACTCCCAGAATAATAACATAAACATTCACATTGAAATATGACCTGGCATTCTTCCAGTTTGAAAAAAAGAAGAGAGCTAAGGCAGGAGCTGTAAAGCTCACAACATTCCTCAATTACAGTAATCTAGTGCGTGATATGTAGGCGTGTCCAACATTTGTCCACTGGTGCCACACAATTACATACTGTTTTGTATAAATTGTATTCCCCATTCACAACTTAAACGTAACAGTGGTACAATGTTTTTCAAGTAGGAAGCCAGGGTTTGTAATGCTGCTTTTTAATGCTCAAGAGTTAGGAAACATGTATAAAAACATGTGGTTGCAGTTTTCAACCCTTAGCCATGCATTTAAACACAGGGAATGGGGTAGTATTATCTCCACATGTTTGGGAATCAGACTCCTTTTTTTGAGTATATGATCGGCTGCTGGTGCCCAAACTGACCTGGGAGGCGGACAGTGTGCCGGCCCCACTGAGATAGGGCAGATGGGGCCCCCCGGACGTGTTAGCAAAGCCTGGGGGCTCCTTTCTCATCAGAGCCTCAGCCCGCCTGATGATGTCACCCATGCGATGGATGAAGCCTTCCCGCTCCAAGGGCAGGATGAATTCATTGTGCACCTGGGAAACATGTGGAAATGCACAAAGAGATGGGAAGCACAGGAGACATAAGGAGAAGAAGGAGGGGAGAGAGATGGAGGGAAAAAGGGAAAAAGAAGAGTGAGTTACAGACAGTCCATGAAGAAAACTGTATGCATTTATTTATGTAATGTTTATGTTTTGCTGCACTGAAGACTGTACCTTGTGTCACCATGTTGACATGACCGAATACGCTCATAAAAGACCTGCTTCATTTGAGTATTTATTACATAAATTGTGGCTGTGGTAATTGTGAGTAGATGTTGGCTAGGTGTGGCTAATGGCCCCTGTCAGCATGTTTTAATTCAGCCCATACGCTGCGCTAATATACCCCAGCAATTATGAGGCTGGGTGCTGCTCTGCCAAGATCCTCCTCACAAACAACAGTGCACTGTATTCCATGGCTGAGGGACAGGGCGCACCGCAGCCGAGTCGAGCTGCCTGAGAACAAAGGTGGCACACAACAGCAGCATGGTGACAGGAAGTTGTACCCATCACTCTGCACTGCCGTTACATCTAGCCATGTGGAATTTGTTATGGCAACCTTTAGAAACTCAGAGAGAACAATATTCTTAGCCTGTGGTAAAAAAAAGACCAAACGCAAATAAACTGTGCTGCTATATTTTTTTCTCTATCTAGAAAAAAACAATTCATACTCCCAGGCAATATCTAAGAATAGTTATTTTCCTGAAGCAAAGGATGAAATCTGTGGTGCAGAGGAGGTTAGGAGCATCTGCCATTAAGAAAAGCTGTTTACAGGACTCATCTGCTCTCAAAGACAACACAACAGCATGTAAATATTATTTTAAAACCTGTAAGTAGCAATGGCTGCACACAGCTTACAGACGGGAAGAGTGTAGAGGGTTGAGCTCACCATGACTGTGGCAATGTCCTCTGGGTTGTCTCCGTCTAGGTCGAACTTGAATGTCACCATCTTGTTGTTGTGCGTCTGCAGCTGACACTCCACCACCCTATCCACTTTATCCGAGAGCTACGGGAAGAGGAGGAGTAGGGCTCATTGCAGTGAGTGCTACAGTAGAATTTTAGCTCTGAGGGAACGGAGCATGGTGTGTGTGTGTGTGTGTGTGTGTGTGTGTGTGTGTGTGTGTGTGTGTGTGTGTGTGTGTGTGTGTGTGTGTGTGTGTGTACATATGATTGTTTGTATGCACCTCCACTGTAGGAGCACTGGCTGACCATGACCATAAAATGTCCCAGAGAACTTTTCCAAACAAACAGATATACAACAAGAACAGAGAGGGCACAACTACAAGCCTTCAGCTGTGTGCATAAGATGGAATTGTGATAGTCAGAATTATGGATTTGGCTGGGAGCTAAGCTGACTGATGAACTGATAAACAGATTTTGTACCCCTGTGATCCGTAGGCGGGAGCGGGCCCTCCTCCTGAACAGCTTTCCAGCAGTCCGTTTGGTGGGAGATTTGACGCTCTTCTCTGATAGTCCCTCATACCCGTCACTCAGTCCTGATGTCACATCTGAGGCATAGCTGTAGGTATGAGCCCATTTGTATTAAAGCACTGATATAATTCATTCAATAGTATTTTTTAACTTTCACAAAAGATACATTTGAGTTACATTCAAACCAGCTCCTAATACCAGGATGACCTTTTAATTACATTTAGAAGGTCAATGTAAGACCAACGTTATACCAATGGAAAACCTAAATTTGAATGAAAAAGACAATAAATATATGTGCATTTGCATCTAATTTACAAATAAATACATCTTTGATGCTAAAGTTTAGCATGTGATCAATTAATGAAAGTAGACAAACACATCAAGGACAGTGTATTCACTTCTACTACTCAGAATAAAGAACATGAGAAAAAAAAATGTACAAATTTAGTTGTGTCAGTTCCTTCCTGACAATCAGTGAAACACAGCTTGGTTTCCTGCACTCTGAGTACATGCCTTCTCTCATTTGAAGCACACAGCTAGTTAATTGGGTCTCAATGGAGCTGCACTGCAGTAGTCACTGTTCTCCCATCCACTAGTCTTGAAACCCCTTTTATCATTACAGACTCCTGGCTGGGAGGAAGAGAACCGATTACTAAAACTATGGGCTCCTGTGTGACTCCACAGCTACAGTAGTTATGCTGAGGGTCTGGGGGGATTTGTGAAGAACACAGAATGGAGAACACCTTCCAACCCAGCCACGGGCGCTTAAATGGCCATTATACAACGGGGCAAGATGTGGGTGCAGTGGTCAGCCAGATCTGCCATGCATGCGACGTGAAATAAATGTGACGTCAATGCGGCTACTCGGGAAGAGCGAAATGTGCAGCTTAATTGAAATGAGAGGAGGTCACAGATAGCTCGCCTGAGGAGGTACTCTGAGCACTTCCTGTGATGAAAAGCTGAGCTCTCGTGTTCTGTTTTTCTTCACATAGCAACATGATGAAGACCTTTTACCATTACGCGTGAAGGAAAGCAATCCAGCGACAATGAAATTGCCCTACTACCACATACTGTATGCAACATGTGTGGCTCCTTTCAGAAACAATAGACTCTGGAGAGGATGAACCCCAGATGGGAGTTTTTTCCCCCCACAGAGAGCAAAGCCATTCTTTTCACATGCCAGAGAAAAGAAAACACAACACTGAGGAAATCTGAAGTTAAATATAAACATGGAAGTTCTGCTGCTGTAAATACATGTAAAAGGCTGTAATTCATGTACTCCCTTCAGGGTGGGTGTGCTACATATAGAAGCTGAAAGATTACAGCAAAAGGCTACCTGTCAACAGGGGAGGAGAAGCCACTGGCTGGACCAGAATGACCACGCTCAGGATTGAGGGACACAGCAATACTCTAGGAATGAAAACAACAAAATCAGCCACCATGTACACAGCATACTATGTATAAGTACTACTATCAGTAATGACAGTAATTATACTGGTTCTAATAATAATGGTATAATGGCTGCCTATTTGCCAGTGTAAAGCATGCCACAGTCTAACAGAGAATGCTTTTCAACAACATGGTAATTACTGACAGCTGCAAACAAACAAAATGGAACATAATTAAAGTAAGCTGGAGAAGTAATGATAAACTTTGGAATGCCAAATGATAAGCAAGTGCATGTGATGTGCAGAGCTGTTCGATACTGGGGCCAGTATCCACATATGTCTTTCTTCTCTGACGCTCTCACCTGACCTCCTCCATAAACAGGCTCACACTCACCGAGGGGAATCGGAGGGCTGGGATTGGAGGAGCATGAATGGGCGGGGTCTCTGTGGGTAGGGCTGGGGTGCACAGGGCATGGCTGGCTGTGGGGAAAAGCCCCTCCATGGGGTCCTGCAGGCCAGAGGAGCTCAAATAGCCGTCCGTCTCGCAGTCAGCTGTCAAAACAACACAAGCACAGGGCTGTTAGCACATGGCGCTGGCCCGGCGAGCTGACACAACGAGCAGAGAAACGACCGCAAGTACTTCGGCCCAGATTAGCACCACTCCAGGGTAACCACAACAAACGCTTTGGAATTCAGATGAGAAAACACAAACAGAACTAAATGGGATTAAGCCAAATTAAAGGGAGCTATATCGCCGTGGTGTTTTGGAGCTGGACTGATGCCAAACCTGCACATTTTCTGTTATCAAGAAGTGGCACTGCTGTTCATCCAAAATATATACACACACACACACAACAGTTAAAGCACACCACGGGGACTGACTGAATCATTCACTTAATCTTCAGGTTCAAATTTCACCCTGCCACATTCACTTTCGGGGATCTTATCCAACTGTACGGACTACTCGCTGTGTGGCCACTGACACGAAAGTTCAGAGAAGGACGAAACAGTTTGTTCCTTGGATCGGGTAACCTCTGTGCAACTCCCGTTCCATGTGTCCAGTTGCAACGTGATGACTGAGAATGACAGGCACCTTGAGTGACGCCATCAAGGATGATAACTCTCAATGATAATGGCAGTGATAATAACCGACATGCACGTCACTACATGTCTCGTCTCCAGTGCTGTGCTTACAGGTGGCGGAGGAGCAGCTGGTGTGGCGGATGTGGTAGTGCTGGTGCTGGTCAGCCTCCGGCTCCTCGGGCTCAGCTGGGAAGCTGGCGTTGATGCCGGAGTCCACCGAGCCGTTAGCGGGGGACGCGCCGGGGCAGGAGGAGCTGACAGCGGGCGGGGACTGGGCAGGGGTAGAGCTCTCCGAGGTCTGGCTCTGCAGCCCCGGGGAGGGAGGCTCTGCCTCTGGCTCCTCCTCGATCACCTCCTCCTGCTTCTTTTTCTTCAGCTCCTCTGCCTGACGCCTCTGCTTCTCACGCTGGCGCTTGATGGCCGCCACCCGATCACGGATCGCCTTCGCCACTAGCTTGTAGTCTGCCTCACATACAAAGCCCAGCACCACCTGGGAGAAGACATGAAGAGGAAAAACAACATGTTGCATCCCGTCCACAGAGCCAGGACTCTCTTACATCCACTAAAGCTAAATGTCTCTACTATATACACATGTACTACTGTACATGCTTCTTACAAATACAGATGTCACCTATAGGTTGTATGCCTCCATCTAGTTTTATGTTAGTTCCTCTTGCCTGACTTAAGCTGCATCTACTGCAGCTACATCCATCCACCCCACTTGAGCATGACAGAAGAAGATAGGTCCATGTTGCAGAAAGTTTTCAGCAGGATGAAAAATAAATCTCTACAAACCTTTAAAGAAAACATCACAGAAGATTCTGCTGTGGTTAAATTTAGATCCTCAAAAATGCTTCTCTTTCTATTCTGTGTATTCAAGACAGCTTGTACATAAAAATGTTACTACCAGTCTGTTGTTTATCAATGACACATGCTATATGTTCACCACCTCTGATGAAATAATATAATAATCCAATTGTATTTTCAACAAAAGCTAGCTAACACAATGCAGACTTGAGTAACACCATGTCATGTCTTATGTGTTACCACACTCTAAACATTGCCTGGGTGCCTCATATAGCAGTTGATTGATTAACTATCATGATTAACTATCACCAAATGAAGGAAACTTGAACTTCTTTAAAAATGCTGAAAAAGAATTGTCCTTCTGCCTTTTTAGCAATGTACAGAATCAGATAAGGTGTCACATCTAAAAAAGTGTAACATTTCAACACACACTTCCATCTGTGCTGTACAATGCACATAATGATAATACTGATTTATGCTTCAAAATACGTTTTCCTAACAACAGATTGTCAGCGCAGCAAAATACCATAATTTCCTAAGATCTAGGAATATTTTCTGATGTCCGTGAAAGTTCTGGAAAAAGACAAATGAAATTAAAACTGCCTTAATTCAAATTTAAACATGCCATGCACAGTTGCAATGCAGGTGACAGAGGCAGGAACAGAAACAAGGCTTTCGCTGAGTGGCTAAAAGAAGGTTGCACATCTCAATATCCTTAGGTCAAATTCCACCAACATTACAAAGTTCGCAATCTGTTTTCCTTAACCCCCCACTGCCCCCACTGCACTCCAAAACATGCAGGTAACAAAAGAGGAACTTAACTAGATGGCCGGATATTAAATCTGCACTCAGTGAAAAGAAATGAGGGAAAATTGAGAAGGGAAACATTATGGGATTCTTCTCATTAAATGTGACCTTCACATGGACAGGAGGACATGTGGGCTGCTTCATAATAAGCCTGGGTGCCATTATATTATTAAACGCATGACCTCCTGTTCCTCCTAAACCCAGACCAATGTTCTCACATTTCCCGAGGTGATGAGTGCACAATTACATTACATTACATTATGTACCTTTAGCAGACGCTCTTACCCAGAGCGACTTCCAGCACAATGGAACATAGGTGTATCCATTCAATTTAAACAAGCAACAGTGTCAGACCAGGCTAACAACACTCCCAGACCAGTGAGTGTGAGCATAATATTATTCGTAATATTATTCAACATTGTGTCTAGGCAAGACGGCCTCACATCACAGCCTGCTCACCCATAAATATCCACTGTTTCAGGGGATTGGGGCCTTTGAGCACTGAGCCTTTCATTGATAAAGTTTATATTGTTCAGGATATAGATGTTAAAAAAGTACATGTCACTTATAAATGATGGTCAGAATGGTGATTGGTCAAAGTAACATTGAAAATTGCCCACTTTATTAAGGCAACAAGTAAAGTGATTTAGAATTGTGGGATTCTGGCTATAGAAGATGGAAAGCAGTGAGTACATTATTCAGTTTAATCATAATGTGGATTTGCCTGCTGTTTCTCATTTCAGGGCTTCTGCTCTGAATGTTCTCTGTGGTTAACAAAGCTGGGGTGAATGTATTCCTCCCAAGGGGCATTCACCATTTTAGGCCCAATATGAACTATACTGAAACTCATGAAACAATCCCTCTTTCACTCAAGGAAATGCAGAATCCTTACAACAATTCATTTCTGTTGTTTACCTTTTTTTCAATAGATCTTTTTGAATATTTATCCTATCAATGTCCACTCTCTTCCTTCAAGCCAACAAACAATGTTCTGTCACAAATAAAACTAAGCCTATCACTGAGGGTACAAACTTTGTGGTATACTGTATCAACATGTGTCTGACTATTTCTGAATATTTAGTGCTCTTAACTGCTTAGTGTCAATCCTTGCCTGAAAGCTCCACAGTTCTGAAGATTTACGGCTTGCTTTAAATGGTTAACTTTCAGAGTTGGTAAACTGAGGCTTAATGTGGCAAATAATCAAGTACCCAAGGTGGGAAGGCTTGGCTCACGCTGGATACTACAACAAGAGCGCCTCCATCTCTGATCTTCGAGGGCTTTAAAGTCCTAATCCAAGATGGTGGGTGTACCGATGCGTACCATTTCCTGAGCCACTTCCTCGGGAACGTCCTTATAGAGCTCAAACAGGAACTCAATGGCGTTGTTGTCCTTGTATTTCCCATGCAGCTTCTTGGTGTCATCCATGCGGAGCCACAGCTTGAGGCCCGGCTTCACCATGTCGTCCTCCTCGGCCAACTCCACGTGCACCCCATTGTTCTCCTGAAAGAAGGTGTGCTCCAACAGGTCCTGGATGGTGTACCTGCACAACAGACACAAGAGAGCCTTTACACACCACTTGCTGTGGTTTTCCTGTACTTGCAGCCCAGGCAAACCCTGTATCAACAATATTTTCTCAATGTCTTTCTGAAGTAGTAGCGATGTTTGTGTGTTGCTACCTTGCTACCACAACATCATTAGAATGCTATGTGTGTTGGCTGGGAATTGTGTATTGCCCAACCTGTGAGGTAGCTGGGGTGGGGTTGTGTTGGCCATTACCTAAACATTCATCAAAGACATTTGAAAGCATTCAGGTTCAGTTTTATGTACATGTAATTTTATGTACATAAAATCTTTCTAAATCATTGTCAAGCATTACAGAGGTTTGTTTATCAGACGTTTGTTATTTTTGCAAAAAGAAAAATTTTGGATAAGTGGCTGGGTCAAAGTCAAAATTTTTCCTTGATCTGAGCCTCTGGCCTGCACAAATACTTGATTTATTTTGACAGATGTCAATTCCTCAAGACACATCTGACCAGCAGGGTTATTATTTCTAGAAATACAAACATGACTGGTTCAGTTTCTCTTCTGTTGATGAACCTGAATATTAAATCTGTATTCACATTAGCAATAAAGGCCAAAAATAGCATCTGTTAAACAAGATTGTAACTGAACACTGAAAGATGGCTTGAATGGGAGAAAAGTGTCTCAGTTACCTTTCGTCTTTATTCATGCGAATGCATCCCTCAATAATCTCTTTCAGCTCTGGGACTTTTACTTTGAAGAAGCTGTCAGGCTTCATTCCCTGTGAACAGGAGCAAAAGGAAATATTTAAATGCCACCAGCATTTGAAGAGCAGGGAATGAAATAAAAGCTCCTTTCCTAAGAAATGAAACACATAAATGTGGAAATGCTGTTATCTAAAGGGTTAATGAAGGTGACAGATGTAATACTTTCAGGCTAATGTGTCTCTCTCATGGCTCCCCATATACAGCAGTGCCTGTAGGAAACCGGCCATGCCGGGAGGAATTAACGTAGCTTTGGAGCGAGCTAACACCTGTAAGCCCAAAGCACACTCCTGGTAAAGTAGTTTAAGCCACATGGGTGGGAGTGAGCGGATTAGAGGACGTAAGTCTGAGAGAGACCACAGTTAGAGGGCAGAAGTCCTGCCTGCTGAGCCCCAGTGGTGGTACTGCACAGAGCTGTTTCAGCATATCCACACACAGACATTGCCCCTAAGCAGGTGAGAATAGCAGTGAGCAGTAACCGCAACAAGAACATGTAAAGTATAGAATACAAATGCGCAGACTCTATTTAGTGCAGCGTGTATTTGTACACACACTTACAGCCCTGAACAAAAGGATTTGCGGTTGCAGCATAAGGTTATGGTGTTGTGTGAATGGTAGCATGAAGAGGGGTGATCATATTCTGGGGGCCATATTCTGTCTGCTCAAGCAGTATGCTCACACAGCCATAAGCATCCTCAAGAAGGAAATCAGGGCTTTCAGCTACTGGATTGTGTGTACGTACAGCATGCTGCATGGACTGATGCACGTTCCGGTGACCTGAGAACATGGGCTCCTAACTGAATAAAGACCAGCTAGGGAGCCCCTGTGAATAGCGTCATGTTCTCTGTCTCCTGTGTTCCTATGTGTGCTGCTCAAACAGCGTCCCTCATCATTACTCTCTATTGACACCAAAACAGCCGTCTTCAGCCACTGTGTGTGACTGCTGCCCCTGTAGCAGAGGAGCCACAAAGGCTAAATTACGTCAGCAGCCACCAGCCTGCATGATACTGTGGCCTCCGCTGCCACTGGAGTCTCATCAGAGAGACGAGAGGAGGGAGAATAAAGAGCAGGGGGCGGGGAAGGAGGCATAACATTGAGCGCAACTGAAGGAGAGGGAGAGGAAAACAAAATTCACAAAACAAGAAGGCCCAGCAATGGCAACATTACAAGAGAAATGTGGTGTCATTCACTGCCATGTGAAGAGTGGAGTCAGGTTCTATCTGAAAAGGAACATTTCAGCGCTGATATGAAAGTGTTGACTGAAGTGATGTAGAATTCTGGAAGTGCCCTGTGGAAAAATGAGGTAACTGTTCTTGCAAGATTTATTAAAGAGGGAAATAAAAAAGAAAAATAATCATACTGACTGCCTTTTCAACGTGGATATGAAACCCACTCCAAAACCACGGTTTTACTGAGTGCTGGTAGTGGATAAGTTGGCAGGCTGAACATTTCAGCAGAGGATCTTGGCTTTGCTTTGAGTTATAAATTGACTTATTAAAGGCTTAAACTACTATTGCATAATGCTCTAAAGGGATAACTTAAAGTGTTAAACTTCTTATTACTGCTTCAAGACTAAACACCATATAGTGAAATGTACAGACCAGACAAGTAAGACTAACATAACATTATCCCAACATGACCCCTTTTCTCAGAAAGCAGTTTAAATGATAATGCAGCTTTGCTTCCAAAAGTAAACCTCCTTAGCTCAATATGTTGTATCCATTCTGTTAGGTACAGCTCTGATTAACACCCATGCTAAAAGAAACAGCGATTGGCACATGCAAGGCACACAAAAGTTAAACCCCATAGCACATGATAGAAAACAGTTATCAGCCACATAAGAAAACACAGTCTTGGCTTTCAAAGGGATGACTTATAAGGGGGTAAACAGTTTCAAGTGGGTCCAAAACCTTGTGTTCAGTGATGACACAACACAAGGTTTCCCCAACACACTAGCCTTCCTCAGGTAGAAAGCCCCTTTTTCTTGATCTTGGTTTCAGTCAGACTGATGGCCCTAGTTTCACACATCGTAACATTGTGTGGACTAACCATAATCTGATACTTTCACCACAAAACACAAATAAGGCATGCATTCCTGTCTAAGGCAGATGGGAGGAAAAGAGATAGACCAGAGGGAGAGGCAGCATAGGTGACAGACATCATAATCACAGTGCTCTCCCCTTGCTAATACTTTTTTTACACAAACAGTTAAAAGGATAATTGTGTTTTTCTTCTCCAGCAGACAAAACTGCTTAATTGCACTGTTGCTCTGTCACAAAATAGGCAGTTCTTGTCATCGTCACGGCACTGGCAAGGAATCCATTAAAAACAAGAGAGAAATGAAAGTGTTTCAGTTATTTTGTAGACCTCTGTGAGAAGGGTAAACAAATCCAGATTTTTATGAGGAACACAGCAGAACTGAGGTGCAAATATTTTGTATGAACAGACTGTGTTAGGCTTACTTGGAAACAGCAGCAGGCTGCATCTCTAACCATGGCTGAATTTCATTATACCATTAGAGTCCCCCTGATTGCGTAAATACACTCAAACTACTTCTAATGAAAGAACGAAGACGTATTTTCTTTGCAGCCCCAAAAGTTTGGCTATTATGCCTTCAGATGAATCAACACCCTGAAGCAATACACAAGTGTAATGGCATTCAAAACATATCTGTGATATTGCTGTGAACAACGGTCATTGAAACAAACTTCTGTCTGCCAGACTACAGCATATCACAAAAGACATGTTATTTAACTAAATTTAATTGTAACACTCCAGGGGGTCTCACGTGATGTACCTGAGTAATTATTCATCGAGAGCTGTCTGCATTATGCAGCACTTAACAACAAGCAGGGATACACAGGAATCTATGTGCAACCCATTTTGCTGGTCTGAATGTCTTCGCTAAGGATATTTCTGCTTGTTTAACTGAGGTGCAGAAATAACAAAAGAAAGCTGCAGTCCCATAGAAGACACATACTCCCATCATTACATTATTGAGCTCTGTGAGTGGGTGGTTGAAGTACTGAACCACTATATCTCCACACTTGTGACTTGCTAAATATGGCCCTGGAGTGGGTGGAGCTACAGATCACAGGCTGTTATTCCAGCCAGTTGCCAGTCTTGGTTTCAGGGGACCCCCCTCTTATACAGCAGGGGAAGTAGGTATTTGGAGTATCACTCCATATAGCTATACAGTGAATAGGAAGGGCAGGGTTTAGTCATGGGCCTATTTAACTGATTTATTCCTTTACATTATCACCTTATGACCCTTAGGGCCTATGGCTCAGAGTTGGGAATCCAAACCAACATCATAAGACTGAATACCAGTCATGACCATTCCATAAAATACAGCTCTATCAGGTGCCTTTTTAGAGTAATGGCAACTGAAGGATGAACAGCAATCTAAACAGCAAAAACACACATAAGAAAGAGAAAAAAACACTTCCTGACAGCAGGGATTTAACAGAGCTGTTGGCTATCCAGAGACAGTTTGGCACAAAATACAGTAATGACACACTTCTCTTGAAAGACTTGAAAGTCATGGGGTGCAGTGGGAGTTTGTGAAACAAAATCATACAAGCTCAAGCACCGCATATAGCATGGCAGTTTATACAGTGTACCATATTATCCACTTACAAGTTACTTTCAAGGGTGTTAAGGAGAAAGAATAAAAAAACATTTGCTGCTATGGAAACCACACATGTCTTCTGAGCTAGGTTTTGGAAGCATGTCATGGTTAAAAGGAATTCCAATTCTGAGAAGCAACACTTAAAAAGTTCTCGAACAAATGGCGCCTCTACAACTTACTGCTGCAAATGACCTTTCTTTGATAATCATTAAGAGTGCCTCTGGGGTGTATTCACAGGGCTCAAAAGGGGCATTAAAGCAAAATATGTTTATAATGCGGCTGTTTTACTACCCTGCTGCCAGCAGCAAAGGGCTGAGCAGACAAGAGGTTTACTTACCAATGTTCACAACAGCCTAATGTGGGGCAGCAGCAGCTTGAAATTCCTCTCCTTTCAAAAACACTGATAACGGGGCTGCACAGATCATCCTTCACTCCACAATCAAAACAAGGTCAGATTAACTCCTGTTATGCACTGGTCTAACACCCTGATTATAACATTCATCTTAACTCGGGGATGAAAAAAAGGTTCTGGGGGAAATGAGGACCTGCATGTCATTGGTTAAACTCACTGTGATAAATCATTTGGTGTGGATGTGGTTTCTTCACCCACCCAAAGGTTTCAAGGACAAAGTAACTTTTGTGGTATCTGTTTGTTCTTTCAAACAATACAAAATGATCACATTTCTTATTGTATGCTAAAAGCATTTATTTTGAACCGACTATAGTTAATGCTTCAAACCCACAAAGCACTTGAAATAAACAATGTCCTTAAACGGGGTACATTGGTAACAGTTTTACAAGTGTTTTAACAGATACAATCTCAGGCTAATTACCCTCTGCCGAACTTGATCTTATCTCTCTTCCATGTAACTGTACTAGAGATTCTGTCACTTCCATGAAATCTCCACATTTTTACAGTTCAACACTGTGTCTTTTACTAGATGCACTTAATTTCTTTTCCCTGTGCTATCTTTGTAACATGGCATTTCATGTCTCTTCACCTAGCTGGGCCATTATGTTTGCTGGGATGCTAGAAAATCTTTCCTCTGCTTCCATCTCAGTGGACCCTTCGACCTGTGGTCCTTATCTCACCTCCATACAAAGTACTCATTTGTTTATGAGTCTTTCAAATGAAATTCTCATTTCCTTTTTAATTTCTATAGACTAAGGTCCAAACTTCCTTATCTGTGTTATTAAATTAAGTTATAGACTGTCTCATTTTGTTGCTTCATTCATCCTTTCACTTTTCAGGAGCAAGGGTGGAGGAAACGCATTACTCTAGAAATACCCTCGTAAATAAGATATAAGGACGGTAGAAATAATGCAGGGAGACTGAAGGAGAGGAACTCATCTGATCACAAGCCCTTGAATTCTAATTTTACGCCAGAGTGAATTACTAAGGTGCTGCTCCCCAAAGGAAAAACAAAAATGAAAGGACCCTCTGCACCCACGGATCAAATCTTCGAAAAATTCTAGCTCACAAGTCACAATGTGCAATGTTACACTCAAACCTGATGATCATGGCAAAAGTATTATTTAAATTCTTTGCTCACGTTTTAAAATTAATAAATATAAATTGAGGGGAAAATATAAAACATATTTTAAGGCAGTCGCTTAAAAACATCCAACTACAACAGTGTCCGCTGCTGAGGTCGAAGAATCGACAATGTGTTTCTGATCGCAATGCTTCCTCACCACCCTCAAATGTTACCATAAATATACGCTTCCTAGCTTTTTTCCATTGGCTTTCTGCTGGTCTGGTGGCCATGTTGTCTGGGTTCTTGTCTGTACTCTATTGTTACGCATGTGAAATGGTGACACTACTTATCTGTCAGCCATTCAAACCGCAAAGTATATACACTGTGAAAGGTGCATGGAAATGTATACTACACTGCAAACCAAAGGAACAGTAAAGGCTGCTATTCTCACTTGAAAGCATAGTTGAATCATTCCACTGCAAAATGTTTGAATGATGAACAACATCTTTGATCTGATACTGAACTATATTTGAGATGTATCTTACCACTACAGAACCATGTTATTGCCACAGTCACCACAGCTGCCTGCATATGGAATGCTCCCTTGATGGAAGACTACAATTTGTCCCTGCTAAGTATCAGTTTTCAGGAACCGTAGCAATAGTGCTCTCATTTTATGGCTTTTGCAGCTAAAATGTTTTTTGTTTAGCTTTCAGATTTCCCCTAAAAAGGGATCAGACATTGTTTGTGCAGCTTAGAGATGTCATTTAGAAAATGTGTATCACCATAACCTAAGCAAGCCCACATTTTAATCATCTTCCTCCAGTCCTCAACCCCAATCCTAAAGGCAGCTCTCAGCTGTGTGCTTATTCCTGATGCCATACTACCTTCCCTCAGTTATACCTCTTTGAAAATCCTGGCCCTTTTTAGAATAATTTGATGGACATAATTACTTTAACAAGGCTTTAAACCAAATCTAACTGAACTCAAGGGGACTTTTTCAGGGAAATGCAAATGTGGGCAAGGCTTTAAAATTAGTTTTACATTTTAAAATGATCACTAACCAGTGATCACGCAAGCTGCAGCTCTATAGGACACACTCTATTCGCTCTGGCCTTGTTGAATTGCAGCAACTGACTGCAAACCTAAATGAGGGTTGGAAATTAAAGATAATTGCAAAGTAATTTGGAAGGGCATTTTCCAAAAGCAATTACAGCTCTGAAAGATAAACTCTTCTTTGCCTTACTGTAAACAAATGTCCATCTGAAGAGATCTGTAGGATTTTCAGCTTTACATTTATGGCCCTGTAAATGTTCTCCTAGAGGTTCATCTAAGAATGGAAAGTGTTAGGAAAGAAGATAACAGTGTGGTTGCTTTCGAGAGACTCAAATCCTCACAATACTCTATTCAGAGAGAGGATCTAGACAGTAACACATCAGCTATGCTAAATCAATAAGCTGCAGTGAAACAGAGCTTAAGTAAATGGCACTGAAAACTGAATTTTTCTCATGTTGAAGAGAAACAAGCTGCCTGATGCTTGCTGCCTGAAGCAAATGAGATGCACTGGTATATCAGCCTCACTCACATACACATGTAAAAAAAAAAAATCCAATGTCCTATCTTACACCACAAATGGGAAGTACATTTGGGCACCTGAGATGACATTGTAACTCACATGAAATTCCATGGCTGCCAGGTGTGACATAAAAGTTGCATTTAAGCTTTAACCTTCAGCTGGGAAGTTCTGTGTAGCATTGTGTCATACTAGTTACTTAGTTGGAGCACTTCTGGGCACGGTACTGTGTCTATATCCTCAATCAAGAGGTGTTTGTTTGTTTGAAACTTAAATTTAAATATTAAGAAATTAAAGAAACTATTACTACAACCTCTGACCGCTAATAATAATAACAATCATTTTCTATCTACCCAGTGGTGATGTATTACTATTTACTTGCTTGAGGCTGAATGCTGACAGGACAGCGCTGTAGATTTTTGATGGACTCATCAGAACATGCAGTGGTGAACAGGAAACCATCATGGTCATTTACATGAAGCCCACATCACGAGCACCACTCACACTGGTGACTTTGCGGTAGATCTGAGCAGCATTTTGGCACTCGGAGTAGGGGTACTCGGACGTGGTCATCTCCAGGATGCACATCCCAAAGGCATAGACATCCACCGCCTCGTCGTACTTCTCCTCATACATCTCCGGGGCCATGAACTCTGGAGTCCCTGCCATGACACAGACAGCAGCAGCTTAAGACAATGACTGCTCCCTCAGACTAGTTTCCTCTACTGGCACCTCATATGATGCACTGTAAGGATACAGAGAGCTGAAGCAGCTGAATCTGTGGAGGAATCACTTGCACATGCTGCAGGAGCATAAACGAATAAGAACATCATGCAATGTCAGAGACATATGAACAATGAGGGGCATTACTGTTGAGGGCTGTGCTTTGCTAACTCCACCAGCTTGTAAACAGTGCAGATCTGTGCCTGAGATGTAAAGGCTGAGGGGATCAATGATGTGAGGGTAGAGGAGGACTCACAGAGAACCACAGTAACACATGACCACAATCTCAACAAGTAATAGATATCACATGTGTAGCATGCGGTGTAATAGTTTGAGCACTGGACTGAAGGCCTGATGGTCATGCGTTTTAATCGTGGGTGAGATACCGTTGCCGTTCCCTTGAGCAGGGTTATTTACCTATGGTAAAACTCCAATGTATAAATGGGTTTCCAAATGCATATGATGTAAAACTACAAATGTCGTAAGTCATCCTTGGATAACAGAATCTGCTTAGACAATCAGTCATTAAAAATGTGGATCTGAGATCCCTAGCAAATGTAAATCCATGTGGCATTCTGTGAGCTCTTGTGGGAAATACGTGTGACAGGAATATCAATGAGAAGATCCTGGCAGGTGTGTTTTGGAACACACTTTTTTAAAGGTGTCAATATATGTAATGCCTACACTATATGAAATTGGCAAAAAATAATTATTTACTTCAACATAACAATGTTTGATGTTTGATGTAGAGGGAATATCATCCTGTTAGACCAATGAAAGCCCACTTCACTGTTTTACAGCCATTGCTAATGGACCTATGACAGAGCCTTGATGGACCCCTACTGGAATGCACATGAGACTCACCAATGACACTCTTGGCAAAGGAGGCACTCTTAAGGGTGGCCAGGCCTAGGTCCCCGATCTTTACAGAGCCAGTGGGGCCGGTGATGAAGATGTTGTCACACTTGAGATCACGGTGAATGATAGGTGGGGTGCGTGTGTGTAGGAAGTGTAGGCCCTTCAAGATCTGACGGCTCCAGCGCTGCAGTAGCTTCAGCTTCATCTCTTTGAACCTCTTCAAGTACCTGCAGGACACAGAGGCCTGAGTCAATGTCCAGGATACCAAAGTGTACCACTCTCCATCTATCTCACACCATAACAAAGCAGTGTTACTCATCACAGATCTAAGAGGATTCTGTAGCAGTATCCTAGCTATCTTTAAATGAACAACATTGAATACGTTTTGTTTATGTGCTTTGTTACGGTATCATAAACCTAATATTGGTATTACTGGCTGTGAGGTACTAGTACTGAGGAGTTCTGAGTTGAGGGTACTCTGCCTTGCAAACTGCACCCTGGTGACAAACTGTTTAAGCTAGTTTAAAATAGCTCTGAGGACCACTGACATGATGTATGCTTGGTATGTTCAACTAAACATTTTCCATGGGGTTCATTTTAAGATATGTTTTCCAGGAAACCTCAAATCAATTTCTAGATACACCTGTCAAACTGTAAGTACAAGATATACTACTGACCATTTTTTTCAGAGCAACACCCATAAGTGCTCTTTAGATTAAAGAACTCTCCTAGATATTCACTGCACCGCCTCCCAGCTTTATCATGTATGTAAGGAACAGGGGGCAAGAGGACTTACGTCTTTAGGGTGCCAGAGGTCATGAGCTCAGTGACTAGGATGATGCACTTGTGGCCCTTCACAGTGGACTTCCAGGAGTCATAGAAGCGCACAATGTTTGGGTGCTGCAGGCCTTTGAGCATTTCCACCTCCTCACTGAAGCGTTGCCTCTCCACCTTCGTCAGCTTCCGTGTCTGGGGTGAAGAAGAGGAGGGATTATAGACCATATCAATCACACATCACCAAAAAGAACCAACAGTTGTACCCTTCTACTAAATGAGAATAAATCTAAGACACTTACAAATGACCTCATGAAGTCTAGCACCACAGCCCACATGGTGCAGTATATCTTATTAAACTCATCAAGCATCCAGAATGAAAGTGTGCTTCTTTTTTTCTATATGTAGGGATATATTGCTGATGACAAACAGGACAAGTATATGCTTTTTGGAGTTGGTTAAGAAAAATTTGTGATGAAATCTGCATTGCAACTTCAGTGTATACTTCAGTATACACAGAGCACAAACCCAGCTATTCTTGTGATGCATTTATCATGAAAGACATTATTTAGTTACTATTTATTTAGGTGTGGATAAAAGAGTCCTGTCTGCAGTGCATAGGAAGCCAGTGGGAAAACTGCCAGGAGGCCTATATATTCCACTGTGACTGTGTTTTGGGAAACAGGAGTAACTGTGTTTGTGTTTACAACTGATTGACTGGCACACTCAGCAATGGGCCCCATCAACATAGGAGATCTGTCTCCCACCTTGCAGCTGAATGAAGGAAAAAGTACCACTCACTTTAAACATCCACAAGTTATGCAATGTCAATGAGTCTGTTCAATCAGCACAAACATGCCCCTCGTTTTTCCACCCCAGAACACAGAGAGTCTTTACTGGGGTCCCAATCGCATGAATGGAAGTATATTCTCACATACCATCTACAGCATGTTACTAAGATACAAACACCAACATACATACACCAATCCTTCAGAATCAGGCTGCACTTCCACAACTTGTGTTTATTTGCAACCATGACACTTTGCATTTTGATGATCCGGGCAGCAGGTGGGACAGGAGGAAAAGTAGGAAAACATGAAAACCGATTATGTAACCATAGAATCGTGGGGCAAGTCAGCAGTGGCTGAGGGGGAGTGAGGCAATGAGTCTTCAGTCTTTTTGTTTTCCAAGAAAATCCTGAATTTTGGAAAGTCCTGAAGGCAGGATTTAATATTTGCAAATGAACTTATTTAACAGGGGACAGTCACCTTTGACATGTATTTTATAAAACAATGCTGCCTGCACAATGACAGAAATGTCAGTCACTCGTAAACAGAAGACAAGAGGTCATAAGACACTAGCATTATTGTATGTTACATACAGTCAGACACAATTAACTGGATGTTACTTGATGAATTAAGTCATTTGACAGTAATCACTCCAAACTCTGAGGCATTTCTTCAATATGTGAGGCATGACTTTCACCAGCCAGTTTGCCAGAGCGGTTGCATGTGCAATTTAATGTTTTATTAGTTAATCTTCAAGAGACACATTCAAGTGCTCAAAGCCATCCTGCACCCACTTGTGCTCTGTGAAAGGAAACTGATCTTTGTTGTCGTATGAGGTGGGTCATTCAATAATTCAGATAAAATGGGCTTTCATCTGACTAGGCTTTTTAAGCAGTCCTGTGAGGGAACATGTGTATGAAGAAATAATTACATAACAACGAAGTGAGATCAGCGTGGCAGCAGGCGAGGCAGATACCACTTACACACGAAAAGAAAAATGCGCATAAATGCACTGCATAAACAAGGGGGAGGTTTGGGACATTTCGAGGGGAATCTGTGGTATAAGGTGAAACATGCTTTTAATCATGACCCCATAATGAAGGCCAGCATATGCTGAAGTTACATATAAGCTTACCATTACAGGACACACAAAGTTACCAATTGTTTCTATCAAGCTGCCTCAGTGTTAATGGATTAATGAAACCATCATGCTTCTGCAACAGCAAAAGTTAATAATTAATAATAATAAATAAATTCTTCCATGTGTACTTTTGGTTTGGGGCTCTTCTTTTTTGCATTTTATCAATCTCTCTGCCATCTGCTGGAGCTCTGCAGAAAACAATAACAACTTACAGAGAACTGCAGAACAGTTCTTATCTGTATCTTCACTCTTATGATCTGACCTGTTAAGCCGAGGGATGATTTCAGTAAGCATGTGCAGAGTCATTGAAACAGACTTTTCAGTGAATCAAACAGGTTTCTCCAAGAATCTAACGGCAAACCAGCAACAAACTGAATGGAAAAACCTAAATCAGGCTAAAACCGTAGAGTGTGCTCTACCCTTTGGGGAAGCCTATTGCCTACAAAGGCCTCTGTGTTTTTAAAAGGGGGTGGCAATACTGTGCTGCTGTGACTCCTCAGGTCTCTTTGTGATTAGATGAGCAACACAACAGACTTAATCCTCTAAACTCCCTTTGACATTGCTTTTCTGTGCAGTCTAATTCCTCAAAATCCTTTTGATTGCCACAATGCTCAGAGCACTGGGCTGGCCTTTCTCTGGGTAGCTGAAACAGAAATTAGACACTGTATATGCAAACATATGTGAAAAAGAGTCACTTTCATGTTGACTTTGGAGGACTTCAACCTTGGGTGCCCTGAGGAGCTACATCCTTTGGTATTTCCTGAGCTAAATTACCATGGGGGAAGAAGCACAAGGTGGATTCACACCTAATCCCTGACTCTCTTGTTGTGCTATGAGCTGCTGTCAGAAGTACGCAGATGTTCCTGCACACCAACCTCCACCCCTGGATGCGAGACTGCAGGGAACAGCACCAAACTGCACAAGCAGCCTCGCCACATTAAAGCCATCACAAGGAGTCACTGGAGGAACATCCAGAATTTTGGCCAGTGTCTTAAAATCAGCCCCCTCCTACACCATGCACTTGGCTTGTCTTTGCACTGGGCAGAAATGTGTGCCCTGTCCCAGGTGAGAGGGAGAAGAGAGAGGCTGTAGTGTTTTGGGCTGTTCCACTGTTGTGCTGGGCATGATGCCGATGCGTGGGAAGGCCTCTCGTGTATATGACCTGGCTCGCAAAAACAAGGTTGAGGGATATGTTTTGGGGGGACAGGGGAAACTGCGGGTTACCACAGTTCAACACAACTACGAGAAACGGGGCTGGAAACACACAGTCTGTCTTTGCTGAGAAACCTTGTCAGAGGATTACTAAACTAAGTATGGAAACTCAGAGCACACTTCAAATTTCATAGAAACCCAATGGCAGGTTCTGCCTAAATTTTACAAATGTTGTCTCAGGCTTGCAGCAGTGCATCAAGGCTTTGTTTTGTGGAGCAACACCCATTTTCTCTGCCTGAGGAACCTGCATCCTCTCCAGTTTCACTGAGGTCAAACAGCACAAGTCTTCCACCAAACACTGCAACTGAAATAATATTGCAGCACCTAAATATTGCAGCAGTATACTCCCCAAAGGCCGTGTGTAGTCTTACACATGTGTTATGACTAGCACTCAAGTTTAAAATTGGCCCAGCCGAATGTGTCCCCACATCACACGTACTCCCAGTTTGTAGAAACATGGAGGACTTCATTACTCTCTTTATATTACTGCAGGATTTATTCTTAGCCCCTGGGAGCCGGGCAGGGGCTACAGTCAGGGTCTGCCGAGCAGCACTGAGAATATTTGGGCCAGAAGCCACATACCTGGGGTTACATAAGCAGTGCTGATGATAGGGCTGCTTGTAAAAGCAATGCCTCACAAAAGCACTGGCTGACAGCCCTGAGGGGCACCAGTATTATAGCGAGAAATGTTCTGGACTTGAGTAACCCCTGATTAAACAGCATGCTTTCACCCTCACTCAGGCTGAAAACACCCCACCCAAAAATAAACCATTCTCACAATAATGCCATGTGGACAGAGGCTGTGGGAGCATTAGCAAGAAGTTCTAGCAGTGCTGTGATCTGTGTGCACAGAACAGGCGTGTCTGACAGGTGTCCTGTGTGTGCACTTGATCAGTAACAGGACGCAGCACAGCAAACGGAGCGTGTGACTTCACACACAACAGGGAGCTGCTCTGAATGACATCACAAGCTTTTATCTGAAACACAATGGGGTGGGCTCACAATCCACAAGGCTTTCACACCCACTAGTAAGTTAAGCAACACTGGAGGCTCCAGAACCAGAATCATCACACAAAAATACTTCCACAAAGATGATGCCTCTTTTCAGTTGACTTACTACAAAATGTAACAAAAACAAACAGACAGCTTTACTGTTAGCTGAATTTACTGTCTACAAAAGCACAGGAAAAAGGCAAAGTGGGATGCTTTCCTTTTCACTCAACCTGTGAATCATTAGCCTTCACGTTTCATGAAAGCACTAAATGGCAGCCCCGTTGGTGAGCCCCGGTGTAATTTGGTACGTGTCCTGAGGCACATGTGTGGGACTCGGCGCTTGAGCTATGGTGACGCTCAACGCCACCTGCGCCACAGAGCCCAGCTTATGATGCAGGTTTGGCCTGGGAAACAGATGCTGGAGATTAAGCAATTAGGGCCGGCATCAGTGCAGCCCGGAACTGCGCAGTCATGCCACAGGGGGGCTGCTCACGCACAGTGCCTCTCGGGAAAAACTGGTCGCGTTCTCACCCGCCATCCTGTCCGGCCGGACAACATAGAAAGAGCCTTCATTCAGAATTGGATTTATGTTTTCTGTGATGCCTCTGTGGAGAGTTCAAACTGCATTCAGTCCTGCTCACTAGGTTCCCTGCCTGCAGTCTTGGAGAGGCTGGGCAGCTGTGGCGCACGCAAGCTTTACAGTGTAACTGCATTTACTCCATTCATCTTCCACTTGTCATGATGTGATGCGAACACAATGCAACTCCTTCACTCTGCACCTCGTAAAACTCCTTTTGGAGTTTCAGTTCAGCTCTCAGACTGCGCTCATACAATTACTGTTTTTACATTACATTATTGGCATTTAGCAGACGCTCTTATCCAGAGTGACTTACATAGGTTACAGTTTTTTACAATGTTATCCATTTATACAGCTGGATATTTACTGAGGCAATTGTGGGTTAACTACCTTGCCCAAGGGTACAGCAGCAGTGCCCCAGTGGGGAATCGAACCGCTACTTAATTATTACGCTACACTGCTGCCCCTGTTTCTCACTTAAGCCTTCAGATGGACCCTACAGGTCTGGTTGTTGAACTGCAGGCTGGCTGGCTCCTTCACTCTTCCCTCCTTGTGACTGAAGTGCAACAACTGCGTGACCTTGCAGCTAGCAACCACATGTACAGGTAAGTAAAGCTGGGTAGCAGACAGTGCTTACCACCTCTTGTGACACTGTGGGTATAAACAAATAAGCAAGGTTGGTGTCTGTCAGCAGGCACTTTCACATTGACTTCCCCTTACATAACCCTGACAAAGAACCACACCCTCAATGCGCACAGTTGTGAAGAACACACAGCCTGACCAGAGAGCATGTGAAATGCGAAGAAGTAGTTGCCCTGTAATAGCACAGCAGGCAGAAGTACACTTTCACTCCAGGACAATATTCCTCAGATGTCTGGTTTATGCTGGTATGTGTCCATTGTTCCAAATGGAGATGGTGTCAGGATTTTGGCTGCTGCTGCTTCCCAAGATGACCAACAGACAGCCTCACAACTTCCTGTCAGGGTTCCCAGCTGCTGCTTCCTGGGGTAACCAACAGATGCCCTCACTTCTTGTTCTTTCCTGTCTTATTTAACTAGTGTTTCACACCTGTGTTGATTAGTTATTGTTATCACGTGTGTTGCCTATTATTTAAGCCCTGCTCTTTGCCTTGCTTTTTGCCTTGCTCAGTTTTGAGTTGCCATGCTTTATGTATGCACTCCTGTACCAAGCCTGCTTTTGCTTCTCAAGTCTTCAGTAAAGAAAACCTTGTTTTCTTGGAACCAACCTTTCTGTCCTGAGTTATCTCTGCGTTTGGATTCACCCTCCTCCTTGTAACAGATGGAGAGTGGAGCATGCAGCACAACATCAGTGCCCATGTCTTAAATGCCCGCACACCTTCCCCTCCGGATCAGTGCAGGCTTACCATGTAAACATGTGCGTCAGAGAGGAGCGTTCCAGCTCTGAGCCCACACTGAGGTACCACTGTGCACATTCCAAGGAAAACATGACGTCTCCCTCCTCTTACGGAGGCCCAGAGTGGAAAAAAAGGAGGTCACGCAAATATTTTATTGAGGATTTGCAACTCGATCTTTTCACCAGCATTGGTTGTGCCAGTGTTCATGTTCACAGCCCCTTCCATACAGGCAGAAAAATGATGGCCGGGGAATGAAGGACAGATGGGCACTCTTTGTGTTTTGCAGCAAGATTGATCTGCTCCGCCTAGCCTGTCTGACATTCGGAGATGCACTGCAGAGTGACCCTGCATACAAACATAATAATGGAAGGTGACAGAAGCGTCTGTCTTTCTTTGCTATGCAATGGACCATACTCCCCTTCTGATCTAGGGGAGAAGCTTTTTTCCATTGTAATAAACAGTCCCATGCTGTTGACCTGAAATCCACATTGAACACTGACACCTGTGCATGTGCAGGCTGATCCGTCATCCGTGAAGTTTATTTGTGCTTTCGCATAAGCCTGAGACGGACCACCGTGGTCCTACAACAGGAAGCCCGCATGACCACCTGGTTCATCCTGGAAAAGATCTGCTGAAAAAATACCTTATACTGACCCCTTTCCATTTCAACAGACGTAAAATGAATAGAAAATACAGAAATAGCCACGGCAAACAACAAATGTTTCACTGTGCCATTCGACTACACATAACCTCTCCAAAAAACATACTGAAGAATCCAGATACAAGCCAAGCAATAACTTCTGATGCCTGCCTTTTTGCCCCTAGATTATGTTTCTTTGCTGCATTACAGAAGCCTTCTAATGCATAGAAACAAAACTTGGCCATTCACAATCTTGCTGTTGTCAGTAAACTGCACCACTGCTGGGGACATGCTGTTTGCTCCTCATAGAACAAGCTTCTTTGAGTTTAATCCTTTGTGTTTTGGTGTGACTATATCACATGTATCACATGCCAGAACAGCACAGAATGCCTTGTAAACCTATACAACTGCCTCACAGGGCCTTACAAGTATTTATATGATTGGGGGTTTCATTTCAGGCTGCAGTGGTTAATGGGGGGCTACTGCGGACATGCAGGCTGTGGGAATGGCACTTGCAGGCCTTTTCCTACTGCTGCAGAACAACAAGTTTCCTCAAGAAAGCATTAATTATGTGTCACGGTAACAGAAGACGATGTCCAGGAACAAGGCATGCTGTATAAACAAGCTCACTCTTCTACTGCAGTGGTAATTCAGTCTGCCTTATCTCCTTAACTGCTAACCTGCTTTATCTGTGGTCGAAGCCCGGACAGCACTGATGCCTTACCAATGGCTACACCAGTACAAGTGAGAACCTGGCTTACCCAACACTGTCTCTGATATATTGTAGGGGGGGAGACTAGGGAATTGATTTGTTATAAGGAGAGGGTACTGTAAGTTGGAAGGCGTTTCCCTGTTTCTGAGACATTGAGTCTGTAAGTTACTCTATCAAGAAAGTCTAAAAGGCGCCAGACATGTCCATCACCAACTGCTCCATATTCAGTTCCACCAATGTTCTTTACCCTTATCCTTACCTTTATCCTCGTTCTTTATCCTTAATTCAATTCAATCCACCTCTTCCCACCTTGGTCCTGGTTTTATAAAAATAGCATGCTGCTGTTACTATTTTTATGTACAGACCAGATGTGACGAGGTAGATAAGGAGTCATATCTTTCTAAAAAGAAGCGTACTCGCTAAGGTCATTCAGTCAGAGGGTCTAGATTTGCTTCTGATGAGACCCTGCGCTTTGTCCTTAAAAACAGCTGGCACAAGATCACAAGATACAGTGTGTACTACCTGTGCTGGTCTTGCTCTACTCTTTAGCACTATGAATGGACAAAGGCAAGCTACATGATGACAAATTAGATGAGAGGAATGAACCCTGGCTGTCTGCTACCCACAGTTTGACCATGTGAGAAGGCAATGTTGAGGGGGGTTTGCGGCACTGACTGTGATCACTGTATAACTGCATGGTACCTAGAGCTCATTCTCCCATCTTCACCTTATCAGCAGTACCTGCTGATCCTGGGTAAATACTTAGTGCTAGGGGCATGGCAACGGAACACAAACTGGCCAACTGATGCAGTGACTACATGAGATTTTTCGTTCATTGTCCCTTGCATCATTGCACCATTGCGTGGCTTGATGGGAGACGAGGATTATCTGTGACAGTGCTCTCTGACAATGACAATCACTTTTACATTAAAGGTGTTTTACTTCCATTGTAATCCAATCATGTTCCTCCATCACTTTAATCAAGCTCAGAGGACCAAAATGTCTTGAAAACAAAGAATACAAAACACTTGCAATAATGGAGCTCAAGATCAGTGCAGTGCCTCCCTCTATGACTCACGGACAATCCATTTGATTTTTTATATTTAATCAATTACTGTTGCAATTTTGAGTTGCATAAAATACGATAAGATACTTACCATGCACTTCTTGAGATTCCAACAAAATGCAACAGGGGAAACGTAGTAAATCTAGCATTCATATCATACAAACCTAATATATAAACACAAACACATATTTGAATGATGAATCAATGATCATTTCTTCTAGTCTTCTAATGCACCACAGCTGTGTACCTATGCTGAAATGCTGGACCATGTCTTTGTGCCACCATGCGTAGAACTCCTAGTGAAATACAGCAGCATGCAAACCAGGAAGGACACCCATGAATTCTCTGCACTACTGTACAACTTCTGAAAAATGATGTCTTTGAGAATAAGATGTAGGCCAATGCTTGGCAGCATAAGGGGAAAAAGTTAACAAATGGTTGAATTCACGATGCTCTACTACAGCTTGCCACCTATTATTAGCTGCCTATTGCATCTGGCCAAGAAGACATTTTCCATATAGAGTGGCCACTATGAATATGGTATAGTAATGAATGACTTGTCACTGGGTATTTCTACAAATTTATGACATTGTTTGGGAATGGTCTGATTTTCAGTTGTACATCAGCTTCCATGTATGAGCCAGTAATACAAAATCAAGTTCCATCAAGCCCATAATCCATAACATCACAGAACATTCCAGACAATCTTTACAGCCCATGAAGTCCTCATTTCACACCATTTCATTATGGCCAGTGGGACAGCGCTCTCTTTAACAGAGATTACTGCACTCCTGGGCCAGGTTACTGTGCTGGCAGAGCATCCATATTACATATGCAGACTGAGAAGTGTGCTGGCCTAGGACTCAGACCAACATCCCAGTCACTCCACTACACTTGCAAGCTGACCAATCAAGCATGTTAATAAGAATCATGTGTGAGAATGTACATGGGATTTAGCCTGTACAGTACTATGGATAAAAGGGAACCTCCATTTGTGTGACATGATTGGATTCCTACTTGGAGCAAAACTGCTGCCATTGCTTGCCAGATATTTTTGTCTATTAACATGTGTCTAGGGTATTTCTAACAGGGAGCCCATGGAAAGTGTATGGATGTTGGATGTACCAAACTTTCATGAGACCAGGGCTACGTGGCAATGAGCAAGTCAGCCAAGGAAGTAAGCAAATGAGTACCTCATGTAACATCACACAAGTACATACATGAGAAGGAAGCGGAAGGGTGTTATCTGTGAGCGAATTGAGACACATTCTGCTGTCATCATTCCAGCACCACGGCTTGTAATGAAACAAGAACAACTCCAAAAAATGACACAAAGCCATTGAAACAGTAGAAACAGTTACATCTGGAATAAAATTCCAAATTAAAGTAAACTTTTACAGCTACTTCTTGGTGCTTTATAAACACAATACTCAGACCCACAAAAGCCTCTCCTCTTTCTCTTTTTGTTCATTAATGGAATAATTCAATTTTTCCTTCACATGATATCACTGCCATTTGCTGCCAATTCAAAAGGAGCTAAGATTTACTTCATACTGGAGTTTTTATGACACAAATGTGCTTGGAGTGTAGTGACATATTAATATTCATATTAAAATGTTTAATTGCGAACAGAGAGTAAATTGAGGTTACATTTGCTTGCAGTCTATTTACTGTCTTCATTGGGCAGCACATGCAACAAATCAATCTGTTTACTGTCATTCCAGGAAACATGACATGGTCTCTAATGTTACCAAAACTGTCTATTAGACTGACTGTAAAGTTACAATGCATAACCTCTACAAAACTAGGGCAAGACTTTTGGAAACATAAAGCTTCTGCCTACAGATACAGAGGGCCCACTGTCATCGTAAATGGAATTTCTACCTAAATGGCATTCTTGCCAGTGACGTAATTCAGACTTTTGTGGAAAGAGGGAGCCCTCTGAATCATGCGGGTTTCACCAGAGGGTCACTGATAAGATGCGTACTGATCATATTAAGGTCACTAACCGATGTAAGGAGATAACGGAGGGGGTTTGGGTAGAACAGACGCTCACAGACACTGAGGCTCCTCCACAGGGGGGGTTGGTGATGCCTGTCCCAGTGCATTTTGTGGCTTTGTCTTTGAAGGGCTGAGTCAGGCTACAGGGGGACTGGCAGCACACCTGCCCTGTTCCCACTTCAGGACAAAACCTGGGCTCATTCACCAAAAGGCAATGAATGGGTATCCTTACTATTATCAATGAACAAATTCAACAGCTTCAGCTTAAGGCCTCTGGAGGTGTAAAGTAAATTATTAATGCATATAACAAGGCCTACTGTCCTTTATTAGCCACATCCAGACTGAGCTCCACTGCTTTCTACATCCCTCGTGTATGTCATTAGTGTCAGGCCTGTCATAATAGTCATTATAATATCTCCAGTCTTAACGCAAGCTGCAGTTGGACAAGGGTGGGTTTGTCTGTGCAGGATGGTGTTGTGCTGCTGTTGAGTGAATAAACAGTTTGATGTCTGCTGTTTGGTGAGATTTAGTGCTTGCTGCATGCAGCCTTCTTTCCTGAAGGAACCAAGGAGCCCCAGAATGCATTGCAAGGACAAGCGAGACAGCCAAGTTCTCATACCCTATTCAGTCACAATGTCCTGATATCACAAGGCTCTCCACCAACACTTCAGCCAGTCCCCTCATAAGGCAGTGAAACAGGGCAACATGAAGCAGCCATCACACCTGGGAGGAGGTGGGGGGCTTGTTTTGCAAGAGGGGGAGTTGTTCCTCTCTCTGCTCTGGAGTTGCATCAGGTTTTTTTTCTTTACAAGAAGATACACAAGTGCCCAGTGTTTGCCACTAAAATGTAGAGTTGAGTATGCCCTCAACTCAAATGCAGACCTATTTTGAGCATTCTTCACAGGACATGCATACAGCCAAGACAGACTGACTGGGGATGGGTGCTGCAACATTCCTGCGCAGCTGTGTCAATAACAACTGTGACATTTTCATTGATTTTGTATGGAATGAGCATGTCATTCCATTTATTTTACTAAGTTAAACAACCACCGGTTGAACAATGAAACAGTTGAACAATTTATTGATGTCTTCAATGATATAATGAGTCAATATGTTTTTCATGTACACATCATGGTAGAATAAATTCCTTTGCCCTAATTCAGTTTGAACAGACAAAAACTTCTGAAGAAAAATGATCAAATCTGATTACACAAAACAATTTCAACTATCTGAAACTGATGACTCTCACTGATAACATACAAAATGAAATTGTTACATTATCTAAAATGTGTTAACATAATCAAGCAGAATCCAAAATATCACATAAGTTACCAATGTGAAGGAATCTTGTTCCTCTAAATGTTACTTAAAATTGATGACGACAATTCTATTTCTAAGGGAAAATTCCACTGCGAACATCATTTTAGACTAATGATCTTTCCTATGTCAGTCATTAAAATGACAGCTTAATGGAGCCAACAGTATGGGTATGACTGATAGATTATGGGAATTAGTATTGTTTCTCTTCCTGTCTATAGAGTAGCAGCAACACTGAATCATAAGCAGGTACGCAGATAAGCCCTGAGGTACAGTGTCACATCCTGTTGCAATTGTGTGCTTGAAATTTTTCAACGTAGTCTGAGGTCACTGAATGACTCAAAATAACACAAAATAAATAGGTTTCAGTCAAAACAATTCTCTCCTGAAGTGTATCAAAAAACAGAAAAAGCTGTGAATCTCTTTATAGCAGGGATTCTAGCAAGTTGTGTGTCTGTATGTGTGTGTGTGTGAGAGAGACATATAGAGAGAGAGAGAAATTAAACTTCGTTTTGCTCCAGGCTATAATGCAATAAAACAGATGCCCAAATGCAGCGTAACATGACTGACAATCTAAGGATCATGTACACCTTGGCAGGTCTTGCAGAAGGCTCATACAGACAAGACAGTAAAAATGGATAGAACTCTCCATTGTGATCAGGACATCACTATACCACACGTGAGCATGCACACATACGTGTACAAATGTACACGTGCACACACACACACACACACACACACATGCACACACACATAAACATACACAAACAGCTCCTTGGGGGAGAGAAGGCAGCAACACTCTATGCATTCAAGGCTGTCAGTTTGATTATCCACCTTGGTGTACACACAATGAGCCCTAAATCCCCAGTTCAATCACCCAATTGGCAGGCAAGCCAATGAAATGTCAATATTTTGCGCTTCACAGGACACACCTGAGTAACACCGCAAGTGGTGAGGGAAGGGAAAAGGAGGTACACGGAAGACAGCACGTAGGTGTGCATCCCACGCAGTACAGCACCGTGCCAAGTGTTTGTACAGCATGAGCTGCCCTCGGGCCCTTTCCCACCCCACCCTGTGCGATCGTTGGATGGGGGAACTGCCTCACTCCCTGAGAGGGCTCTGGAGGATAGAGGGACAGACCCAAAAGGTTCCTGCCACTAGGTGACCTTAGCTCTGCTGGAGCCTGTCTTAGGACAGGATGATCCCAAAACTGAGGCACAAAGGATTGGGCCAGCGCCTCAGTGAAATGGAACAGCAAAAACAGAGTCTCCCAGACATTCTGTTCTGTTCTATGCATTGGATGACGGATGCTATATCCTTGCCCATTTAGTAAAACTGCCAGTTGCTGGTAACTCGAGAGCCAGGGAGCTGTTCGTAATGGGTGTGACTCAATGTGGATATGCTCCTGGGTGACTCAATTGTGTAAAACTACTAGAACGCAGTTGCAAACACTGGCAGCGGCACATGGCACTAAGGTTGGTTCAAGTTTTTCCACAGAATGCGCATGGACTTTCTCAGGTGCCTTGAGCACATGCTGGATATATCACCAGGTGAGAGGCTCAGTGAGAAATTACAGGGTGTGAAGAGCACAGTGGTTTACTTGTTTTTCCCCAATTACTTAGTCTCATAAACTACACTGTAGATGTGTTCAGTCCTGCTGATGTCATAATAGTTTATTGCCTGGGCTGTTTTTCCAAACAGTCTCTTTAATATGGACATTTGTGCTGCCCATTAGGAAGAGAGCCGCAATTGGCCAACAAAGCTATTTCCTTGAAATGATAAAATACATAAGGAGGAGATTTGTTGTATTAAAAACTCAGAACTGCTCTTTCAAGATAGGAGATCCTAGTTCATGAATGAAAACGACACCAGGACAAGCATGCAGTAGTATTTTTCCACAGCTGATGCAAAAGGTCTTACTACAACTTCATGTGTTTACAACATGTTTAAAGAATCTGCTTGTTAGGAGGTAAATCAATGAAAAGCTTAAAAGCCCCTTGTGTAATCTGACAACGGTGTTTTGAGTTTGGTCTCTGGTGGAGGCTATACAGGGCCTGTGATTTTGTTCTGGTGGGAGGAGTATGGGTGAGGATCACGTAATGACAGTGCCATGCCCCTCAATGAGACAGCACCCTGCCAATATCATGGCTCAGTTTGTTGGAGAAGGGGAACGGGAGGCAATCCTCTGTGTGGCCAGGACATCAAACATAAGATTAACCACGCGCCAGAAGGTGACTCCAGCGATAGCTATTCTTACAGCAAGATAGCATTTCAAATACCGTAAACCACTTATCCGGAGACTACAAATACACTGTTCTCGGAAGTTCAATGACAACCCATGACGCACTGCACTGTGTACGATCTAACTTCTACAGGCCTTTATGAATAGGCACAGCTTAATCAAGAGTCACACAGAACAGTGAGCTCCAGCATTTCCAGAGGCAAATCCATCTGAAATCCCATTCTATTTTAGGACACAGGGAAGCTCTGCTGTATTGTCTTTCATTGCTCACTGGGACTATATAAAACCAAACAAGATCTATCAAGATCTATCAGTTCAATCAATGTGGACTTCCAGCAGTCTTCAAAACACATCCAGCTTCAAGGAGCTTTAAAAGGCATGGTGGACAACATGAATTGGTTGCACAGAGTGGGGTGTCATGTCCCAAATTATGACAGATAGGTCTTTGGACCATCATGGGACACTCACAGAAATCACACCCCTGGATGAAAACACATCTCTGATTTTGCAGCCAATAAGCTGATAGCTGCTCTTTGAGCAGGCCTAAGCTGAGACCCACTGGTCTGCCTTGGAATGGGAACTTTGCTTTTCAGCAAATACACCCACGCAGGCCTTTAAAGGCTAACAGAACAGTAAGAGCTTAGACTCACTTAAGCAGGAGGCAGTGCCAGATCTAAGTCCTATACTGGTGAGAAAATCCCACACATGGCTGTTGTATTTGCTTAGTCAGTATTTTATTGAGATTTTGGTTTGCAGTATGTTTTCTAGTCCACTGATTTCTGTTCAAACCACTCTATCTAAAAATAAAAGGTAGTTAATGTTCACAGGTTAGTCTGTTTCTGTTTTCATTATATGCTGGAATAACAAAAATGCAATGAAAAGTCTCCAATTCCTGTAAGAAGCAAAGAATTTCATTAATCAGACACTGAGGCACTGCAATCCCAGGCAATTATGGCTCACGTTCAGACACACACACACATAAATATACATTGCACACACACTCTTTAAGCTGGGAAAAATGTGTGTGTGTGTGTGTGTGTGTGTGTGTGTGTGTGTGTGTGCATGTGTGTCTCTGTGTGCAGGGAGGAGGGGGTTCAAATGTTGTTTAGCACCAGAATCATGATTCATCAACAATAGCCATAGAAACCATGTTACTCCAATTCTCTAATGTGTCAATTAGCCCTGATCAGCACAGAGCAGCATGATGCTACGTTCTGCAGCCATGTGTACCCGACAGCTGTGAGAATTCTCTTTGTGTTTCATACAAAAGGAGCAAAGTGGCAGAACTACCCTGTCTGCCTCTGTAGCCACATCACCCTCTCATAAGTGGACTTTTATTTGCACATAGCCTAGTTCTTGTAGCTGACTTATTCTATATGCAAACATAAATGTAAGTAAACTAAAAAGAACAAAACGCTATCCTCTCCTACTGTGTGTACTCAGTAATCAGACAGACATACTTCCAGGAATCTGGCTATTAGCAGCAATGTACTGAAAAACACAGGTAAACTGGGCACCACCACTTAATGGGCACAATTTTCTTGGTATGTTGTTAAAAGAGGACTACTTCCAACATGGGCATCTATTGAATTTAAACTTAATTTGTTTAAACACTGTGTTTCATAGAGCATCCTGAGGTCAGTGCTATGCTCGTACACTGCTGATCACGCGAGCCGACGTGCCAGTGCATCACTGCCCTTAAAAACAGAAGGCAAGAGGAAGTGGAACAGGCATTAAATTTAAATTTCCTGGCTTCTTTTAAATGTAATGAATAGCTAAGCGTTGAATGAATCCTGATTAAGGTTTAAAAGTGCAACAGGAGAGAATGCCCTAAAGGAATCAACAACTCTTCATGAATTTAACATGAAGGTGACAGGAAGCAAGGCCTATTATAACTACGTGTGAATTACAACAGGTGTATATAATCCACAGGCAAAGTGAAATAATCTACGATCCCTGATAATATAGTCGACTTCTGTAACACAACTTCCATCTTTGAGTAAGACAGCGACTGGATTAAAATGGCCCTGTGACATTGAGAATGTTTGCCAGCTCTCAGGGCACTTCATACTACATGAGAAATCTTTACAAAAAGGGCAAATGTTTTCATAAAACAAAATGGCGGGACAGAAAAAGGATAAAGACCAGTCTCTTGTGAGGGTGGCCACCCCTACTGTGAGCGGAGAGGAAAATTCCACTACGCAGCTTAAGCGGGCCTCCTTGCTTTGAACTCAGAAGAACATGTAGTGAAAACAAAAGAAGCATCAAACATTTGGACCCAAACAAAAATGGTACTGGTAGCTGAGGACAACATGTGCATGGCTCAGGACCAAGCCACAGTACAGTAGCTTTCCAGTCGTGCGCTCGCTTTCACCTCGGTTCACGGGGGCCTTTTTTGCCTATGAGCTGCAAGAGAGACACTCCGGGATCCCAACAACTCATTGGGACTCTAAATGAAGTGTCACTGAAAATCACTTCAGATTGTCCGGCAACAAAAGAACACAGAGGACCTTCTAACCTATTCCATGAAAATCTGACATTAGAGCTTGTTTCAAACAACAAAAAGATCTGGTGAAAGTGTGTTTTCAATCTCCATCCATGCATTTAAACTAAAATCTGTTCATGCAATCACTTAGTCATTTGACAGTTGGGATTTCAATAGTGGATTAAGGTTGGCAAACACCACACCATCCATGTGAGGGTTAATTAAGAAGCTGAAATTTGTGAAACTCCCGATCTGTTCTCCCCTCAGCTCTTTTCTACATTCATTCCATAGTACCGAGAGGATGTGGTTTTCTAATAAAAGCTAGCCTGAGGTCTGCTCCCTCCTGAGCTACCATACTCGAATGTGTATTGCCTATTGTGCTTGGAGTGATTGACTATAGACCACCCTCGTGCTAATGCAGCGAAAAGGACCATGCTGGGATATTGTCATGCATTTTTATTCCCCTTTGCAAATTCAGTGTGCTCTACCACAGTATGGCTCAGCCCTGGGGAAGTGATACCTGTTGAGAGAGAGGGGGGATTTCCTTGTGAGCTCCTCACCACACCTTAGGTGGTGTGGGACACCAGCTCCTGCCCTGTCCCACAGCACCGTCGCAGGTCCACCCCAGGCTCAACGGAACCTTTGACTGACACATGACTCCCACTGATCCCCTCCATTTCCTGCACTGCAGATACAAATCCACCCCGCTGCACTCAAAGGTACTGGTGTCAGGTGCTGGTGTCGGCTTCCTTTCCCAGAGTCCTCCTCTCCTCTGAGGGGGGTCATGAATTAAACAGCCGTACACAATGTGCAAACTGCGTTACTCTGGCCTCAAGAGCCCACAGCAAACACACCGGCAGTTTCTATACCCAGGTGGACGGGACAATTAGAGGTTGGGGGAGGAGAGAAGCCTTTGCAGATCATGAAGGATCTGTTCCTTGTGACACAACTGCTGTGGTATAAACCTCACTCACGTTCTGGGCAGCAAGCATGGAACAAGAATGTTCATTTTAAGGCGATTCTAGCATGAAAATGCATTTTTCTGGCAGCACAGTGCCAGATATTTTCACAGCTAATGCTGCATGACTGATTAAGCTTGATTGCTGTTTTGCTTAAGTGGCAATGGGGCAGTGGTCAGCAAGGCGTGCACTGGAGCGAACAGCAGGGGAGGGCAGGGATAAATGACGGCAGCGGGAACGAGGCCAGGCGTCTGCTGTTGATCTCAGCTCTGCTGGCCTCTTCCTGGGACCGAGTCTCAGCCATGACCTCCTCAATGGCACCCTCCCCAGCAGTGGCAGTGGCGGAGGCCATGCTCAATCTCATTAGCCACGATTAAGATCCTAAGCAATGCTAGCCTTGCTCACACAGAGGGAGAAAGCCCAACAGCCTCCGCTACTGAATCCCCACTGAGCACGCCAGTGATTTATCAAGATTATTGAATTGGGGATTGTGGGTAAAAAGTGTAAAAAATGTATTATTCCTGTCAATTTCAACGGGTGGTATAACAAAAAAGCAAATGACTGATGGAAAAATCCAGCCAGCAGCAATGAGGGACTGGTCACGCAGATGAAACAATGCAAACCAACAATGCTTTGTTTGGCACATGCAGGCCTTCTCAGAACAAAACATTAATGGGCACAACTGTGTTGCATTTAGCCATTCCAGCAAGCAGCATTAACCTTTACTTGGCGGCACACTAACACAGTGACCACTGACTGAGACAAATTGCACCCATGAAGAATCCCAAGGCCACTTTTCCTGAAATGCCCATTTTGGCTTTCTGAAAACTGGCTTACCACATGACGCACAATCTGCACTGAGCACTGGATCCTGACGGCACAGGATGTGCATCATACACTGTGTGACCACCTGTGATCCCCCCTCCCCCAACCCCCTTGCAGACACCTGCTGTTGTAGATCCTTGGGGGGGGACCAGTCTAGAGGCCCAACACCTGCTACCACCCCAGGACTGACACACTTCTTTTCTCCTGTCCTGGTCCTGCAGGACTGCAGTACATATAACTCTCCAACCACTTTCACAGGGGGTGGGAGTGAGTTTATGTATGTAAATGACGATGTTCATGAGCTGAATTAGCTGGTTGAATGCTCATGCTGAGCAAATGCATGTAGAAACTAGCCCTCTGGGGAGGGAAATGATAAAACTTTGAATGGACCACTTGAATCCTGTTCTTAGCTTTCATGAAACAATCTAAGCCTCAAATCTCTTACCAGAACATAGCTGAATCATGCACACTTTAACCTAAACTTAGGCTATGAGTAATCAATGTATTGCATATGGAACAATTTTTCCACAACTGTGCCAGATGCAACTTGACAGCAGTGCAGAGTCATCTCCCAGCAGCCACTTGAGGAGGCAGCCTTGGATTGCAGCTATCTCAGTGCAGTATAACCTCAGAGCAGTGTGTGCTCTATGACTTAACAGAGGGAGATAACAGGGTAACGAGATGCTAAAAGGGCAACTTGGTATCTTAAGGAGCCCCCCTCACCCCCTGCCATTCTTCCAGCTCTCAGCTGTCCTGCATGAGTTCATGTAATTTAAAGGAGGCTCCTGCCACTTGAGGCATTTTGGTGAATTGCATGCAACTTTCATTGACAGTCCTCTCTCCAAGCTGTCAGCTGCGGAGGCTGTTTACAAAAAAAGAACACAGGTCAAAGCTTCCATATGTTTGAACCACACCTCCTACCTGAGACACCTGCCACCTGAACTCTGCCTCAGATTTAGCCTGAGTAGGCCCTTCCTTAATCTGGCAAGGAAACCAGAGCAGGACCTTTGAAACCAAAAGCAGTTTATTTTTCAGACTTACCAAACAGATGTTGCATGAGAGGAGAGAGAATAAACTGGCTTGGTGCAATATGTGAGGTGTTTACCATTGAGGACTAAGACTAGTGTCATGAGTTGTTAATGAAAACAGAGATTACAGAGAGGCAGGCTGAGCAGACAGCCTGCGTGAGTGCCCTGGTGTGTGTGCGACACCAGCTTCAAGGTCAGATCACAGAGTGCTCTAGAGCTCACAGGAACACTGTGTGGCCAGTGTCTCATCTGCCACCACAGATTAGAAATCAATCAGGAGCTGTCTGTGTGGTGTCTCTTTTAAGGCTGGAATGCAGACTATGTTATGGGTAGGCACCGCTGGGCTCTTTTTAAATATTTTTTTTTTACACAGGAGGAGGGAAAACCTATTTTAAATGCATTCATAAGTCCATCAGGTAAATCAAGGGTCAGGCAGACAGGAATTACATAACACCTGACTCTTAATGATGTACAATGTTGCTCAAGCACAACTTCTGACACCTCATTTAAAAGCGTACAGTCACACCAGAGGTTAAAGCCTGGCTATAAAGCATCCACTATTCCTACACGTATCCCTAAAGGGGGCTATTTGAGGACAGGGCTACTAATTACTTGTAAAACACCAACACCATATCAGAACTGTTTTGGGGCAACCTTATCCCTCAGCACACACCTAGACCCAGCATCCACTGATCTTGCCACCCGGAGCAGCTGCTAGGATACCAGCCACTCCAGGGATCAGGATAATTAGCTCAGAATGATCGGCAGTGTGACGCAGACATTTCCCTTCCCCCAACATCCAAACCCTGTGCTTCATATCCAAGAAACGGCCTGTTTTTCATAACTTAACCCACTGAGGTGGGAAAGTTTAGGGCTGCCTTTGATATGAACACACAGAGGAAAGAAAACTGTATTACACAAAAGAAAAGTGTGGATGAAGCTGGGTTAGATTTTTAACCCAGGAAGGCATGCTTTCTCCCTCAATTCCCCAAGGCTTCATATGCCACAAGGCAGTCATTATCCAAAGCCATCTTGAAAGCATAGAAGTAACAACTTAAGTGAAATGTTGGTGAATGAGGAACTTGCCTGTTTCTCCCCTTGGCACACTCCAGTTTGTTATGGTGGTCTTTTAGATTTACCTATGACTAAAAGTTGTTTGGAACACTTTTTTGTCAAAAGCCTCCCATCATCAATATGTCTGCAACACCTGTTCTGGGTGTGTCAGCTTACTGATATGCCAAAGTAGTTAAATTTTTCCATGCAGTTGTAGTCCATGCAGATGTTCACACATCGATTTCTTGCTTACCAAAATGATCTGCAATGCTTTCTTCCCCTTCACATATGTACATCCTTATCACACCAAGTACTGCAGTAATGTTTGCTTTGAAGACAAGCAATTTACACTGCCTACAACTGTACACGTTATCCAAGCCTGATATTTTCTAAGGCAGTATCTTAACCTAACGGTACAACAACAGTGCCCACCTGGATAACAACCCCATAACCTTTGGGAGTATGGGACTCTCCTCTTTACAATTACACCACATTGTTACAGGTTTTTTTTTCCATTTAAAGTAGCGTGTGATTATACCACAATTTATATAATGACCACTATTTAATTGAAATGTGCACAGGTTTTTCTTAATCCTGTTTTCATATTGCCAATGTTGCAGGTTTCTAACAGGATTTCCTTCAGCTCACAAGACCATAGATATTAATGTCAATAACCCACTCAGCAAGGGTTTATTTAATCCATTATCCTGGACAAAGAGAACTGGAAGAGCACATGGTTTATACTGGGGGAGAATACATGGAACACCAGGTTAATCATTACTTGTGCAGTCTGAGTAATGTATGATACAATAATGTGTGAGGGAAATAAGGGAAAATGAATGGAGAATCAATTGTTTCAATAATCAGGTTTGTATAAGGTGAAGAATGACTACATCCAGCATGTTATCTCAGGGGATGACAATTTAAAACAGCATTTGGTGGTGCTTTTTCAACTATTCTGCACAGTGAGAGTGGGATTTGCCCAATCTTACCTGCAGTTCACACCATGCCACTTCCACTGTAGTTTCCGTATCAAGGCCTCTGTACACTGTCTTGAACGACCCTCTTCCAATCTCGATGTTGAATTTCAGGTACCTGCCGTCAGGTGAGGTGGCAACCGCTTTGGTCTCAATCTCTTCTTTCTCCTCCTGTTCCCACTTGCTCTCAAAGGGCGCGCGTGACAAAATCACTTTCTGATGTTTACTGTTGGTAATATCGTCGTCGGAATCCGAGCTACTTGGCACTCTCTCGTCCCAGTTATCTAGAGTTGGAATGGGGTCTGAATTTTGGCTATCAGGCAGTGGTGTACTGGTACTGGTGCCCGGGCTATAGACGGGGGATGCAGGCAGTGGGGAGTCCATCTTTTGCTCTTCCGTCGAGGTCTCTGATAATATGTTTTCCGCAGACCAAGACAGTGTCTTAGAGAGTGATCTATCGTAAAGTTGGGGTTCGAGCTCCATGTTTATTTTATGAAGCATGTAAGAGTTTCTTCTCGAATTCAACGAGTGCCTCCGTAGCATTGGTGGCACCCGGGGAGATAGACAAGAATCACCGTCCAAACCTGCAGATAGGTTTGGAAAGCCCAGTCCAGCCATGTCAACCTCTGCATGCGACATGGCTAAAATCCTTTTGCTTATTTATTACTTCTTCCACTTTCAAGGTCTTGATTTTTTCAGTCAGTCCTTAAAAGAACGACGCAAGTGGACATGTTTGCGGAAAAAAACATCACCTTCCTTACAGACTCTGGAAAAAAATGTGCGAAAGTTTACATTACCAAAAATAACCTTGCGGATTAAACACCGGTTCCTACATGAAATCATTTTTTTTCTTGCACTATTGTAGTCTGTATATATGTAGACTAGTAATTCACACAGTTACCCCTATATTCATATACCCGATGGAAAATTAGAGATAAATCCATCAGTTTTTTTCTTCTTGTAGTCTAGTTAAGAAGATAATGTTGTGACAAGGGCTGATACATATCATTGCAATAAAACAAAGTTTCAAAACATAAACAAATAAAGCCTTCTTAAATGGAATAAATGCAGATCGCTATTTAGAAAACCTAAACTGTACTCACGGAACTGGTTTTTGAAGGTCGTCCTCGGTATTTATTTCTTGTGAGCATCCGAAAGCAGACGTGATCGATCTTTGAGAGTTTAGACTGATCAATGGTTACATGTAGCTAATCCAGGAATTCCTAAACCGCGCTGCCTGTTGCGTTCACGTCCGCAGCAGGAATCCGACCATGCAAACAGACGACTCTACATCAACAGAACCGACGGCTCGTGCGCCCGCACTCACGGCCCCTCCTCCTTAACCTACAACAAATGTCTTCGTGAAACGCGACACCCAGGGTTTGACTTTCCCTGGTATATATCTAAAGAATCGCCGATTAGGACAAATGACAAATAAAAAAAGTAATCTATCAATGGTCTCTGTATTACACAAGACGTTTAGGCTATTCATAACTCTTATCTGTTACATAAAGTTTTAAGATGTAGCCACATTTGATACCACTATTAATGAAGGCGTATTACAGTACCATAACTGATCAGTATTTAATCGCTTGAAAGCGTCAGCAAAGGTCATATGATCACACCTGACTCAACCTTAAGTGCATTTTCTTCCAGGACCGACATATTGGCTATACCAGCAACGCATTATCACCTTTTTCCGCTGCAGGTGTAGATGTCTGTTCTGCACGTAGTTCACACCACCTCTCTTTAGAATTTTTCGGTAAACATACATTAATGTTGCGAAATAATTTGTACTGAAAACTGAGGAGGACGGTGACTACTTTGATAACAGAATGATTGGCAGTTCCAACCTGGATTAACAACGCCTTTTGATGTTCGTTTTATGACAGCCTCACCCATGGACAGCAATGGTAGCAATAAGCATCCTGAGTTGCATAACACACCACAATAACACAACTAAAGAATTTACTGAAATGTTCTCAGTCTATTTAAAATAAAAACAAAACAACGACTTGACTCGTTTTCTTAAACAAAATAACTATTTTAATAGTCAAAGACATTATAAGAAAAAATAACCTTGTGTTTGGAGAGAAAGGTTGCGCAAAATATTTTTAAAAGAGAAAACACTTTTGCAACTTGACACTTCCTAATTAAAATAAGATGAATGCTTATTCTGGTTGTTACTCTGATTATATTTACTCACTTATAAGGTGTTGGGTAAATATGATTATTCCCACCTGAAAGTGGTGGCTATGTAAATGAATTCTGGAATTTGTATACAATAATTGTATATACTGCTTAAAGCTCTCACAACAGGGAAAATGGCCAGAGATTGGCCTGGCTGACCACTACACACACCCTCACAAACAAAAGAAAGCGATATAGACAGGATTCGCTTAGTGTAGGATTTGAACAGGTCCATTCGCGCCTAGAATTGATAAATGACATGCGAGGGACAATCCGAAAGGCTGGATGACACGGAACAGAGCAAGACATGGGGGGGATAGGGGGGTTATAACGCCCCCAAATAATCATATTCATGGAGACCTCAACCCCCCCAGTGTTCAACCCAAAGTTACACCCTTGGTGCCCCCTAAAAAGTACTAACTGGCCTCTGCCGCGATTCGTGTTCATCTCAAGCATGCGGCTAAAAATAAGACCGCTGACACGCATACACATTCTCCTTCCTTGACCCCCACTCGGATATTCTCTTTTGCCCCTTTCCCCACTGGTTTACACACACTGTGCACCCCGTAACAGTTTGGGACTGCAAAGGTGAACACTGGTCATGTAAGTGGGGCAAATGAGCAAGGGGATTAGTGGTGTGGCCGAGTCACAGTAGGTCATGGTGCTAGTGCCATACGTCTAAATGGCGATACTCTCGTGCGCTCGGCAGCTACAGTAATTAGTTTCAATGTGGCAGCATGTCAGGGATTATCCGCAGGCGTGGCGTGTCCCTCTCCAGCCGTGTGCAGTGCACGTTTACGTCGTTTATGTTTTGTTGTTTGGTGCCGAATCCTCTCGATCTGGACCTCGAAATGTCACAAACAACCGCTGGAAAAAAGCACGACCACGTCTGTAGGCTCCCGACTTTTTTTTATCATCACTTCATGTTTGACATTTCTCTATATTAGGTTGATGTTATTTGTGAATAATTAAGATTTCTTCCAAATTTCAAGTGAATTGCGCAATAGAGGTTTTTCTTATTAAGTGAATTTACTGATACTCCATTAAGACTCAAAAAGGCCCGCTTTGTGCTAAACAACCGGTACGCAGTAAACATTGCGCTATATTTGCAACACAAATAAGATTTTTTCACCACATAGTATGAATTGTCCACTTTGTTCTTTACTTATGTCAATAGCCACGGGGGAAATACACATTGTGCATCTTGGAAGCACTAATTTGCCTGAGGATCTTAAACAGACAGGACTCTAGTACCGTGAGGTGGCACAACACAGTATCATCACCAAGGCTACATGTAGGAGCCCCACCTGCCACGCCAGAACACAAGGGGGTTATTAGCACAAACATACGACTCCCAGAGCTGCGCCAGGCCTCCACAGACATACCATACTGTCAACACATCCAAGCGGCTCAGTAGAGAAACTGTCTACCTAAACGGGCCGTATCAACATCATAACCACTATCTTGCATCTCCTGCAACATATATCCTTCTTCTGCACTTCTGTTACATTTGTTGCATGACTACCAGAGCTGGAAATATGCGTTACATTGTATTATTTGTGCAATCGGTTTGGTACGCAGGGAAGACAACCCTTTCCAGGCAGCTATTATAGATTGGGTCAAGGACAGGTAGCAGCAGCAGTTCAATGTTTATTGTATTGTATTGTTTTGGTCAAGAATAAAACAACATTTTGACTGAACCCCACTTGTATTTCATTGGTGTCGATTTTCAACTGGAAAAATACAAGATGTCACAAATCCACTTCTCAACTTACAGGTAATGTAAGCACGTGGATCCAAACAGAATGCAGCATCTCCTTTAAAAATAATAATAAAATTGAGCGCCATTGTTCATCTATTTCGACAGACTAAAAGAAATTTTGATCTAGAATACAGTTGAGTTCAAAAACGCCCCAGATTGTATCCCAATTGTGTACCTCCACTTTTGCTATTATTACAGTCAGACTTATGTTAGTGAGCAATTGGCTAGCTTTATATCTCTCCGACCTCCCAAAACCAAGAAAAACACATCAATTACAAACTTACTAAATTATGATTCATCAAAAAGGATTCCAGAAATTCAGGTAGCAACTGTAAGACATTATCATGACAAAGCCATTCCTCAAAATTTACCTGTTCACCCACACTTGAAAAAATATACACATCTCAAAGTAAATGTTTTCCTAATATACAAATGAAATCATGATAAAGCTTTATAAAACAAGAAAAAATAGCTGATGAGGTGTTTTAAATTGCAACTAATGCACAGCACATATACAATTTACTAACTACTGGAATTGTATCAGAAACTCAAACCCAATCATTTGTTTTGAAAAGAAATACTGTATTTCAGTGTAATCTTTTTTTGATGAATTTCAAAGAAAAAAGAATATTGGTTTAATCTGTATTTGTTATGTAACTTCACCCACAATACAGATTGGGGTATCTGTGCTTTATTTTGAATATTAATTGTTAATATAATGTAAACAAGAAAAGTCACTCAATGCTGTTAGGTCTTGAGTCAATTTTTGAACTAAATCAGCCAGTGCGCCACCTACTGGGAGAAAAGTGATCCATAAACCCTCACAAACAAATACAACTCATACACAAAATGTATTCCACACAGTATATAATCTTTTGGGAGTATTTACACACCCTGTGTAGTGCTGCTTTCTGAAAAGATAAATTTGAACAATGCAAACATGAACAACAAAAGGGATAAAATGTCTAGTTCCTCGCTATAAACATAGAACAATTTGGCTTTGTGTACCCATTCAGTAATCCCACTGGTTCAATACCATCATTTAGTTTTTTTAAATGTCTACAAATGTTTGTTTGTGGCTCATCTTGAACAGGGGTTTCTCTCTACTATGTCATCTGTACTTCAACAACACAGCAACAAAGCACAGAAAGACAGAAACACAAGTTCAGTCCCATTTTATTTTACAGTAAACTGATGATATAAAAGGCGGTCAATTACTGACAGTCAGAAATAACAAGGGTAGTCTACTGGGACATTTCAACAGTATGTACAAGCAGGAGCCACCTCCTTGGCTGTAGTTGAATTACACAAAGCTTGAGTCTTTCTCCCCATTTTCCCTTTCCCAGGAAATACCCCCAAACTCCTAAAAGTCCCCATGCCATTCTGTGGTCAGACTGTCTTTGGGATTTGTTATGGTGTGGAGAAACACTTTATTGCAGTGGAGCACAGACCCTGACCCAATTCTTCCTACATGATTCATTTAATGGAAAATAATAAAATGTTACAAAGATACAAAGAAATGGGAGGTGGGGAGAGTGAACTACTGATACCTAGTCAACCACCTGCACCTCCTTGCAAAGACATGGAGTGAAAGAGGTGGACTGGCTTTCCTGAAGTATCTTTAGCAGTCAGGGTGACCAGTGGAAGAAACAAAGAGGCCTGAATCCCATGCTTGTTTGTGTGTGGAAGACAAACCCTCTGCCGGAGTCCTCCCCCAGAGCACTATCTAAACTGCTCCCCACACCAGCAGTACCTCCCCCTCCTCTCCTCAAAAGAACTTGACACCCTTCCCATCATCCATGGAGATGATCTCTGCCTTCCCCTCTGTCTGTAGGGCCTGCAACGAGCGCAGCAGCATCCACTCCTCGAGCCCATGAAACTCTGGGGAAAGACAGTAGGACTCAGGTTCAGCCGATCTCTTGTGTGCAGTGTGCTGCTGTGGCCAGTGGGAGAAGTTGGTGTTCAAAGTAATGGAAAGCAAAATGCAAAGGGAACCTAACGTAATCAGTAGTCATACAAGAGAACAGGACACAAGTGTATGCTGCAGCACAGCTTTTTTTTTCTTGTTCAGCTGGATCTCCCAGACTGAAATCCTTCAACCCCCACACACTTGACATAAAGACTGCTCACGACAGCAAAGCCCTACCTTCGCTTTCGGTGTCATCCCCATTTGAGAGCTCGTAGAGCGTAAAAACAGAATTGACCATCCCGTTTCTGGACACCTGGGAGAGTGAAGGAAAAAAAACTAAATAACACTGCTCTGGTGAGCGCTTTTCACTTCAATAGCACAGAATCTGAGCCTTCCTTCCTCAGGAAAACGTATCCTTATCTTTTTTCCCCCACTTGCGTGCATACCCAGGGCTTCCCATATCAACCATTTGAATGCGCAAGACTGAATGTATAATGGCATGAATGCACATTGTCACATGAAAGATATGTTTTATCAGGAAAAGCTGGACTTGTAACCCCAAGACAGCCAGCTGATTTCCTAGGGGGGCATCACTGTTGTACCCTTGAGTGAGGCACTTGAATTAATTGCTTCCTTAGATGTGAATGGATGATATGTAAGCTATGCTAGTTGCTCTGGATAAGGATGTCTGTTGAGCACATGAATAATAAAGAACTGTAACAATGATAATGGATGAACCACTCTGCAGAAATGAGAGAACTGAACGTTGATTTGGTGTGTAAACCCAAAAGATAGCTCCATGAGAAGTAATGTATGTTTTGTATATGTAAGAAAACAGTATGTTTTCTGAATGAAATCCATAATTTCCCTTATTAACTTCAGAGCACAATATCCTAAGAAATACACCCAATCCCATTATACAGTAATGTCTTAATGCAATTCAGAATGCTATAATCCATTTACAATTTTTTTGCTAAGGCAAAAAAAAACTTTACTGCAGGTAACTGCAGCAATATAAAGCAGCAATTTGTCATGCGTGGCCCATTGCTAATCATAATATGATTAATTACAACCTACAATCATTACAATTGCAATCATTATCTTCTTGGTTCGAGTCAGAAGAAATTACATTTACTGCATTGGTAATGGTCTGGCAAGCAATAGCTTTATGGCCATTTTGCCATACTCTTGGCTTTTTTCTCTTGTCTTTCTTGGACACAATTATTTCTATTTTATGACTCAGAGAAAGATTTTTCTTTCTTTTTACCATCTATCCCACAGTGGATACAGTCTTTGTATTCTTTCAGAAATATTTTCTCAATAAACAATACTTATAACAAATACAGCTGATCAAGAGCATTGTTTCAAAATTTGTTCACCTGTGCACAATATCAGTACAAGTTACGATCTATCAGTTTGATAGAATGCCCATAAGGAGTCATTCTACCCACATAAGGAGTCATCTTGACAAGGCACTTAGACTTGTTCTGTGAGTTAACTAAATAAATAAATAACTAATTAAATAAAATCCCTGGAAAAGTCTTTGGTTGGAAATAATTAGCAATGGTATGGCCCATTGCCCTGTAGCTTCCTATGTCAAACGAAACACTTTTCATAAATTTCACTTTCAAAAACCGACTGACCCCCCCCCCCCAACCACCACACACACACACACACACACACACACACACACACACACACACACACACACACACACACACAAAAGCTTAGAATTGATTTTAGGTTCCCATTACATATACATGTTAAATAGTAGCTTCAGAGAACAGCCTTAGGTGGCCTTTAAATTACCTGTTACAGGTTAATGACGCAAATGTCCTTTCGGTGACACAAATGCTGACAAGAATTCATGGAAAAGAGACCCCGAAAAGTACAGCGCGATGCAAGAAATAAAACCCAGGGTACAATGTCTCAAGTGTCCCCCACTTCAACTTCCAGATTGCATCAGCACCCTGTCAGGGCAGATGTTAATAAGCTGTTCTCTGAGCCCCGTCACGCACTGCAAACCACAAACATCCTACCGGGCTTTTCTGGTTTGCTGAAAACCACTGAGTTCACAATCCTGAATGTACTGTTGTTCTGCTATGTGGGAAAACAACTTTTGACGTACACAACCCATTTGATTCTGTAGGCTGTGTTCTCTTTCATAGGTTTGATATTATCCATTGTAATTCTCAAACACGTGAAGCAACAGCAGTGGCACGTTCTCCACGCTAGGAATGACACATCTGTGACAGATTACATTCTTACTCAAAATGGATGCATTTTAGCAACTAGAAGATGCAGGGGAATGTTTTATTCTCTATTATGCTAATCACAAGACTTTGGGGAGCAGCAGGATCTGCTGCCAACCCTTCAGTCTCAGTGGAGAGAGGGCATAAGGATATAATTAAGACTAAGGCTACACTGGATTATTCTAAACTAAACCAAATCATTCAACACACGGACCTCAAGTAATTTAGGTTTAATCAGATTTGCCACTCACTTCTGCCAAACACTTATAGATTTTTCATAGATGTAAATAGTCACAGTGTATTCATTCATCCTTGCAGTTTATTTGACTCATTTTGGACCAGAACTGAGGCTCAATGGCCTTTAGGGATGAAGAGGGTGGAGCCGTTTTATCCAATGAGCTTTTCACTTGAGTCCTTGAAACAAGAAGTGCTTCATTGATTTTTTTTTTTGCATGTGTATGCATGTGTGTTCACAATATGTTATGATTATACATCTTTAGCTTTTACCTATTAAGGTTCTAACTTGAGTCCTTGAACCAACAATTTATTCAGTCATATTTATTTCTGTGCATGTGTATGTGTGACTTCATTTGCATGTCTTTTCATTTTGACATAACATTTACAGAACATGAAGGTTATGCATAAGTGACCACATTAAAGTCAAAGTCTGAACACTGCTTTTTTAATATGTGCTACTTTTGAACAGCTTCCTATTTTTCCACTATCAACGACCATAAGTTACCTAGAGGGACACACGTCAAATATACTCCCAGAGGTGTGCTACTATTCTGAAATCAAACAGACTACAACAGTTAGGCAATACTAACAAAATGCAGAAAGCGAAAACTCAGAAGCACATGACAGCACTTCATTGGCCAAAAGCTCTCCCAAGAAATCAAGCATGTCCTAATCCACCCTATTGGTTACTGCATGCAATTATTCTCATTCTTTCTGTGTGGTCTCGATATTTCAAAGTCAAATATTATTATGCCCATGACCGTAAAACCCAGTTATCCAATTTCTTTGTTGAAAGAGCAGTCTGTTGTTTGAAGCCATTTTGCTTTTTTTGCAAACTACCTCAAGACCATCTGTAGTCACCATTTCTACAAGCCTTTGTGTGAAGCAGCCTGTCCATGCTCAGGCTAGACAACTGGGTGAGGCACTGCCCTCAAGCAAGGCACTTGGCCAGTTTTACTCTGCTCTCACATAAATGGACTCCAGACGGCACTTGAGGACCTGAGATCAATAGACACACTGTCTGAATGCGATCATTATAGTTTTTAATGACCTGAATTCTTTTTGTATTTCATAGTTTATTTTCTTTTATTCTTTCGCGGACCTAGAGGGTTGAGATAACCTACTGTTCCAATGCCACCTCTGAAGGCCTGTGGTTTCAGTGTTACACATTCAGTACAGCATGTTCTGTCTTCTGTCGGGACACATTCTCACCCATTGGTATATCAGCTTCCCCCACTCCTCTGGTCGTCTCCACATGATCAGGCAGCGAGTTTTGTTTTTGTCCATCCACTCCAGGTTCCCTTAGATTCAATAAAACGGCTGTTATTGTTACTCAGTCTAAATCAAGAAAGTAAGATACACCTCGATGTGATAATTCTATTAACATTTACATTAACATTTATTCTTGCCTCAGGAACATACATGACGACAGAAGGCCTCCGATATTTCATCAATGAAATATCAAATATCTGGGCCATGCACCCCCCATCCCCCAACACACACACACACACTCAAATGTATGACTACCTTTTTTCCTTAGTTCCTCAAAAACAACCTGGATGGCCTCCACTGACAGTTTTCCTGAAAAAAAACTGTTAAGGATAGACTACAATACAGTCAAAAGCACAAACACATTAAGTGCTGTGTCAAAGCATATTCCTGTGGTTTAGCATAGGAACTATGGCAGTCAGCCGGCGGAAAAAAAAGCAAAATAGACAATATGATTCGGTATGACTAATCCCTGTGTCAGACCAATCTCCGCAAACACCTGAACTGTTTTCATCCCAACGAATTCGAGCTATCGAAGTATAAAAAGTGATAACTTAAAATCGTGATCTTAAGAAATACACTGAAAGTGGAGGTTATTTCCCCAATTTTCTACATACACATGCCTTCGTAAGTACACCCACCACATATAAAAAGGATACTCTCTATTTTCTTGTTATTAAAGACAGGGCTCTCTTGTGCCTCCATGACGTCCAACGTGTAGAGTTTTCGATGTCGGCAATATGACAGCGTCAATGAGCACCATGCCGCTAGCTGTTTCTGTCTTGTGTCAACATTGGGTTGTAATCTGGAAACAACCAACATGCCTACATAAGTACCACGGCTGTTAGCGTTGTCCTAACCATACTGTTCTGTCAAAGTTGATGAATATCATGTCATGCTGTACTGTTATCTTCTGTTTTGCAGCCTGCAAGTCTGCAGCTGAATTATGACGCCTTTACTGGCTAGCTCGTTTATTGAAAGCATTTACATTATTTTATGTTGCTAATTCGGCAAATAAGAATAAAAAACGCACAGCTTGTGTGCTAGCTGACGAATAATTAGGTAATTAAAACCAATACACAATTCACTCCAACATCTTAACTAACTAACGACAGCTAGGGGACTTGCTAGCGAACCTGCTATAGAAAATATGAGTTGTCTCTACGAGGAATGGATATACACCCAGACAGGTAACTATCTATGGATAGTGGCTAGCTAACGTTAGCAAGCTAGGCAAAGTTGGAGCGTCCATCACACCATCTTACTTCCCTAGCTAGCTAGCTAAACAACTCATTTGTGCTGGCTAGCTATCTGGATAGCTAAGAAGGAAATGAAGGGGCCGATTCCGAATCGGCCCCTTCAACCTTAAATTCTCGAAGTGGCCATAGTATGAAATTACTTTCTCGTAGCAATTTTTTGGAAACAAATTGCAAAGTGTGTAGCTATCTACTCACGTAAAAAACGGAGGAAAGTTGTATTGCCAAGGCCACTCAAAACTCATCGCTAAAATTCGCTACACGCTTCCCCGGAAGTAAGTACAACACGTAAAAACGTCCCCTCCTTTTGGACTACAACAGATTGCGGACACCAACTGCTAAAGTACAGCAACGTTGGTTCCATATCCAAGCCGTGTGGTAAGGACGCCATCTACTGTACAGTTACAGAACTCGACAAACCCGAGACAGCGAAGCAGGTTCTGGCAAACTGTCGGCTACTGTTATGTTGAATACTCGTGCGTTATTGGCAGACAGCTACATGGTACTGAAACATCAATTTTGAGCTAGCTATACTGTCGTAATTTTAACCCTCATTTGTTCTAACATTTGTGTTTTTCAACTTTAGTTACTTGTGATGGAGAAGAAGCCCACTGGAACTCATTTTAGTAAGGGCGTCTCAAGTTCTTCGTCGAGAGAACATCAAAATTTAAAATTCGGTGAAGCTCCTTTTAACATTTTGCGTGAATTCCTCACAAATCTCAACGATACAAACAAACACAATTTGAAGAACCTGTCGGCTTACTGTGGAAATTTTAAAGATCGAAGACTTGTGGGTAAGTGAAGTGGTTCGCTAGGGTAGTAATAATATTTGGTACTAGCCGTCCTCCGTAGGCTACGTAGGTAGGACAGCGACCCTCAACAAAAAGAACGAACACGAACAGTAACGTTACCTGCTTTTTTCTTCTTAATTGACCCCATTTTCCCTTTCAGAGTGTGTCTTCCTTATATGCGAAGAGCTGAGACTCGACCCACTGGCTGGATATCAAGCAATTGAAATAGTAGAGAGGTGTAGTATTAAAGTTGTTCTATACCAAGATGATCGTTATAATTATTATAATATAAAATTATAATAAAAAAAAATATTTAAAAATTACATTATAATTATAATAAAAAAACAGTTAATTTTTGATCTGTGTTAACAATTAATGTGTCTAAATCAAATATATAATTTAAATTACATACCGTCTTTTTTCCCAGGTTTATGACAAAGCATCTTGAAGATCTGTTTTGTATCCTAAGTCCTGCTGATGAGGGACAAAAAGGGAACATTGGAGACTCAGTTTTTATAAAACTGAGCAAGAAATTCAGTCTCCTGGTCTTCTCTTGTATACAGCTGGCAAGCAAACTGACACTGCATTGCAACGTATGTTGAAATCCTGTCTCCTTTAGCACCTTACCTAACTTAAATCCAGTGAACTTCAAGGGAATGTCAGTATACTACTGCTACAACATTTGTATTACATTTGTGTGCAGGTAGGAAAATGAATCCAGTTTGAGGGTTTAGAAAGCAATTGTTTGCCTGGCTATCTTTAAGGTCATTGACAACAACGCAGCATTGAAGTTTCTGAGGTCCATGGGGCACTCTTACTCCAAAGAGACTCTTCTGGAATCAGAACTTCTAATCCTGAAAACACTTAACTTCTGCATCAGCTTCCCTAATCCCCTCATGTATGTTGAGACACTGTTGGAAGTGCTAGGTGAGTTCTGTCCTACTGAATAGAGGTTTTTTAGTGTGGTCTGGGTACAAAGGAATACATATTTCCAGTTTCAAAGCTGGTTTTTTATTCAACAGAACTTGTTGACAATAACCACATTTGTACTGTGCAGCCTGGAGGAGTATTTTAATTTAGACTGGCACCCTTGGTCCTCTATAATAGACCAGCGATGGAGGAAACTTCCAGCAGGTTTAATTCTTTAAATAAGTAACAGAATCAAAACATATGGAAAGTGGTCATTAGTCATTAGTTGAGTCATCACATAATGAATTAGTGCAATGAGCCAACTTTTATTGTGAATGGAGAGTGAACAGCTGAAGAATAACCCAAGGGGGATTGCAGGGGTACAGATCCTCTCTGGGAGTTTGAAGCAGGGTTCAGTTCGAATGTCACCATGTCCCCCACCTGACAGGGTACAACGATGTGACCGTCCCCGTCCTGCAGCTGTACTCTCTGTGCCGGCACCTGCTCCAGTTTGCCTATCTGCAGAGGAAGCCCGTTTACCACTCCCTGCTGGTGTCTGCCACCGAGTGTCCCAGCCCGTCCGAGGAGCAGAGGTACATCCTCTCTGCGATGTAATTATTTGCTCTCTCTCTCAGCATACAGAGCCACACATAGGTGTAATGAAGCGTAATATGGCAGCTTCTGGGTATCTTTGTTGTTGGGGTTGGGGGTTGCTCAGAATGGAGTTCGCAGCTGTGACCGAGGACTGCATGCTGCTGAGTGTGGGGGTCATTGCTGCAGGCGCCTTCATCCTCAACTTCACCACCTGGGAACAGGTAAACTCTCAGTCCTTGTCGAGCCTTTATTCTCTCTCTTGTTTCTTACACAGACTTTAGTTATACTACAAGTCACATATCTCATGTTGTTTTATGCAGTGTTGAAGCAGAATTTAGTTTCATTGTTGGTATGTTTTGTTTTACTTTCTAATGTCTGATAATGGCGTTAGAGAGGACAGAAAAAGATGTCCAAGAAATGATTTTCTGAGAAGTAAGTGTGGCATTGAGTGAGTCAGGTAACTGTGAAAAGCACAGGAGCAGACACTGTAGTGAGCCTGGTCTTGTATTTTGTATAAATTGCTATATACATGCAGTCACACAAAAGCTGTTATTTATTTCAGTTTAAAAACATCACATAATCATGAAGTTAATTGTGCAAGCAGCATATCATGCAGATGATGTATATTGAGGTGCCTAGTTAAGGGGTGGGGGAGTTTTAAATATTTACATACATATAAACACATTCATATTTGTTCCGGGTGGTTGGGGATGCTGTTTAAAGATGCAAGGACAGGTATACTAGGGAATGGGTTACATGTGCCATGGCAGATGGTATCAAAATTTCTTTTAATCAGAGTTTTACAAAAAATTTGGTATAAAAATTGGCATTGCACATAGTCTCTACACTTTAAAGCCAGTTTCTATCAGCAAGTATAGGAGGCCACGACAGTAGAGTGCAAGTTCAGCGTTTGTTACTGTTCTAAATCTATGGTGCACTTTGTGATCCTAACTTAGCCACAGAGTTAACAATGGCCACGTTTGTTCCAACCCAGAGGAAAAAATGAATGAAATTTAAGGATGCATCTATGCTGTGTGTGTATATATATTTGTTCCTTGCTAGTGAGCTAGTGGTTTTAACTATTCAAGGAGCCATTGAACAAGGAAACAGTGAATCATTTCACATTTCATTTTATCATAGTTTATCATAGTATCGTTATTATTTTGCAGTGTTGGTAGCCAATGATTTGGGGTGTGGCTGAGTTGGAAATTTGTTGTGAATGCAGGGTCATGTAGCTATTTGCTGGCTTTGTCCAACAGACACCACCTACACCTTAAAATTAATGGGAGTCACTGTTTCATTTTCTTTTTGCAAAGGTTTGCCTGCACTTACAATGGAGGTTTGTATACATATATGCCCTGATCTGAGGAAAAAAGGGGCTGAGGGACTAAGGGGCTCTGAGTTCTCATGAGGGAGCACTGCCTGAACAATAACACTCTTTGGGAAACACACTGCAAGACTTATTGCATGTTACTGTATAGGCTGTTGAGGTATGAATGTGTATGGGCTACAATTGTATGGAAACCCTAACTGCTATGGATGATATTTTACTGCTACAGAGCAAATTTTAGGCTTGTGCTTTTATATCACAGGTAGTGGAGGAGCTGAGATACATAACAGGGATCTCTGCAAACAGCATCATGGAGTTTGCATATGTATTGCTATCACATATTGTGAAGAATGAAACTCCTGTAAAGTCTTTTTGAATGCAGGAGACTGGCAGCGGTAATTAATTGTTTTTGGTCTGTGAATGGGAAGCTGACATTAGTTGACTTGTTTTACAAATACGCTGGCAGTGTGGTCCTGTTCAACTGTTATAGGTTTTCTGAATGACACTCAGTGCCAGCATGTAACAAAGGACTTTGATTTAAACTGCAGTGGAACTTAAGAGAACTCCATCAGCAGCATATGATTTGTTTGTCAGCTCAGTCTGTTTGAGATATATTATAAGTGCCTTTGATTGTTCCTTGCATTTTTGCACAAATGGCAACAATTTCTTTATGGCTCCATTTTTTTTGCTTCAGGAACCACACCATTCTCTCAACAAAAATGTTGTGCCATGGAAGCTTTGTTGAAATCTTTTTGATTTGACTGTTATTATTTCTTTGAAAATAAAAAAAAATGATATTCATGTCAAGTTCCTATTGGTTGGCTATATTCAGTATTCTTTTGTATCAAGCAGACATCCAAAGTGCGCTGAAGATCCTTGTACTGCATGGTATTTGATTATCATTTGTCAGGACATGCTTATTATTGGGTACGTCAACAATATTGTAATAAAAACTTGTACAAGCACAATATAAAGAGCATTGTTATGTAGTACCCACAATCACTCAAACAGGCCCCATTTACTGTTCACATTTACTGTAGGATTAAAACATGCATGCAATATATTGTGATTTCATATTGTTTTTGATTTATTAGAATATGATCAAAATCAAATATTTGATTAGACAGATCACAGTGTGAGGGCAGTGGTAGAGGATAATAGGTTAGGTGTCTCTTCTGTTCGGGCCACTTCCCATTGCCCTCTCCTGGGCCTGTCTCACAGAATGTGGGGGGCCATCCTCCGCATCCAACCCTAAAGGACAAATACTTAACAGTCACTTTACATGTACTGCAGTTGTTCCTGAAACTTGAGCTGTTAATCTTTAATGGTGCCCGACTGCTTAGAGAATGCTTGGTATGAGCCTCCTGATGGAAAACATTAGAATTATTATTTATGAATACTCACTGCTTTGCAGAGGAATACAAATTATTCATGAGGACTTATGTGTTGCCTATATTTAAATCATATGGTGAGTTTAAGTGATGAGTAATTTCTCCAGCTAAATTCCCTAAAGTCTGATGTACCGTGTATGCTTGTTTTGATTGGAGAATGAACTCTTCCAGCTAACTAAGTGTAGTTTTTTGTACTGTATTATCACTTCTACGGCAGTTTTGGGAACATTTTGTTCTTAACAGCATCTAAATTAAGGATGCACATGTGCATTCATATTTATGGCTGAGATCCAAGTAAGGGTGTGGTAGTGATTAAGGAACCCGTCCTTTATTTGAAAGGATCCTTTATTTTGCAGAATCTGATCCAGCCCAGCCAGTATTAATCTCCATGATGTTGTGGAAATTTATAAAATCCACAGAGGACCAGGGCTATGTAATACTTAACACAGCAAACCAGAATCACCTTCACATTTATCATTACGAAAAGCTGGGTCATCAAGATCATACTATACATTTGTAGGGTGAGGCCATGATTTTAAGCATATGGTATGTGGATATAAGTATTTTCTGCTTATTTATGACAAGCTATGCTGTATAATGTCCTGTTCTGGTTTGGTACAGATACATTTCCATTTGGGAACATTTGACATTACATGACGTACATTTTTTTTACATATTTTCCAAAGCCTTTTTTGAGACCTACTTTCATCCCCTGCAGTTCGCTGAAGCAGGTAGAGTACTGTGGCCATCTAAGACAGAGAGGAAAAAAATATTTGACTTCATTTTTTTTTTCCTATCCTCCTCTCCTGGGTGCATGCAGACATGAGGGAAACATCAAAGGGAAAACTCAAAACTTCCAAAGAACTCAGGTACTGAAGCACAACCTAAGGCAGCATGGGTATTAAGACAAGGGTTCTGAACTAAATGAACTGCACTCCAGCTGTATAAACAGGATCTGAGATGGTTTAAGGCACCTTTTGAATGGGTAGAACAACAGCCACACCCAAAGTGAAGTGCACCTGGTATCAGGGCCCCATATGCATTGTCTGCGTCTTATCTGAGAGATGGAAACTGAGCTCATCTGGCTGAAGATGAGCTTTCCCACAGCGCCTTGCACATGTGCCACACACTGGATGAATTCCATACGTATTACCCTGGGGGATGTCTTTTGTTATACTAATGTAAACAAAGCCCTGCTCCCTGTTGATAGATAGCTTCCTGTTGTCTGCGCAGATTTCTTGTCCCTGTCCTTAGATCAGTGCTGTAGCTGCATGGCGGGTAGCATGCTCACCCCGAAGGTGCTATTGCTGTGTGACTCTACCGCCTGCACCACATCCAAGAGCCTTTGTTGAAGGAGCAGAAGCAGGTGCAGCTCTGGTCTGACCCGTTCCACCTGGGAGAAAAGGGGGGTACACTACTGCAATATCCACTGAAACCTCACTGCAATATGTCCAACCTTATTGTGCTAAACTACGTTGTCATTTATTTTACAGCATGTGCCCCAAGGCACACTATGCAGACTTGTGATAGGAACTCCTACCTGTGTCTGGCGGTGCCTGCGGTAGCACTCCTCCACGTCAAAGTCCTCCAGATCCAGGTGGAGGCTTGCCTTACACAGCTCACAGGTCTTCACAGCAGCTAACTCTGCTCCTGGACCATAATCAAACACACATTCACATACACATTGACACAGAGGTATCGACCACCAGCCTCTACATTTTATTTGTTAGAGAAATTTTACTTAAATATCAAGTGTGATATATGTATACAAAACTGCTGATGCATATTATTTAGACATGATATTTATCCTTAGGTATACAACATAGTGTGGAGAATAGGGCCATGCAACCTTTGAGCAATATCATTTCAGTCAGGATATTGTGCTAACAATTTATGGATTGTGAAAATGTAGTGCATTAGCTAAGTGGTGTTGAAGTGTGGTGTTAAGGCAAGTAAAGAAGTATGTCAACTGAAATGTGGTGATGATAAGGAAGTGTGGGAATGAACCCTCATTGATGGTTTGAAAATTCATGGTGCACTTGATGAATCAGTGAGATCCATCATAAACCTTTTTGATATTGAGCTAAATAACAAGACAACCAAGAGTCTGAATAAAAAGTCAAAGGGTTAAAATATTCAGATGTCCAAATTCTATTACATTTGCACATCATTTGGATACTACAAAAATTGAAATCCATGCCAAAATGACTTCAAGGAGAGATTTTCCACTGACCTGACTGGACTTTTGTTTGGATCCACCTCTTTAGGCAGTCATGGTGCACATACTGCAGACTGCCAGTGCACTGGCAGGGCATCTGCAGTGGGTTTTTGGGGGTGCCACCCCCACACTGGCAGATCCGGCACAGGTCCCCCTCCTCCTCTTCAGCCTCCTCCTCCAGCAGGCTGTGGACACAGAGTGGGTGTGGTCAGTCATAAATACACATAAATACACATAATCCACTGCTTGCCTCTCACGGTCATGGTTAGAAATGGGACGTACCTTTCTGTGATCCTGCGCAGCTTTTCTGGGTCAGCTGGCGGTTTGGTAACCGAGGCTGTGGTACTGCTCCCATCTTGGGCTGTGTTCACGTGGATCTGCACCACCTCCCTGCGGACATCCTGGAGCGCCATCAGTGTCAGTGTCAGGTGGTCCAGCAGTCTGGCCGTTCTTATACCAGAAGAAGCCAAGTCACCACTTACTGAAGTTCCTCCCACCTCCTCTTGCTCCTGCTGCCTGTTAGTGTCCAGGAAGGGTTGCCCCATCCCCACATTAAGATCTCTGTCTATTGATGATGCCTCTGTCCTGCCCTCAGGACTAAAGGTGTCATGCCTTCTCTGAGGCCTGGTCCATGGAGCTCTCATAGGGTGAGAGTTCAGGTCTGACTGGTGCTGGTCCTGGGGCTCTGCAGCAGTATGGATAGGGAGACTCATCACAGGAGCCCTCTCAGTGATGGATGCTACAGAGGACTCACCATCTGTCTGGACAATGGGTGGCAAGGGGCTGTACCCACCACTGTCTCCACCCATTTCCCCCAGGGGCCTGGATTGCAATCTAAGCTGGGGCGGTAGATCAGCAGTGGCGTTCGTGTTAAGAGGAGGGCTGAACCTGGGAGAACAGGGGTGTAAAATTGTACGCGGTACTGGAATAGATTCATCCTCACTGTCCACAAGCAGCCAGGTATTTGGTAAAGGCGACTGGTCGTCTTCGCCATCCGACTCAGAAGATAGCAAGTCCAGGGAGTGGAAATGGCTGCTGAGGGAGCCAACAAAAGAGTCCCTGAGAGAGTTCCCCAGGCTTCCACCATTGGATGAGTAGGGTAACAGGGTGGGCTCAGGGGCCAGTGAAAGACCAGTGTCCTCTGAGCTTCGGTAGAAGTCTGTCCCATCAAGAAGTCCAGTATTGCTGTCCTCACCAATCCTGATGTCCTCGCTGGTGCAGTCTCTTTCCCAACATTCTTGGATTGGACTGGATAGCAACTGGGGATCTGATTTGTCCATCATGCTGGGTGAGTCACACTGGATTGATGACATGCAAGACAAGTCCAAAGAGGTTCGGCCAGGCAAAGGCAGGGATAGAGGGACAGAGATTGTATCCATACCCCACATGGGGTCTTGGCCTCCAGCGATGGGAGATAATGCCTGTTGGTTGAGAGTGGAGGCTGCTTTGGGCCTTTGTTTCTTACTCTCTTGGTTCAGTGCCTCTCTGGGCCTCCCGCTTTGTACCCTTTTCTGAGTGTAAAAGCCTTCACATGGTGACAGTTTACCATCGTTGTGTTTCTCATTCACTGATCTTTGCTTGTGGCATAGAGGAGAGAGCTCTTTACCTTGAAGAAACGAACAAAAATTCCTAAAGATCAATTGGAAAAACTTCCACATGAAGAGCAATTCATGCATAATTATGTTCGCAAAATGTGAGCTTTCATGAAGTAAACATCCTTGGTTTACCCGACTGATGCTCCTAAATATACTTCTTTATACTGCCTTATTTTAAAAATTCAAGCAAAGCAAATGTCACAGCACAGGTACATTTGTTTGTGACATTTACATATGTATGTAATGTATGACATCTACCAAGAAGTACATTCCAAGGACCTTACTGGTCTGTGCCAAGGTGGCAGGTGCTCTCCTTGGTGTCTTAGAAATGGCTGACAATTCTTGCTTCCTGGTTTGGGCTCTGCAGGTGATGGCAGGGAGGCAGGACACTGAGCTTTTGTTTATCAGGCATCTTGTTCTATATCCATCTGGATGTCCAAAGGTAGATGAAGGCTGCAGATTGCAGATGGTCAGGTTGTAGAGGATGACGAGAGTGAAGACAATTATGGTTAATTTCATCTGAATTCAATTTATTCTTGACCAAACACATTTGGACAAAATCATGACCAATAAACATACGTGGAAACCACCACTGTATCCAAATCAGCCTCACCCTTCAGTTCAACTTACAAAAAATCCTGCAGATGGCATAATGCATCCTGCGTCATGTTATCTCAGTTTCTAAAAAGCTGCTCACAGGTTACCTTTACTAACTTTCAAAACCCCCCTATAGGACCAACGTCCTTTCTGCCGTCTTTGCAGGTACCTTTTTGGTAGCTGCTGTGCTCTCTGCCCAGGGTCTGTCATAAGTGCGGGCACTGTACTTGTTGAACAAGGGTCCTGTCGGCAACTGTCTTTGGTGTCTCTCTCGTCTCACCTCTGCCTCAGCCCTCTCCTGCTCTCTCCTTCGCAACTGCTCCTGCAATAATGCAATCATTCTGCTATGAGGACTGGTATCATGTTGCATCATTCTCATTTTAGTTGTCTATTGTGCACTTGTGTAGTTAACTGTTGTCTATTGTGTAGTTGACTATTGTGCAGGTGTACAGAATACCACCTGCTGATGACTAAGCACTACACTAGTTTAGCACCTTTGCTGCTGATTTTGCATGAGGCAGTGAAACAGTGCACTTATGGATGTTTTACACTAGCTTGTGCTGAACAGATGAAAAGATTGACATGCAAAATCTGTATATTTACACACCGTGTAACATTATCCATTATCTTGTTTATTGTACGTTATTTCTGTACAGTAATTACTTCTGTATGCCCATGTGAATCTTCACCAGACTCTCAACAAAACATTTTAGAACAAAGATGACAGGTTGCTAAGCCTGATTTAGGTTGTGTAATTTTGGAGCACCTCAAGTTGTGATCAGTCACAGCCTGGATTCTGTCTCCATCCCCCCAGCAAGTACACACCAGGTAAATTCACCTTTTTTTGCCGTGCTCCTCTACAGCTTAGGTTCTCAGTTGATACAAAACATTACCTCTGCATCATTGAATCTAGAAGCTGGGCAGGTGATTGGTATGAATTGGAGAATGGGCAATGGCTTATTGCTCACTCCAAGTCACACATTTGTTATGTGCTTTGTTCCCTGTGCTGCTTCTGGGCTGTTCAGAACACCTTTGTTGATATATAGGACTACACAATGATTCAGTACATACTTGATGCTCTAGGTCTATCCTTCGTCTGACTCGCTGCATGTGCTTAGCATTGGTGAGTCTGTCAGCTGCTTGTCTCTCCCAGCTCTTGGACATTTTGTGGCAAATGACTGCAAATAAAAGTGTTGCCATTTTTTACATTTTGCAACTACAACTGGAGACATTTAGAACAACCAAGAGATTTGCATATACACACAGGTTTCGATTTATAATATTGATTTACAAAGTTATCTGAAACATATGTAGTTTCTGTGTTGGTCATACTAAAATACTCGGAAATGGAGGAAGCATGCAGACAATAGGCCCTCTTTCCTTCCGGAAAAGCTCAGGCTCTACCTCAAAAACTTCCATCTTCACAAATACTTTTTGAGTGGCAGTCTGGTGACTTTCTCTTCTGAACAATTTGCAACACTGGAATGAAGGTCTATATGAAAAATGGCATTATTGTGCTGTATTTAAAGTCTTAAGGATTACAGTAGTTTCAACTGCAGTATTCCACACCCTTCCAAAAGTTCAGAAATGCTTTACAGTGTTAATGAGGGTGCTGTAATAGCAAGGAAAAAGTGTCTAACAAAAAAAGCCTCAGATGACTATTTCATTGAAACTTTGAGTGAAAACACCTCCTACTTTTACCACACCATACTATTAATGTCTTAAATTAGTTGATTTTGTTGAAGAGTATTCGCTGTTGGTTTATTTGGATGTTGAGAGCTTGAACACAATCATTCAATTCAATTTCTGCATCCTTTCATACAAAATTTTAAAAACTTGGCATTGATACATAGACAATGTATTTTAGATGGGACCTGAATCAGAATGACTTGATTTTTTTCAATATCTGTATAATCAAAACAAACCCTCTCTGGCAAACCTAAAACTAAAATATAAATTAATTAATAAATTAAATTAAATTAATAAATTAATAAATATAATTAAACACGGGTGTCCTTGAGGTTGGATCTCTTTTACTGAGAACATTGTAGCTTTATGCTTTTTCTAAAGTTTAAAAGTAGCATGGCATTTAGACAAACAGCCATTTCAATACTTGCCTGAAAAAGCCTGAATCGCCGGGGAGACAAACATTGAGAACTGCTTATTTTACTAGTCTAACGTCAGCTAACTCAGCTGGTCAAGCTCGGCACAGGAGTTCCTTCTTGAAGAACTAGAAGGTTACCAAGTCCTTGTAAACTAAATCTACTTGCACATAATGTTAATTCGCCCGCATAGCTATGGAGAGTTACGATACAAATTGGCTAAATAAACGGTAACGTTAGATAACTACTAACGTCAGCTAACCAGCTAATTACGTTAAGATTGCCAGTTATAGTATGGCTTCCCCTATTCTTAGGCTAAATGCATTAGATTATAATATTATAACCAACGTTTGCTAACTTCAGTATGGCTGATCCTTAAACTGTTCAGCTGCCATCGCTTTAGCCAACTATTAATACAGTCTCTTGCATTATGTTACTTAATATGGTTTTGTCAACTAACCTTTCCCCTGGCGTTACCTGTGATGCGTCTCAGTCTCCATGGAGATGAAGCGCGTTCCTAGGTTGACAGTAGGGATGAGGATATGCGCCTGTGCGCGCGCAAGAAGTCTCATTAATTGGCGGGGGAAGGACAATGCATGGGCGGCTGTGAGTGGTTTACATTAAATTAGGGGGTTCCAGTTTCTGTTTTCAGGACTTCTGTTATACAATGGCTACGTATGGTATAACATCATTGAATTATAATACTTTGCTTTAAAAAGAACTTGCAAATGGTATTGAAAATGGGATGGAAACAACTCTATGAAAGCAGGCGATACAGCAGCAAAACACTGTTTCAAGTATATTAAGATATTGTTTAACAATTTTTATTTTTTTATTTTAGTTAAGGAATGTTCTGGTTTGGATCAAGCCACACCTATCTTAACAGCAATTCCTGGATCCATGTTTGTTTTTCAGAGATTTTCAAAATCTTTGCTTCCTTGACCACTATACAACGTTTACTGCAGAAACTTTAACCAGCCAGGGGAAATATTTTATTTATTCATCTGTTCACTCATCCGCACATTTCATGCATTATCTGCAGTTTGTTTACCTAGCTTGTCAGTTTAACAGCTCTCTTTTTTCTCATGGCAAAGATTTAAGGATCCTACCTTAGATCACAGTTTTTTTCTGGTGTATATTGTGCATTGTAATGGTGAGGTTGAATGACATCACTTATACTACTCTATCCCGACACCGCGTAATCATGCTGTTCGTGGAGCTGCCTACGGAGAAGTTGTAAGGGTGCCCCAGTAATTCACATTCCTCCTGTGACCATTAGAGGTCAGTAAATAGTTTTACTGTCACTACTATCAAGTTCATTTTCAAAACATTTGAAGGATAAACTGACTGCAGTGTTTTAGGGCTTGAAGAGACATCTCATCTGTGGATTATCACCTCGATTCATAGTATCACTGGATGGACGTTTGGGGGCTTTCTGCCATGGTATTCAGGTTTGAATTCCTTAGGTTCTTGTTCAAATGTCATAGACAAGAACAGACCATCTGTCCTGGCAGGGGATGTTCCCCCTGTCTTTTACAGGTGGGGATAGACTCCTGGTGTGACTGTAATCGTCAGGGGTCCCACTCAGTCACACACTGAGGAAGCACATGGCACACACAGTGCCCCCTCATTCTCAGTTCCATCACTTCCATATGGTCACCATGGAAACCAGGCAGCAGTAGCAGTCACAGGGGAATTCCTTTTTTTTACGGCTCACTTGCCTAATAAGCATGTCAGCTTCACGGGGGCCTGCCTTCTCCTTCTCCCTAGCAACCGGTTGCTACGCTGCCACTGTTGCCACGTTGAGTTCAGAGCATGAGATTCATGGCTAATCACCCCCTTCTCAGTGTGAATAGATCAGGAAGATTGCGGTGTTAAACGTCTTCCCCCTTAATCTTTTTCACATAGGTAAGAATAATAATAATAATAAGACACTGATAAGATTGGCATAAAGAAAGGTGACATGGGGTCATCATAAGTAGATGTTAGCAGTCAGTTGCACTGCATTGGCTAACCTGTCAGGTGAAGTCAGCCATTTCCCAGTTCAGCCCTGCTTTTCATGAGTTTGTATAATCATTGAAATATCTTACACTCCCTCCAGGAAATCCATACAGGCTTTAGTTATTATCACTGCCTAATTCCTGTACTGGGATATCGTGCTCATACACATGGTGTTGAAACGACCACCACCTTGATCTTTTATTACTGGTTGCAATTGGTCAATATGAAGCTGCAGCCTATAGCTTGGGTGGGATATAATACATGCTGCATTCATAAAACACAAAAAGCTAAAAATACATCAGCAAACAGGGTCCAGTCTTCAGACAATACAATTCATTCCTCCATCAGGTGTTACAGACAATGAAGACACCTTGGGTTGTCTGTACTTGCACCAGTGCCTGTGGACTGAGGCCAGTTGCGACATTTGAAGCAAGGTGGTTCTCTGCGCCTCCAGTGGAACATTTCAACAGAAAAACAACAGCACAAAAGCAGGCACTTGGAAGTGACATCATCTGAGATACACAGAGATAGGCCATCTGCTATGGAGGGGGGCTGAACTGTTCTCTCTCATGTCTTCAGTGCAACATCTGAGAACAGTGTGAGGGATTAAGGCTGCCAGGGCCCCAGGGAAGGCGAGTGGGGAACGGCAGCTTGACACTGCTTGGCAGAAGGTGCCAGAGTTACAGTGGATTAACAGAGGATCTGGGGCTGGGGCTTCGCTCTCCCTGCCTCTGCTTGACTCTGACAGATTGCTCCTGATCAAACCTAACCCCCTTAATCTCTTCCCCTCTTTCAAAACCCACACGGAATCTGGAGGCGTGAGCATGTTGGCTGGCAAGCCCAACGTTCTGTCAGCGTTGTTATAACACTGCCACAACGCCCCAGTAGTGTTTTGAGAGTGTCGCAATTTAGTACCAGCAAAGATGCTCATTGTTCAGCTAGTCTGTAGTGATCTAGCTGTGACAGCAAGCCTGTTTCTGTTTTGTCGTTTCCATTTGTTATTTTTTTCCAGTCTAAAATAAGCATTTCAAATGCCTGTTTTGACAGCTGCCTTATCAGTTTCCTTGTCCCGGGTGTGGCTGTTATGCTCGCCGGGGTCCGATTTGCCCAGCTTGCCCGGCAGATCGGCATGAGTCCATGGAGGCTTTGGCATGGTACACACTGGGGGAGTGCCTAGGGATAGGCGGGACAGAGTCGGAAGGGTGGAGTGGGATCATACCCGCTCAGGCATGTGGTTGTTGATGCCAACAAGGTCAAACTGCACCAATGTGGCCAAACATGATAAACAATAGCCTAATGTGCTCCACAGCAATCGTGACATCTAGCCTCCCTCTTGGCCAACAGACTGGCTTCCTCTCCTGAGAGCAAAATGAGCTGGGATGAAATGAGCAGAGAGACTGTGTGAGAGATGGACAGATCATATGTAAAGGAGGGAAAATGTGCTACTGAGTGGAAAGTAGATCCAATATACCTTATCCCACCAATTAATAAGATGCTACTGACTGGTATACTTTGGGGAAATTTTGAGCAGATGGATTTATAATGTATTCTACAATCAAAGCCTAACAGGCATTCCATTGCCCCATCACTCCCCTTTTTACTGACAGCTGAGAAGATGCCTCCGCAAATGCAAGATGGTACAAAGGGCTGACATTTCCTGGAGTTGCTTTGCACTTGTGTATTGTATTTTATATTAACATAAAAAGAAGCCATGCTCCTGCCGCTTTTCTGATACTGTTAAAATTACTGGGCCAGCTATGTGTTGCAAGATTTAAGCTTCAAACAGCAAGGCTTCTGTAATGGCCCCCTCTCCCCTATCATTCCAGTGCTATTCAGATGAATGTGACCTTCAGTGTGATTGTGTCTTTCATGGCCTCCATAGGGGATCCCTCCCAATCCTTTGTTTGAGGAACAGTAGAACAACAAAGGGTTTTGGTGACCATTCAGGTTTTCATCAATAATAAGCAGTAACTTTTAGTCAGGAACTATGAAACCTCATTCATGCCATTTTATGAGGCTATATTTAATTGGGGGATGGAGGGGCTTATTATATCTCTAAACCAGTGTATCAACACTTTAGTCATTGTCAAGTGGAATAATATTGATATGTGAACACAGAGCCAAGGACTGAATCAAAACCTTATCCCACTGCTAATCATAAATCTGTGATTAATGAGATGGTCAGTCTCCTACACTGGGCATTCATTTTATCACATTGCTCTATCGTTAGTGTAGTGTATTAGCATAGAGCCTCTTTCTAATGTAGGTTTCATCACCATGGAGATCAGTTTGTACCTTGATTTGGTGGACGGGTGGGAATAAATTCCAATCGCTGAATTCAGTCCACAGAACGAGTTGAATGGTGTCATTCTCTTTCTTGACATTGATGGAGCTGTTACTTTCATTAAATCATGACAGCTACCTTATGTTGAGTAAGCGTTGTCTCAAGGGGATTGTTGTCTCCAATTTAATTAAGAGAAGATACATTTCAAAATATGCTAAAATTAAAAAGGAAAACAGCCACAAATTCTACAAATTTCAAAGAAGTGATGTACATGTTTATGTGAAACATATTATAAAATACCATCTTAAACTGCATATATCAATTTTTTGCACATTTTTACCCTCATAATTTCCAAATATTTCTCCATTAACTGGAGGTATAATAAACCCTGATAATTTCTGATTGTACATTAAACATCTGCCCATCACAGCTGACAGGCTGTTGTTTTGTAAACATTTTGCTTTATTTTCCAGTGAATCAAGGCCAAATGAGCTATTTGTCAGCACTTTTGTATTGTCTTTAATTAGGCAATGCATAAACAGCTAGGAACCAATTAATTACACATGAGTGTTGTTGGTGTTCTGCATTACTTTGGCTGCACTGATGCGCCTCAGTCTTTCTGACTGGAAAACTGAAGCTTTACCTTTCTGTATTTCAAAAACAGACTTTTCTTCTCTCTTTTTTCTCCTCTATGTTCACCCACTGAATGCCACAGATAGCATGCATAAGACTGCATGGTGGGCAAGTGACTGCATATTAATATGCAATCAGGTCATATGATGCTGATTTACAGAATCCTGGTACTTCCAATGCATACTTCCACTTTTATGCATGTCAGCTACTGCCCACCCCTAAGAGAGAACATGTATTTCTTTCTGAGAAGTGAATGAGTTATGCCAGTGCTTTGTGTCTTGTGAGCTCTAGGCAGATATGGAGACCATAAACAACACAGGTTCCTTTGTTAGATGAAAGAAGTAGAAACATAGTCTTTTTGCTCCATGTGTGGGCTCCCAAAGCAGGTGTACTCTGATGATTCCTAAGATCAAGTCTATTTGTTTGCATTCCTGTGTGGATTAATGTTTGAGAACATGATTTCCTCTTGTGATTGGTACTGTTGAGTTGTCTCTCCCAGTTTTTGATCTTCTCTCATTACACCAGCAATCGCCATGTTTTAAAATGAAAATGTCTGAATGAAATGAATCAATTCTAAAGGAAACATGTAATGTATTAGAACTTGGATGCATTTATGCTGCTCTCCTGGCATTACATCAAATAGAGGTGGTGGTCACTGATTGGTATAACAAAGGTGGAAGACCATGTCAGATATTATAACAATGTATAATCTGGTAGTTATTCAACACAGCTACAACATCATGACACGCTTTATTTTTTAATACTCAGTAGTAAACCCAATAGTACAGTAGGATAGGTGATAGTATGATGTTTCATCAGGTAAAATCATAATTATCAGCACCAGTCTTTCAAGCCAGTTCAAAAGAAAGTTTAGGAGATATCTTGTGAAGTTTATAAAGTTATAAATTCACCCACTGCTGTAGAAGACTGACAATGACTGAAGAGATAAACTGATAAATTCCGTGAGAGTAATATTCTTTCATTTCAAAACTGACTTGGAATGCAAACGATGACTGAATGTCTCTAAGGTTAGATTTATAGTGTGAAACTGATATCTGAAAAATTACACTTAAATTAACACCAAAGCTACAGCCCCTGGATTCAGTATATTTAAATGCCATTTCAGGGGGAAGCAATAAAATAAAACAGAGGCACACATTTTTACATCATCCATTAATTATTCACAAAGTGCACTCTGCAACTCTGTAAGACTGCATGGTGGGCAAGTGACTGCATATTAATATGCAGTCAAGTCATATGATGCTGATTTAAACAATGGGCAATATACCTATGAACATTTTATAAGATTGGGGCCTGCTGTGAAATAGTGAGAACAAGGGAATCATCAAACACTGCAGCTGTTCGTTCCAGGTGGAGCCGCTGATTACCTCCTGTTTGTCCCCCACTTTGAAAATTCCATCACATCAATTTCCAAAAAAGACTCTGGGGGAGATGGAATAAAGATTTGATTGGCATCGCCCTTGCCCTCCTCTTGAATAATTTCAGACGTATCTGTTGCGAGTGCCCTCCCACCCTTATGAATAATTCATACCTTCCCCGCCGCGCGTAGCTCGCTGGCCTGGCAGCAGTTGTACCGATAGGCGTGCTAGCGCTACACATTGCGTTTCCCTGGCAGATGTGTGTTTTTGTTATGAATCGAGTGTCCGTTCGTCTTGTTCGCCGGAGCCTTGGGACTGTATCGGCGCGAGACTAGATTACGGGCTGTGCTCACCTTTGACGACCCATGTAGACTAAATTGTATTTCTTCTGGACCTATGCCCCCATAGAACTTGAACAAAAGACCGCGGGTTTAAATAAATAAAAAAGAGAACGCAGAGCAGTGCTGTTGTATTGCATTATGCATCTAGTCTAGTCTAGCTACTCTAGCATTCCGGGAAGAGGATCCGTAAAACCGGCAGGACACGATTTCGGCAGCTTGCTCCCAGCAAGCAAAAAACCGCTGTTGACGTGTTGGCTGAACGAACGAAGAAAGACAGGAGGAGCGCAAGGTAGGTGATATCACAGGAGCCGCATATGTTGACGCTTTTGTCTTGGTTTGAATGTTTTTGACTTTTATTTTTAACTCTGTTGTTACGGAACTCCGTGAATTAAAGCTGTAATGTATTGCCAATAACAGCAGAAGAAACATCGAAAAGCCTATTGTCCGTCATCAAGCTAGCTATGTTCGCAAGCCTGTCTGCCCCCAGTGCTGGGCAGGTAGCTACCTAGTTGGTTGGTTGTTCGGTCCAGTAGTAGTGGACAGAAGTTACCACGCTACTAACTACCTAACAAACACGTCAGCGAGGCATGTCTTGTCAGATTAGCTGCAACTGGATTTGATTAGTAGTGAAAATACTAAAATCTGTAGGTCTGTAGTCAGCCAGCGTTAGTAATTTCAAACCAGTATTTCATTTTGCATGTAGAATTGTAGCTAGTTAGCAAGTCCCCACCTGAGTGGTAGTCTGCCCGCTAGTTACTGTAGCTAGATCAGTCTCTGCACTAATTAGCTAACTTTCTGGCTAGATAAATAGTCAGCAAGGGATCTAGCGTCATACGTTATCAAGATTATGGCTGATTATCTGGCTAGTTGGCTATCACGTACCATGCCTTACCTATGAATTGTTTTTGCATTGCGAGGTAGGACGGAAATTGCATAGTTGGTTGTTCACACACATTTGCTCTAATTGCACAGAAAGAGTGATAGTCAAGAAATAAAGCTAGTCATTGGCATTAACAGAATTGTAGCTATGTGAATTATTTGACGTATACTCAGCTAGTTTAGCAATAATTTTGAAGGATGGCAATTTTAAAAAATAGTCGGAGAAAGTTCATTAAAACAAATTAATCCCAGCTAATGTCTGGTGCCAAGTTACAGTTGCTAGCTACGTTGTCATAGCCTACTAATTCTTGTTTTCGATAATTATATCATCTTGCAGCGTACAAAGGTTCGTATCGTGGTAGTAAGTGCAAATGCAGAGTGGCAGCAATAATATATAACCGTTTGTCCAGAGATGTTCAGTTAGAGCTAACGATAAAAGGAACGGCAGCAGGAGGCTGTAAACAGTTTGCTGGCTGCGTAAAGCAGCACTATAATACTGTTTGTGGTTGGTGTGTTTAGATCTTAATTATGAACTACAGCAATAGCGGAATCGGTTAAATTGAATGCTGGTATTATTGTAAATAAAATGTTAACCACACGCGGCGCTCACCAGGTGATGCAAGGTTCAAACGGGAAGGGTGGGGCGGGGGTTTTGCGGTGGTGGTCTAATTAAAGAAAGAATGCTGCCAAATCATCAGACATTAAACAATTCACATTCATTTCCTACAAGCCTGTTTCTTCTATCATTTTCCATGCCACTACTTGGCAGTCATAAACGACGTTGCGTATATTGAATGGACCATAACGTTGTATTTCGTTTTTCGGCTACAGTGCGCACGTATCCAGATATAATCATGTGATTTACAACTACTAAATGTTATTCACATGGAAAGGACACGCATGGTTATTGAAGCGTATATATTTTACCACTATATTAACCGAAACTGAAGTCATTTTCCCGTGTTCGGTGCACTACCCGTGCTGAACGAAATAAGCACAGTTTAGGGAGTTAACGCGAGGATCGGAGTTTGCAGCAGACCAGTTCAATGAAAAAGTAAAAAAGTCAAGCTAGTCTTTTAACCATCTACATGCCGCCATTTTAAATGTGTGGCACGGTTATCTGTATGAGTACATTTGTGCATATCATGACTGATTTGAACTGAGCATGGAGACCCATTTTTCTTGTAGGGGACGAAAAATGTGTTATTATGTCACTCTTTAAATGAAGATTGGAGCACCTTGGGCCAGCTGAGTAACTGGCTTTCTGAGATTAAAGTAATTTCAGACACCTGGTTTATCAACTGCTAGAGCAGTCACAGCTGAAGAAAGCCTCATTTTGCGCATAAGACCTATCGCATACCTCAAACTATTTATTTTACAGAAGAGCGCTTACTACATCATAAATGGCCCTCCCCGGTGTTGCAACGCAGGGCGCTAGAGGCGCCAAAGTTCAAATGTTTGAACCAGAGTGCCGTTTGCCACAAGGGTGATTGCTCTCAGGGCTCTTCCTGGCACGAATGGCGATTTTTTTAAAATCATTTTTAATTAATTAATTAATTAATTTACTTAACTGTGGGCACCTTCTGTCATTTGCAACAAATTCCAGATCAGAATCAGATTTGTTCTCTAAATGGAAATGGGGTTAGGGTTCGGTGTGGCCATGCTGATCTCTTGTCAAGGGCAGAAAGTATTGCAGAAAGCAGAAAAGTGTTGCTGATGTTGATGGTGGTCAAGGTTCTATGGTGAGAAGTAGTCTTACAACCAGTAACTTCACTCACTCACTTGCTCACTGAACAATTCCCTTCCATTTGAAGGCAGGGTGAAAAGGTCAACAGAGGATTCACAGCCACTATGGGCAAATCCTGCGCTTTTCTTATTTTTATACAAAGCACATTCTGAAGCCACTGTGTTCTCATTGCCAGAGACATTTTTCCGTCAAAGTCCTGAACTGTCATCTGAGTATGCATTGAGCTGAGCGTATTGATCATAATTATACCCATATAGTAGCACAGATGATTTTCAGTTTTCAAAAGTACAATATATGACCAGCTTCAGAAAAGCCATTTTAACAAAAGTGAAAGTTATCATCTTCTGTTGTAACAGAGATAATTATTGATGAGTAATAGTGTTGTATATTTGATAACAGCTCTTATTGTCGGCCTTAATTCCCTCAAGGCTTTAATGCATGAACAATCCCTGAAATCAACATTTTCTCAATAGATGTAGCGTAGCTTAAATAATTGTTTGCAAGTAGTGAGGTCATAATATATACAGCGGCTAAGACGTTCTTTATTATTTTTCCATCTTGCATAGGATTCTGTAACTAGGTGATAGGGTTTTAGCTGTTTTTCCAGTTCTCAGTGAAATGTCAGTCTGGATCAGTTGTTTCTGCCCTCTCTGCAAATGGGTTTGTCATAACAAATACGCTTGTTATAAGGGAAGTCAGTCAATTTAGCTCTGTGTCGTGTAATGTGCAGCTGTTGTAAAAGCATGGGACTTGCGAAGTGTGTTTATTCCCTTGAAAAATCCTTTATTCACCTCAAATAATATTCACTTTGCAGGCTGAACTTTTGTTACCCTTCATTTTCACCCTCCAGTCAAATGTAGCCTTTCATGATGGCAATGGAGTTGTTGCACAGTGTTTACAGTCAACATGTGATATCAGGTAGACACTCACAGCAGGTGCATGGTGAGTCTTTGCGGCTTATTCTTTTCATGTGCAGTGATGTGCCTGGTGGATATAAAGCCCATATCTCTCCATGCCACTCAGGGCATAATTTAATATGTGCCGAGAGGCAGGATTATCAACACCCTGTCATTTATTTTTGGGTCGCCTTTATTCGGTACACGTGGTGTTCAGTCTGCTTTCTCATTGGTTGTTCTGCGGACCAGTGACATATGTTAGCTGAGCTGCAGAGGTGCTCCCATGTTTTAGTCTAAAACCCATGCTCTTGTGGCTTAGGGAAATCTGCTGATGGCAATTAAATCTAATAAGGCTGCATTAACCCTGTTTCTGTCTGTCTCCCCTTCTTGAGTCCCTTCTTGAGTCTCCCTTTAAACTGTTGAGTGGGGAAACATGCTCAGTGGGTAATCAAGGCAATTACCTCGCAAATTTATTTTTTAGTTTAGTTTTGTTTTTGCTTTGTACAGATGTGACCGGTTCCACCTCTTCCACCCACCAGTAACGCATTTCCGCTTAGCAGGATGTCACGTGATCTTAGGCTGGAGTGACCCATGCATCCCCGCGGCTGGTGTCTCACAGTGCTGCCTTGACGGGGGCTGGGGGTGGGTGGATGGGTGGGATTGCGTCACCTCTTTGTTCTCATTCCAGCATTTTCTCCAGCACATCTTGGCCTGCTTCACTTGCTGGCACCTCATCAAAAAAATGCCTGGAGATTTAGAGCTGCCAGGTCCCTCCTGTCGGGAGCAGCATCCTTGGGTTCCCCTCACAGACCCTGACAAGGGTGACCCCATGCAACGGTCGGTGTGCAATCAGTTAGACACAGTGGCCATTTCCTTTCCATTTAAAACAGTCCTTGTAACAGGTGCTGAACATACTCCAGTGTGGTTGAAACATGTCACGGTCATCCAGCCCCTTATCCGTCATTTTGCAGAACAAGGCTGCCGTCGATGATGAATTTCGGAGGTGCTGTCTACAGACCTTTTGGATGAATTACCAGTTCACCGTGACAAAGAGCTGGCCTTAATTGCAACATTTTATGGGAAAGAGGCTGTTTTTACTCGTCCCATGATTTCTGGCCAACGGCTACCTCATCCTTCCTGTTATCACGCTCTTGTGTGCATTCTTGTCATGGGCTTATCTTGCAGTGCTGTCATATGTTGTGGTTAAGCAAAGCCTATTGCAGCAGCAGGGTGAACTCGGTGGGGTTTGTTCAGGGTGTAGGTGTCAAGGCAAAGAAAAAACGTTTATTATATTCCTATAATATTATGCCACTTAACCTTGTGTGCAGTTCTGAGTGATAGGGTCTTTGCGTCATGCTTGTTGAAATGCTGTGTGAGTTTTGATGAAGTAGCGTGTCTGTTTATTGATTTTGTCAGTGCTCGAGACGCACTGTTGTCAGTGTCAAATGTCTGGCAGGTTGATCACAACATGGTCAGATAAAGAGAATGCAGATGTTTCTGACGTCATTTTCCCCACATGAAACCAAGCCAGAGCTTCCTAGCCAAAGTTCACCTTCAAAGCTTAGCACTTGAGAAAACCCAGCTTGGGGGCAGTTGTGCTGTTACATGCAGTGATTGGCCCAGTCCAACAAATTTGAAGGAAAGCTGGATGAAGTAGTGATTTGGCTTGTATTTCTTAAATGATGGATAATAATCAGTTGTGAGAATGTGTAATTGATTTTTTTGCACTCAGGCAGTCAGATTGTTTAGAACTGTCAAACATAATGTACGCTGTGTGTTGCTTGTCTTTCAGCACATAAAGAATGAGTTACTGTGCTTTTTCTAAGCCTCCTAAAAAGTCACACACACTCACACGTTCGCAGGTGCGCACACACACCTGTTCACATACACTTGTACAAGTACAAGAGTGCACTCATGGACACACTACAGCTCTCTAGAGCCCTGCCCTGCTGAGAAGCCTCCACCATTGCCATGGCCGCCAGATTTATTTGCGGTCCGATCAATGGACCTCCTTTGCTTTTCTTTGAAGTGAAGCTAGACCTGAGCATCACTACCAGAGGTACCAACTTTTCCTTGTTTTCTTTGTTTATGAATCGAGCATTGGCTGCCTTGTGGTGCTTGTCTGAGACTATGCACTGATTGCAGTATTCAGATATGGATGTTTCTGTCTGTCTGCCTCTAGCCTACAACGGGCAATAGAATGGTGTCTCGCCATCAGGAACGCATTATTTCTACTAACAGTCATTGTTGTCTCCAAACCCTTATGTTTGGACACAGGGAGAGAACAGGCCTATTTTTCCAGATTGTAAAAACACACAATTCAAATGGTTCTGCAGACAGACACTGGGGGGAGGAGTGCTAGAAAGAAACGAGGGGGCTATGATCCCCCTCCTATTTTTAGCCAATCCTGTGAGACACATTTCATTAATTATCAGTACTTACCAACTGGTGAAATGAGGTTTGAGCTTTAATGAAGGGGGGAGGTTCCTTCTCTGGGAACTCACGGGAGTTTGTGTGCTATTATCTGGTTTGATTGCAGATTGTTTGTCACCTTCATTCAGTAAAGCCCTGCAGACCTAGTTGCTGGAACCCCCATCAGTTTGGGTTCTATCTGTAAAGCCACATTAATTTGAGGACAAGGAAGGACACTTAAACCTGAGAAGGGGGGAGACTGTCTGTATTGGCTCAAACATGCATTTCCCTTATTTGTAAATTCATGTTAACACTGATGGTGGTGATTCCGCTCCGTCAGGTTTGACGAGCTGTTGTCTGCCCAAAGCTGCCCTTTCTCTAGCAATCACCCACTAGCCAAAGAGCAGTGGGTCTGTCTGAATGCTGTCAGCGCAGGAAATGCATGGCATTTCCCAGGGGAGGGGGCAAATAGAGGTGTTTTCCACCGGGATGTTTTCATTCACTGCTCCAAGCGGTAATGGAAGTGGCACTCTTTATTGAGGCCTAATCAGGAGCATCTGTCTGGGAAATCATGAAGGCCTGGCTGGAAGACGGCAAAGTGGAGCACTGGTAACTGGCAGTGGGGGTGGGGTGGGAAGGTTAGTGGGGTAGTGCTTTTTTTTGTTGGTGGAAGTAACACATTTTTCTCAGTTTCCATTACATCTAGGTTAAGCTACTGATTATAGAGCTTTAAGATGGGATTTCGCTAACACACACAAAGGCAAGTGATGTCAAAGTTGTGCTGTAACTTTCTTCGCACAGTTCAGCCTAGGCTAATTTGTTTAATAAGGCAGATAGACCTGTACATGTTATGATGATGATGACGACTATTAGGGCTGTTGACTGTTGCAGGAGCAACCCTTATCTTATCAGCTGATGTATGAGGGCATGTGGTTGCCTCACTGTGGTGGCATACAGCAGAACTCCAACACCGTCACAGGGAAGGAGTGACCTGCATTCACTTCCTGTGTTTCCTCACCCTCTGCAAATTCAGAGTAAGGGGAGGAAGAGACACTAAGAGATGTATACAAAAAAAGCCCAAACAATAAGCAGGCTGTTGCACCAAAGGAGAAAACTCAGCTGCAGTGAGTTCTCCGAGCCCTGTCACCAGTCGCAGCGTGGGCGGAGGGGGGCCGTCTAATTTGATCTGATGGCTGTTTGACCCTGTTTCTTGGCCCCGTTTCCAGCTCCTGTGTCCTGGCTGCTCAGGGGCCTGGTCTCTGCATCTCAGGGTACGATTTTCAGTCTCACAGCTGCTGCATCTTCTCACATGGACTCAGATCCCAATAAGGGCCTCACCAATCATGGTATGGCTTTAGTTCTAATCTTAGGACCCCTCCCACCCCCCACCACCCACCAGTTGAAATCACCAGAACAAAACTGACCTGAAGGAACAGTGTGTATTTATATTTTCTCAGCTGAAGTTGGGCTTCAGTGACAGAGTTGCTTGTTAACTCATGGTGCTGTATGTTGGGAAGAGCAGTCTCTGGCTGCAGCCAAAGGCAAGCAAATGCAGCGAGTGATACCTCGTGCCCAAGCCGACACGCCTACCACTCAGTGCCCCCTTCCCCCCTCTGGCATCCTGATCCTGTCCCCTCCGCTCCTCTTCCTAATCCATTAGCCCCGCATGTGTCCGCTCGCCGTCGCCCCGCGGTACAGAGCAGATGTCTGGAGAGGCTCCCGTTTAAAACCTTAATTCTTCCAGACAGCCAGACCTCATGGCCGCCACATTCCCCCGCCTGGTGCTGCATGCACCTGTGGAGTGGTCACAGAGCCGCTGTACGGTGACACGTGTTTACCCAACTAACAGGGCCAAATTTAGCAGCTGTCCTGCTGCACTGAGATTGGGGATCGAAGCTTCCAGTAAATAACAGGCATCTGCATGGTCATGTAACACGGGCCTGGCATATAAAGCTGTTTCTGAGCCCTGGACTGTTCATCTGTTACTGTCACCATAGCAGCGGTTCACCCACTGAACTTCGTGTAAAACACGTTTGGTGAGGTGCCTGGCTCTGTAGGACTTGGTGATCTCATGACTGTAGTGAGGTTTGGAAATTGTTTTCAGACCAGATTACCTGATCAGGTCCCTTTGGACAAAAAAACAGATGGTACAGCAGGTATTACTGCCAGAGGGTGCTGGTAATCCTCCTTCCCTGGCAGTTATATCTTTTTTATTTTTGGTAACAGCTATTGCGGGTTTTAGGGATTCCACGATTGTTAGTTGCATACAAAATATCATCTAAATATCACCCTGTCTGTGCACATTTACTCAAACAGAGTTTATGCATTTAACTACACCTGAAGTTATAGCACCTTGTACAGGATTTGGTGGCTTCTAATGAGCCAAAGTGCCAAACTTCTCGTTTGACTCTTCACAGCGACGGGCCTCCAAGGTGCCTCTGTTGTAGATTGGTTAAAAGCGTTTCCTTAAGACAAGCTCACACAAATTGATGTATTTAGGAGTATGTATGTGTGTGTGTGTGTGAGTGTGTGTGAGACCACTTGAGGAGGTTGAGACAGGAGCAGGAGGCTGTTTGATTGTGACACTGAAGGGAAAACCAAGTGTTTAGTAACAAAGCACAAGGAACAGATAAGCAGCTGGATCCAATCAATCCACCACCACTCATGAGCTCTTCTTGCAGCCTCTGCCCCCCCCCCCTTAGCCAGGCGCTGTAGTTTGGCCTGGCTGCTGACGGCAGACAAACGCCGCAGAAGACTCGCTGCCTCAGGCACCCACTTTTGCCAGGAGCACTCTGCGACCCTTGACCCCTTCAAGAGCGTTTTTATTCATTTACAGCAACAGGGAGCAGTTTAAACTCGCCGCCTCCTACTCATAGATGACGTCTCCCCTCCCCCACACACACACACTCAGACAGACGTGAACTACAGACAGCATTACTCATGTAACCTTTGCCCAGTCTTTTTACACATCCATATCTGTAGCCTCTGTCTTTGCCTGCATGTAATGTGAGACAAAGATAAGTCACTAGAGAGCTGGAATATAGTCTTAAAAACCTTTTAGTCTTGTGTAATTAAGACATTTTCTTCAGGAGTCGATGAAATACTAGCGCTGAGTGTTGTTGTTATACTTTGTCAAAAGATACTGTGGGTAACATCTATGCAGGTTAACATGGTGACCATTCACTTTAATAGTGGTCTGTTATTTGACTCAAGCTTATTATATGCTGTTTCTAATTACGTTAAAAGAACAAAAAAAAACAGCCAGATGGCTCAAAGTTCTTTGAAAATGTGTGGGTGCATAGTGCAGTCCAGTTTAAATTTGGGCACTGAAAATGGCTTGTCCATATGGTGTAATAGAAGCAAGCTTAAGCTGTCTTTTGTCTGTCTCTGCCAAATTGGGAGCAGTGGTTAAAAAAAGATTGATCTTCTTCTTGACTTTAGCACGGAGGCTAGGCCACCTTCTGCCCTTTTCTCACTGCGGCCGATCAATGCACCGCGCTTGCGTCTGCATCAGTGGAGGGGACTCTTTGTCAAGCGCCCCTCGTTTGTGTTGTCAGGGGCAGCACGACAATGCGGTGTCGTCCAGGCTGGGTTGTTGGCCACACCCCTCACAAACAAGCCTTCCATACAGTCCCCTTTGTAACCGTGTCACGTCCATTATCCTCCGCCTGGGGTGTGAACATGTTCCTTGGGTGCAAGAAGGCCTTGTGCAATCAGTTGCTGTGCGCCTTGACTGCCAAGCTGTTTGACTTTTCTGACAGTAGAATTTGTCATGTGCTTTTTTTGTCATCAGTCAACCCCACCACTATTCATTGTTTATTGAAACGTTGAACTGTAGTCAAACCGCAAACATGTTTTCTCGGCACTGTTTCATTGTACTGTGGCAGGCAAGTGAAACGATGACCAGGATGCATCAATGTAAGCAAACTGAAGGGAACGCATGGACCAGGCATTTAAATGAAGTCGCGGATAGCATTTGTGCTTGGATCAGATGAACCACAGACCACCTCGCAATATTGCAGTCTGCGTGAACACGGTCCCTCGCTGTAGCTTGCGGTTTTGGTGCAGCTGCACCCGTGCTCTGCGTTTGTTTGTGTAGCTCCTGCATGTTTGTGCACAGCTCCTCTGCAGCGATTCCATTGCTGTTTGCGAAAGCCACCTATTGTTGATCTGCCTGTGGATGCTGACTGGCTGCTCTATAATTAATGAGAGATTTGACTAAAAAAATAGCAGGAGTGGTGGGGGGTGGAAGTGGGTAGCAGGAGGCAGACACACACATTTGTTATAAGGCCCCGTGGCGTGTCACACACAACCTCCTGCCTGCTGTCAGTGCAACCAGCTCCTGCAGTCTCAAAACAATGGTTGCCTCCCCCCCCGAAAGAAACCATTTTTGACCCAAGGCCCCCCAGCAGATTGTTATTGTTTTTACTATGTGCCGTGTTTGCATAAGAGCAGGCTTGTACCGTGTCACCTGGGGATGGGGGATGGACAGAACCTGTCCTGACCTGCCATTCCATCTCTTTTTGTCTCTGGAGGAGCACATCAGCACTGTTTCATTCATGCGTTCAGGAGCACTCTACCAAACAGTGAGTTTTGATATGCTGTTTCTTTTCAAACTCTGCACACCTCATATTTTGGATGGACTCTGGTATCTCTATGTTATTTGTGTACATTTCTCCAGTCTTTTAAAAATGATTCATTTGTAGGTGGTCACTGGATCCCAGCATAACCAAACACTCTTTAAAAGAACAGCTGTGAATCAAGAAAGAGGTACGTTGTCTGTGGGGGAACATACTGCTTGTAGAGTAAGAAGCAACCTGTCAAGTTATGTTTTTATGGCAGAGTGCTCCTGACCTTTACCATATGTGTGTTTACCTCGGATGACTGATGTTTTTAAATATTACAGTTTTTAATGTTTAATTGTCAGGATGACAGTCACTTAGAAGGATCATTAGACAATCAGCATGGCTCTAACTTGATGCTAATGTAGCCCCTTGCGTAACCTCGGATGAAATTGTAGCTGTCATTTATCTCTGTGAGGATCCTGACTGAAAGAGCAGTGGGGCCTCCCAGCAGATCTGACATGCCAGGATTGGGGACAAGTTTAACTGTGAATGAGAGCTGCACCTCCATTCCTCGTCAGCCCTGGTCTTTATCTTCGGGTGCATGTTTCCGGTTATGGTTGCTCTGTTAGGCCGGATGTGACCCCAGGTTCATCAGGCACATTCATTTGGGGTTTGTATAATTAGGCTGGAGATGGAATATTCCTTAATGAGCGTCACCATGGTAATAGGAATTGGCACTTTTAAGAGAAAATTGAAAGACTCTTGGAGGAAAACTCAGCTGCTATTGTTCTACAATCTACCCAGAAGTAGTCTACCGAAATGCGTTGGTGTTTTCAACAATAAAAGCTTTTTTTTCTTCGATTTTCCTCGAAGAGTCGCTGATTTTTCTCTTGACCATTAATGTTAGGTAAGTATAGGGTATAGTTTACTGTATCTGCCTTTATTTTTAAAGCAAGTTTAAAACGCTGCTTTCTCCGAATCTGATGCAGGAATGACCTCAGCCTGGCATTCGGCAGAATAAAATCCAGATTTCATTCCAGATTGGATTCTGCTCTGTACTGTAACTCCCAACAGCCTGGCCAGGTTGACGGACTGTAAGAAGCCAGCACTGAAGACAGTCTGAGGTTCTGGTCCAAGTCTGCAGTGACAGCAAATGGGACACTGGGTGGCATTGGTCCACTCAGAGGCCAGGTGCTGGTGTGTGCAGCACAGCCCAGTACGTACAAGATTCCTCCTCTCCAGTCTGGCCCAGTGTCCTAACCGCAGGCTCTGAGGCTGAATGCTCATAACCTGCTCAAATCGGTCCCTGGGCGCTTCAGTCGGAGAAATAAATCACGATGTCATTCCACAAGCCGCCATCCCCTGGAATTTCACTTAAAGCCGGCGTGTTCCGCTGACAGTAATGGGAAGTGGCGGGAACTCAAGTTAAATGTTTGGGACAGGTGGCACGTAAGGCTTCACACCTCGCAGTGGAGCTCTGCAGCAGGAAATGGAAAGGAGGAGAGAGGCCCGCTTTGCCAGAGATCCCCTCCAGCCCTGCCACGGACAGAGCTGAGCTCAGCAGCTGAAGTGTTTCAGTTGAGTGCTCAGCTAGCAGCAGATACGCAGGCTGGCTTTTCCTTCCACCCAGGGGTTTATGACAGCAGGGGAAACAGCCGTTACACCTGTACCGAGGTGGCTAAGTACATGCTGCCAAACAGGGCCTGTGATTAAATCCCTTTAAGTCAATCCAGGCCGATTCCAGCAAACACACCCAACCTTAGAAAGCCGTTGTGGGTTGCGTGCGGGTGGTTTGGTCTGCACCCGGTCTGCCTTGGACGCTCTGTAAGGCAAATCTGATGACGTGTCTCTCTCCACGTCTTTTTCAGGAAGCGAAGTGACGAATGAGAGAAAGCCACAGAATGGCTTTGAGAGTAAGATAAAGGTTTCATGCCTCCGGCCAAGTGGCGCTGTGCTGCCCAAATGGAGCAGGATCAGGGCGGCAGTCAGACTACTCCTTTGAACAATGGAGTCAGGCGCATTATAGAGTCCGTTAAGAGATGGTTCTGTAGGCGGTAGTGACCAGGGGAGAAAGAGAGAGACTGAGGGAAGAGTTTCATTAACAGTGGTGCATTCATACTTAGATAAGGGTGCGTTTCATTTACGAAGAGTAGGATTCTTCCCACACCAAGTAGGATTGCGGTCGCACAGAGGGCCCGAGAGAAGAATGGCAGATTGTCATCATGAGGTGCTCTGTACGTGTGTCTGCCCTCCGTGTAGACAGCCTCTACACACTGCAGTTGTCAAACCAGAGTCTGAGAACTGCTCGGGGATCAGCCTGCCACGCGTGTCCACTCCATCAGTGCAGGGAGGCAGCAAGGAACTGTGTTGAATCTACAGCGCTGCCGAAAACTTGGACGGGGATAGTCGATGCAATATGAACTGGGAGCAGTGGGCGGACACGCCTGTACATAAAGGGAGTGCTGTACGGGTCAGCCACACAGCTGGTTGTGGGTGGGGAGGGGTGGGGGGTCAGGGGGGTTGGGGGTGGGGATAGGGCGGGACACCGGTGCAGTCTGTGGGAAGAGCCATCCAAGGTTCTGCTGGAGCTACCCAGTCCAGACTACTACACGCAGAGCCGCTGAAAGCTACAGTCGTCTCTCGAAGAGGGGAGCGGCTTTTCTCACCATCCCTGCCTTTGACTCTGAGAAATGGACAGAGCCAAAGGCTTTATCTCATCCTCCGTTGTTTCACCGTTCCAGTGAACAGGAGGTCACAAACCTGCCGAGTTCTCTTTTTTCCTGTCCAGCTGATCCCACACGGGCTCCGCACATTCCATTCGGACTATGTAGGAGCATTAAAACAAACAGACGTGGGAGCGCTCTAAGAAATCCAACATGAGAAATGTAGCTTAGAAACATCCAATCTTTATGCTAGGCACAACACAATAAATTTTAGGCCATAGGAAAAACTTGCACCATACGGTTTACAATGTAACTACACTGTAATTGTGCGATGTGTGATACTTACATGTGTGTATACCCACTATCCATTGTATTGAAGAGGCTCTTGAGTGATGGAAACATCCATTTTATGTAAGCACGCAAATAAATGTTAGTTTTTTGGTAACATAACTGTAGCAGAGTAATTTCAGGTGTTCTCAGAAATACCTTACAATGCAGCAAAAATACATATCTATAAAGCAGCATCCATCAGTGCTGCTGCTGGAGGGTCAAAATGTGCTTTTATGTAGGACAAATGAGAAGCAATGCAGTCAAATAAAGAGCGGGATGAAAAAAGTCAGCAAAATGTGACTGCACTTAAACCCTATGACAGAGCAACAAAGGAAGCCGAGGCCTCCTCTCTGCCGTTCGAGAGGGGGCTTGACGCGCCGGTCATTCTCACTCACAGGGAGCTGTTTTTGTCTGCTCTGTTGGAGGAGCACATTCATGACAGCTGCTCTGCCCCCAGTTCCTGGATTTTGTCCTTGTCCGGGCCCGGCTCTCCACAGTTTTAGCTCACAGAGTGCCTGGCCCAGTCTAAAAATACCCTGGCACCTCTGGCTCGAAATGCACACTCAGCACAGGCACTAGAGAGAGCGCGTGCTGGAGGATGCTGGCTTCTCAGGAACCGGGTAGAGAGCCGCTCCACTGCTGATGAGGAGACCTTATGTCTCTTCCAGCAGACGCTCCTGAGAGCCAGTCGTTATGAGAGCACAGGTAGGTTTCATAGCAGAGCCCATCACTGTACACCGTGTGTGGTATTAGTACTGGTATTGTACAATTATTATTTTTTTAATTATTTTTGAATGGTGATGATGAGGTATTTGTAGTTACAATCCTGCATAATCCATTACATGTCCTTGCATGTTGCTTGCTTCTGATTTCTTTTCCAAAATAACATACCCTTGCATCCTGTTCAGATACTATGTTTGCAGGCAGTGCATTTGTATTTTTTATGCTCATAACATATGCTTTGAAGTTAGTATGTGGTAATATCCTAAAGAGAAGCTCAGGGACTGCTAGCTCCCTAAATGAGTGGAGAGGCAGCCATGTTCCTCCCCAGAGAGCGAGGGTTAGCTTTGTAGAGCCTCTTAGAGGAGGGGGGTGAGCTGGCATTTAAAGAAGCCCCTCCCCCAAGGTCAGGGTCAATGAGTCACGCAATCAGACCCTGGGAGAGGGCAGACCACTGGGGGCGACGCCTGCTAATGCACGTGTAATGAGCTCCTAATTGATATCCACAGAGAATACCCCCCGGAACCCTCTCCCCCGATTCCAGGGAAATCATTACCATCCAGTCCCACCTTGATTAGCCTGACTCAGAATCTTTGCTCTGAATTCGCTGAACTGGTGGGGCACAAAATGCCACAGCAAAATGCCCCATTTGCGCGACTCTGTGATATGGTTTTTCTTAGGAATTCATAGCCAGCAGTTACCAGTACTCTCTCCCCTGATTTCAGGGAGGAAGTGAGACATTATTAGCATGGAGGAAAGGAAAATTCCTACTGGTGTGATATTGCAAAGTAATATAGGCTAAAGAAAGCATGTTTCCTGTCGGCTGGCGGCTTTTATTATGTCACTGTGTGACTTGGCAGTTGGTGAATAAGCATGGCCACCATTCTTAATATTAAACGAGACTGTGGCTCGGGTTCTGTTAGCCTAGTGTTATTATCCACTTCCTAGTACACGTCTGAATGTTTTTGCTACCCCCTTGTTTCTCCTCCAACTCTACACTGATAGCTTGCCTTGCCAAGCACAATAAAGACAAGTGCAAGACATTGATATTTGTTCAGTGTATCTCGCAGCCACCATGACATATTGCTAAATTGTTATCTATTACATCAGTACAGGAAACCTGACACACAGCAGCTGAACAAGAATGACCAGGAATACACCATTGTAGCATGATGACATGTGTGAGGAGGTGACTGGGCAGAAGCATCTTACACAGCATTCCCTTAAGTGAGGCAGTCTGGACGTTACTGCCTGTCCTTGGTGAACACACGTCTCCCTGGTAACATCACTGACACTCACAGCACAGGTCTCACAGCACTGCGTAGAGGTGCAGAACAGCATCTCACCCCAGAGCTGAGCCTAATCTCCCATGATGAGAAACTTCACCCATTTCCAGAGGTCAGCATCACAAAGCTCGGAGAGTGACGGCGGGACAAAGTAAATGAGATGGAGGACTGCTTCAAGCCAGCGGAGCAGCTCTGCACTGCCTTGTTTGTTTGTCATGTGAGCCTTTTGAAAGAAGGTGAGGGCTTTGTGCACTCATAGGAATGCAGGGTTTCTTCACCATCTTGGAATGAAGGACAGCCAGCATTGCGGTGCTGGCTGTTTGGTATTTGCCTCTCTGCTCCTGGTTTGTGTTATGCTTGATATCAGAATAAAGACCGGATAAAGTAAAGATAAAGGAATAAAGGAAAAGCTACTGAGCCAGAGGGGGCATATGGCTCGCTGGAACCCACCACCAGAAACATTGACATGTGACAGATCCACCAGTGACTCATGTCGTGGAAGTGATCGGTGGCTGGTGTTTGTGTCTGTTTAGGTGGCGGTGAAATCCTTGTTTTAGTGAAATATGAGCGAAATGATTGGTTATGTGGCATTGCGGCAGCGGTTCACAGCGGGTCTTCACACCCTTAGTGTCAGCAGTAATTGCAGTAACAGCATGCTAGCGCACCGCGGCTTCTTGTTTACACTGCGGCAGGGAAACGAGGGCTCCCTGGAGAACAGGAAGTGACGTGCCCCCATCTCTCCATATCAGAGCCTGTAGGAGAAGGGACCTGCATGGTACTGACACGTCTACAGTCTAAACAAACAGCCTTGTTCTAAGGAATCTCTTGAGGCTTACAAACGAGAAAGTAGAGAGGTTAAGCATATGCCAAAAAACATAAATGGGATGATGGAAAAAAATGTCCTCTAAAGAGGTTGGATAATTGTAGATGCACAATATACAGTTCATTTACCTTACACAATATACAGATTTCAACTGAAATCTGCAAAGGTATGAAGATAGATTATCATATGTTAAGAGCATATAGGATTACGATTCATTTGGAAAATGCTGTTTTGGAATATGGAGCATGTGTAGGACAGTTAATGTGATTAGATCTGATCACGCTGTAGTCAAACAGGATGCTGGTCTGCCACCAAAGGCCATTCACAAAATCCAAGAAACTCATGACAAATGCAGTATCACTGTACGATACTCAGTATTCACTGGTTGAATTTCCACATAACCAGTTTACACAACTTTAGTTGGTGTAGGGCAGTGTCAGTCTAGAACACATGGGGGATTTTGGAGTCTGTCTGTAAATTTGGTCATGGTGGCAATGAATGATTTCGGCAGCCAGAGGGAGAGTGATCTCTGTGCTGCTCAGCCTGGGATTTATTGTAAGTACTGTTCCCCCACTCAGACGGCCGCCACTCTCTTCGTCGTACTCAGACTCAGCGTGTAAATTGGCTGTCAAAGTTCAAGCATGCCAAGCGCTTTCGAGAGAAGACGGGAACGGCACCCGCAGGGTTTGGCTTTTGGCTTTTCTCCTCCTACACCTTCCAAGCGCCGTCTTATGACATTCTGAAAGTGCACTTCTCAATCCAAGAGGGGAGTACTTTATCACAGTAACTCTATGGGCGCTCAAATGGACACCCTGTGACCTCTTCTCACCTTTGGCCTTTCACCCGAAGCAGACATGCAGACACGCAGACAAGGCTGTCCCAGGGGCTGGCTATGAAATTCCAATTTTCTGCCAGGGTGCTGCGACTTGTAATTGAAGTAATATAAGGGAATTTGCGGGGACGCTAATTTTAAGTAGTGCTTTACAGCCCCTCCTTCCTGTGGAAGGTATTTATCTCATTGTCTTGGCCTGCTTGGCTCATTCCGGATCCCTGACCCACAAATTAGTGTTCTGTTGTACTGAACTCTCCATTCATTCAGTATTGTGTAATGTTAAAAATAGAAGCAACACACCGTAGGCTATTGCATTACAGCAAATCAGAGGTTCTGTAGTAATGTTGTGATTACAAGGTGCATCTAGCTGAGTTTTCTTTGCTGCTTTGGTGGAGATTGCATTCTTTCTTTTCCACTGGGTCATAGTTATTGCAACCCCATGGTTATGGAACATTAATCCTTTGTTTAAGGAGTGTGGCAGCCGTTGGTGACACGTTGATAAGAGGGGAGAAGAGCCTGTCTGGCCTGTCTGAGCAGCTGTGTCCTGTTTGTGTATGGTAGCGTGGTTTACAGTGTTTATTTAGGCTTGCGGTGCAGCCACATCACCCCTGGCTACGTGTTCCCACAGCAACACCCCACTGGCCACCTGTCTGCTCACACCTGCACGTACCTGGGCTGACATCAGCCAGATCTGCCCTAGGCGAGAGACCTGCTTTGCCTGTCCCCCTGCTCTGTCACTGTTGCTATCTCTCTGATATCAGGGGAGTGGCTGGTGGAGCAGAAATCAGCCATCCCAGAGAAAGCCAGGAGCACCCATGCAGATATGACAGTGGTCTTCACCTGCTTTAAATGAATGAAATTACAGGTCCCGTTCTCTGCAAGACTCATGGGAAAACCATTGAGCAGTCGGGCCGCATTACTGGAGCAGAGCCTGTGGTTTGTACTTCAGGAAAGCCACGTAGCAGAGGGAGTAGCACCCAACCCAGATCATATCCCGATCGCAAGATTGTGCCAAGTGGTGGAATCAGATGCGGCACACAGAAGCCAGACTAATTCCTTTCGTGTCAGAATGCCTGGTTACCCTAATTGAGAACACGGTCTCATGCTCCTGTCAGTGTGCTGTTGTGGTGATTTCAGTAATTCCTAAAAGGATTTGCAGTGGATGACAGATGGCATATGTTGTCATAGGATCTGTAGGGTTTGCCTTGCCTTGCTTTTTGTCTACAGATATTATTGGGATTATTTTAGTTTCTGCCAAATGCTGAAGCTCATTTCAGGTGAAAAGGAAGAGTCTGCTCACTCGGTAAAGGTGCTGACTTATTTTGGTAGGGAATAACTGTCAGCACTTCACAAGGAGAACTGTGTCAACAAGGGCAGCAATACTGACTATTTCACAGAGTGTAACATTAACTGCATTCTGTCATTAAAATGATCATTATTGTACAGCAGAGCATTATTGTTATAGTTTTATGAGATATAAATATTTTATTCTTGGGAACCCTTTTATTTTTTGTATTTAAAACACAGCATTGGAACAGCTTTGCAACATTATTTACCTAATCAGAGTGTGAACCTTGTAAATACACCTGTCACATCATGTAATTTCTGACTTGACTGATATTAAGCGCCCTGCAATAAATGGTATGCCGTGCTGTGTCTGACGCTCAGCAGAGAAATGTGATGGTGTGGGGTATCATTACCTGTGCTTCTGTGGTGAGATTGAGGAAATATCCCTAAGCGCTAAGCTGCTGTTGTTTTGCATACCGGACCATTGGTGGGTAACCTTTGCATACCACACCCTTCTCAGAATGCAGTGTCAGTTAGACCCCAACAAGCAAAGCATTCATCATGATGGCCATGATGTCCTGATTGCCGTTATCTGATGATCTGCCAAGTGTTTCAGTGCGTTTAAAGTGAGGCTTGGCCTCTGAATTGACTGCAAAACAAAGGCAGAGGAAAGAAGTCCCTCCCCCCCGCTGGGAAAAAGGCAGTGTGTAAAATTAAATTAGGCTATGGGAGACACTGCAATCTGGTCAGGATTTGACAGCTTGTCTGGGTAGGAGTCCTGCTTTGGGGTTTTGTAGAGGGGTAGGGGCAGCCGGGATGCAAGGGGGCTGTGTTCATGTCGGCCTGCTTTCCCCCCCGTAGCTGTCCTCCTCTCATGCTCCACACCGTGTCGGTCACATGAGGGCATGTTGTGACTGCTGTGGTCCGTGTCATGGAGCCAGTTCCACACCCTTCACCACATCACCCTGCGCCCACAGAATCAGGCCCCTCAAATCTCCCAGCAGCCAGCAGTGGAGAGCTGATCAGCCTGTGCACACAGGACTAAAATGTGCAGTCACTGTGGAGGGCGAGGCAGTGGGAAGGAGGGAAGGAGGGCAGGAAACGGCAGTGCTGCTCTGGAACTGTGCTGTTTCCAAAAGCTAGCACACAGGCCGCCACACTCAGCTGAAAGCACCGGTGGCCGTGCGGGCATTTTTAAAGGTCTATCTTCCCCCTTCAGGGTGTCTGCCAGGCCCTGCTTGTGTGGGTGATAATAAGTGATGGCACCGGTGCCTCTAACCTTCTCTGAGTAACCACACCAACTGTGGACGACAGGAGGAGTCCTTGTGCTCGCCCCAACTCAGTTGGTCCCCAGTAGCTGCAGTGGGGTCTAGCGCCACAGGACTCGGCTCAGGTCAGTGTGAACATCGCAACTTCTCTGACTCCTCCTGTTTAAAACAAGCATGTGGTTATTTTCACTTGCAGCCTTTAATCGTGCTCTTAAATAATAATAATAATAATAATAATAATAATCATATACTTTATTGATCCCTCATGGGGAAATTCATCCTCTGCATTTGACCCATCCTACACACACAGTGAGCTGTGAGCACACACACACACACCAGCAGTGAGCACACACACACCAGGAGCCAGGAGCAGTGGGCAGCCACAGTGCAGCACCCAGGGACCACCTCCAGTTCTTTTTGCCAGTGCCTTGGTCAAGGGCACTGACAGGAGTATTGACCCTTACATGCATGTCTTTTGATGGTGGGAGGAAACCGGAGCGCCCGGAGGAAACCCACGCAAACACGGAGAGAACATGCAAACTCCACACAGAAGGGACCTGGGACAGCCAGGATTCGAACCCAGGACCTTCTTGCTGTGAGGCAACAGTGCTAACCACTGAGCCACCGTGTTGCCCAATCAAGCTGTCAGACAGGAAGGAGAGGAAAGGGATGGCTATACTGGGCAGTGAAGTTGTGCCGTGTGATGAAATGGTTGTGTTCTTTATTTTCTCTGTTTCAAAGATGTATTTCCCTTTTGTAAAGAGAACCACTGCTTTGACAAAATGAGGAAGGGGAAGGCTATATCCCGCAGTCCAGGAGCACCAGACAGCTGCCATTTTGTGTGATGCCCAACCCGGTTACTAAATCATGGTCCATGCTCTGTCTGTCTGTTAGGATGGACCCTGCTCTTCTCTATCCACTCTTTCCTAATAAAGATTTGTCTCCTTGGGGGCAGATGGTTTACTTGACGGCCCACCCCAAGTTCGTCTAGACTTGGAGTTATCCCCACAGCACAATGGACACCTCCCCACAGGCCATGAACTGCCCCCCCAGGTCCCCAGCCCTGGAATTGCACCAGATAAAAATTGGGGATAGATGTGTATGTGGGAGCTATTATCTCTGTCATCTGATGAGCTTAATACCATGATAACATAATACCATGACCATAACACCACACTCTTGACATGCTACGCTACATTCCAGCCAGTTTCCACTCTGAAGACTCTTGGTTTTCTCGTTAGTGTGGAAGAACAGATCATGTGTTAAAAAAAAACTGAAAGATGTCACACCTGAAGACGTGACTGTTAGTTGCCCTATACAGGTGATTTCTGGTGCCTTTACAGGTTTTTCTCATTCTCATTTTTATGCCCCCTCTCTCGAAGTGACCAAAAATAGGGTTCATGCCCAGATATTGCTATTATTAATGCAAATTTCTAAATAACTGGGGGGGTGGAGGGTGGGGGGAAAGACCTTTTTTGTCCTGATTAATTCAGTTGCCTCAACATTTTCGTTGAGGCGACTGAATTAAAAAATGAAAAAAATGAAAACATGTGACTCTTTCCTGTGAGGAGGAAACCTATTTGTGGCTTCTAATTGAAGCGGTTCAGAGTTGAGTGAACACAGTGGCCTTGTTCACACCATTACCTCTGGGTCAGCTGTTAAAGAAAGGAACCAAAGCAAACAAAGGGGATGGAGCAGAGAGAGAATTCAGGAAGGAACTGACGAGTGACGAGAGGAACACAGTGAAGGCAGCAGTTTAAACCCGACTGAGGGAATTAAGGACGTTGCCGACGTCGCTTTGTTCTGTTGTTCTAAATCCTCAGGCGCGAACGCTGGGAAGACAAACACCTTTGGGCTCTTTAACACGGCAATCCCCATGCTGCACACCATAGTCCTCCGTAATCCGTGTGCATTAAAGTGGGACCTATGTGTGTGATCACTGCTGAATCCAGGGCCAAGTGTGCTCGAGTCTCCGCGGCATGTTTGCACAGTGTGTTATTGGATTCATCAGCCACAGACTTACAGAGTCCATTTTCGCTGTTCCAATCCTGCTCTGTGTGTCCACGTGTGTGTGTGTGTGCGCGCACGCAAACACAGGCATGTGAAACCTTTCATGTGTTCATGCATGCACATAAGTGTGTGCGTCTGTGTGTGTCTGTGTGTGCGTGTGTGCGCGTGTATGTGAGGGTGAGCATGTGTGCTCTCCTGACCTCAGGTTGATTGTTCTGTTGAGGTGTTGTGTTCTCACACTCATGTCACCGAAGCAGGCTCCCCCTCTTAATGTCACATTTCCACAGAGCCACTTCTCTCTCCCCTCTCCCTCTGTGTTCAAGGCATTCGCACTGGAACCTGGAAAGGTAAGCCTTTCGCTCAGTAATGATATCCCTGGCAGTGACAGGGGCCACAAAAAAAAAGCAGCAGAATGTGAGCGGAGCATTGTGCTGGACGCCTGGCGAGCGGCGAGCGGGACGCCCGTCAGACCGTCTTCCTCTATTGTTCCTCTGTCCCTGAGGCAGTGCCTGGGTTGTGGTGTCAGGATTCCTTTCTCTCTCACTCTCTCCATCGCTCTGTCTGTCTCTTTCATGAACTCCCTGCGACATAATGGCGGGTTTGTTCAGTGTGAGCTGTGACTCAGTGCCTGCATTTACATATGCCACAGATCCCGTGTTTCACGCCGCCCCCAGTAAATGCATTGTTTCCCGTCAACGCCTTGTTAGGTGGGGGGGGGGGGCTGAGTCCCCGCCCGCAACAGAGAGTAGTCGCTCTCCGTCATGCTTAGGTGGACTAGGATGCTCAGGATCCAGTCTCCTTTCCACCCAAACACTGTAAGCTGTGAGTAAGAAATGAGGCATCAAGAATGGCAGTCCAGATTCCTTTACTGTGTGATGTGACATTGGTGTGGTTTTTTTCTCTCCCTTGTGTTTCATTTGTGGTATTTTGATACTATATTCGTCATGTTGCCTTTTTTATAGTAAGTTGACAGCACCTTCAGTAGCTTCGGTAGCAGGAGGAGTAGTGTTGCCACCATAAAGTCATAATCTCGTACTTACTAGTCTTATGTTTAACGGTAATATTAGTGTGCTTGCTCGCCCGTAGCACAGTGTATATAATGTAAGCCCTACAGTAGCTAGGGGTGCTCTCCCTTTGCGTCTCCTTAGTTCACTTCTAAGGCTGATCAGACATTTGAAGGCACGCTGGCCTTAGACGGCTGTGAAGCATCCACATGAGGGGCTGAATACAGATGTCTCAGTTTGTTACACGTCGGTCCCGTCTCCTCCAGCCTCTAGCCTCCTATCTGCTTTGCTTGTTGTTTGTTTTCTTCTACCTGTAGACCCCGATCTCTTCACCGCCGATCGAACGTGTGGTAGATATGAGGTGTCCAGCTGGCTGGGTTAGCTCAGGCAAGTGAACATTGCGGATGAACTCTGGTGAGTGCCTATATGGAGGCGATTGCCGGCTGCTGAAGCCTGCTGCCTATATCCCTCTGGGAAGGCTTGATTTTGGTCTGTGGATTGATGAAGACTGAGTCTAATGAGGTCGTGCCTGCTCTCTTTGTGACAACTGTAGTTGGCTTTGCTCTGTTTTGAAAAAGATTCAGATTGCCTCCAGCACAAACAGTATCTTTTTTTAAACTGGACCCCAAGATTAGAGCTCTGTTGTCAGTTATTTGAAATATAGCGCTTTTAGATCCAGGTCAGGTCACATAAAAAATTAAATTGACAGTCCAAATGAAGAAAAAAATCCTGTACGACTGGATAGTATAGTAAAATATGATCAAAATTTTTGGTTCAGTTTTTTACATTAACTATAAATGAGCTAAATAAGCAGATATGGGATTATTTGGAACAATAGTGCCACACTTAGAAACAAAGATGTAGGATCTGTAACTAGCTATTATGTAATATGATAGATCACAAGTCACAAGTCTCTCAGTCTCCCAAGTCTCTCAGTAGGAGTGACTGAAATGTGTCACTAGAAATATAATCAGTTGAAGTATTTGGCTTGTAAAGAATATGTTGGAGTTACTGGAAACACATGAAAAATACACAGAGGAAAGTTGTGGAGAATGACAATGGGATCACAGCACTAGCTAGTCCAATGTCATTAACAATACTCTTCTTTGTTTACTTGTGCTTCTGTTTTCAGTCAGTCTTTAGAAAAGGCTGCTCTTAGTTCATGCACCAGTTATTGTAGCAGCTCAGGTAGCGTATGTTTTGCAAAATAATAAAGAAAACTGTGCATTTTGCTGTATTTGTAATATCACTTGCAACACATCCAATGTGAAAACCACGAATAAGACCCGACACGCAGAGGCAAAAAGAACAATGGGTAAAACTGTGGGATATATGCTGTTGCATTCCAGTGGAATATCCACAAAATGAGAGTTTTTTTTTGCTATTGCCCCTGCTGAAATAATCATAAATGAAAGAAGTCAGAGTATTTGATTTTAATTTCATAGTACATTTTTTCTCTGACTCTCAGAGGACTCTGTGTTCTCAGTACACTTTGTCTTTGACTCCAGCTGAGAGAGATCTCGGGAGACCTCATTGTTTTTATCTGTATAGAGAAATGGGGTTTCTTTTCCTATGTGAAGCACATGTGCTGGGCCTGGCTATTGTAGAAGCTGCCTGTTCCAAACCTGATAAAACCCCAAAGCCTTTACACTTACTCGTATCCACAAGAACAAGCGTAACCTCAAGTTGTCCTTGGGTTCCTGGAGCATAAATAGAAACAGACCTGAAAAGCCTAACAGGGCCTGAAATTCCTATTTTCACTCCTTGCAGGGGCTTTTGGGCTGCAGTGTACCCCCTTCTAACTCCACTACCCCCAGCTGGGTGTGGAAATGGGAAACGTCTAAATGTACAAAACTGCAAAAGCATTTTAACAGCCACCACAACATCCACTGATACCCCCTGGTACTGGAGGGTCTAGGGCATTGGCAATGTGTGTATGTGTGTATGTGTATGTGTATGTGTGTATGTGTATGTGTATGTATGTGTGTGTGTGTGTGTGTGTGTGTGTGTGTGTGTGTGTGTGTGTGTGTGTGTGTATGTGTGTGTGTGTGTATGTGTGTATGTGTATATGTGTATGTGCATGTGTGTATGCGTGTGTGTGTGTGTGTGTGTGTGTGTGTGTGTGTGTGTGTGTATGTGTATGTGTATGTGTGTGTGTGTGTATGTGTGTATGTGTATGTGCATGTGTGTATGCGTGTGTGTGTGTGTGTGTGTGTGTGTACCAAAGTTATAAAAACTAGATGGCAACGCCTCTCAGCAATGCCTTCAACACTAGAGGTTGAAGTCATCTTCCAGCGGTTTTTATATGGTTTAACTAGTGTGCAACCATCAGTGAAATGCCTTAGGTCATTCACATATGAGTTAACAAAGGGAACTGCTACCCTTCATTAAAAACCTGCTGTTTATTTCTCAAATAACACAACTTACATTTGGTTGACATCCCAGATTTATTTTCTATCACTTCCCTGCACAGATCTAATTTGGTAGGCATGGTTTTGATTTCCCACCCCTCTGTTATGCACCGCTTCTGAAGCCCCATCTTGTAATCCAGTTCCGCGGCAGCCATAGGGTTGCCCAAGGGAAGTCAGGAAGATGGAGCCGATGCATCAACATCCATGACTGTAAAGTGAATGGCACAGCAGCTCACAGCACCATCCGTTTAGTTGGCCATCAGATCTGGTCGGTCTCACTTCGGCAATCGTTCGTTATGTCAGTAAGGCTCTGTGCCATGAGTGGGCTATGCACCGCTGTCATGGTGGGGTATCTGCTGGACTCGTTCCGGTGCAAGAGCTGAGCTGAAGCATGTCCTGCTGTCCCCTCTTGCTGGGAATGTTTGGCAGCAGTCCACTGCCACTCGGGTCAAGGTGTGCTGGCAGCAGTAACAATGAAAAAATTCCCCCTGAATCCCAGCCAGGGTAGGAAAAACGATCTTGACAGATGACTCCTTCACCCCAGTTGCTTTCTTTGTTTGATGTTTTTTGTACTCTAGTCTTGGCAGTGGTCCTACACTCCCCCCCCCGCCTTTCCCCTTTTGAGTGAGGTGAGGAGCAGTGAGGAGCCTCATTGCGTATTGCGTTGGCCTGCCTGCCCAGAGCCCTGGAGTTTATTTTCCTGCATGCTTTTTATGTTTGAACCCCTCTGTTTGTTTGCCTCTGCAGAGAGCTGCTGCATTTAGCACCCAGGAATGGGCTTGGGGCTGCGGCCCACCAGAAAGGAACGCAGAGCTTTGCCCCTGTGAGGCCCTCCAGCTGCCCACCCATGGTGAGTCCAGCTGTCTCCAGTCTGGAACAGAGGTGAAGAAGTGCCCATAGGCCTTCCAGTTCATGGCAAATTAAGCCTTTCGTGTTTTGTGTTCTACTGTTAGCCTGTTACCTTCTGCATAGTCAGCTAGGTGCAAAAAAGGTGTGAAAGTTTAAAAGCAATTCCTTTGGTGCCCAAGAGCTAGCTGATGTAGTTTGCATATTGAACTACAGTTTCCAAAATACACAAAAGCTGCTCAAAATTATTATTATTATTATTAAAAAAACTATACTTTCTGTTGAAGGCAATCAGTACATTGAAAGTAGATCTGTTATACTGTTGACAAATGGGGAATGCCAAAACAAAAAAAATGGATTTAGTGCCGCCAAAATCATGCTTCATACGCCCTTTAAACCATGTGCTGGCAAGGGCAGGATTGCTAGATCACATTACAACTCTGGAAGACCGTGAAGACAATGAGTGTTAGCTAAATATCATAAACTGTAGTTTGGTGCGTTATTACAAATTACTTGGTTCCCTTTTAAAAATTATTGATCTAGTGAACGTCACCCTTGTTATTTTAGAAAATTGCTTCAGTTCCCCATTTTTTTCCATAACAAACCTTTTTCTTCCTCTCAGAATCATAAAAGGAAATGAAAGGCGAGAGCAAAAGCCACTCAGACTGTGGAAGACTGTGGTTTTTGCAGTGGGTTGATTGGAAGGTCACAAATACAACATTGAGACCTACTATGAGACTACTTTCTGTGCAGACAGCGCTTGCTACAGAATTCTTAGTAAACTCATCTCCGCAGTAGAGTGGTAGGAAAGAAATGGGTCAGACTGGTGGAGGTTTTACATTAGGAACAGTGTTGGTATGGTGACCACAAACAGGAGTAATCGATTGCTGTGCAGCTTTGTGAAAGTATCCTAAGCCTGGCCAAGCACAGCTGGTTTGGCCTCTTATTTACAGCAGAGGTCTCCATCCAGTGATTTCCTCCTTAATAAGCACAGTGGTTGGTGGCTGATTTGTGGAGTGTAGAGATTCAAAAACAACAGGTTTTGGAGCAGGTGAGACACAGAATAGCCTCTCCTGCTCCAAAAACTTGTTGCTTTTAGATTTCTGCACTCTACAAATCAGTCAGGTATACTTGGCACCTTTGGATATCCCCTGAATCATCAGGATATATTCCATTTGTGCCCCTTTCATCAGATTATAACATTCAGCAGGAGAGTGCCGACCTGCTTGTTCTCTGAAATGTAACACAATCTTGGGTTAGAATAATGTGGCTCCATATTCCCCAGGGGGTCAGCAACAAAAGGCATTGTGCTGCATGTCTGACTGAGTTTGAAGGGCTTTTCTTATAGTGAACTGGCTCTGATGTGATAGTAGGTGGACTCCCTGCCTGTATTCCATTGTTTGCAAGCTGTGTGTCATTGCATGTGCCACTTACCATGTGTCATTACAGTCATATTGTGTCAGACTGAGCAGGGCATCATCTCAGTTGTGCAACGTTACCTTGTTCCAGTAAATAGAGGGCTTTGGGACTGAGGTGACTGGATCTTGTGGTTGCAGCATGAATCCTCTTAAAGGGACCTCTATCCACTGTATTGCACAAGCATGCTACTCGGGACAGGGCTTGCAGTTATGCTGCAGAGGTCTGGCTCCATTCTTGGGAAATTTGAGATCCTGTGGGGGTAGTGGTGGGATAATATAATACAATAACCTGCTCTGAAGTTGACATGCACTCCATTCCAGACAACTCTGTTTCCTCTGTTCTAAGAGATGGCTTAAAATGGGAACCGGTTCCTTGTACATAAAACCCTTGGCAGGAGATGCTCAAGTGATACTGTAAAACGCATGACAGTTTTGAAACCATTGCAAAAATTCAGGTTGGGTCAGTATTATTGCAGCATGTGCCACCTGCGAACTTTGCAGTTGTTGTGTTCATTCTAAATGAACTGAATGAAAAGCTACACCTTGACGAGGAGTAGCTTTCTGCACCAAACATGAACTGAAACTTCCTTTTTAGTCATTGGAAAAAAAACACATTGCATTGCTGCCATGAGTGAATATAATTGTCCTGTAACTGTAGGCCCTGCAGAGAAAGCCGTCTTTCACGCAGTGGAGAATATGACCCTGTCATTGACCCCCATTGCGGCAACTTGGTGCCTCTCTTCCTGACACTCCACAGATCTAACCCTGGGGGCCAGTGAGCATATAGTACTGCTACCGATTGTCATTACACTGAAAAGCATTAACTCGGAGGGGCCTTGGAGCTGCGTGTCCGTGGTGATTCAATATGTTAAACGTGTAGCTTCCAAAGGAGATTATTGTATTGAAGGCCTTTCATACTGTCAGAACTGGAATATGCCACCATTTGCCCTTACAGTGTGAGTAGTAGAGCTAATGTCAAACTGGAACAAAGTGGCATTAGAATTCTCACCCAATGCAGTGAGTTCTGCGTTAAACACATTTTGGGCAAGGCAGTGATCTGTAGCTCCTCAAAGTAGCTTTACTACACAGTCCCTCATTTCCACTTCCCCAGCACTGATGTATTGCTGTCAAAATACATATGTGTGTTGGGGAAAAAATAGGTGATTGTTCAAATCGACCTTAGTGTAAAAACAATCCACAGTGTGTTAATTAATTTAAAAGTTTCAAGGGTAAATTGTAATTGCAAACTGTTGAAACGGATTCCAGTTCCCAACAGCTCGATGAAATTAGAAAGTGACATGGTTGCATTATTTAATCTTCATGGCTTAAATGCATGAAAAAGGGCTTGCGCAATGCATGGTTTGGATATGATTGCTTTATTTTTGGGTTTTCACTTTTCAACAAAACCAGCTATCTGCTTTGAGTGAGCTGACCGCTTGTCAGAATAGCCTGATTCTAATAGATTATTTTCATATTAGAAACTGTGATTCAGCTTTGAAACCATGCCATGGATTTTGAGGACAACAGATTAATAGCATTTGTCACGCCTTTTTTCCACCTGAACGGTACATGAGAGGACATGAGGGCAATATGGCAATGTGACATGGGAAATGCCTCTAGGCCTCTCACCAGAACAAATGCTTGGTGAATTCCATCCATTTGTTTCAGTTTGGTACAATCACCAAGTTTTGGAAACCTTTTAATATTGGTGATAGTAACAGTCAAGTAGATTTTATTTAATGTGCTTCTCTAATCGCCCTAAAAATGCAGCAGTTGAGGACACCATGTGGGTGTGACTTTTTTCCTGTTTTATTGGGTGGAAAATAGATATAGAGATCTTTGAAATACGATTTTGAAGCTGTGCATAGCAGCACAGTAAATGGGTCATGCCGGCAGCATAGCACATATAGGTTTATTATATTGCCTGGTTTTGAGAGTGGGGGCCTCAAGCATTTACCCATCAAAACATTGTCTTATTTCTGAGAGCCACTTTGATCGATGTGTCCGCTCGGGGGCTATCTAATTATTCTGTGATTCTCCAGCCATGAAATTGTTGTTTGGCTGTGAAATGGAGCCAATGTGGTTTCGTGAGCTGAGATGTTTACAGCACAAGGCCTTTGAATGGGCAAGAGGACATCCAGTGACGGTAACATTAATGACCACAACAACAGCAGGGCCCTGCTGAGAGATTATGAGATTACTGGCTTTGATCATCGTATTAAGGGGTGGGCGGTGTGGGCCGTTAATTGAGGGGAACACGGCCACTTGACCTCTTTGTGGGGAAAGACTTACGATGTTTCTTTGTCTGTCCAGCGAGCTAAGTTCCAGTACATCAGATAACCGGCCTTTTCGAAAAATTGCTGTCTGTCATTTGACCTAAAACATTTCCTTTTATTATCTGTCATCATTTGATTTTTAGTGGAATTTTACAATTTCTGCATATTGTAATAGTAAAATCAATAACCAAAAATGAAGAGAAGAAAGTTGTCAAGTTGACTGCTTTTGCCTCTTGTAAAACAGTTTAGCTACTTGGCTAAACACTAAAACAGCTAATGTATATAGTTTAACTTCTGTTAACACTCTGTTGTGATTGCATCGGTGTGGTTTCCTCTAATCGGGGTGAGACAAAATGACCTTTATGCGAAATGTGGAGATGGATATCCTCAGCAGGACAGTTGCATCTTGGTGTGTGTGATAGTGCACCCCCTGCTCCCATCTCTCTTTCTCTGTCTTTCCTTGTCACACAGACACGTATTCTCTGTACATGCTGTGTATATGTTTAAGGGATGTTTGGTCAAATCTCCATGGCAGTGTAAGAATTCTGCCAGAATGTATTAAGATTCAGAAATTTTGGTATTTTTCTTGGAGCATGAGTGAATGTTGCTATGCACACAAGAAGGAATTGTAATGACAGTACAGATGACAGTACAGATTACAGGGTATGCAGTGTATACAAAAAACTGCACAGTATGTTGCCTTTGAGATACATATACATATTGCCTACACATACCTATGTACAGAGTAGAGTATGTAAGAAAATGTTATCACTGAATAACAATGTGCAGTCTTTGATAACAAAACTGGGCCCTTTGTCTAGGTGTAGACTGCACATACTGACACTGTAACTACATGAGTAACAGCTACCACAACAGAGCCAATTTGAAGCCACTGTGAATTTTACCCTTGGCTTGTGAAATAGCTTCTTTCATAAAGCCTTTTCACAGGAGAAGAGATAATTCTGTGTGTTTTAAGGCATTGGGACTGATACTTTGAAAACAGTGGGTAATTACATTCATTCATTATTTGGAATCCCTGCCTGTTTAATTATGCCTATGTCCAAGTGCCCATTACTTCTCAGATATCATCTGCTCCCTGATGAACCCGAAATGAGTCTGACTGACAGAGAGCTGCTTGAAGCTCACGTTCCAGAACTGGCTGCATCTGGTCACATATCTGAGATTTTGTTGCAGGAACAAGCTGTCACTCTGAATTAGAGAGGCAGGCCTGCTGCTAGTCTGGGCAGATATCTTTCATTGTTCAGACGCTGTTCTGACAACAAAATGATGGGCTATTTTTAAGATCACAGGGTTGCAAATCCGCTGACATGGAGAGGCACAGCAGTAACCTTTAGCAGGTGTATCTCAGGAAAGTGCACAAACGAGTGGGACCAAATCTCATCATTTAAATGGGGCCTACAGGCTGTCTTGGTGTTTCACAGTGGATGAAGATGATCCACATGAACAGTGGCAGGAATCCAAATGGTTCCTCCAGCCACCAGTTCCATAATTCATTAAATAATATGGTGTGAATATATTGAACATCTACTGCCCCAGTAATAAAAATTCTGACATCAACAAAGCAACAGCAATATTGTTAATTCCTTTTAACATTAATCAATTAAATCCATTAAATCTTCAGGATGCTGTCATGCGATGCTGATGATCACATAATATTGCCATCATGTCTTAGTCCAGTCTTCATGGGGAGGCGGCCACATTGGAGTTTTCCTGACCGATCGATAGGTGGTGGTTCACATACAAGTTTCAGTTGCACAGCAAAGCAAGGGAGCGTCCTGCACCTTTCATCTGCACATTTACACATCGCAAAAGAGCACAGCCACTTCCTGCATTCTGAGTTTGGCAGCATTTGCACACCTTTACCCCACTAAAGGTGCCGCTCACGCCGTGGCCAAAATGTACACGCAGAATATATTATGACAGAAATGGCAGCTTATGTTATTTAATGTTTAAAGTACTTACACTTCACTGGCAGCCTAGAGTTATTACCTTTACTTTAAAGCTGGTTACATTTATGTATCTTTTTTGCTTTTAAAACTGACTGCTGGCTGTAACTTGTAAGAGCTGGATGAGTGCTCTCTGAATGTCCTGTTCCTGGTCCCTCAGCTTTGAGTGAACAGAGGCTTGCTCTTACTTAGGCCTGGGGCAGAGAGTAAAGCTGCATTCTTCCACCTGGTCTCACTGGAGCCTCTGCTGAAACTGACACAGTGTTGACACAGCCCTCACGCAGAATGTAATAGCGGCACCTGGCCTGACTGGCAACAAGCCTTGGTAGCCAGTTAGAAGCTTTTTTAATGACACGTTCCTCTAATTAGTGGCAGGTGGGTGACAGGATATATTGTTAGGTAGAACCAGGAGTTTGGCTATTTGTTACCTTGGTGTTATTGGTCCAAGTTAGGCTCAGTGTTGCAGGGCGCAGGGGCTGTGTTGAGAAGCAGGGGTTGCAGATGAACTGGAGAGGAAGGCCCATTAAACCCCGTCGCTCCTTGGAGATAAAGGGGCCAACAACTCTCCTGAATGCATCGCATCCCCTGCTGCAAAGAGCTGACACCAGCTATTGTCTGACAAAATGGCTTCTGACCGTTGACACGGGCTCTCTTTTCCTCTGAGATTCATGCGTTATTGAGCAAACTGCACAATGGAGAGAGGGAGGAAGTACACTATTGGGATGGCAAGTATTCCGTCCAGCAAGTTCTAGGTTGACATATTCCATAGCAATATAGCACAGAAAGTTATGCCCTTTATGGGGTTTCTTATAGAACTACAATGGCCCTGACATCTGGCTCCTAACAGACTGTGCCATCTAACCTCATTTAAACATACATAAATTGGGTACAAATTCATATGGCTACACAATGAATGCCTAAACTTGGACCATTTTCACTTCTTCTTCATCTTCCATCACCATTATCATTTTGTATGCTGACAGGTTTGTGTGTTCATATAGTTAATAAAGAAGATGTCAAGCACCACTTGGTGTTTGAATTTGGGTTTAACACATAAACACATTAAGACCATATTCTCTTCATATAGAAAGATGAAAGAACACAGGACACAAAAGAATTTTCTACAAAGCAATCCTATAAAGGAGGTTTGCTTTGGGATAGTGCCTTTTGAGTTTGTGGGAGGTGACCCAGACTGTGTAGTGTAATTTTGATTTATTTTGAGATCAATAATGTTAATGGCAAACCTGTTTTTGTAAGGGTTTGTTCTGACTTCTAGAGAATAAGTACTTACTACGTGTCAGTAGCTTGCTGTTTTTGAACACTGAAAGCGTTTTTTGTCTTGGTAATTACATACCATGCTGTTCTCATGGTCAGGGTTAGACATCTGAAAGCATCAACAATGAGCACATTTTATATACAGCCGCCCATATTTGTTTGGGTGTGGGTATGAAGCAAAGTCAGATCTGGAGCGGGTGCTGGCCTGTCTTGGGCTGAGATACAGACAGCTCTTTATCTGAAATTATGGGCCTTTTGATGGTCCCATTTATACATTAGCCCTCAAAATAAAGGAGAGCTGTTGTCAAGTTCACACAAATCAAGAGCAGACACACACACGCACAAACACAAGTATGCACATGCATGTGCACACTCACACACACACACACACACACACGTGCGCACGTGCACACACAGACGCACACGTACACACACACATACACATGCGGACACATATGAGCACATACACAAAGGCGTGCACATAATGTACGCACACACATGTGTGCACACAAAGTGCACATGCACACACGCACGCACACACACACGCACAAAGAATGCTGAGAATGTTCCTGTTGGCGTCCAGCAAGCCATGAGAGGAAGATTGCTTTTGAAGGGTTTGTCCTCTCTGTGTGGCCTGTGGTATGGACCTGTCAGGCTGCGCAGTGACTGAGGGGCTGATGGAATGGCTGAGTCTCTTTGCCCTCCAGGGAGTAGGATGGCAGTGTGACAGTGTCTGCAGGCACACCCGCCTCCCACCACCTGCCCTTTCCCTGTCCGTCCCTATTGCTGTGGTCCTAGAGCAGTCCTACTCTAACTGCCCTTTCCCTATCTGTCGCTAATGCTGTGGTCCTGGAATGGTCCCACTCTAACTGCAATGCTGCTCTAACTGCCCTTTCCCTGTCTGTCCCTATTGCTTCAGTCTAAGAACGGTCCTGCTCTTCCTGCCCTTTTCCTGTCTGTCCCTATCACTGTGACATCGCTAAGAGTGGCCCTGCTCTAATCCCTGGGAGCTCCAAGTTTTAGAGTGCTGCACTTCCAATCACAAACTGCAGCTCATCCTCCCACATTCTTCGAGAGCCTTCTACTCTACTCTTTGAAAGAGAGGTTTGCCAGAGAAGATGCACTTCCGCAGTGTGGGTGACGCCTGTTGGGTGAAGCAGGAGCCCAAGGGAAGGCGCTCTCACTGGCATTTCAGTTACAATCTCTGCAGAGCAGGGGAGACTAGGGCCTGTTACTTCCAGGTCCCCGGTTGAACATCACCATAGGTGGGTTAAACTGACTTCCACTGCCACCTTCCCCATCTGCGCTCCCCCACGTCGCAGAAGTTGCAGCTGTGTTCCTCTGCAGCTGAGGTGATGGTGATGGTTATGATGTTGATGATGATGATGATGATGATGATGATGACGACAGTCACTGTTGTCAGCTGCTGAAGGCTTTTTGAGTGAGATCGGAAAGCAGGCTGTTGTCCTTGGTGAAGTGCGTCTGAAATGGTGCATTGATTGGTCAGACTTCATTCACAAAAAAGTTGAGTTGTGAAGAGCAGTTCTGATTGGTCCTTGCTTTTTGATTTATTTATCATCATTTTCAGCCCTGTCTGAGGCCCTGTATGAGGACGAGGTCATACTCCAGTTCCTAGTATTTCTAAAAGCGGTCCATCCAGTGTCTCGCATTAATGGTGTGTTACTCAGAACAACGTGGGCTACAGATGGGCCCATTAGAAGAAGTGTGCGTCAACTGTGTACGACAGAAAGATAATAAAGCGGATTTCTCTGTTAATCGGGGCCTCATCATTCTGTAGTTTCCTCTCCTGTAATCTATCACCCACTGAGGCCTCAATGACTTTGTCTCTCTTTTTCCTTGGATGGTAATGGCATGCTTAACTTGGCCCTGTCACCTAATGAGGAGGAAATGCAGTCTTTAGCCTGTTGCGTATACTTTATATACACTGTACTGCAGAATAGGTTTCATAGGCCATTTTAAAGGGTATTTTACTCCCACCCCCTTTGAATTTAGACTTTTTTTTCAATTAATTTATGAAATAATGCTTTTGTTATTGAACTCCTGTGTAGAAGGAAGTGTAAGTCGTTGCTGCTGAGGTAAATCCCAGCTCAACGTTATCTGTGAAAAAAGGAGAGGTTTTTACATTGCACAGCCGCAAAGGAATGTAATCGACTTAATTAGCTGTTAATGATGCTTAAAGAAGAAGTGCTGTCCTGGCAAGGGGAGGAACCAAGTGCTAAATTACAGGGTAAAAGGAGACATTGCTGCCTCCTCTCCAGTTTGGTTTAACACAAAATGGGGATTGTAGAAGACAGAATCTCAGCACAGCTGTGTAAGAGCTATAGAGGAGCTGTTTCACTCATCTCCGCTGTGACCCGAGGTGAAATGGCCTGAAAGGTTAACCCCCTTATAGCCAGTGTTGTGCTGGAGTGTTCCCACAGAAGAGTCAAAATGGCACCCAAATGAGTGTTACAGAACTGAAGCCTCTAAAATCAGCTGTGGTGACGAAGACAACCTGATGCAAGCAGTTAATTAATAGCTGTCCCAGCGATGCTGAATGACTTGGAGTGGGCCAGGTCACACTGCAGTGAGAGCCTCCTCCAACACAGTGTGTCCTGAGGTCTGAACCAGCTGAGGCTGAGGTTGACACGCCTCGCCCACGAGCCCAGGCGTTTTCCCAGCCCTCTCAGTCACAGCAGTTACAGGCCCTCTGTTACTGCTTAATTGTAACTGATTAGTGGCGTGGCGTCAGCAAGCTGTTGCTGCTCAGTGCGGTATCTGGGTGAAGGCAGCTGTTCAAAACTCCTGGTATTGGCGATGGGCGATGACTCCTCCTCAGTCATGCTCTGCCTGGTATGAAGACTGGGGGCGACTTTGTCAGGCCTGCTCTCAGTACACGTACACGGTCTCGGTAAGCCGTAAGCGGTGTTTGGCATGTCTGATCAGAAGGCCACAGAGCAAGTGTAGAAAATGACAGTTCAAGTTAATCATATCTAACCTAGTTATGCATGATGATTAATCCTGTGCTGTACAAAGACACTCAGTGAATCAGAGGGCCAAATGGTGTTGAGAGAAATTAGGTGTTTTAACAATTTAACCAGGCTGTGGGCTGATGCCAGACATTGATGTCTACTCTTGTCTCTTTTAATGTGATGCCCCTCACAGATCCCTCAGATATCACAGACCCCTCGCCTCCTTCCAGGGTCACCTCGTGATTTTGAGTCCTGAAAAAAGATGACTTCATCTGCATCTGAGCATGCAAGTTCCTTGGGTCTCTGACTCTGTCAGTTATATACACTGGTGAACAGATATGTTACCACATGAGGGAAAATGAACAGATTTCAGAGAGCAGAAGGAAATCACATCACTTCAGAAAAAACTGACTCTAATATACTGGGCGCAGTTCTTGCCAGACTCATGGCTGTTGAGATGAGACTAGAAATCTGGTCGGTGAGGCATAAGACATATGCACGGTCTGCTGTATGCTGTAAGTGAAGCCTTTGCCAGGGATAAGACGGATTAAATGACTAACCGCCAAATGAGCTGTATTGAGGAACCAACTTGACTCAGCTTTGATGTGCTGGAGAGTTCTCCTCTGTGTGAATTCTCTGTTTCTGAGAATGCAACAGAAAGTTTTAGTTTTTCAGTGTCTGCCAATTTGCAGCACAAAGCAAGCCAGGCTCATCATACTCGACTGTTGTCCCGCTTTTTAAAACATTAGAGGACAGGGGCTCTGAGGCCAGCCCGTTTGGGGGGCATCAAGTTGGCCGTTGCTTCACTAGGCTGCACGGTTGGGAAGCAGCTGCGGCATCTCGTCTGAAGAATAATTTGCTCAGCCAGAATTAATCAAAGCAGCACATGAAAGGGTCAGAGTGGCTTTTCATCTCTACCCTAGCATTCAGCCAGCAGAGACGTGGCAACTGGCGCTGTTATTTGGTTGAGTCGATTCCCTTCGCCACGACTCGAGGAGCAAGAGACGGACACAGCGCTGCGGCGGCGGTGCAGCCTGGTGGCAAATCCAGTCAAGCTGCGGTGCGGTTGAGCTGCAGTCCAGTCAAGCTGCATTCTAGTCGAGCTGCGGTCCAGTTGAGCTGCGGTCCGGTCCAGCTGCGGTCCAGTTGAACTGAGGTTTGGTCAAGCTGTGGTACGGTTGAGTTGCGGTTCGGTTGAGAAAAAGAAGCCAGCAGGGAGAAAGTGGGAATCCCCCTCTGCCCTCTGATCCACTCCAGGTTGTACCCGTTTATGTTTACTGCACCACAAACACAGGTGGCATGTCTTACATTTCTTATACAAGTATGTGCAGATGCAGATTCTTCTTGATTGCTCACTTGAGAGCCTGCACTGGTTAGACCTGAAGTGCATCAAATCACTTGAGCTGCATTTCGATCCTGTCCAACTCCAGATAGCACCAGAAATAGAAACACTCCCCCATGCGTCTCTCATTCCCCTCCCTCGAGCAGTCAGGGGAATGCTTGTGGGGGATGAGTGCAGATTGGTATAGCAGTCATTTCCATGAAGTGTGTAGGTTGTTTTTTTTTTTTTTCTCTGTAAAGGCTTTATATAGACCTGTGAAAGTAGGATGAAAGCGAGGGCTCTTGTCTTCGGTTTCAATTTACGTGTTTGTTTTCCAGTTACTAGCCTCTAATGGTCAGAAGCTAGTAATTACAGTGCTTCAGAAGATCCAAAATCACTCTGCCCCTAATACACTGGCTCTGAGGCTGTCTTGTTGCTGAGATGGAGAAGGTGCCACAAGACTGTCAAGAATGTATAACGTGCTCAGACATGGCCATCCACTTCCTTTCTTCTAATTACCTTACTTCCCCATGTTAATGAATATGTAAATTTGAACTTAATTTGTGGGGAGCGGTCTTGCTGCATGTTAACTGTCATGAATATGACCCTCCGTCCTGCGAGACTGTTTAAAGAAAAGATCCAGTGTCAATATTAGTCTTCAGTTTGCTCCTTCATTAAACACCCTCGCTGCCCTCCCCCACCTCGCTTTAGATGGAGAGAAGCATCTAACGGAGGAGAGTCAGCGTATTTAGTGGCAGGCAGTTGATATGTAAAGGAGCCAATTAAAACTGCTGTGGTGCAACCAAAGAAAAACAACTGTGATAAGAGGAGAGGAGAAACAGTTTCTCTTCCCCTCGCAAAATGCTTTGGTGAAATCAGCCAAAGAGATCCTCTCAGCATCCAGTTGACAGGTTGTTTTCTTTCCATCCTTCATTTCCTGAAAACCACAGACTGTGCTCACTGGAGGGCAGAGTGTGTGCGAGTGTACGAAGGGGAGAGAATGGCAGATTCATTTCTGCTGCTCCTAGGCAGTGACTCCCTCTGAAGCTTTGTGCTAGAACATCCCCCTGCCCTGCTGAGGAGGTCCCCCCCAGCTGGTCTGCAGGTAACCATGCAGTTTAGCTTGGGGGGGGGCCACCGTCTGAGATTCTGTCCCCTTTATGTCACCCGCTCAGACAGAGCCAACCCCCTCGCTCCTCACTGTCATGGTCCCCAAGCAGTTGTTTGCGCTTCCTGATGGGCCGCGTCCGGTGGGTTCCTATTAGCTGCGGCCATGATTAATAATCCAGGATGCACGGAGGAGAGCTGTGAGGCGAGCGTGCCAGGAAAAGCCTTCCCCGCCAAGAGAGCGCTCTCTCTCCTCCTGTCCCCACTTCTGCACCCTCACCAGGGGAATTCTGCCTGCGCCCCCTCCCCGGGGAATGGCTGTCACACGCACCCCCGCACAGGGGTGGACACGGGGGCGCTGAGTTTAAAAAGGTAACGATCCAGTTGTGTGTTGATGAATTAACCAGCAAGTCACATGCTCAGTGAGCACTTACTAAGACTGCATTATGAAGACACACTGTGCTAAGCAATTTTTTTGATACGCTGAAGTAAGAGAACTGCTCGCCTCACAGGTTTAGGTCACAGTCGTCAGTTAGCCTGGGTTGTTGGCAGTATTAACGTGGAAGTGAGAAAAGGGGTACAGCATTTGCTGCTTGTTTGTCCTGAAACTTTGAATGATTCCATTACAGTACTCTCATTTCCATTGCTTTTCAATCTCTTTTTTCAGAGATGAATATTGAGACATTGTGTGTGTTGTGCGCCAGGATACATGTTTGTTTGTGAGGGTGTTGATGCGAGACTGAAGCTGCTGAAGGTAAGTTTCAGACATCAATCTGGGATTTCACTACTGTGCTATTCCATGGGTGTTCAGAGGGTCCGTGGCCTGATCCACACAGGGAGCCAGCTATTGCTGCACCAAGCTTCTGCTCACCTCCGAAACCACAGGAAAAATGAATAAAACAGAGCTGTGATCATAAAGTGCAATCAGGCATACACATGTAGACTTGTTTTACTCCTGGCCCGCTCTGTGCGAATGCTGCGTTGAAAATGACCTCTTGCTAGTTGCGTGCTTGTGTGTGTGTGTGTGTGTGTGTGTGTGTGTGTGTGTGTGTGTGTGTGTGTGTGTGTATGTGTCTGGGTGGAAAGTGTCCTGGCCCAGAGCTCCCCCATCACTGCAGGGCATTGTGTGTCCTGCCTCAAGGCGGCCATGCTTTTGGACTGGGGGTTTATTGTGCAAAGGTTAAGTCATTAGTTAAGTTAAGCACTTGCTACAGGACAATTTCCAGACTTCCAGGCTCCATTTTGAAAGTCTTGCTTTTTTGGTTTCACAAACCAAGCTAAAGAAATAATGTGCCAGGTTCATTTCCATAGCAACTTACTGCTGCTTGTCAAACGTGTTCTTTAGTAGCCTAGCTTTCAGGCTTCTGTTGAGGGTTCACATTAAAAAGAGGTTCCACAATTTAGATTTGTAATTCAGTATTGATTGAAGTTAGTTTTCATTTAAAACCCATGATGAGGTGCTTCAGATTTATTTTAACATAATTAAACTGATAGTTTCCAACATCGGAATTGACTACTTCTTCCCAACAATTCTAAATGGATAGAAAGAGTGTTTAAATAACATTTCTTGATTAATACAAATGTGGAATGTACATGTGTTGTTTGTAAGAAGTTAGACTGCTGGTAGCATCTGCGAGAAATTTGCAGGCTAAGCAAAGCCATTTGTTTTCTTGAATCGATCGACCGTCTTGTCTTCAGCCCATGAAGGAGGAAAAGGATTGCCATGGCAACATAAAGAGTTAGCAGTAAAGGGATGGAAATTAGCACGGTAACACTGAGTGAACCTTGAATTGTATTAATCATAAACAGTCTTCATGAAAATAAATTAACCACCGTGGGTATCGACATTAATTCGAACAGAATAACTGAAGCGAATTGGGATTTTTTTCCCCCATGCTACCTTTGTGAAACAACCCCCCCGTGCCATTTGCAACTAAGTTGACTAAAGTAGCCCTTATCTCAGCTATTTCGTCTCATAATGCCAAAGCCTTTTTGTTGCAGTCTTTGCCTGGCTTCCAGTGTCTTGCAGATTTACGGATGCTGGTGGGGGGAAGAAACGCAAGTCTTTCCAATATCCGTAGCCTGCCGTTCGGCGTGCCTCAGAGGGAATGGAGTTGACCTTTTTCTCATCCACCATGTTATGAGCACGGAGATAACACAGAAGGGAAACTGAGGCAAAAACAATAGATAATCTATTTATCTATAAATGATCCTATTTGTTTAGTCACAGGGGCTCTGGGGGAGAGAGGAGAGGCACAGCCGGTGAGGTCTGGAGGAAAGGAACGGCGTTCAGCTGCCGGGTCCATAGCTCAGCCTCGCTGGAGCGACGATGTAGTGTTCCTCAGGGGTGGGTGGAGGTGGAATCAGTGTCTGAAAGGTTTTTAACATTTTTATTGAAGAGGCTATGCGCCTGTGCAGTTCATCAGTTCAAATCCGTGACTCACTAAAGAGTGATTGGTGTAAAGCTGCCTGTGCGCTTGCATCGCCCTCCTTTTATGTCAGTGGGCTGCTGATTGCTATGCTATCGGTTGTCTCCCCACACCGCCGTTGCTCTGTCTCCTACCCCTACTCACTAGTTCTCCCCCTTTATATTCTCTCTGTCTCTCCCTGTTGCTCCCTCTCTCTCTCTTTGCTCTCCTTGCTCTCTCGTTGCTCTCCTTCTCTCTCTCTCCTCCGTCTCCCCCTCCCTCTGTCTCATCAGTAGAGGCTGGCAATGCTGACAGGCACCGTCTGAAGAGGGCATCAGAGCCCGAGTTTTTTGCTCAGTTTCCGTGCGTCTCGAGTAGCGTGCTATCAGCGGGGCCCTGCAGCCCTCCTGGGCAGAAGACAGAGTCTGTCCCTCTAACCCTCTCAGTGTTGCAAGAGCAACAGCGGCTCTTTTTATGTGAGATCACATCCACACTTGGATATGTGTGGCCCTCCCACTGGGCTAAGGTGTGTGCCTTAGAGCAGTGTTTATCAACCCTGCTCCTCGCGGCACCCTGTCCTGCATAGCTTCTATCTATCCTTGCTGCTTGATTAAATCAGGTGTGCTCAGCTAATAAAATGTGCCACTGGTGAGTTCAGTCAGGTAGGGAGAGCAAGGATAGATAGAAGATGTGCAGGACAGGGTGCCGCGAGGAGCAGGGTTGAGAAACACTGCCTTAGAGGGACTCTAAGATCAGCCATGTTTGTTTCCTGAAACAGACATGCTTGCCTGTCTGATGTCCTTAGGGTAAGGAGAGTTGGTACCCGTGGTTGTGGGACATCAGCATCAGAAGCTGATCATTTTGGTATGAAACATATGGTGTGTTTGGTATGAAACAAACGCACAGCAGGTTTCTCTCAGCCTCTTTTTTCATCCGCAGATTCTGAACTCGCAGTCGCAGGTGAAGCCGTCTGTCTCCTAACATACCGCACATGAACAAAAAGCAATTAAACTCCAATCTCAAAGTGACAATTGAATCTCTCTTCCTTCATAGTCGTTGTTGACATGGTGACACACCAGGTCTGTGCCTCCTGGTTATTACAGGATTAGATGCAACAAAGATACTGAGAATCGGTGTTTCGAACCTGGCTCACAGCTCCCAGCTGGCCTCCTGTCTTCTGTTTGTTGTGCCGCGCAGGGACCGCCGTGACGGCGAGAGGGAGTTTGACCTCCAGAGGCCTTGTCCTCCAGAGGGTCTCACTGCCGCCTCCTTGCCACACATGAGTGAGAGCTCCCAGCGCCCGACGCGGCAGCTATGAGTGACAGAGACAAGCGAGCAGGCGACCAGAGAGGTGTTCATTGACACGATTGCCTGTGATGCTAAGTGGTCGCAGCCCAGGAAGGGTTATCGCCCCGACCGGGTCAGTCTTCTCTGGTCCCACCCTCACCTTCCCTCAGTGGAAGCTGTCAGTGCAGCCTGATGGGAATTGGAGCGACGGACACGCTAAAAGAGCGAGTTATTGAGATATTTGTTTTCGGCAGCCACTGGACTGATGTAGATTATTACTCGGTGGCACAGTTTCACCAGCTCTGACCCCAGGGACCGATGTTCATCTGTGGGGCTTTTCAGAGAACCCCGTTCTCTTCTCGAGGCACTTAAATGGACGTGACAAAATCTGAGGGAGAAATACCCTGTTTAGCCTTTTTAAAAATTGATGTGGAGTTGCTTCTTCTCCTTGTGCCTGTTGTTTGCTCACTATTTGCACTTTTGTACGTCGCTTTGGATAAAAGCGTCTGCCAAATGAATAAATGTAAATGTAAATGCTTCTCAGCGCTTAGGTTCTGTTCCCCCCTTCAAAAGCAGCTGACATTCATTTGAATGATCCTGTGGGGCGGCCGCTTTGGCGGAGAGGAAAGCGGGTCAGCCGTTTAGATGGAGCGGGTTTGACGCCTGAATAATTGCCAATTTGCCACCCATTTTCTCCGGTGTCATAATCCGGGAGGCCATCCAAAGTTCAGGTTCACACACGCGGCCATACTCAGTAAAACGCTTGTGTGCAAGTGTTTTCACAGCGATTACATTCTTGCAGCTACTGCATTTACCTGCAGCCTGTTAGAGTCTCCTGTGCAGCCAGATTTGTACAGTCTCTATTTATTTTGCCAATTGTGTCGTTCCTTCAGCCTGTTGAAATGGCCTTCCTACAGGATATCCTGTCCTTGTTTGTAGAAAAATTACTGGGGTTTTACTTTCTCAAAGCACAGCTGTGTACAAGCAAAAAAAATTGATTAAGTGCCATTCTATCATGTACTTCTTTATGCAGAATGTCAGGAATTACACCATAGCAGACTGCAAAAGAGGCCATTTGTTTCTGCTGGTAAGCTTCCACTATAATCAATGTTACTTGAGTGTTTAAACACTGGAAACTTCATTTAAGTAAACACAGCACGGTCATCTGGACAGAGGTGCACTTCACTCCGCGTTTAAGTGTACCGGCCTCTTCTTTGGGTTGTTTGTTGTTTTTTATGTGCACTTTTATTTTGTTTTCACCAGTTTACTCCATCTGTAGCTTGAAAAGTACAGTATTCGCTTGCTGTTTTGCTCAGTGTGTCTGCGCACAGCATGATTGTAAATAAGTTATCATTTTGGTGAATTTTGTACAAGTGAGTCTCAGGTTCCTACATATAATTTTAAAAAAGTGCATATTTGAACACAAATGTGCAGGAACCTCATCTCTGACATTACTGGGTGTGAGCTGGAGCTCAGATCCCTGTGGAGCGCAGCCTCAAAGAGAGGAAAACAAGAGCGCGGAAGGAACAGAACATCATGTTGTTCTAGCTGTCGAAACGCGGGCTCCGCGCACGGTTAAATGAGGGAACGCAGCACAGGAGAGCTGAGCAGCCCTGCACAGGTCCAGAGTTTCTGCAGCAGATGCTAAACGCGGGCTCGACAAGGTGTTGATATAAGTGAAATCGATTCTCGAAAGGGGAGATTAACTCGGCCCGTCTCGCTCACTCTGCCACTGCAGAACCATCTTTTGTCACAGGACTGCCTTCCGAGAGGAAGATAAACCCTTTCGTATTGCAGGATTGGAGAGCTCGGTTGAGTTCTGAAATTACATCTCGTGTGACATGCTGCTCAGATCCTGCTCCCCCCTTGTTACAACACATGCAGCAGTAATAGCAATTGTGATAATATGGAGAAAGGGTCTGTCTAATTAAAAGTGGCAGGGCTGATATTGGGAAATATTTAAAAACCTGCATGTTAGATATACAGAAGGCAGTGTGTTGTGCATATTGTGTCATATTGAGTCTTTACAAAGGTAATTAATTTTTACTTTACAAGTGCATGATTCATCTGTGATACTACTTTATATGGTGTGCGTATGGTTCTCACTTGCATGTAGGTTACTTCATTTTATATATATTTCATTTTAATTAGCCTATACAGTATCTTCAGTTGATTTTTGACAGTGGAGAGTGAACAAGTCTCTTATCTCATCAGTACCTGAACAGTGGAAGGCAATGAACACAATGGGTGGTGGGTAGCAGGAGTAAGAAATACATTCATTAACTTAGCTTTTTTCGGTCTTGATTTAAGTCAAGACTCAACTCAATCGGCAGACATTACACATTGTCACAAAGGAACAGTCATCACATCATAATGTGAGATTTAAAGATGTGCCCTTGGTTAATGTGGCAGCCTCTGAGCATTTCTGTTTCAGAAGACTGTTAGTGAGCGTGCATCACTTTGGGCTGTTCTCTTTGTGTGCATTGATGCAGGGTTGACATTTCTCTGCTTGGCAGCCAATGTCAGTGAAAATGTGCTCACACAAGCTCTTAACTCCTCTTGCCCGGCTCGCCAAATCTTTGTGTGCCTGATTATATCCATACCTGCTGTATTATCTCCATGACAAATCCCTGTAAAAAGGAGAGGGGAGTTAAGTTAAGGCCATGTTGTTTTCAAGAGGATTTTGACTGACAGAGAGGCAACAAAGCCTGGAACGAACAGTCTGGAGGGGGAGCCGGAAGAAACATGACAAAAATATAACACAATCTTCAGATTTGTTGTGAAGCTAGAAAAAGGATGGAGTGCAGGCAAGGCTAATTATCAATTAGCATGCACCTCAAAAAAGGCTGGTCGTCTGCATTTTTACCTCACTGTTCAGCATTAAACACGGCGTTATTAACAAGCTAAGGAAAGGGTATTAAACAAAACAACAAACCCAACAGAAACTTTCCCAGAGAAGATTAAAGAAGAGCAGATGAGAAGGATCCTGATGAATTACTGCTCTTGGAAGTTTTTCAAGGAGCAAATCTGAAAAGTAACACAGCTCACCAGGCCTATGCATAATTCATCTTGTACGTCTCACTGATTCATCTCTCTTATGCCTTTCCTGAGTCTCTTTCAATGAACTGGAGAAACTCCATGTGCTTCAAAGGCTCTGTAATCGAGAGACACTATTCAAAAATCTGGGTAAAGCAGAACTGGAAAGGATTCAGAGCTGTGTGGTGCAACAGTTGGACTTTTGTTGTTTCTAAAGCCAGTATCACAGTAGGGCCACTGTTAATTCTTTGTTCTCCTCTGCTGAATGGCAACAGGAGTACAATTAGTACCAAAACCTGTTGTGAAGTAACATCTTACTTGCTTATACTGAATAGTATAGTGGTAGTGTATTATTGCATTATTTCTCTGACACATAAAAGACCGCTTTGTCTTTCTTTTGTGCTGCTCAGATACCATATTGATTTGTATTCTCTCTCCCTGGTTCTAATTCCATCACAGTGTACCGTAACCCCTGAATATTTGATAGGTCAGTGCCCACAAGGGCAGCATCCCAGGGCAGATGGATTCCGACGCCCTTATGAGGATGCGGAAGTCACACAGCCGCGCCTTTTGGTTTCAGAAATAGATGCGTCCAAGGTCAGAGGGTCCCCCGCGGACGGGCCCCGGGCGAAACCTTAGAGCCACCGCAGCTGGTCTGCATCCCGCTCTGCTTCATCTGACCCCAGCGCAGCCAGAGACGCCCCTCTCTCCGGAAGCTTCCGGACTGGAGCCGCCGCTCTCCTGATGGCACTTGCAATCTCGGTTTTGACGTATGCCGATCCCAGGCCCGGGCTTCGAAAAGCTGACACCACGGAAACGAGACCGGAGCCGGGCAGATGTGTCAGCCAGTCACGGTCAAGACGGTCCGCCTCACAGAGTGCGTTGTCTGAGCTTCACCCGTCACTGTTCCATTCTCTGCCAGATGTTTTTAAAAGCCTTTTTACTCCTCCTGCAACTCTGAAGTGGATGTTTTAGATGTTATGTTTTTAATACTTTAAACTGTTTGCACAGAGCTTGAATTCAGATGGATGCACAGAAATAATGCCACTTTGCAAGGATTGTGAATTTTTTTTCACCTCTCCTTTAAGAAACAGAGAAAAGGGGGGGCTGTTTGAAGGAGCTTTTAGGGTGAGCTTTATTATTTTTGGAGAAAATACCTGTTTTTGGCACACCTGATCATATCGGATTAATAAGTGTAACTGAGCATAAAGAGTAAGAGAACCCAGAGGCACTTGTAAATGCTAGGGCATGGCAGAAAAACCCTTCTGCCAAGGTGGTTTTAGAGATTCTAGAACAAATGTAAATGTCATCTCTCTTAATGCTGCAAACAGCCTCTCTCTTCTCTTGGTTTACTGACACTAAATTAAGCAGATCAGCATGTTTTTGTGCTCCTATCTCAAGTTTCAGCATTTGAAAATATGCAAACATGAAATTGCTAATCGATTACTTGGATCAGTAGTAAAATCTTAATTAACAATACATGAAGCACATCTACAGTGTTTTTCTCCCTCATTCATATTCATGGAAGAGAGCTTAAGAAGTAGGCATAAAATAACATAAAATTCATTGCCGTTACTAGCTGTCCTGCCTGAAAGTGTGAGCGAATGCAAAGTATCTTTGCAGTGAGTCATTATTTATTCAGAAAGAGCTGGGGATTCATATTGTCCTTGGAGAGAAGCAAACAGTTTGATTATTCGAACACTCGATCTTGAGAGCCACAGTATATTTGAATATTAAATTAAGGGAAAATCACACCCCTAATTTGAATTGGCATTTTGCTTGCTCCTTACATATCCTGCAGTCTCTGATCTACGGTGTACTCAGCTCTGCATGCATAGATGGGTGGTGTACACAACCCCGTCCTCTCCCATGGAAAGGACGGTTGCGCATTAACAGATGTGTGTGTTGGGAGATTTAAAGCCTTGATCAAACCAATTAATGGTGGATGCATACTGTCTTTCATGCATGTTATTTTTCCTGTCAAGCCTGGTAGATTAATGAGTTGCACAGACAGATTTTCACATGGCCCACACACACACACACACACACACACACACACACACACACACACACACACACACACGCACGCTCCCTTGCTCCCTCATGTTCGCAGAGTGCCTTATTCCCGAGTAAAGGAAATGCAGGTCGTGTTCTGGTCCAGAGAAGCTTTCTGGAGAGCCTCTCCAGCCTCAGCTATTAGAGGGGAGAATGGATATGTTTCTTGGCAGCTGTAGAAACGGCAGACTTACAGTGGCCATGATTGCCGACTACCGAGTAAGTGCTTCCAGTGCCGGAGTGGGAGTGGGGTGCTTCAGAGCTAATGCAGTCAGAGAGTGTCTGTGCCGGGAAGCTGTAACAGGAGAACTTTATCGGACCCGGTTAGGCTGACGCCTTGTTCCTGTCCCCTTTCCTCTGTGTCTGCCACAATCCTGGCCCGTTACAGACTTCAAGACGGCTTAATAGTCGCGGCAAATGTCACAAGGAGGCTAGAGAGCTGTGCCAGTGACAGGAGCACTGCCGCAAGCCACCACTCTGCACTGGACATGCTTTAAGGGAGCAGGCAAACGCAATCCCATCACCCCGCCTGTGTGGTGGATTTGGAATTTTATGGTCTGTAGTCACTGGGACACAGGAAAAAACTTTGAGTTTAAAGGGCTGCACATGCTTCTTTGAATGTGGATGTGATTACTGCTGCCCACAGAGCTTTCTGCAACATGAGAAAGTGACATAATCATGTACATGTAGGGCTGCTACACTTATAGGTACCTCACATTTTATTTAGCTGTGGCTAATAAGCTGGTTGTGATCCAGCAAAAAGTACACGATATTGTCCCTCCAGTGAGTGCGCACTTCAGGATACATGAATGGTTAAATGCTCTCAATTAAAGCTCTCCAGCTCATACATTGCAGTGCCATTATTTTCAAGTTCGGGTTTTCATTTATGGCCATGGACTGAAATAATCTGAATGCACGCAGGTCCATCATGGCGTAATTAGAACCAGTGAAGCTGACTTTGGTGGCTTCTGTTAAGGGCCTCTGCACTCATGGCTGTTCTCATGGCTGAGAATGTTTGGAATGGGGTTTCAGTGGGGTTGCGGGACGTGCTTAGTGATGTCTGTAGTCAACACAGCAACAGCAACAGTAACGGTCCACTCTGTCTGTCTCTCCAGCCCACTGCTGTTGCATGGAGGGAAGAGGAAGAGCACCCTGCAGTCTGCCATCCAGCCCAGAACCCACGGTAAGACCCCGCTGCTCCCCGCCGCTCTGTAGCGCAGCTGCCCCTGAACAGTAGTGGGCGTTGCAGCCCCAGGACGGTCCGAGCACTGTAGCTGAAGGGCACCTCACACAAGCTGACCACATCTATCTGCGTCTGCTGACAATGTCAACTACCCTCTTAAGTTGTTCTGGATAAGAGTGTCTGCTAAATGAAAATGATGCAATGCAATGCAGTGTGGTTTCACAGGAAGGGTGTCAGAATGTAATGTATCTGAGAGTTCAGAGCTGTTCAGGTGACTGCTCCGTGCCTCTTCAGCGCCGTGGTGTGGTCGCCCTCTCCCACCCTCACACAGCAGCACACAGAGCGCAGAACACACACAGTCGCAAAGATTCATGTCACACACAGTTTCCTCACAGCAGATCAGGTGTACTTAGGCTTTGTCAGTATGTGCGTATTCAGCTTTTGCAAGGCAGTCATTCCTCCGCTGGATTCACAGTGAGTTTAGTATGCTGAGTGAGAGCTGCGAACGGGCCGGCCTCAGACTGGAAGCTGTGCAGCGTGGGCCGTGTGGCACCCGAGTCTGCTTTCCGGCTGACATCAGCCCTCTGGTATCTACTCTGCCCAGATAGGGGCTCCACCGGTGGGAAGGCCTCCAGGTGTGAGGGCTCTGTCAGCATTACGCCAGGCTTACTCTGCCTCAGCCAGCACGGGGGTGAACTGGTGGGACTACCAGCAGGTATTTAATTCAACCCCTACATATCCTGTATTTGAATAATTTACTGTAACCAAAACCGACCTGCATCAACCTGCCTCTAGTTTCACACTGGACGACTTACCTGCTAATACCTGTTCGCTTTATGTGTACGTGTTTGGTGGTGCGTGTCCCACAGATGCTAGTGTCTCATCTGCCCTTTACACAGACCAGTTGGGCACAAGATTCAGAATGGGTGAGCTGATGCATGGGTTTTCTGGGACTGGGCTCCCTGAGAGGAGAAGGGATGTTTTACACATGCTGCTGTCTCCCTCCTCTAGAGCTCAGAGGTTGCTGATTGGCTAAAAGTTCCCGCCTTCAGCCAGCAGCTTGTCCTGCTAGAGTCAGTATTATGTAAATGAGTGATTTGCATGTTCGTTACATTTCCCCCTTCCTTCACTGTTCCTCTCTGTGTCCTTGGTTGTCTGCAGCACAAAGGTTTCTTCCAGAGTGGACACATCTCACATCCCCATGCCAGTCACTGACACTGGGCGCCATGTGCTGTTGTAAGACTTTGTTCTCTAGTCTCTAGAGGAGACTAGAGAATATGTGAGAGGGGGGAGGAGGGGAGGAAACAGAGTGGCTTGTTTATGCAAAATGGAGATAAAAAAGGGATTAAATGGCTGGGGAGTGGGAGACGGGAGAAGAAGGGAGATGTACACTATCTGCCTCCGTGTTTCATTCGGAAAATTCCATTTAAATAGCCCTGCACAGCACTGACTGACAGATGAAGCACTCCGGGCTCCATGCAAATGTGCCGCCTTGCCAAGGTTGATTACCTGCCATTAACAGCCTTCAGCAGAGTGACCTCGCCGCCCCGTGTCATGACTCTATTTACACCTTAACCTGCCTGTCAAACACAACCTCATTATTGCATTGCTTTCTGCGGGCTTGTTGTTTGGACAGAGGTGGTGTCAGACAGGCATACAAATGTGGACAGCCATGTAGTCGCTGCAGTACAGCCTGCTCCATGCAGTCACTGCGCCACTGCCTGTGCCATGCGGTCCCTGCACTGCTTTTAAAAGCAGAGAGAACCTCGTGGCTGTATTTTTGTGAACGGATGGTCTATCATTCCTCATTGTGCACTTGGAGTAAGAGAAAATGACACGTGCATTCTCCCATACAAATCATAAAACAGGCCTCCAAGTCGCTGCAAACCACAGAGCGCAGAGCCAAGCTTCACCTCACACAATTTTCTCCAGTAAATGTGTATTCAGTACACTGCATGATGCATTAGTTCACAGAAAGCTGGGGTTGCTAATGGTAATATTAAAATATGTAAAGTAGAAGTTGTCGTTTAGTGACAGATCACTGGCTGGGGTGGACACTCCGTATCACCATGTCAAGGGGCTGACTGCTAGAAACCCCCGAGTTGCTTTTGTGTATACGTGTGTGTCTGTATTTTGCACTGTATACAGATATGTGTGAACACATACATGTGTATGTGTGTATATATGTGCAGTTTTACATGTGTGTGCATATTATGTATTTTTGTATTGCTGTGTGCACATAATCCTGTGTCTATATGTGTTTTTGTGTATTCAGTTTTTTGTGAGTGTATGCATATGTGTGGGTCTGTGTTAGTGCGGTTGTAATTGCATGTTGGCATGTGTGTTAATGTGTTTATGCATATGCTGTGTGCGTGTGTGTGTGTGTTTATGTGTGAGCTGGGTGGTGATGCCCATGGCTGGCAGCAGCATGTGAGGATGGCATCAGCTCTGTACCTTGAGCAGTCTCTTAGCAGCAGCCCCATGGCTGCCAGCAGAACAGCAATATGTTGAAGCCTCACAGACCCCTCCCCTTCCTCCAGGCACTGGCATGAGCTGGTGGGGTGCCGGCAGAGGGCAGAGCTTCCCCGGATTCTTCATGTCATTATTATTCACAGCACCATGCAAACAGCGCAGGAGGAAATGCAGACACACTCAAACTTCATTTAGCTCAGTGAGTGCCTCTCCTATTAGCTTAATCTACTAAAAATTAATATACGTGGCTTGATTAACAGAAAGACACATTTCCACTGCAGCATTTCAAATGTAGTGGCATTCATTTCATTTAAATCTTCAAACTCTTAATTATTAAACCTGGGTGCCAATTAACTGTGATGATAGCTCACATCTTCATTGGTAAAGGTTTCAGTGTAGGCTGAGGATTTCATGGGGAAACAAGTTAGTAAATCAGATGAGACTCTTTATGCAGTGCTCAGACACATAAGAGTGCATGATTCTCTGTTAGTATTAAAAGAGACCACTGCCATCATGCATTTGTCTCAGTGTGCGGTTTGGCATTCAGCGCAGGTGCTGTCAGCAGGAAAATGTTCTGCAGATACAACTGCATCAGTCCTCTCACTGATTCGTGTCTGTAACCCAAAATGCCCTCTGAGCCCTACTCACCTTGCTTTGTCTTCATCACTTGCTCTGTGGTCCCTGTTGGAGTGTGAACAATTTTGGGCTCATCCTTTGCAACTTGTACCACTCTCTGTCCAATTCAAGGAAGACGTTATTAGAGCTATGCATATTAGGTTGTTTTGGTAAGAGGATTGAGTTTTTTTGTATTTGCTGTGTAATGTGCATGATAATAAAGTGACTATGGACACAGTTATATGTCTGTGTGGGTAGGGACACCATATGCTACTTCTATTTCACATTGATGCAGAGTGTAAACTGAGAGCTCAGTCCTCTGCATTACTGATGACCACATGTCCAGTTTTGGTTTGAATGTTCCCCCAATGGCAAATATGCACCCACTGACCTTGTTGTACAGACAAGTTTGAGTTTCTGCAAAAGAGTGTAATAACTTACTTTAATATCACTGTTTTAGGAAATAGAAGTAATGTGGACTTAGAGTCTTTTTTGCTTTTTTGCTGTTTTGGACGGTCATTCAGAGAAATCCTTGGTGCAATGATTGATAAAACGCAAGTAATGTGGCTTTAGCCCATTTGCTGTAGAGTCTGTGGAAGCCTCCCTCATCTGTCTTTGGCTCATAGAATATGCCTGGTGCACATATGCATTCAAGTCCCTGGTGAAAGTCGACAAGTTCATGACCTGTTGGCTTAGACTCCCTACTCTACTACCATAATTTACCTACAAATGGAAGTAGGCCACCAAGGGAGTTAAGGATATATTGTGAGCCCCAGTCCTGTCCTCTGGACCTATCTTAAAATAGATCCATTGTGTGGTGTATAATTGATGTCACCAAACTCACTGACCCAAGGGTGCTTTATTGGAGAACTCTCTCAAGAGTTATTACTTGACCTGTAGGACAGAGAGGTGAGTGAGTTGATTGTGGTATCTAGCCATTCAGTTTTTTACCACATTTGATCAGATTGCTGACAGCATGCCATGCTGTTTCCTAGAAATGGAAAATGCTGTTTCCTGTAAATGGAAATTGTGTTAAAAATTGGTAATGAACTTTGTTTTCCATACTTTCCCACCCTATGCCCTGGTGTAGTTATAATAGCTTGGTGTATTGTTTCAGAAGGTTCCCTTGAATAATACAGGGAGAATGCCGTGCTGTTTTTAAATGTTGAACAGTTGCGGTAATCCAGCTATGTGCCAGTTGCCCTGTGTAGGAGTGATGACTCTTTTGTTCCCTGGCAAAGGGATGACGGAGTTAAAGCTGATTTGTGTTTCTCAGGCTGAAACGAAGACCTGGGCTGTGAGTCTGTGGGGGGCAAGTGAGCTGGTGTGAGCTGCACAGGGGAGGGGGCAAGAATCAGGAGGGACCAGCAGTAAAGGAGACGGTAACAACATATCTCAGCAGCCAAAAAAGAAGTCAGAAGGGGGGATCTATCGGCCCTCATCGCTTTCTGAGGGAGCAACACCTTTGAAATGGGAAAACTATGCAGAACAAAAACCCCTTTTGAAGACGTTCTTCCTTTGATCATGGCTTCTCTGTAAATCTCTGTCCCCAAACCAAAAACATTGGGCCGACCATCCACGAAACCTTCGCTGTCTGTAGCACGAACACCAGCTTTCCCCTGTGCTGAGAGGAGGGCTGTGTAATTCCACACAGATCATGAGGATCTGTCTTGATTAATTAATAATCGAAGACCTGGCAGAAGTGAAACTTTGTTAGCAGTGACCATAAACGGTTTAAACGTGGCCCCTGCACCAATTAGCCTGCCTGCCCGGCACTTCCCGTTATTGATATTAGTGTGATTTACGGAATCCTGTCTCTTTGCCAGAGACGAATGTGATTTATATCAGTCTGACACTAGGAGCTTAGAGCAGGGAGCACAGGGAGATGTAGATGAGGTTTTGTTGGAGACTGAGTCTGAGTGATGGCCAGCAGTGGCCTGCGGCTCCAGTGCTCTCCTGCTCTGTGTGTGTGTGTGTGTGTGTGTGTGTGTGTGCGCGCACGTGTGTGTGTGTGTTTTTGTGGAGGAAGTTCAGATGTGCCTCTGCGGCAGAATCTCCGCTTTTTAATGAGGTGAGTGGCTGCCTCAGCTCACACCGTACCTGGACTGAATGGACAAAAAGAGCAAAGGAAGAGACCCCCCCGCAGAGCTCCACTGTCTGAGAGCTCAGCCATGGGAAAAGCGCTGCAGCAGACCACCTCATGTTAAAAGCAGGAAGCATCTCATTTCCAAATGTGTGTGCAATGTGTAGTGTGTATCTGTTGAAAGTGAGCTGATAACAGTAACCAGGCAGAATAGCTGTGTGTGAATTTAAAGAAGGCAAAGTGGCACCGGATCATCTTGTGTACAGCATTCAGCTAATTTATCCACTTTTAATATTCTGTTGAGGAAGAGTGCCATTGCTTTTGTATAATAGGCAAATTCAGTACACCGTCTTTACTCTTCACGCCAGATAAAGGCTTGTTGCTTTATTGGATTGGTTTTCTCACCTGCAGTTGGCACTGATGCTTTTTCATCAGTACCGTGGAATTCACATAACCAAGGGCTGCCTGACCCACTGTCAGCTGGATGCCTCATAATGAAAACTCTTAAGGGTCTCGAACTGTTTCACTACCTCACCAGCCCCGATGGGCTGTGTTTCCCCAATTAAAGTCTGAAGCAGCTCCCTATCTCCTCAGCACACTTCAAATGCCACTCCAACACCCCTCCACAGGGCTTCCACGCTCTTAATAAAGAATTACTAATTATGCTCAATTAGATGAACAATTTTAAAAGCTGCTAATGAAATTTGGTGCCGGAATCCTCCTGTGCTGATGTTGCCAACTCAGAGGTTTAACTGCCCAAGTTGTTCAAGCCTTGAGGACAATAACACAGTTATTTAACTCACATCGAGCATGTGCACAGAGGAGTGTGTTATTCTTGCATTAATTCATTTAACAAATAATTACCTGTAATATAAGCATTCATCTGGGGCAGTGCCCTTAAACAGCGTTATTGTGTAATTGGATTTAGTGCCGCTGTGTTTCAAGCAACTTTTTTGATTGGTCGGTCTAGAGGGAGAAACACGAGACTGCTGCACAACATGCTGCACAATATTCATGTCAAATGTATGAGCTGCAACGATGACCCAGCTGTGCTTTCTTTCATAAAACACAGGCTACAAAAGAATTTGACCTTAGGAGACAGTATTGCCAGTCCAGGGCTCTGGCAGTAAATTTTAAGAGGGAAAAAAAAGATCTGCCAAAAAAAGGGTAGTTGGCATAAAAACGATTACCGTCTACTTGAGAGAACCCCACCCTTAGACATGCCCTAAATTATACATGCCTCAGTCAGTGCATAAGGGGATATAGGCATGACAGTGAATGCATGTAAAGGAAAATACTGCAGAGTTGTGTCTAAAATAGACTACTCAAAGTAAATATCCCTGTTTCATTCTGTTACAAAGTCCTGCCCATTGCACTTCAGTGAAGTGAGAATTGGAGTCCAGGCAGCATGACATGCAACAGACAACCAGTTATAACTCAGTATGAATTTTTGGGGGAAAAAGCCACATAAATATTGTGGAAAAAATAGCTGAAACCAAGCACAGGCTACAGAGACAAAACCTGAACAAGCACAGACAAATTGACCAGAATTTGGCCAACGTAGAAAGGTGGATTTAAAAAGGCAGGGGAAGAGTATGTTGTCACTTGGACGAAGGTGACATGGATCCTGCAATTCACTTTGTCTAACATTGTGAGGAATACTCTTAGCTTTGATAACTCCAAGCTAATGTAAATTTAAAGATAAAAATAATATTTTAAATATTAAAAAGCCCCTTCTCCACTGCCTTTAAATGAACAAACAAGCAAACAAACAAGCAGTCAGTTTTACTGTGGAAGGGACAGATGACTACCTGATATGTACCAGCTTGCTATAGCTTGAGGGACACTGAGTGAGCAAATTCAACTGAAATAGTATGTTGCAGGAAGAATATAAAAACAACTGATACCTGTTATGTCTATGTATTCCAATTATTTACTGCGTCAGTAAAGCAGATCTGAATCTGAATTTGCTCAGTATGTTGTCTCCTTTGCTCTGCAGGCCTCTCTTTTAAAGCCATTTTATTGATTATCAATCAGCTTCATAATTAAATACAGATCTGGTGTGGGCTGAGCCACACTAATTGTTTTGTGCACTGCACTACAAATGCCACTCCCATCTAATTCCTGTGCCTGGTATCTGCTCTCTGCAGCCTCTCCCCTGCCACCTCTCTAAGGGCGGTCCTGTTGTCCTCTAAAATCCACCTACCCCCAGTTCTCACCCCTGAATGTGTTGCCGATGATGAAGTGGAATATCGGGGCACGAGATGCCCCTGCTCTGGCGTCTGCTCTCCATCACTGACACAGGGATTGCATCATGCGTACCCTTCCGTCTGCCCTGTTTTGTCTCGTTTTTGTCTCTCCCTTCACCCTGCACTCCCACTGCCAGCTGCGCCGATCCATGACTGCTGCTGGGTTACAGAGCGACATCGATGGGCACGCCCTGTGTCAGATCTATCAGCCTCTGAGTCTCGCCTGCATCAGTGCGCAGTGTTTTGGCCGGGTGAGACGGTTTACAAATGCCTATCAGTCTGCGTGGGTCAGCGGCTGATCAGACAGCCAGAGGGGTATTGATTGCCTTGCAAGGCTGTTTGCAGCTCCTTTGCCTCTGGCAATGATGTCATCATAACGTGAGTAGCACACACTCATCGGGATAATCTTTGTGTCAGAGGCCGAGGGGTCTCTCCTTACAAGCCACCTGTGACGTTGAAGTACTCATTTGTTTAGAACAGAATTACAAACATGTCCTGAAAAATGTTTGCCATCTCGCATTACAGTGAATAAGACACCGGAGAAGGACTGATGAATCTCCTCATGGGAATATGGAGCTACAAGGACAGTATTTGGTTATGCAGCAGCCTCTTCTCTGCAAAAAAAAAAGACAGAAAGGGAAAAAACAAAAAAAAAACCAAAGTGACCAATCAAATCTGTCCTGAGTCCAGAAGAGAGGAAAAATAGTCTGTCACCTAGAGGCTGATACACGTCACAAAGCCTTTGTTACCCAGGCAGCAGTACTGTATACCAGCTAAGGGAGGAGAGCGAGGAGCATGCAGTCCTCTGTCTGCATGTCTGGCTGTGCTCTTGGGCCGTGTGCTGCCCGCCGCCTGCAGGGACTCGTAGGTGGGGAGAAGACACGTGTGTCTGAGTCACACCTGAACTGCACCGTTGGTTAAGAGTTGCATTTTGTGTGTGTGTGTGTGCATGTACATACCATTGTGTGTGTAACCGTGTATCTTTCTGTATTTACATGTTTGAGGTTTTTGTGTGAGTGTGCGTGTCAGTATGAGAGAGAGAGCGAGAGAGAGAGAGAGAGTGAGCAAGAGAGAGAGCGAAAGACTGAATGGATGAGATAGGGAGAGGGAGATGTGGAATTTAAGGAGGAGAAAGGAGGAAGAGAGATTGTGTGGAAGGCCCTGGACTCTTCATTCAGGGCCCTGGCCAGAATGTGTTGTATGGCTTTGAGCTAGTAATTATCCCTGTGGAAACAGACACTGCAGCTTTTCACTTTCTCCTTTTTGGGATGCTGAGATTCTGCTGGCAAGTGGAGAACAGCCTGCCTGGGGAGACAGAAAGCGAATGAGAGAGAGAGAGAGAGAAAGCAGAGCAAAGTAAGGTGAAGGAGTGGGAGGTTTGTGTAAGAGGGAGAGAATGCCAGATAAACAGACTGGGCATTCTGTGACACAGACCAACCGGAATTCACACAACTGTTAGCACTTGTGCCGACTGATCAGTAATGTTTGTCAACTCAGTTTTGTGCCTACGTTGAAAGCTCTATGTTTCCTGCTGTTGGTGGTTACTGTCTCCACTGTTTCTCTAAGGGTACCTTTGCTGTTTTGATGCAGTAGGTCGGGCATCTTTATTTCTGTCTGGTTGTATGGAAGCCTGCTTCTTTCATTCCCTCGCCTCTTGCCCCCACTTAGTGTTTGTTTGCTGCATGAATCGAGCAGGAGACACACCCAGCACTGTCATAATCAATGAGAAGCGGTGGTCCAGATAGGATAAAGCCCTGACTACAGCTTTCTCTCAGAGTCAGGAGGCTCACTGTTCCCCAGAAATCACTGTAATGTGGGGTGCCCCTGGGTGGTGCTAATCTCCGCAGCGACAGTGGGTGCACTAGCAGAATATCTGCCACTGTTCCGCTGTATTTGGAACGAAGGACCCTGACCTGACGACCCTCTCCTTCCACCAGCTCTTCAGCCCTGCCTGGGTGGGGTTATGTGACAGCCAGTCTTGTTGGTTTTGATATGCACTGAAGCCCTAGCGGGAGCAAGTAAACATCTCAGTGCTTTGCCCAACCGCTTGATCGAAAGAAGCTTGTCTCTCCTCGGGAAACGTGTCAGGCAACTCCTCCACACTGCTATTCCTGCATCTGCTCCATATTCATGTTAAAAAATTGACAGTGCCTATGTATGCTTGATCTAGAACACAACTACAGAGGAGCTGAGGATACACGTCTCTAGTACCCCATAATAAATGGATTCGTTCATAGCTACCAGCTGGGTTTATTACACAACCAAAAATTTTGTAGCATGGCTACAAGCTCAACACACCTGAGTTTTTTCTGATGTGAAGAGCTGTAGTCATGATCCCGTGGATGTAGTTATGAACTAACATGGATGAAAGTAAATATACAGGCTGTCAAGCAAGGTAGGTGACACAGTAGCTCTTACATTCCTTAATTAGCCCATAGTTGGCTAACCCATGCTTGGATGGGGCTTTATCCTGCTTGAACTGGGGGAAAACGGGAGCGATTCTTAAGAATCAAACCTAAATTCCGACATAAACATTAACATTAAAAATGACCACGATAATCTTTTTCCTTGCATTATATAGAAGTAAAAAAGAAAGCACAAGTAAGAAATATGGATGGAGGACAATGGCAAGTGGACCATTCAATATTCTGTGCTAATAGTGAAGCTACATAAAATGCTAGGGGTATAATAAACACCGATGTAACATTCAACCTGATGAGATGAACAATTAACAATAGAAGAGCTATCCCTGCCGATGCTGTACAGCACCGACTGTTGACACACCGTCATGTAGCCTCCCCTTAACCACTCCCCTCCCTGTACCAAACCCCCCACCACATGGGGAGCTAAGGAGACAGACACTTCACTGGCTGAATAAATTGAACAAAAACAGGAAACTTTCAGTTTCTGGTTTAAATTTAAGTGAGGCTACTTCTTGCTCTCTCGATGTGACATGAACTCATTAGAGCTAACTCTGCATTTCACCTGATGTGCCAACATGTGCATTTCTCCTGACAGCTGCTACCACACAATAATGCATGGGGGCAGACAATGGGTATGAGTTGGATGTGACAGGCAAATTGGCAACAAGGTCTGGTCCAGTTAAATGCACGTCAGACTGTGGATAATGGTCGTGCAAGAAAAAAAGAATAGTGCACTGTCGGTGAAACTATATACAATTCATAGATTGCTTAAAATCACAGCTCTGGTTGACAACCCCACTATACGTTTAATTGCTTCTGGCTGTGTTAGGTACACTAAGCAAGGTTCAGAACAGCGTTCTGTGCCTCAGTCCTCCCAACATTTGGCTAACGGCATTCTGGAGCTGTCATTAGATTATAATGGCACTCATTGAGGTTTACTAAGCTGGTGAGCTTGGTCCCAGCTGCCAAGTGTTACAGTGTCCAGTGCAGCCGCTCTGAAGGCGTCTACGGCTCCGTTAGTAATGTGGGAGAGCAGGTCACAGATTTCATTGAATCCGGATCCCATGTTCAGGCGGTTTTGTGCAAGGCTGCAGAGGCTTGCTTTCAGCTGGCGTTTGATCTAGGCGGATGGAGCAGAGGAACAGCTGAAGGCCAGCCTCCACGGCCCTGCACAAAACCGCCTGAACATGGGCTCTGCAGCCACTCCCACAGGGCCCGGTCACCAGGAGCTAGCAGTCCTCTGCAGATTAACACGCAGGGGGCGTGATGATCAGGAGCGTGGAGAGCGCTTGCGGCCAGACGAAAGAGGTCAGCCCTGTACATGAGCGCTAATCACATCCTGCCCGGTAGTGCAGTAGTGCCCTCCATCCCTGTGCGGCTCCACACGTTCATTAGGATTCAGAACACACAGGGTTTCTTCCAATGCATCGTGTGGTTGGCAGCACAGAGAATACGCCCCTCTATGGTGACACGTGAGCACAAGCCTCCCATACAGATTAGACGCTGTTCCATGGGTGCTATAGTAAAGTATCATCTCTGTGTTTCCCACAATGCCACTGCCTCTGACAGTGCCAGTTTGCCCACAAGGACAGTTTATCGATGGACTACAGCAGAGCCGTGTAGTGAGAGACCAGCTTCTTGGAGTCCCCTGTCGGTTTCCGGGCTGTTAAATTAAAGATCATTGAAATTTGGCCCACAATATTAGAAATATACAGTCATTAATTACCAAATTCATCAGTGTTCACTCTTAACAATTGAGAGTGTAAACTGCTTTTTTGTTGTTTCTTTTCGGTCATTTGTTTCTTTCTGCACACACATTTGGGAGGAGTTGGACCATGTGACGAACAGGGCGTTCCTGCATGGGCGTGTCCGGTGTGCGGATCAGTGAGCAGTAGGAGGGGCCCCAGCAGTAGTCCTCGGCCCTGTGTGATGGGCTCCATCCCCTCTGCAGAGCCAGGGCAGGCTGGACTGCTAAAGTGATATCAGTTGTCTTTCTGGGAGAGGTGCCAGAAGGTGAAGAGCGGGTAAGCACAGATGGGGGAACAGGCAGAGCCGCTCGTACATTTCAGCCGCTCCAGGGGAACATTGCCAGGCCCTGCGCCCAAGGGGGAGCGGCCCTGCTTGGAGGGGATCGGCAGCTCCTCTTCCTGAAACCATCGCTCCTTCTCCACCGAGACCATTAAAGATGTCAGTGTTCTTTACGTTATGTAAACCATGAAGTAGATGCAGTCCTGCCAAACCCCTGGAGATGGCTGTCATAAGGAATTGCAATCACCATATGCAAACAGGTATGACATCTTAGATAAACGGTTCCCCAATTTTGCAGATGCACACAACAGGCAGCAGATGCGAGGGGGACAAACAGCCACTGATTTGATATAGTGTGCCTCAGTGATGCACCATTGATTTGATTGTGAGGCCATTTACCGTGTTATTAGTACTGTGCCTTTGTGCGGCAGGAATGCCGCAGCTTTCTGCGAAAGTTATTACCCTGAATTTTAGCTCTTCTTTTGCCTGTCAGATGAATTCGGTCACGGTACCATACTTTTGAGGAAACCTGGATATTGTCTGACCCTCAGCCAGGTTTAACGATACCTGCAGGCCTCCTGGTGCTAGCCTTTTGCACCAGACGGTTAGAGAGGGCTGTCTGACTTCTGGAAGCAGCCCTCCCCTGCTGAGGAGGAACAGCCGAATGGCGGAAACCACCTGCCTGTGTGAGCGTTTCCTCACATGAAAGTCCCGGGAGGGCCTGCAGGATGTCTACCTGGCTGGAACCTCTCTCCCTCCCAGGAGCTGCAGTGAGCCAACACTCCAGGTCAGGTTACTGGGCTGCAGGGGAGGGAAAAACAGGGTCAGGTCTCTTCCCCCTACAGAAGCACCATTGTCACCACAGAGACCATATGTAACTGTTTGTGTATGATTGACTCCTTTACATAGTATCTGGCAAAATGACATTGTTTATCCCATAATCGATCACTTTTTGCAGGTTGTTTAGCCTATTTGAAATTTGTATAGTATTTGTGTAAGTATAAAAAGCACATTCAGAATACTTTCAGAAGGTCTGTTCATGGGACACGTGCAATTGAGTGGATGGTGGCTTTTGAGCTAGTGGAGCATGTCTGCTGCGTCTCAGTGGAGGGTACGGGATATCCTGGAAAGTGGGTCGACATGACCCCGCTGTGAACCCTGCGTCGTCTCCGGAGGGGTGTGGGGAGGGAGAGGAGTGCCCCCCCCGCCCTCTACAGGGCATGCAGTACTGTATACCCTCCAGGCTACCCCTCCTCTCCCTGCACCTGGCCCCTCGGCTCCTGATCCTTATACTAACAATATCAGTATCTCTCAGTTCAGAGCTGGATTTCCCAAGGCAAACAAGAACCAGTGCCGTTGAAGAAAGACTAATAGAGCAAGCAATCTGTCTCTCTTGAGTTCCTGCAGGAGGGAAAAGGTTAGCCTGTGAGAGGGACGAGATTGAGAGCACGCTTTTGTGTATTGTTCTTATCCACAAGCACCCACCTCCCAAGATGCAACAGCAGCTCTGTTTCAGCCCGGGGGGGGGTGGGCAGGAGGGCTGTACCCCGCTCCCCTCTCGCTGAGGTGGCCCTGCCGATGGGACACGAAGAGCTCCTTCCACCCCGCGCTCGGACCGAGGCTCACCTTCGTGAGCTGTGCACAGGAGCCCCTTCCAGCATACCTGCCCTCACATCTGTAAGCACCCGCGCACCGTGCTGCTCAGGTGGCTCGGGGAGGTGCCAGGCAAGGCAGAGGACAGGGTAGCCTGCGATCGCTATCAGGGCTTAGTCTGTTGTCTTCAGGGTCAACACAGGAGAGACAGCGCCAGTTACTTCTACAGAGGGGACTTGTTAGATTCCCCCCTCCATCGACCGCTCACCTCTAAGCCCTCTCTGTGCCTTTTTTTTCTCCCTCATATCTTCTGGCAGCAGCCTACGGCAGACAGTGTGGATTCTGGCCTTTTCATATTGGCCATACTCATATCTCAGCATCACAGATTGATTAATCCAGGATTTGGAGCCTGATCCCTACTTCTGACATAGGAGTGTGTGAAAGAATGAGGGCCTGGGGCTCAGATAGACATGGTGTTGGATGACCCACACTTCCACCTGTAGCGTGCAGTAGCCCCCCCCAGGGAACCACAGAAGGGAAAGGCGTTCTACTGTGGCCATGACTGCTCAGACTGAGAAAAGTAATATTTGCTCTGATTATTTTTAAATGGGAAGAAAACCTGATGCGGTTGTTTGTAATGCACGCATCCACTGCTGTTATTTTGGCACGTTAAGTCTTAACACGCAGTTCAGAATTTGGTGATCTCCACTCTAGATTGTACTGCATGCCGGTCGACGAGCACCTTGCGTAGGTCGCCCCACGGCCACCTTGTCCCGTAGCGATGGCGGCGTAGTGTTCACCCGCCGCCCAAAGCCACGAGGCCCGTCTGTATTTACACCCCGCTCCCTGTCTGGAGCCGCAGTCTGCTCGCACGTCGCTCTCCGTGTTCCCACCTGCATGCTGATTAGGAGACTGCAGACAGGGGGGAGCGACGTGCTCAGGAGCTCCACTCTCACCCTCACAGGCAGTGCTCCCAGCCTCAATGCGCAGAGACCCGGTCGCCGTCAGTCGATGGGTTTGTCTGGTGGTAGTTGAGGAAAGGTTATGCAGGGGAGGGGGAGTTGCCATCGTGCTCTCGGAGTATCAGTCACGACTTTGTGGCGGTTGGGACTTAATTACCACGCCGATGCGCCTTGTAAGACTAAGGCCGCCTTGTGCTTGCTGTCATTTGTATTCAAAGGGGGGAGGCGCCCTCTTCCTGTGTCTACACGCCCTCTGTGAGTACGGGCCTTGATCTGTGGAGTCTTCAGCTCAGCTCGGTATTACAGTGCAAGGCTCCTGAGCTGTGCTTATGCTTCATTAATCATGCAGCCCCACGCTCTGTTAAATACCACACAGGCCTCTTTTTCTATTACATGCAGAGCTGTCAGCAACAAGCTGTTTTAATAGCGGGTGACAGATAGGGTCCAGGTAGCACAGTCACACGGCCAAGCTCTGCAGGATTCCGGGGGGGGAGGGTAGCAGGGACCCCCACACATCCGCACTTCTCCCCCTTGCTCACCCTGGTTTTATCCGTGAATCTGATTTAACACGCTCGTATTCATTGACATTTCACTGCAAGACATCCCCATTCCCACAGGGGCTGTTATTTATTCAGTCTAACCTTAGGCGCCCCTTGCTGGTGACAGCTGTTCACTCTCACACCTTCAAGTGGAATTGTTTTTTTGATTTAGTTCGTGGCATGCTGGGCCAGGCGGATCAGCGTTCTGGTTTTTCAGCAAAATCTCTTGATATCAATGGGAAAAGGAGTCAGTGGGTATCGCCACCCCTCTGCCCTCTGCAACCCTGTCCTCATCCGGCACCTTAGCTCAGCTCGTTTGGGTTCTGTGGTGGGTAAGGTGCAGCCCAGGTCAGAGGGCAGCGGGTACCCTGGAAAAAGGGAAACTGGCACGAGCCGGTTCAGAGTCTCTCCTCACGTCCTCCTCTCTGCCGTTCCTGTGACCGGCGCGCCGCTGCCGGTGTCAGAGCCGTCTCAGGAGGGCGCAGCCTCGCGGAGGACAGACGCGGCTTCTGAATTATTAAAGCAGGCTGCTGCCGGCCAGATGGGCTCCGAGTGTGTGCCGGTTGCCAGGTTGCTGAGAGTGACGTCACCATCCCTCATCTCGGTGTCGTCCTGGCCGGCTCTCTCCTCCCCTCCCGTCCTCCCCTCGGCCTGTTTGGCAGAGCCGTGCATTGTCACAGTCTGACACACAAAGATGAGGGCGCGAGACGCGGAGGTCGCGTGGGGACTGGTTCGGCCCGTCACGTCCTGAGACGCCAGTCACCCACAGCTTTATTTCATGCCCCATAATTTCCAGGTGCCGTATCTGACGGACCTGAGACAAGAAGGATGTGGGGGGAGGCGGGGGTTTGGCATTCCAGATTCTAAATTTGCTAACAATGCCTGTAATTCATGCGTTGAAGAGGGAGTGCTGTTGTCCTGGGTGGCCTGTCCTACATTTTTCCTGTGGAGTGGCAGCAGTAGGTATCTGTACGTGCTGATGAGCAGCCACCTGTTTTCGGCTGGTCAGAAACAAGCGGAGCAGCCGGCTCGAGAGCTGCATTCATGTCAGCTGAATCCCAAAAACCACCAGGACGTCTCAGATATCTAATGCCATCATAACCTGTTTATTTATTACCGTTTTAACAGCCCCTGCCAGATAACGTCATGTGCACTACCATCATGTCATAATTCTCATGTTATGCAGTCACAGAGCCTCGCCTAGCCAGTAATCTGCACTTAAGTGTCTTTACCATCACAGTGTCATAGCGCCAGGCAGATGCATATAGACGTGCTGTTGTATACTTCAGATGATGCAGGGCTGTTGAAGGTGATTTAAAGGCTTTTCAAGGGACTCTCTGAACCGTGTCTTCTCAAAACACCATTTGAAAAGGGGAAAAAAAAATGGTGTGGGCAGAGTAGCCTGGCAGGTGGAATGGTCTTTAATTAACAGCTCTGGGATGCTGACAGCAGGTCATTCAGATGCGGTTATCAGTGGTCGGGACCCAGGGAGTTGGTTTAAATAGTGTGGCTGTGCCTCCATTCCCTCCTGCCAAATGCCATCCCCCTCTCCCCTGCGCCCCTGCCCCAAAGTCTCCTGTGATGATCTAAATTCTTGTTCCTCTGCAGCAACTATTGATTGACAGATGATGCACATCGCCTTCCGTCAAGTGGGTGCCTGCACCAGGTTGCCTGGAGACCGCATGTGTTGGTGCACACTGTGGTTCCGTATCTTATAACTGGCTCGGCAGGTGGTCCGGATCAGGGTGATGGTGGTCATGGTGTGATGGGTGCTGTGCTGTGGGAGGAGGAGGGGCGGGGGGGGGGGTTGGAGTTGAACTGTACCCCTGCACTCATTACATTCATCAGGCCTTTGCAACTGTGTTTCAAACAGTCCACACGTTAAGGTGTTAGTACTCTTACTCAGGGTCTACAGCGGAGTGCTGCTCCACCACAGCCAGATCACAAAATGATCCCTGTCAAAAATGCGTTTGAAAAAAATGCGTTCGTACGCAGAAGAGATCACAGAGCTGTGAGTTCAGTGGCAGCTTTTCAGAGCCCCGGCTTATTAGTCAGACAAAAAAAATAGCAACCCACTCTGGGAGTCTGTCAGCCTCCTGAATGTGAACCCAGTGACACCCAGGCATAAATGAGAAGCGACGAACTGCAGTTGTCACGCAGTGGGAGAGCTTCATAAAGCAATCAGGAAAGGTGCGCTTTGTGTGCACCGCCTGTCCAGCAGATTTGATCGGAACACAATAGCCAGTCAGACAGTGAATAGACAAAAGAAAGTCTAGAGAATGGATGTTTAATTTCTCCATGAAAGAAAATCAATAGTTTGCAAGCTACTGCTCTTCTTCCCTGCGGAATGCGACCGCTGACTTGTATGCAGGGCAAATAAAACAATTAAGTGGGGGGAGATTGATTGTCCATGGAGGCGATTGCTCAACCGCAGTCCAGTCAGTGTTAGTTTGTGCAGAGATTTATATGTCCGCATTGATCACCTGACATATCTATTAGGGCATGAATTACTCAGACCCATTTTAGATGTATAATCCCTCCTTTTCCACCAACCAGTAAGAAAAATAATCAGAATGTGCAGAAGTCATACCTTGATTGTACAAACATTTCCCACAAGTTTGAAAGTGATTATAGTATGTGCAGAAGTGGTGTTCTTTGTTTTTGTTCACCGTAGAGCGTGCAAAATAAAATATATTTGTCTTGAAGGTTCCATTCATAGCCTTTATTATATTCCACAAGAGCTTGCTCTAATTTAATATCTACTTCATGGTCCTTCAGGACTTTGCTGTGCTAAGGAAAACAGTGCTTTATCTGTTTTCTCGTTTTTGTGTTACAGTAGAATTGTGTAAAGTTGCATAGTGTTCTCAATGGTCAGGTAACATAACCTGATGATAGAGGATCAACTGAAACTTGAAGCTTTTTAAGCCTGCAAACTACAGCAATGCATGTTCACCATATATTACAGTTTTAAAGTGTATTTAAAGTGTAAGGTCTTTTTGTTTGTTCTGTGTCTTTGGTAACGTGCAAATTTAGGACGGAGTTAAACTGCAGCATATGATCAAATAGGTGAGCAAGATAATTGGTATCAGGAGCCCACAGTTAATCTGTACACAACATTGATGAGCAATGAAATGAATCAGATCTTACGTGACCATGGCCACCCACTCCAGTTGGAGTAGTATCAGCACAGACTGCTACAATGCAATCTGAACTGACAGAACTGTCTGCTGCTGTGAGAATGTACAACGCAGGAATTTTTTAATTTAGCCAGTCTGTATTTTCATAGATTTTTTGTTTTTATATTGAATTGTATTATAATATTGTGTTGTTGTTTTAGTCTTTTATTCATATTCATATTCATATTCAGTGAAGTTCCAGACAAAGATTTGGGAGGACAATTTTTAGACAATCCCCATGCAATCAACAAATCTGTCCCATCCTCAGGTTTAAAAACCCACTCACCACTTCCTCTGTGTCAGCTGTTCACAGCATCTCTCCTCCACCCCGTCTCCTAATTTCTGTTGCCATGTATGATCATCATCTCAGCCCACAAGGTGCAACTTCAACCTTGGACTCCAAGCTAATGATCTTTACCTGTATTAAAAAAAACATATATATATATATATATATATATATATATATATATATATATATATATATATATATATGTTTTATATATATAAATAAAAAAAATATATATATATATATATATATATACTTACATTCTATATTTTGAATTACTGTGAATTCCCTGATTTGTTTTACTTTATGCCTAACTATAATGACCTTTAAGTGGTTTGTTTAGAATGTTTTAATGATCATATGACATAAAGCACTGAGAAGCTGAATGGTTCTCAAAGAGAAAGGGAGAAAGAGAAGGAGAGGTCCACCACCTCCACTGCAGCGCCTGTTCTTACTCTGCCCCCCACCCCCACGCTACTGTAAAGCAGCACCAGCACCTGCAGTAGGTTTCAGATACCGCAGAGCCAACATGGCTGTTCAGCCCAGTAGTGAGATGCTTACCATGGTGAAGATTTCTGTGGAAAACCACATAAGATTCAAGAGTTCATCAGTGTTTTATTCAAATCTGAGAGGTCACTGAATGACTAACTTCTAATAACTGCGTACAAGTTTTTGTTATGGAGAAACAGCCCAGAGTCTGGAGTTTCGCCTTATCAGACTTAATCCCATTTTTCTGTAACCACCATAAAAATGTGTTAGCACCCTTATCTCGTTTTGGTTTCTTGGCTTTTAATTGAAACTGTAATGTGTACATATTGAAGCCATTCTTCTTAATAATGTGCTGCTGCGTGATATAAATAATTATGGAAATTCAAATGACTTTGGCAAGTCGGCTATTTGTTTCATAGTTTTTTCCATGCATATTTTTCTTTGCTTGCCTCCCCAAATTGCATGTGCAGTTCTTACTCTAAATCATATCTACAGTTCTAGAAATTGTAGGCTCACAGAGACAGAAAGTACAGAAAGGCATACAGAATGCAGAAGCACACTGACAGTACAAAATGCACTGACAATACATAAGCAGAGGTGACAGCGGAGGCTGAAGTCAGGCATAACTGACACCTCAGCCGAGTGTCACCGGTCTGCCATATGCACTGCAGCACTGCACCCTGTGGCAGACTGATGCGTCCTCAGCAGTGTGATGGCTACAGTGCCAGATGCACCCAGACCTGCCCCTGGCTGGGTCACAGGAACCCCAGCTTGCTCTCATTTTCCGTTGGTAGCCCTCACCCACTAGCTGTGCACAGAGGGTTATCTTAATCAGACAGCTATAAAAAACAACCGCCCAAGTCTTACCTAAGTAATGAGCAGGAAGAGGTGAGTGAGACTGTCAGTCTGAATCCCAGTGTCTGTACAGGGCTTGAGTCACCCATCTCTCAAACAGACTGTGAATCGAGTCACCCCGAAAACTTCCCTTGTGTGAAAAGATGTCAGCAGCGTCTGCGTTGCAACCAGTGACTGGACAGAGCTGGGGCTGGTCTGTGGTGGGGTGTCTGTGGGCCAAATTTCACTCATAGCTGGGAGTCTGCCTCTGCTGATTGTCAACCTGGCTAGGGTTTACAAGTGTGTCTGGGCTCAGCTCTGTCCAGCGCACAGCTCAGCCACTTTCACAGCTTCCCCACACCCAAAGGGAAGGATCTCTGCACATCCTTTAGATGCAGCCCACAGATACAGCAGAGGAACTGGGGAGTTGGCCCCAGTTGTAGAAGAGGTAACTCTTGGTGCGTTCTGGAGACTGTCACATAACCACTGATGAAAGGGAGCTGGTGGGGTGTGAGGCTCCTGGAAGCAGAAAGTGGTGTGGGGAGGGCAAACGGAGAGCCTGCGCGCAGCCAAGTGACTAAGGACGGGGGGCAGGCGCGCAAAGAGCTTTTCCGTGTTCCTCTGTTAATGTTGTTGTTGTATGGGTTTGGAACTGGCCAGGGGAAGGTCGGTGGGCCTGTTCCCCGCTTCACCCAGAACCTGCCTGTGAGCTCGCTGAGTCATCCCTGTCTAACGGGGAACATCTGTTCCCTCCCTCCACTCATTACACAAGGAGCTCAGTGCATCCAGACAGGGGAGAGACACTGAGTAAGCAAGGAAGATGGAGAGAGAGAGAGAGAGAGAGAGAGAGAGCAAGAGAGAGAGAGAGAGAGAGAGAGAGAGAGAGAGAGAGAGAGAGAGAGAGAGAGAGTAGTGGGAGCATGACAGAGAGACTGTGCGCTCCGAACAACTGAACAGGCAGCTGAAGATAGCCAGGGTGCTGCATGTTTTGCCTATCCTTCCAATGCAGCCGAAGTCCAGGTCACCACTATGGTGGAATAGGCATCACTTTCTCTAGTGCTGGCTTTCTGGAACCCACCTCCACCTCGGACCCCCTCCCCCACTTGCCTACCTCTCCTTCTCTCCTCACCGTTTGTTTAATCATGCATTATTACATGCGCACACCCTTGTAATGAGGCGGCAGGGAGCTGCAGGGTGTTGACATCCTTCGCTGAGGAAGCAGTGTTCCGCCCACCATTTTCTGCACCAGGTGTTGACAGATTTTGGGGAAAACAAAACGTTTTGAGGGGAAAAAAGCACCAAGTAGTTAATGGAGGTGGCAGTTAATTACGCACACTGTTTTTTATAACAGACAGTGTTTAGTTTTTAATAACGTGTACTGTTTATTTGCGCTCACAGTGTAGAACTGGTGGCGGTAAGGAGTGGAGCTGGGTGCTCCCCGCCTGCTTTGTGCACAGTTTTACAGGTGCGGCTACTGCAGGCCCGCCACAGAGATCCTGCCTCTACTGCACATTCACCTTTGAATCCAGCTACCTGCTCAGCATTCCTGAGCCCAGAGTGAGCCTCACACTTACACCTAATGAGTTCATTTATTTGGCTTCTCCTACTAGCATATCACTTCTTCATTTTAATTTTATTCTGTGGATAGAGGAGAGGTTTCCCCCTGTGCTTATGCCATGTGCTTAATCAGATCTTTGTGGCTGGCCACTCATTATCTTCAGCCTTTATTTGGTCTCGCTGTCTGGATGTTTGGAAGGGTGGTGACGCTCTGCAATACTGGAAATGAATTCCAAAACGGATGACTGAGTCACTGCCAGGGACAGAGGATGCAACTGTCCTGGGAAGTCAGATACAGAAAGATGAAGGGGCGAAGTCGCAGCAATGGTCTTGCAGGGGAATATGCGTGCGGTCATCGGTGCTCATGAGAAGTGTAGAAGTTGAGGTAGGCTCATGTTGCAGTGACAATGTGACAGTGATTTATCACAGATTTCCTTGCTTTATGTCGTACATTACATCCAGACTGTGCTCAGTCATAGAGCTTGTGGGGGCCTGGACGTGCAGTCAGCCTGTTTTATGCTCACTTTCTGTTTTCGACTGAGATTTTGCTCTTGCTGTAGCCAACAGGACCAGCATGAATACATTTCTGCTTTCGCAATGATCTGTCGACCTGTCACAACTTTCAGGGGGCGAAAGCATCTTCTTTGGAAAGATAAGACAGCATTTAAGATAGCCTTTGAGTCAGCAACTGTTTGCCACTTTCCAGGCATGTGTGCACTAGCCCTTAGGAGTTGTAGTCCTTGATTAATTGGTCCTTAATGAACGTTGCAGATTTTCAGGGTGCCCTGTAGGCTCGGGATTGCCTGACTCTTGCGGCCTCTTGAGGAGCACTGCACTGTGACCTGGTTCTCTGCTGTAGTTCCTCATGGAGCTGCACTGAACTAACTGTCTTCAGTTAAGATCCTATGGTCCTCCAGTGGTTTCCTAAGAAACTTGGTTAGTTAACATGGTAGTTTTTTGGAGTGGGAGTATAGGGTGTGGCTGTTTATGGAATGTGAATGTTGTGTTTGTTTTAAAGTTGATGTGTTCAAGAACTTTGGCAAGATAGGGGAGACATAGGGAGAGAAACTGAGAGAGAGATAGATAGAGAAATAGAGAGAGAGAGAGAGAGACAGGGAAGGAGAGAGGGAGAGACACAGGGACAGGGGAAGTTCTGTAATCAGAGATTACCGGGTACACTCTGTTCACTCACAGCAACACGCAGAGCCTGTCTTCTATCGGCCACGCACCATGTCACGCCTTCTCAAAGAGTGGAGTAGCCAGCACTGCCACAGCTAATGGCTCGGCTGAATTATACATGCAGTGTTGTCGGGAGTGTTATCCCCCTTAATGCTATTGTCATGCTGTACAGAAGGTGAGGGTTTATCAGAACCAAATAGCAGGAGTTGCAGAGCAGCGAAGCATGCATCTGTTTTTCTGTTTACTGCAGGTTACTGCGGCAACCGTGTGTACCTTGTATATCTCCCCTCATTCCTTTCAGCTGTGTATGAAATATACTTCATATATAGTCATTGATATATCAGACGCTTTGGGCAAGAATGAAAACAGATATTGGCTTTGATTTTGTGATTTGTAGTCCTGTTCGTCCATGTCTTGTAGGTGTCCAAATTAACCCCATCTCAGATTGAATGACAGTAATTGAAGAAGGCACAGTGCTCTGTGGTCCTGCTTTAGCAGGCAGCACCGCTCTCTCTGTTGGTGTCCCCGAGGTGACAGAGACTGGCAGACATGTTTGTTGAACCCCAGACTCTTGCTCTGCTATTCCCCCAGCAGAGGCAGATGCTTTACACAGCACCTCATATAGCTCACTATATTAAACGGGTGTGCCGCACTGCTCCTCTTAACCCAACACATTGATTTTATTCCTTCCTAACTGGCGTTGTCTCCTCTCTTGTCTGCTTACTAGTCTTACTATGTAATTCATCCTTGACCTCCAGCTTCTGAAAATGTGTTTAATTGTAGCGACACCAATCCATGCAGGTAATTGAAGTGATCACCATGCTAATCCTATATTATGCTCCCTTATCTGCAGTGACATACAGGTCAGCCACTTTAATTGAAGTGACTGAGTGAGGGGAAAGATGGCTGAGTCCAGCAGTGTACTTCAGGACTTTGACAAAGACTGACTCTGTACTTGGTGTGTGTGTGTGTGTGTGTCTGTATGTGTGTGTGTGTTTATCCAGTCATAAACATGCTGTTCACAGTATTTCTCTGTTTCTCTGCAGATTTCTCCATAGCCCCTGTGGTCCGGAGCAGCCATGTTCAGGAACAGCTTGAAAATGCTGCTTAGCGGCGGCAAATCCAACCGCAAGAACCGCAACAGCGGTAAGTGACCCAGCCCTTGTACCAGCTCCTAGTCAGTTGTGAAATCTCATCCAGTGTTTGTCACAATACACTATCTCTACCATATACAATCTGCTGTCCCTGGCATCTCTTTCTCTACTACATGCTCAGCCCAGCCATGCCATTTAGTGACAGCTGCAGAGTGGTGTCCAAACTAAGGCCAGCTCTTTTATCCAGAAGCAGTTTAACCCCCTTCCTTAAGCCTGAGCCCAGACATGCACCCCTCTTCGCCCCCCTCTCCCAGCGACGGTGAACCCATCTCCTAATCTTCTAATCCACCTGCCGCTCAAAGCGCGGCTCTTGTCGGCAGGGTCAGTTTCGAAATGGACGCAACCCCCCGTGGCGTGAAGCCGAGCTCAGGCGATGTTGGCCGACTGAAGACATTGGAGATGGTTAGGGTTAGGGTTAGGGTTAGCTCTTGACCAGTACTTTTTCTTCCCCCTGTGAGAGCACGGAAGAGCGCTTCTCTCTGGAGGGCGGAATGTGTGAAAGGGAGGCGTGACGCGAGGGAGCGCACTCCTCTCGTCCTGCGCTATATTTACATGCCAGCCATGACACATTTCCCGAAGGGGCCTGCCGGGTGCTCTGCGCTAGCACAGTCACCGGACAGCACCCCCGCTTTAGGCCGATCAGCTGTTAACAGGTGTCGTCGTCCGTCCTTTGAGACGACACGGCCTCCTGTGTTCTGTGTGTTGAAGGCACTTGGCTCCTGTGTGCTTCCCCTCTGAGGAGAATCTGGGGCTTTGATGTGGCAGGGCCAGCGGAAGCCAAGAGCAACAAGTTTAAAAGCATGAGCTTTCACAGCATGAAAAACTGCAGAAGCTCCATTTCAGTGTAATAACTCTGTAAGTTACGGGAATATTGCTAAGCAATATAACAACCACACTCTTAAACAGTCCGACAAGCCAGGCCCTTTATTACTGTGTAAGAATGTGCAGTCTAAGGGTTTTCCTCTGCTCCTGCTAGCCAGTGTGTGATTCTTGAGGAGAAGTGAAATATGTTGTGCGGTGCACTCACATGATTATCGAAGCATCCTGTTCTGCTGTTGAAAGTCCAGCTGACATCATACATATTACTTTCTTTTAGTCTTTTAAAACATAATATGCATTGGATAGAAATAAGTGGTTAAATGAAATCAATTTTAGGGAATTATATTCCTAAGCTTTAGGTGGTTATTATTGTTTAGTAGTAAATCAGTCAAAATGTTTCAGTACCCAGAGATGAAAGAGCTTTGGCAGCAGCATGAAACGGTATTTAGAGTAGACTTGTAAAGCAATTGTGTCTTCATCTATGAATAGTGTAGCAGTGACTGAATAGTGACACTCCCTCTTTTGGACATTCGGTGTGTTTTATTCATTTGTGCATTGTTGCTCCCTCATGGTTCTCACTGTCCCTCAAAGAAAAGAGGAAGTCCCCCTGTGCCGATAACAAGCATAAAGATGGTGGATAAATGTATGTAGAAAACCGACAGCAAGCATGACTAGTAATGAGCCAGTTATTATTGAAGTGTCTCCATGTAGGATTTGGACCCTCTTTGGCTTTCTAAATCAAATGTGTTTCTAGTGCAAGCTTCACATACTGTGCTCTACTCTACACTGGCTCCCCTGTTTTGTGTGCGTGTGACATCAGTGTCCTGTCGTCTCAACATGAACGGGGGCCCACTTTCTTCCAGCAGGGTCCCCCAGCTGATCAGCAGCTTTTTTTTGTATTTTACATGCATCTTTACTCTAATACAGTGTACAGTGACCATGATGTTATTCTAGTGTGGCAATAATTGGCCCTGTAAAATTACTCAAATAAGTATTTTAATAACAGTCACTTTAGTTAGCTCATTTGTCATTGGTAAATAACAGTATGTAATAATGAAGTCAGCATTTTAATTAGCATTAATGGGTGGCGTGTGAGCGTATAGCTTTAGGTTTAGCACTGTGGCAAAATGTCATGGTTATGCTTCACCTTCCTTTGACAGCAGCTGCACACAGAGTACAGCACAGAGGGCTTGAATTTAGCCTTGAGATTGCCCTTGATTTTCTGGAAGTACTGACCCATGGCCCAGCATTTCCCATCTCTCAGGGTGAAGGTGCCACTCATGTGTATTTCTGGTACTCTTGGGGAGAGCAGTTGGCGACACACAAAGGGAGCTTCACTCACACACCACCAGAGCCCAACCAGCTAGAGATAAATTGGTGTGAAATTTTCAGAAGCGGGGCTTCAAGTGGAGAGACCCTGCGGGCAATGAAAGGATCTCTGTGTGACTCCGGGCCATTTCACCTCCCGAAAAGCAAAAGACAGCCGCCATTCAGAGAGACCGCGTTTGCCAGACGCTCCATGCCTGGCCAAGGCCAGACTGCAGAGCCTCTCTGTGTTCCAGTGGAGCTGAAGGAAAAGTTTCCTCCGTGCGGCTTTTTCATTTTCCGTGAACGGCCCCCGGCGGTCATCACAGTAGTCCCCGTAGCCACGGAGCTGTTTTTTTGCTGTTTATTTTCTTTCCTCAGAAGTCGGAGTCTTGCATCAGCAGGGGAGGTGGGCGCACAGGTAGCGAGTCTTGGCCACACTCGTGTTTACTCGCTGCCTCGGCCTGCCGCTGACTCCCGATGTCAAACAAGCCGGCGAACAGCCCTGCATTCAGAGGAGCAAGGGCTGTGAACAGTCCTCTTTTCTTCTCCTCTCCTTGAAAACAAGTGTGTATTTATTGTCTCTCTCATAAAGCAGCTCTTTGTGTTCCCACTGTGCTACTGTAGAGCTAACTAGATTATTAGTTGAAATGTAGCCATTGTTACAGAAACATCTCCAGGTGGTGGGTCTGGAAGCAGTTGTAAAATGGAGGCTGTGGTTTGTTGGAACTTGTAGTTCTTCCTCTCTCACAATTTTTAGCAACAGGTATATGCATTATAGCTTCCTGCTTACAAGATATTGGGGGTGAATGTGTGCTTGAGTATAGGACTTTCCACAGACAGCAGGGTCTTAGCGCTGATGTCGACTTTACCTTGAATTCACAGAATTATATAGATCCTTCCTGCAGTCAAGCATGTGGAGGTGCTCAAGATTATGAGCGCTACGTGAAGCAGACAGCTCTGTGCTATTCTGGGCTGTGGGGTCAAGGTGACTGGGAGGTTGAAACATTGTTCCATATGAAGTATGCAGCTTGTTTTTTTTGAAAATAGCCCTTTGAGAACTTGGCATTGTTAGAAAAGGATAGTGAGTATTCTTGATGGAGCCCCCCTTTGCTGTATGTGCTACAAGGCACTGTTATGTAATCTCCTCCAGTCTCCTGGTGACATGGGTAGACAGCGATGGAGGGCTTTGGTGTCTTCAGCAGCACCTGTTAGCCCTGGTAGACGAGAGCACTTGGGATCCCAGTGGTCCGGTCTCACTTCTGACTCAGGGGACAGTGGCAGATACAGTCTGATGGAAGTGCAAATGCGTGCATGTATCTTTTCTCTGCATGTGCTCATTATCCATTGTCGCCACGAGGTGAGGAGCAGTGACCGGAGAGTCTGTGTGACTGGTGAGACAATCAAACATTGGATGGCAGAGGAGAGCTATTACTCAGTGGCCTCGGTCTACTGCTGCACAGTCTGTCGTCCTCCAACGACAACATGAGCCCTGTGACCCAGAGAAGTGCAAAACTGTGGCCCTAGAGAGAAAATGAAGAAATCCAGCGGGTCAGATCCCCTGGTAATTTGTTTGGTTTGTTTGAGTGCTGACTCACATGGACCAAAATCCATGCCCTCTGGGTCTACAGTTGTGACCCTGCTGTAATCACATGTCTGCAGGGCCCTGCACTTGGAGTGAGGTTCAGTTGTGAGGCCACAGCATGCGGTTGGTGTCCAGCTGTGTACTGAGAGCTCTCCAGTGCTGGCCCTGCACTGTGTTATGTGCCATCCTCAGTCTGCTTGCTTGGAATCCTTCCTAAGTCTGCTGTAATAACCAGTCACATGGTCCTGTGCTGAGGCCATTTGGTGCCTACAAGCCAAGCTACTACTGGTCCCCCAGGGCCTCAAGGAGAGCCTGGCCAGTAGTATAACCAGACAACACTGAGCACGGAGAGGAGAATAAGTACAGCCATAGCCACTTGTCATCCTGTCACTGCCTCCAAAGGATCATGGGAAATCCTACCTGAAGTTCAGAGCAGTTTGTCATCATACTTACCAGTTTTAGCTCTCGATCAACCGGTTGATTCAGCCTTCACACCGCATAGTTTGGAACATCTTGTACTTCTTATTTTTCACTCTTAATGTTTTCTGATGCATTTGCTCTCTACGTTCTTGTATCAAGCTTGAATTTTACTGGAAATGATTTAGGCCTGATGACTCACCTATGTGACTAAAACAGGATATATAACTTCAAGTGGTTTAAAGATAAACACTTGCAAGAGATAAAAGACATAAACTGTCAAATTCCTTTTAGAAAAGGGTCTACTCTTAAGGATTTTGAAGAGCTAAGTAATAAGCCATACTGCACACAGTTGGGCATGAATGAGGACTGTGTTAAAGGGCTGAATGGTGTGTGAGCTACTGGAAGAGTGACCGCCATTGTCTTCAAGGCTCGTTAAAACACTAAGGCAGACCAAGGCCAGTGAGAGGCGCGAGATGGCATTGCCGGTGGGTACTGAGCATGTGGCGTGCTGATGGGCAAGCAGGGCTGGCCCTTTCACCGGCGAGGAGGCAGTGAAGTCAGCCAGGGGGGAGGCTGGCAGCATGACACGCCAATTACTGTTTATGGCAGGGAGTAAATTGAGCGTCTCCAAGCCGGGGATCAAAATAGAGCTGCGGCGTTTCTAATTATCGCTCAGAGGGGGGCAACACAGACAATCTGGAGGGCGGAGGAGGTGTCGTGTTGGGCATAAGTCGGGGCGGAAGGACCGGACCTCCAGGAATCCAGGCTCCTCTTATCTCAATACAATATTGTCGGTATTGAGAAGGAGCCCTTTTCTAATGTTAGATACCTGGGCCGCATCATGCCACTTGTATTTGTATTAGCTCAGACCACTTTTTTCCATTCTAGATTGTGTTGTTGGTATTTGTTATTTGCCATTGTTATTTTTTGGGTCTTGTTGTGAGGGTATCGATAGCCATGAGACTTGAAGGATGCTTCTTATTCTGTTTTCGTACTGTTTTCAGCTGGTCATACAGACATGACGGCCTTGAGTCATGGGCTTGTTAATTACCTCTCTGCTTGAAAGGGTGAGCTCACAGCTGTGCATGTTTTGCAAGAAAATGAAATCAAAACGGTTATCATTTCAATGAGAATCCGAGCATAAAGCCCCAGAATGACAGTCTGAAATGCTTCAGTTACAGAATATTGCCATGCAATGATTTCCCTTGATATCTTGGAGGGAACAAGTCTGACCAATATCAGTGGGAATCAGTGTTTCTCAAATGGATGTGCAGTTTCAGTGCTGAAGCTGAGGTTATAGTAAACAGGGGCAGTATTTCAGTATAGTGTGCTCAGATGACAGCAGAGTCAATGTATTTGGCCAGTGATGGCCAGCTCACAGTGACACTCCAGTTTTGCTGGGACCAGCACCCCCCTTCTAATTGATGGCTCATTTTCTGGAGCAGCAATGACATCTAATTAGAACTCACTGGCTTGGCAAAGGAGCCATTGAGCACAAAGCCACAGATTATGTCAGAATTATGCACGGTGACAGAATAAGAGATTTATAGAGGCTGGTGGTGATTATTGTGTCCTTCTCTCTGGAATTTTTTCCCTTAATTAGATCCTCCTTTATCTATTGATTTATTTATTCATTTATTCATCCATTCCAGTCTGACAGATTGAACTGTTGGAAGAACTGGATGCAGAAACGAAGGCTGGCAGAACCTATATGGGAACAAGTCTGTGTTTCATGGTGCCACCGACTGGGTCTTCTTGTTTCCCATAACTTTCCTTCATTTATTAACCAATCACTAAAGGGCAAAAGATTGCAGAGGGACTTTAATTTAATGAGATGGGGTATAACTGTTGAAAATATTCAGCCAGACAGAAATGGATTTGTTATCGTCTCTGCTGCACTGAGTCTCTTATGAGAACAATCGAGGAGCATTTGTCATAAATTTGCTT